>OW386285.2:345827363-347032861 GCA_936432065.2 Rutpela maculata
ATAATTTATAAGCCGGAGCATTAATATAGGACACTACAGGTCTCATGGGGAAGCCATCCTTATGAATTTTTGGTAAACCATAAGAGTGGGAGCTGTAGCGTTCATTATTGAAAGTTTGTTGGTCTTAAAATGTTTAATGTTAGGTATATCTCTTAATAGTGATCTGATTTCTGACAAACTTTCAATAATGAACGCTACAGCTCCCACTCTTTATGGTTTACCAAAAATTCATAAGGATGGCTTCCCCATGAGACCTGTAGTGTCCTATATTAATGCTCCGGCTTATAAATTATGTAAAGAACTCAGTTCAGTTTTACCGCAACTCATCAATTTTAAATCGCCGTACAGCATAAAAAATTCGTTAGAACTTGTGACAAAATTGGATCAATTAGAAAAAGAAGAAAAAAAGAAAAAAGAGAAAAAAGAACAATCGACTTTACCGAAAAATGCCAAATTAGTCTCATTTGATGTCAAAAGTTTATTTACTTCCATACCTATTAAAGAACTGAAGGACATTTTGCAACATCTCATCTCAAATAGCGGATTAAATCAAAATGAACAAAAAGATTTACAAAAACTAGTCAATATTTGCATTCAACAAAATTATTTTAAATTCAATAATAAAGTTTACACACAAGGTAAATGGTTTACCTATGGGTAGTCCGTTAAGCCCTTTATTAGCTGAAATATTTATGGCAAATTTTGAGACAAAACTTTTTAATGAAGACAATAACCTTCTAAAAAACGTACACTTTTGGGTAAGATATGTTGACGATGTTTTTTGTATTTGGACTGGTACTGAGCGACAATTGACTCAATTTGTTGAGTTAATTAACTCTTTAAACAATAAAATTCAATTTACTGTTGAAATGGAGAAACAACGTTCATTAAACTTTTTAGATATCTCATTGACACGTATGGATCATGGTTTAGAACTCGATATCTATAGAAAACCCACTTTTACTGACACTCTCACACACGCAAATTGTAATCAGTCTTGGGAAGATAAAAATGTCACCTTTCCATAGCTATGTCCACAGGTTATTATCTTTAAAATTAAATAAAGCCAACTTTGAAAAGGAAGTCAGAACACTTAAAGTAATAGCTACCAACAATGGCTATGACACATCAATCATAGATAAAATCATAAAGAAAAAACAAAGAAAATTGTTGCAAAAACATTTTTACAATGTACCCAATAGAAAAAATGAAAGGTGGCATAGTATATACTATGTAAAAGGTATTAGCAATTCTATTTGTAATAGATTAAATAAATTAGAAATTAATACAATATCGTCAAACAAAAATAACTTAGGTCGTTTATTAGTTAATAATAAAGAAAAAACAGAAGATATAGAAAAATCGGGGGTATATGAAATAAAGTGTGACGATTGCGATGCCCTATATATAGGCCAGAGTGGTCGAAGCATAGAAGTAAGGGTCAAGGAACATAAAAAGTCAATTTTAGATAACGTAAAATCCACGGGGTTTGCAGAACATTGTATTCAACAAAATCATTTCTTTAGCAATAGTAATGTTAAACTTTTTACATAAGGTCAATAAAGGAGATAATCTAGATATGCTTGAAATTTTGGAAATAAAGAGGGCCCTAAAAAACCACAAAAATGTTACAAATACACAAATTATATTTGCAAATACTCCCGTACTAGACACTGTATTAAAATTATAATTAAGTAAGTTCCTAGTAAGATAATTAAGTTCCTAGTACCAGGTAGGATTAAATTTAATCAATTGCAATAAAATTAAAATTAGCTATCATCCCATTCCAAGCTTATTGTAGGTAACAATGTGCATATATATTGTAAGCGGTCACTTTTAGGTTAGTTATTAAGACTCTTTGATAATGGTCGTGAGACCGAAACATATGTCAGAAAAATCTGAATAAAAACCAGTGAAACAAAATACCAAGTGTTTAAATTTCTTAATTTTATTTAATATGTTTCATCAAGAACCTACCGCAGATTCAATTCAATTAATTATATTAAAGTGTTTATTAATATATATTTATATATTTAATCCTTGTTTCTAATTTGAGAAGTTTAATAGTTAAGTTAAAATTTACTTGTTTAAGTAGACAGACTTTAAGTACAACGAATTATAATGTATATAGTGATACTGCAGAGTTTTGATTTTCCAAATAAGTGTTAGCAGCTTTGTGATGATTGATGAATTACCATACGTAAGTAGGTACCTACATTTGTGTATTTATCTTGAAATAACTGATTTGTCAGCTTCGTAGATATTTATATTTAATTTCAGTCGTGAAAATTATTTTGTAATTACGTTAGGTATTAAGCCATTGAAAGCTGTGTATAACTTGTCCCGAACCTATATAAGTTCTACACAGCATTGGCTTTTTAGGTTATTAATACCCCACAATACTAGAATTTACAATTTACGTTAACAATTAGTAATAAGCTAGAGAAGATATTTATAGATAACATTTAAAAGCACAATTTGTCCTATTTGCTGAAAACATTTCAAGACCCAAAACGTCAAAAAATTTTCGCAATATTTGCCGCTGCAGAGACTTAAAAAATTAGAGCGATAAATTTTGCATGTTGGTACTGTCAAAAGCCGATCTAGCTTGAATAATGACGTTTGATTGGTGCAATGTTGTGAAAAAACGGGCGCTCATTGGCTACAACGTTAATGAGTGAAATAATCGTAAGTAATATCACTAGCGCTTAAAATTTTATCGAATTTTTTTCCCAAAACGTTGTTGCCTTTTAATATAACGAGTGTAAATTACCAGTTTATTATATGATTAAATCCCGACCGCTTTAGCGGGAGAGATTTAATCTTTGATAATAAACTGGCAGTTTACACGAGTTATATTAACCTTTGGCAACTTAGCTTAGGCAAAAATTTAAAAGAACGAGTGGTATTTGGGGAGAATATTTCACGAATAAATAATTCATTAAATACATCTTCAGTATTATGTTTTGTAACTAATTGCCTTCAGATGTTTTCTTGTCACTTTTTAGAGTTTATTGACCTTTATTTTCAATTTCATCACTAATTTGATATAAAGAAATATTTTCAAACCGACTCATATTGTCAAAACAGTAAAGGGTACAGCAGAATAAGCATGGTAAAATGGCCCCAGAATCGTTTGGGCCTAATTCGGTGTCAGTAGATCGACAATAGGAAAAGAAATGTTTTCCTCAAGTTTTAGCCCCCGGTCGCCACGGGTAAACCCTGTACCCTAATAAACATGACATCTCTTTTTAATTTTTTATCTCTGCAAGTTGTGCGTTAATTATTATGAAAAAAATAGGCGATGTACATGTAATTTAAATGCATCTTAGGAAAAAAAATCAGCTGATTTTGCTGCCTCCTTCGAATAAAAAAGAATATTTAAAAATTAGAATATTTATTTTTTCATGAAAATAATGATTCGCATACACAAAACTTTTACCAAAAATACACTGTTATGAGTAGTTTATTGTAGATTTTTTTCACATTTTTTGAAGCGGTGCGCCGTAATTGAAAAAAATAAAAACTGTTACGACGCATTGTTTAGTGGTGTTTAACCAGTGAAACTGTCCGGCGAACCAGACCAGTGTATTCGTATGTATTTGGACCCGCTGAAACCGAATCCGAAGTCAGAATTGCAAGATTGGCTCGTTTTTCACCCCCAACCCCAAAAAACACCCCCCCCCCCCCCAAAACGGTCTGTCCGACGGACCATACCAGTATATTCTTATGTATTTGTACCTGCTGAAACCGAATCCGAAGTCAGAATTGTCAGATAGGCTCGTTTTTCACCCCAATCCCAAAAAACACCCCCCAAAACAAAAAACAAAGACAAAGTGGTCTGTCCGGTGGTATATCCTTATGTATTTTGATCTGCTGAATCCGGATTCGAAGTTAGAATTGACAGATTAGCTCGTTTTCACCCCAAACCACGAAAAACACACCTCCCAAAGAAATGGTCTGTCTGTTCGGCGAACCATACCAGCGTATCCTTATGTATTTAAATCCGCTAAAACCGAATCCGAAGTCAGAATTGTCAGATTGGCTCGTTTTTCACTTCTAACTCCAAAAAACACCCTCAAAATGAAAAAAGTGGTCTGTCCGGCGGACCATACCAGTGTATCTTTACCAAATACTTAAAGATACACTGGTATGGTCTGCCGGGCTGGCCATTTTGTGGGGGGAGCTGTTTTTTGGGGGTTGGGGCTGAACACGAGCCAATCTGACAATTCTTACTTCGGATTCGGTCAGTCAGCGGTCCAAATATATAAGGATCCACTGGTATGTTCCGCCGGACAGACCACTTTTTTCGTCTTTTGGGGTTCCTTGTGAAATACGAGCAAATCTGACACTTCTGACTTCAAGTTCGTATTCAGCAGGTCAAATTACATCACTGGTACAGTCCGCTAGATCGACCACTTAACCATTAACTTTTTGTTTTGGGGTTGTTTTTTGGGATTAGGAGTGAAAAACGAGCCAATCTGACAATTCTGATTTCGGATTCGGTTTTAGCGGATATAAATAAATAAGGATACGCTGGTATGGTCCTCCTCTTTGGAAGGGTGTGTTTAGGGGTGAAAAACGAGCCAAACTGAATCCGGATTCAGAAAGTCAAAATACATAAAGATGCACTGGTATAGTTCGCCGGATAGACCACTTTGTTTTTGTTTTGGGGTTGGGGGTGAAAAACGAGCCAGTCTGACAATTCTGACATCGGATTCGGTTTCGGTATATCCAAATACATGAGAATACACTGGTCTGGTCCGACGGACAAACCGTTTTTTTTGGGGTTAGGGATGAAAAACGAGCCAATCTGTCAATACTAACTTCGAATCTGGATTCAGCAGGTCAAAATACATAAGGATACACTGGTGTAGTTAGCCGAACAGACCACTTTGTTTTTGTTTTGGTGGTGTTTTTTGGGGGTGAAAAACGAGCCAATATGACAATTCTGACTTCGTATTCGGTTTCAATAGGTCCAAATACATAGGAATATAATGGTCTGGTCCGCCGGACAGACCATTTTTTTGGAGGGGGGTGATTTTTGGGGTTTGGGGTGAAAAACGAGCAAATCTGACAATTCTGACTTCGGATTCGGTTTGAGCGGATCCAAATACATAGAGATGCACTGGTCTGGTCCGCCGAATATACCACTTTTTGTTTGTGTGAATCAGTGGCGCAGCCAGAAAATTCATCTGGGGGGGGAGGGCAATAGAACCGGCCTCCTCAGAGGTTGAGAGAAACTTTTCAGAAAATGGTTGAAAACGGACCTGTAAGAAGTAAAGTATTTGGGTTGTCTAATCACGATTTTCGCCCCCCCTCGCAGTTCTAAAAAAGGGTGGTTTTTGAGAAATATATAAATATGTATGAATTTTAGCGTTTTTTCGTCTTTTTCTCTATTTTGAGGAAAAACTATGCATTTTGGTGAAAAATATCAAGAGAGCAAAGTTGTAGAGCATAAAATTTCCTTGTAAGTTGCGCTTAGTTTCGCCGCTAGAGGGCACGAAAGAAATATGGACATATGGACTTTTGCACTTTTTTTTTTTTTTTTTTAGATTTTGAGCCAAAATTATGCATTTTTATGAAAAATTACGTGAGATCAAAATTGTAGAACATAAAATATAAAATATATATATATTTTTATGAAAAAAAAAAAAAAAAAAAAAACTAGAACTAAAGATAGTGAATTTTATGTTCTACAACTTTGATTTTCATAAAAATGCATAATTTTTGCTCAAAATTCGAAAAAAAAAGTAGAGCCAAAATTTGTAGGAAATTCTATGCTCTACTACTTTGCTCTCTTGATATTTTTCACCAAAATGCATAGTTTTTCCTCAATATAGAGAAAAAGACAAAAAAACGCTAAAATTCATATATATGTATATATTTCTCAAAAACCAGGGTAGTTTTTAGATGCGGGGCATAAAAATCATGTTTAGACAACCCAAATACTTAATTTTTTACAGGTCTCATAACTGTGGGAAAATTTTCTTAAATATTTCCTAATCTGAAGGGACTACTTGTAATAATAGTGATTATGCTTCTTTATTTTTTGGTTCATGGAAGACGGCTTGGGGGGGGGGGGGGGGCATGCCCCCCCTGGCTGCGCGCCTGGTGTGAATTAAAGTTTCAATGGTTAAGCACCACTAAACAATGCGTCGTAACAGTTTTTATTTTTTTTTAATTATGGCGCACCGCTCCAAAAAATTTGAAAAAATCTACAATAAACTACTTATAACAAAGTATTTTTGGTAAAAGTTTTGTTTATGCGAATAATTATTTTCATGAGAAAATAAATATTCTAATATTTAAATATTTTTTTTATTCGGCCCTCCGCCTTCGGCGTCGGGCTATTACCAAGCAACGTGCTTTCGATTGTCATAAAATTATCTCGTACATTATCAATGTCCTTGGGATATTATAGCTGATAATTTTTGCATGTTGGTACTGTCAAAAGTCGATCTAGGTTGGATTACCACTAATATTGACATTTGATTGGTGCAATGTTGTGAAAAAACGGGCTCTCATTGGCTATTGCATTGATGAGTGAAATAATCGCTGTAAAACGCTTTGTTCTCATAGATATAGAAATATATGCATAGACTAGCCTTTCTCTATCTGTAACTATTTTAATTTCATTAATTTTATATTTCGAGTTCATAAATTATTAGTTAATCTGACAGAACATCCTACTGGCAAAAATTAAATGTAAAGGTAAACATAACTCATGCAGAGATAAGTTAAGCATAGCCTTCAATAGCTTAAAAACGTAGTTATATAATAATTACCACCGCGGTAACTAATATTAAATAGAAATATCTACCAACAAACCGAATATTACATACCGAAAAACAAATGACATAAATATACGTGTAGCTTCTATAGGCATAAATTAAGTACACTCGCTCCAGGTAGATAAAGTAAAAATTCACTTGCGGTGATTTGTCAGTCACAACTCGTTACTAATTCAGGAAATCAAAACGATGCACTGTGAAATGTACATTATAATTCGTGTCACTTATTTAACCTTTCAGAGAGTACTCTGTCTGCTGAACTAATTTCATTTTCAAACTTCTTAAATTAGAAGTTATATGTAAATGTTATACTTTTCGCCAGATTACTGAAATTCCTATATAATTGTTGAACATTCTATAGTGTACGAAATTTATAAAAATAATAGTTATTTATTTAAATAATCAACAACAACAACATTGTCAATCTATTTTGCTACTGAGTTGAACATATACTTTTTTCGCCGATTGTTTAAATATATTTTGAAATATTTAAATTATTACAATTCACATAATCTCTTCATTTTTGTTATAAATTCAATAAAAATTCATTAAAAATCGCAGCTGTTGGTTACTATTATGCTGTCTATAGAGCAAAGTGAGAACTTTGGTGAATAGGCAGGAAAAGTGACACTTTGCTGATTGACATTAATCATCAAAATTAGTATTTTGTGGTCAATTGGCGAAAAATACATTTTTTAGGTATAATTGCTCTACTCGTAATTTAAACATCTTCCGATGATGCACTCCATCTTAAATTGATGAAATTCGTCAATATACTATGCAGTATTTTTGTGCTTGTAGAATCTTATCGAATGTTTCAACACTCTTATTGTATATATATTTTTTAAATATTTCATAATGATATCTTTACTGACCAACTTTTTTTAAAACAATAATATTCTTGCTTTATCAAACATTATCCTATTGTCCAAATTTCAATACAATAGGACTTTTACCTCTTAAGCTATCATGCCTACAAGAAACGTGACATACGAACAGACAGGCGGTCAGAGACAGAGGGCACAAACAGTCAGGGGACAGACGAATATTTTGATTTGAAAGTTGTTTAGAATGATAACTAATTCGCAACGATATGAAAATTTTTTCTCTAGTAGCAATATTTACGATTTTAGAAATGTGCCGATCACATGAAATATACTCCCTATTTTGCATAAATAATTTATTTATATATCATTTTCTCTAATTCAAGAAAATGATGCATTTCTTTTACATGTATAGTTTTACAATATAGAATTTGGAGTCTCTATAAATACAGAATTAATACCAAAAATATATCTGAATTTTAAATAAAGTCGAATTCATTTCTGGATCTATATTTATATTTTTTAAATGTTTAATGACTCTTTATGAATTTTTCTTATATACAATAGCGACATATCTATCTAAAAGTAAATTACTGCGCATTACCGAAATATCACCCATAATAACTAGCATTCCTTGCGATTTTAATACTTTCTCTATTCTTGGGATATCACTGAATTATTCAAATATTTACTATATTAAAAATTCTACATTCTTTATACAGTGCGTGTAATTGCGGATTAGGCATGTACATCCACGTAGCGCGAGAGATATGACAACCCAGCCTGTCGGCACTCGACTACTGAAGTAGGTATCCCAGCTCTGTTATTTCATTTTAGTCAACAGGCACACGCAATGTTGCAATTCTTACTTCCATGTCTAACTTGCCATTACACGCATGGTATTACAAAATTGTATACTATTCTGGTTCGCTTTTCAAAACAGAAACTCGCTCAGAATTCCATGAAAAATATAACGATTCATTTTTCATTTTCGTCATCTCCTGATGATTCCTGTTATGTTAGCTAAACGTGTGTCGATATAATTTACAGTCTTTTGGTTTCTAGAAACTACGTCAGTCTTAGTACCATATGAAATATTGCAGGTCCATTTTTTATCATGTCTTATGACATATTATTCACTAATTGATTTTTTTTCGGGAACAATAGCCAGCTAACGTTAACTTACCATCCAAATTTCAATACGATCGGGGGTATTTCTTAAGTTAATGTGCTTACAAGAATGTGACAGATGGACAGACAGACAGACAAATATATTAACATACAGACGGACATACAGATGAGCAGGCAGACAGTGGGACATTATGAAAGTTGTTCAAACTCAATGACTAAAACAATTACATGATTTCTTTCTCTATGAGCGATATTTGCGGCTTTAGAAATGTGCCGATCAAATACAATATATTCATTATTTTCGCATTTGTGAAGAGTGTGATAATAAATTAAATATAATAAATATAATTAAATCTGTACAATGTACATTTCAATAATTAGTAACACCTATTTAACCCTCTCGAGAGTACCCTCTACTATACTAAACACAATTAACTTCCATTTAAAACTTTTTAAATTAAAAACAAGAATTTAATAGGTAAATAAATTTAGTTTAATGATTATAATTCTTGCATCGTCTTCACTGGCATACGTAACGTGACATAGATATACATAGTATTGTCTTTCAAAGAAGACTTGTAATTTTTCATCTTTTTAATCAAGTTATACATATTTATCCATTTTATCGAAATATCCTACGTATCGAATTAATCGTCTTTTGCATTTTTATACTCCTAAGAGTCATTCATTAAAAAAAAAAACAATTTGTTTACCCAATATTCAAAGCTGTCAAAAGAAACACATGCCTCGCTACTTCTTTTCATTTTCAACGGAAACCGTAGAAATCTGCTAATGACTTTTCCCATCCTGTCACAATGTTACGCACTCTGACACCGCGCCTTAGGTCTTCAAGTCTTCAGTTTACATCTAATTAATTTCCTTGCACCCTCGTACACCACCCGCCGTTCGTCCGTTCATTGTTGAAGCTGCATAATACACACAAAGACGCCCTCTTATGAGAAAATGCCGGCCTGAATGATTTGACACAAGGACGATATCACGCCTGGTCGGAACGTAGCACATCTAGATGTGCTGTTTGATCATATTTTACTTCCACGTCCAGTGGAAGTATAGTAACGACAAAATTTTTTTTGAAAACTGTTATTGTTCAAAAATAGGCTTAGAATATCATGAAACGTCGAGATTTTAAGTCTGAGCGAAAAAAATTTCTGTCTGTCGATCTGTCTGTAATTTTTTTTGTGCGCACGATTACTCTGGAAATTTGAAATTCGATACACATATGTGTTTTAACGAGATCTGGCACTAGATTATATTTCCATCTTATTCCGTCGAAGGGTTGGGGGGTAAATGTGGGTAAATAGGTAAATCAAGCAGGTAAGAGCCCATAAAATTGGTGTTAGTATGTATAAAAGAAAAGAAAAATTTTTTGGCATTAGCCACCTCCATTACTACCCCTACCCCATCATTAAAGGAGGTGAAAAAAATAAATAAATTGCAATTTAGCGTGTATACAAGAACCTAAGGCCTCAAAAAAATATTTTTTTACTTCATCCACCCCCACTACCACCCCTCTACCACCACCCCACCCACACTACCGATGTGGTATATCGTTTTATAGGTTTTTGAAGTAGGCGATTTCAAATATTATGTTATTAAAGTTACCTCAAGCAGTATGGATGCGCAGTGAGTTTCCTCGAGTACTATGGATGTGCAGTAGGTTTCCCCGAATATTTTGGATGCGCAGTGACTTTCCTCGAGTAATATGGATTCGCAGTAGGTGTTCCCAAGTATTATGGATGCCCAGTAGATTTCCTCGAGTATTTTGGATGCGCAATAAGTTACTTCAAGTAGTATGGATGCGCAGTGGGTTTCCTCGAGTTAAATGGATGCGCAGTGGGTTATTTCAAGATGTATGAATGTGCAGTAGTATGGATGCTTGAAGTAGATAAATATCGTGTAGTCCTCGGCAAACAACGATTTTTTATATCTTTGTCATGCCATTTTCTGCGTATTACTTCCACATCCAGTTGAAGAGTACTAACGCAAAAAAAAATTGAAAATTTTCATTGTTCAAATAGGCTTGGAATGTCATGAAACGTCAATATTTTAAGTTTGAACAAAAAAAAAATGTCTGCCGTGTCGGTCTATCTGTTGGTGTTGTAACTTTTTGGTGCCCACGATGGAACCGTTTAAGATATTGGCTTAAAATATGGCACACGTATGTATTTGAATGAAATCTGGAACTAGATTATATTTTGATCTTATTCCGTTGAAGAGTTGAGGGGTAAATATAGGGTAAATGGAGGTAAATAGGTAAATCATGCAAATAAAAGTCCATGAATATAGTATTTAGTAAATATAAGAGGAAAAATGTTGGCATTAGCCACCTCTATTACCACCCCCATCCCATTATTCTTTTTGGTGAAAAAATATTGTGATTTAGTGTGTGTACAAGAACCGAAATCATCAACAATTTTTTTCAGTTCATTCACCCCTACCACCACTGAGGTGGCATATCATTTTATGGGATTTTGGGGTACACAATTTCAAATATTATTCTTATTATAGTTCCATAAACAATTATTTCCACATAGTGGAGTGCAAATATAGTATTTTCGTTCTAAGAGACTTGGATAGGAAGTCTGGATGTAGAAGTACTGATTCCTTAGGCAGCGGTTTTTTATAAGGTTTCATGCCCGAGACGAATAACCATAATTTAGTTAACGTATAGTGGGTGTTTAGTTGACTGTATAATATGAAAGAAATGCAACGTACACGTTACATAAAAATGATCTGAACCACCTTATTGTGGAAGTCTGGATGTAGAAGTACTGATTCCTTAGGCAGCGGTTTTTTATAAGGTTTCATGCCCGAGACGAATAACCATAATTTAGTTAACGTATAGTGGGTGTTTAGTTGACTGTATAATATGAAAGAAATGCAACGTACACGTTACATAAAAATGATCTGAACCACCTTATTGTGGAATCAATGAAAACAACTATTCATTTAACTGGGCATATTGAATTATTTAATAGAATGCTTAAAACGTTTATTGAATATGTCATTTTCGCAACAAACTTTCTGGTTTAAAAATTGTCAATCACAAAAAAAATTTAAAAGATACACAGTAGAAGTAATTTTATCAGAGGATAAAAGTCATCTAAATGATTTGATTTCATATAAACTTACAGACACCGAAGTCCACATTTTATAGACAAGTCCTGTGACCTCAGAATGAAGTTATAAATATTACGTATAGTATATCCAAAGTCAATTTATACATTTCAGAGTCTGTTAAAATGGATATGGATTTGTAAGGGACGGCGATATGCTAATTTTTCAATTATATTCCATAATTGTAGATGCTTAGATGCAAAGGACCCGTCACTGTAGCCTAGTTGCCTAGTAAATAGTACCACTATGCCCATGCACTAATACTTTCAACCGTCTCAGATTGAGTTGTCATTGCGGTTCGGTGCAGTATATGGGAAATAGATCTATTTTTTATGGTATTAATATTATATTGACAGAAATGCCCGTTCTTCGCACGGTTATATCAAATTTTGAAATATTACCTATCATTGTGGCAAATCTAATTCCTCATGATTAAAAAGTTATCAAATTTAAAAGTTGTCTTTAGTCTTTAGATAATTGACGACGTCCAATCTCATAATGTAACTTTCGGGCCTGACATTAAAGGCCGCTTAGGTGGCTTCGGTTGGTGAGTAGATGAGAGGGCCATGATTAAGATTATGGCCTCGGTACTGATGAGAATCTGAGCATCTTCAAAGTTACGATCTCATACCAAACTTAGTTTCAACCAGTAACGCATATTGCCAGCAGTAACTCAAAGGATTTCTGGCTATCAACACTCCATTGCACACGGTGACTAATGAATTATGATGCTAATGTCGAACGAAATGGAAATGTAAAAATTCTATCATAACAATTATCAGAGTACTAATTTTACAGTTAATTGACTAAGCAGACAGATTTAGCCAAGGTTAAGGTTCTTTTAAGTTAATAGGTCATCCGTGAGAAGATTGTTCTAAGGACTTTTTAATGTTGTGATTTTTACGCTAAGAGACATTATATCTCGAGTTCCACAAAATGTGACTGCTTACAATTACATAAGAGACCGGGAGTCAGTGCACTCTTTATTACGTCATTGAATGCACGGCTAAACTATATTTTATAAATTAATGATGTAAATAAAAACCGATTTATTAAATCCCGTATCGATGAAAGTTGTTGTAATTATCAACTGTTTTACGTCATTTTCTTAAGCAAAATACAAATTGAGACCAAAAGTTCAATTCGGTGTATTCACAAATTTTAAAATCTCATTGACTGTGAAGGTGTAATACTTAATTATAACTAAAAACATTTGAATTTCCACAACCAGTTGAGTAATATTCAAAAAAGAATATTTTTAAATTTGAATTAAAATTTTACCGCTCAAAACACAAAGCCATATTGTTGACGTCATCGGTCATATTAATGGTAAATATCTAACCTCAAAAATACATATCTTTTAAAAATTTCTGAATAATATGTCACTATTATGAAAATTTCCGCTTAGTTCTCGTACTTTCAACTAAAATCTTGTTCAATGTAATGTTCATAAAGTTTTAAATATCTTCTCCCAATAAAATAAGGCGATTTCTGTAGGTTGGAAATCCAACCTATAATTAGCAGCCCACTTTTAGTATGATGGATGGATTGTCGGACAAAGTTGTTAATGCACTAATTTTTTTAAAAGAATATTTTATTAAATTAGGAAAAAAGAGTAATTGATAGGGCTAGTGCGACGATCGCGGCCAACCGCGACCGCCTAGTAAAATCACATTGTTTTGAGCCTTTCCACTCTCGGAACTCCAAAAGATATCGTTGCCACCTTCGGATACGGTCTTAGAGGCGTTCAGGCATAATCCCACGGATCGTAGCTTCGCACCACCGTCCGCCCACTCGAGCGAGTGCGTGAACCAAATGTCCAAACCTGCAGTTCCTCTCGTACCGAGCAGAATTACTACCGCAACGACGAGTCATCAGTAGGGTAAAACTAACCTTCTCAGGACGGAATAAACCCAGCTCACGTTCCCTATTGACTAATGGCTAGAGACTAAATGATGAATATTGATGATTAGTATGATTACTTTACTAAGTCTGTTTTCTGTTTTATAATTATAAGATTTTATTTCCAAAAAATGAATCTGTGTATGAGAATTAAACATACGAATTGTTTAGACTTTAACTAACGTTAGAAAGGTTAGAATTTGATTTAATGTTCAATAAATGTTAATTTTTACTAAAATGGTGATTTTATTGATACACCTCGCCAAAAATGAACTCGATTCTAATTTTATTTTGAAAAGTCTCGAAGTCCCGGGACGTCCCGGGACTTTGATCTTGCGATGTCTCGTGTCCCGGGACTTTGAAAATGTCGAGACTTCCCAAACCCTAAATATCACTGACAGCTGTCAATGCGCACACTTTCGTATTTCTTGTGTTTTTAACGAAGTTTATAGGTATTCTCAGAGTGTTGTGTCATTTTGTACTGATTATTTTATTTAAGTTTCTGACATATTGAGTAAAATTAATTTCAATGTCTACTTTTAATAACCAGGAGTATGCTGACATACCCTTTTACAACGGCAAAGCAGATGGGAATGCCTACTTTGCTGCAAGATTGTCGTGAACGATTTCATCCACGTAGAAAGACTCCAAGACCCGCGTGTATTCAGCAGCACTTATCGCCGAATGGCGGAAACAGGGAATTTACATCAACATGAGCCTGCTGCAGGACCTGCACGTCATCACCCCGAAGATGAAAATATTCTAGCCGCATTTGCTGCAGATCCCACAACAAGCGTTAGAGAAGTGGCACAGCAACTTGGATTGTCAATTTGGAAGACTTGATCAGTAATGAATACAGAAAAGAAATATCCTTACCATTATGCTTCAGTACAGGGCCTCGAAGAGGACGACCTTGTACGAAGAATAGCATTTTGTCGCTTTTTATGGAATGCTGTTATTCAGGACCTCCATTACTTAAAATCTATTCTAAGAACGGATGAATCAAAATTCTCCCGTGAAGGCATAACCGATTTTCACAATCTCAATTGTTGGGCGGACAAGGGCGACAACCCGCAAATAAAGAAACAAACTTCCTTTCAGAATAAGTTTAGTGCCAATCTTTGGATGGGTGTAATTGCTGGACATGTCATGTCATTTGGCTTCATTACCTACCAGATAACTTGAACGGAGACGCTTACCTCGACTTCTTGCAGAACGATCTTCCTCCGCTCCTGGAAAAGCTGCCAATTAACATTCACCACCATATCATTTTCCAAAACAACGGACGCCCGGCTCACTACCGCTCGACAGTTCGCCAATTCTTAGATCGAACATGTCCCGATCGGTGGATTGGGCATAGTGGACCTATTCTGTGCAAGGTCCCTAGATATAACATTACTGGACTATTACGTATGGGGTATGAACTTGGTAAGGAATTTGTATACAATGAGGAAATATAAAGCCGTGTTCAAGTAGTAGCAAAAATAGAGCGAGCCGCTCTACTGAATTAAAAGACGGGCGAGGAAATGCGTTAGAAATACTCAATTTGAACACCAAAAATATTAAGTTTGTTCTCAAATATTAATTTTTGTTTTAAATCAAGTTTTTTGAAATAATAGCTTTGTTTTTGTCGAAAGAACACGCGTATTTTATTTTTTATTAAATGAAAAATTATTGCCAATTGCTAGTCTTTTGTCTATTGTTAATGATTGGTAAATCTTGCCACTTAAAGAGGATACAATATAGAAGTTTTAAAAGTAATTGTAATATCTAGATGACTTTTTTAAAACATTTTGTAAGACTTCAAAATCGTCACTTTTAATTACCATTACAATTTTCTTTTAATGAATGTCGTTTTCTTTTTTTTATATGCGACAGAAACTTTTATTTTATTTTTTTGTTGGAAGTTTATGTATTTCAGATAAAGAAAAAACATATTTCAGAATATCAAACGTTAAATTTAGTACGTAATACTTAAATAAATGATGAAATTTGGAGATTTTTAAAAAAAGTAAAAAATCAGCTATATAAAAAAAAACATTTATCATATAGGTATGTTTAGTCATATAGATGCCAAATGACCCCCTCTACCTCTCTGTTCAGGGTCGGCATCGCCTTACCAAACACCGTGTATATTAGATTTTATACTTGTGGATTGTACGTATTTATGTGAAGAAATACACTAATTAATACTTTTTTCAGAGGTAATAACAATAAAACACAGTTTACAGACTATATTTGGTAACTGAACTGTTCTTTTTCGTGTTACAAGCAGGGCAATCCCCACTCGGCGTGTATTTAACAGCTCTACTTTATCAAGTGCAAGATACTCAAAATCTTTCCCCGAATTCTAAATCGTGCAAGTACATATAGCAGATAAAATTAGATTATATTCTACTTGCTTTGCGGCTATTTCCACATCACAAAACCTAACGAAAGTTCTCGAGAGTAGTGGATATCATGAACGGAACCGGTTACCTTGCATTGCATTACACACGGAGTCCTCAGACCTCAGGTTCACCTGTCTGCTCCCCTTGTTGCTTGCTACTCGACGATCGGAGAGTAAAACTGACGGACCGCTTCATTGCATACTTCTCTATTTTGTCTTATCATCAGATGCCGAGACAAGCTTTATTTAAAGTCATAGTTAATACAACAGTCCGAACGAGAAGCTAAAGGCTTGATAAATAGCACATAAAATTTAATAAGCAAGTACCGGCTTTATCAAAGGGCGATACGTAACCAAAGTCTATTCATCCACTTAGCCCTAGTACTCCAGTTTTCACGTCGGCGCACAGTGGGAAATTTTTCCATTTTTTGGAGAAAAATCCGTCTACAATGCAATTATTAATGCATTTGAAAAAAATTTTTTTTTAAATAATTGTTAGGTATCACCCGATGTTTGAGCACTGCCCAAATTTCAACGTTCAACATAACTTCAAAAAATCCTATAAATATATGAAATTCGTGTATTTTACTTAAGTAAAAATGCGAATTTCTGTTTTTTAAAAGTTTTACTCAGAAAATATCCTTTACTACATGTTTTTTGGGTCGCTGATTAAGAAAAATGTTAACCAGAAATTGATATAACACCCTTAAAATACCGAAATATTCTTATTAAAAATGTAAAATAGTATAGTAAAGTGTAATTTTTATATGATAAATATAAAACCTTAGTTATTCAAATAATAATTCAGTAAACATTTACCTTAAGGGTTAATCAGAGTTTCTTCAACCCCTCGACAAAAAATATAGTTGCAATGGTTATTTTTTAGTTTTTGTTTCAAAATATGGTAAGAGATTACATTGTGACTATGAGAGTGTATCTCAACCCCCTTTTAAGGGTGAAAACCACCCTTAAATGGCTGTAGAATTGAAAAATAGGTTTCGAATTTTTTTCAAACTTTAGAATCACGTCTTCTTCGATATTTTCACTAAAATCAGTCTCCGAAACTTGTTTGATAAATAAAAATTATTTTAAAGCTTAAAGTAATCAATTCTTATATACTTTGACAATGTGAATAAACAACAATTCAATGTGAGTAGAAACAAATTCTAAGTTCTTCAACGTTTTTAAGAAGCTCGTAAGTTAGAAATCGCATTTTTTCCATTTGAAACGAAAAAAAATATTTAAAATGAAATGAAAATTTTTCATCCATTCTATGCAATGTGAAACAACAATCCAATTTTTAGTAAACATATTTTAAGCATCCTAAAGTTAAAAAACAATTGGGTGCTTAGTAGCAGCTTAAAATCAGCAGATATCTCTATTTTTTTCAAACAAACTAAATTTTAGACATTTCAAAAAAAATCTTTTAAAATAATTAAAATAATTAATAATTTTTTTACTACTAAGTATACAATTGATAAAAAAATTTAAAAAAAATGATTAACATCCATTTTAATGTCCAATTTTTTTCATTATTAAATTATCTTAAGACTATCTTAAAATCTGTTTTTTTTTAACTTTGGATACTTGTTTTACATGGAGTAGAATCTATGAAAAATTTAGACTTTATTTTAAAAGATTTTTTTTGAAATGTCTAAAATTGCTTTTAAGCACCCAATTGGTTTTAAACTTTAGGATGCTTAAAATATGTTTACTAAAAATTGGATTGTTGTTTCACATTGCAGAGAATGGATGAAAAATTTCCATTTCGTTTTAATTATTTTTTTTCATTTCAAATGGAAAAAATGCGATTTCTAACTTACGAGCTTCTTAAAAACGTTGAAGAACTTAGAATTTGTTTCTACTCACATTGAATTGTTGTTTATTCACATTGTCAAAGTATATAAGAATTGATTAATTTATTTAACCTTTAAAATCATTTTTATTTATCAAACAAGGTTCGGAAACTGATTTTAGTGAAAATGTCGAAGAAGACGTGATTCTAAAATTTCAAAAAAATTCGAAACCTATTTTCAAATTCTACAGTCATTTAAGGGTGGTTTTCACCCTTAAAAGGGGGTTGACATACACTCTCATAGTCACAATGTACTCTCTTACCCTATTTTGAAGCAAAAACTAAAAAATAACCATTGGAACTATATTTTTCGTCGAAATGGGGGTTGTTTCAACCTCTCTGATTAACCCTTAGGGTAAATGTTTACTGAATTATTATTTGAATAACTAAGGTTTTATATTTATCATATAAAAAATACACTTTACTATACTATTTTACATTTTTAATAAGAATATTTCGAAAAAATCCCTATTAGGGGTGTTTTTCGGTATTTTAAGGGTGTTATATTAATTTCTGGTTAACGGGACCCCATTTCTCTTAATCAGCGACCCAAAAAACATGTAGTAAAGGATATTTTCTGAGTAAAACTTTAAAAAAACAGAAATTCGCATTTTTACTTAAGTAAAATACACGAATTTCATATATTTATAGGATTTTTTGAAGTTATGTTGAACGTTTTTAAAATTTGGGCAGTGCTCAAACATCGGGTGATACCTAACAATTATTTAAAAAAAATGTTTTTTCTAATCCATTAATAATTAGACGGATTTTTGTCCAAAAAAATGGAAAAATTTCCCACTGTGCGGCGATCCAGAACATTTTTTTAACAGACTTCAGTAAATATAAAATAGGAGGAAGTTCTCAATTCGAATTCGCATGTATGTTTCTCCTTTATATACAGGGTGGTCCATAAGTAATGGGCCATAGAGCAACAGTAAATTACTATTATCAAAATATTGTGATTTATCTAAACTTTCCTCAGTCCAGAGGTTCATATTAACACAGATATATAGCGTGTTTAAAACCAATGTTTCATTTTTAAATGCTTCATATAACTTTTGACAAGTTTGAAATATTGATATGAAAATTAGTGGCTAGGAGTTTTTTGGGATAGGGAATTCTGGTCCGGTGCCAATTTTAATGCATTTTCTAGAAGGCGCCACCTACACTATCCTTCATGTCTCAGAAAAGACACAACTTTTGTATGCCTAAGTTTATGGTTTTTTTAATAAAAAAAAAACTGTTCCTTCTGGTTTTCCAAATAAAAATCATGCATATCTTGTAAGTGTCGCCAAGGTTAACTGTTGTCGAGATATTTTATTTTTGAATATATAAAGTATTCAGAATGATTTTTGTATCGTTTCCTATTGCCTAGTGGCCGTAACAAAAATAATAGTAAAGCATAATTCTAAATGAAAGAAGTTCTATTCCCAGATTTAATGGACAATTATTAAATATCACTACAAGGAAATACACGATTTGTTTAAAAAATAAATTTTATTTTAGCATTATAAAAATTTCTAATAATCATACTAATAAACATCTTTATTATTTTCGTAAGGGAATATACAATAATTACATACAAATTTCTTTTCTTCGTGGTAACCGTTCTTCCACTTATTTACTAATAGAAAAGATTATATCTTGACAACAAATGTTCAAAGTGACCACCGTTGACTTCAATATACTTTGATGTGAGTTTAATAAAAGATTGACTAATATTAAATAGTATTTCTTCATTTTTAAATAACACGGCAGCATTTACAATCCTTTGCCATGACTCAGCTCGGGTATCTATTGTATCTTTGTAAACAATTGATTTCATGTGATCCCCAAAAACAAAAATTCATGAAAGAGTATGAGCGGGTAGCAATGTAAAAAGTGCCCCCGCACCTACCGAACTAAAATGGCTTCCATAAGATGTCTCGTTTGCTGACTATCTTGGGTACAAAGTTTTAAGCTTGTGGACTCTGCATGGGGTGGAAAAAAAAATTACCCCCAAATGTTTTATTTTTTTTCTCACCTCCTATTTGACGGATCGCTTTGTAATTTGGCACAAATAATATTAGTGTTAAGAGAGTTTATTGCAAAAAATATTACTCTTCTACGATGATTTTATGCATTAAAAAAAAATTGGTACATTTTTTCAATGGCCTGAAGGGTGACTACCCTGTTTGACACTATTACCATATTTTGATATAATATGTATTTAAACTATAACTATAACATATAACAGTTATAGTTTTATTAATGCGGTGGAACAGAATAAAAATAAATAAAAAACAAATAAAAATTATTGCAATATTACGAGTATATTATTTAATTTTTTACAATTAATTATTTTTTTATTTATTTGCTTTTATCATGATTAGAGAATATTATTTAAGTATTATGCATTTTTAATTTATTATGAAAATATCTACTTTCTGTATATTGTTGCCCTAATCTGGGTACGCTAATATACTAGTCATATTAAATAAAAACAGTGTGAATGACTAAATGTAAATAAATGATTTAAGTATTTGCAATATATTTTTTTCTTTAAAATGCTAAGAATCCTATCATGTAATTTAATATTTCGTCAGTATTAGCTAGAAGAGTAGTTGTTTTGATTAGTTCTCCAATAATGAGGGTTTTACAGTATTTACCTGACTAGTATATTAGAGTGCCCAGATTAGAGCAACAATATACAGAAAGTAGGTATTTTCATAATAAATAAAAAAGCGTGTAAGTTGTGATTTGCATAATACCTAAACAATAATCTCTAATATTATTTAATATTTAGATAGGTAATCATATAATTCATTCAGACAAGAGTAACTGAGTGATGCAGACATTGGACCCATATTGCGAGCAAATGAAGGGGGAACCCGACCAAAATGGAAGGATGTCTCAAACAAAGTAGTAGGATTGAAGGCTTTGTGGTCGTAATGGGATTCACTTAGAGCATTAGACGGGCTGTTATTATTATTACATACGAACATCTATAAGACTTATTTCATTAACCATTAGGAACATGATAACTCAAAAAAAATCAAAATTATTTATCCAAGTCACTTTCCTCATTTAACTGTGGCAGTAAAGAAAGTTTTATTGGTTGATTCGATTATAGTACCTCCGGTTTTTTTACATATTATACATTGTTACTGTTTATGCATTTTTAATTAAGTGAACTGATTTTGCTCTCAGAACTATTGCTATCAGTTGTAGAACTTTCCATTTCGTGCATAACACTAACTACTATCTAAGTTTTTTAAAAAGGGAAAAATTAAGTATTAGGTACAATACAAATAACATATAAGAAAACCACGAGTACGATGCACATACTTAAAATTTCGGAGATAAGATACAATATATGAGAATGTAACAATATGAGATGGAGCTACGGAGATTTATAAGACAGATGCGGCTGCGGCAGAGCGGGGGCGTGAGTAGCCAGCAGTCCTGCAGCCAATTGAAAAATGACTTATTTTGTATTTTTAGTGCCTCTACAACTATCACAGCACGCACTTCTGACCGCGGGGTGTCTTTAAAGGCAGCTTATACTTCGAGGGCACGCACAAAAGCCTTGCTAATACTTTGATGCCGCGATATTCTAAGAATTCGCCTGGCCTTTTCGGCCCTGATGCCATCTAAAAAAGGCTCCTACGGCTAGTTGTTCCTGAAATTCTCTTGGTGCACTTGGACATGCCAGTTGTGCCAGTCTCTCTATCGCAGCTTCGAATTCTTGTAAGCTTTCCCCAACCTTTTGCGTCCTTGATTTTAGCTGAGCCTGGTATACTTGGGCAAGGTGTTGGTTTATCTCAAGTCTAATGCAGCTTCCAAGACTTTTAAGTCCTTTTGTTTCTCGGGATGGTCTGAAGTAACTCTGAGGCTTGGCCTCTTAGCGCCAGAACTAATGTCATAGCCTTTTCCTCGTTATCCCAGTTATTCGCACTTGCAGTCACCTCAAATTGTCTCTTGTACGTTGTCCATGAGCTTTGGTCGTCAAATGAGGGAGATTTTAAATGAGGACATGATGATGCTACCAGCTGGCCTCCTTTCTCTCTCAATTGTCGTTTAAGGCGCTCCACTTCTCCTTCGACCTCACTCATCTTTTCTTTGATGCCTCTTACTTCCCCTTTGACTTGATTGACTTCTGTCTTGACCACACCTACTTTATCTT
Source organism: Rutpela maculata (assembly GCA_936432065.2). Lineage (NCBI taxonomy): Eukaryota > Metazoa > Arthropoda > Insecta > Coleoptera > Cerambycidae > Rutpela > Rutpela maculata. The sequence continues at coordinate 345,849,562 of OW386285.2, forward strand.
CGACCTTGTTTACCTTTTCTTTGATTTCGTTAGTGATTGAATTCATAGCTAGTTGGATTTTCATTTGATCGCTCAGGATTTTGCTCAGTTCTTCCTGGCGTCTTTCTTGTTCCTCTTTTTCTTCTTGACGTTGTCTTTCTTGTTCTTCTTTCTCCCCTTGACGCTTTATTTCCAGGTTTTCCATTATTTCCTTCAATTCATGTCTTTCTTCTTGACACTGCCTTACTTCCTCTTGACGTCTTCTTTCTGGCACTTCTTTTTCTTCTCGACGTCGCTTTTTTTGTTCTTCTTTTTCTTTGCGATGTCTTATCTGAAGTGAAATAACTAAACATGAATGAATTATATGATTACCTATCTAAATATTAAATACTATACTCGGAATATTGCAAGTTCAGATAATTACTTCCACGTCCAGTGGAAGTATAGTAACGACAAAAAAATTTTCAAAAATTTTTATTGTTCAAATAGGCTTAAAATGTCATGAAACGTCGAGATTTTAAGTTTGAGCGAAAAAAAAAATTTCTGTCTGTCTGTCTGTAACTTTTTTTGTGCGCACGTTTACTCTGGAACCGTTTAAGATATTGACTTGAAATTTGGTACACATATGTACTTCAACGAGATCTGGAACTAGATTATATTTTCATGTTGTTCCGACGAAGGGTAGGGGGGTAAATTGGGGTAAACTTGAGGTAAATGGGTAAATAAAGCAGGTAAGAGTCCATAAAATTGGTATTTAGTACATACAAAAGAAGCTAAGGTCTCAAAAAAATTTTTGGCAATAGCCACCCCCATTACCACTCCCACCCCCCTTATTAAACGGGATGAAAAAAAGATGTGATTTAGTGAATGTACAAGAACCAAAAACCTCAAAATATTTTTTAACTTCATCCACCCCCACTACCACCCCTTTCACCACCCCCACCCCACTACAGATGTGGGGTATCGTTTTATGGGTTTTTGGGGTAGAGGATTTCAAATATTATATTATTAAAGTTCCATAAACAATCATTTCCACATACAAAGTTTTTTTGTTGTGATTGACTTGGATGTGGAAGTAGTGATTCCTTGGGCAGCGGTTTTTTTATTTATTATTATCCTGTTCCACCGCATTAATAAATCTGTAACTGTTATATGTTATAGTTATAGTTTAAATACATATTATATCAAAATATGGTAACAGTGTCAAACAGGGTAGTCACCCTTCAGGCCATTAAAAAAATGTTATTTTTTTTTTAATGCATAAAATTATCGTAGACGAGTAATATTTTTTTAAATAAACTACCCTAACACTAATATTATTTATGCCAAATTACAAAGCGATCCGTCAAATAGGTGAGAAAAAAATAAAACATTTAGGGGTAAATTATTTTTTTTCCACCCCATGCAGAGTTCACGAGCTTAAAACTTTATACACAAGACAGTCAGCATACGAGACATCTTATGGAAGCCATTTTAATTCGGTAGGTGCGGGGGCACTTTTTACATTGCTACCCGCTCATACTCTTTAGATCAGGGGTACGTTCTGAAGGCAATTGTCCGCCGGGATCTACCCATCAATCGGTAATCAATTGGTAATATTTGTATTAAGGCTATTTAGATCTTCCAAAGAGTAACGTGCTGGTGCGCCATCTTGCATAAAATACATGCTATATCTTAAAACTGTTGATAAACCAACCAAGAGGTCAGCTAGTCTATATTGTAAAAAGTTGAGTAGGCTTGGCCAATTATTTATTTTTGGGCTGGAACCATCTAACTTTTGTAGTCGGAATCACTGCAACCGCTTGGACTTATCGTGATATTCTCTCATTTACTTTATGATACCCACTCTCTTGCACTAGCTTGTACAGCTCCATCGCTGGTTTGGTTTCATATTCTTCTGGACTAAGTCTTGGTTGTCCAATTGTCCATATATTAATCGTCTTCTGTGATCCAGTGCCTTGCAGTCGCACAGGATGTAGTGGGGTGTCTCCGTTGCCCTATTGCATTGTCTGCATCTTAGGTCCCCGTTGAACAGTCCCATTCTGTGTAGGTGTCCCTTCAGGGCACAATGCCCTGTTAGGAGACCAGTGATTATGCGGAGCTGATTACTGTTTAGTAATAGCAGTTTTTCAATCTTCTTTCGAGATGCTCTTTTGGTGAAGGTTTTTTCATTTTGTTGCCAGTTTGAATTGTCACAGTATTCTTTGTACTTATTTTTTACCAATTCCCTTATTTGGCCCCATACTGTCGTTTCAAGTATTTCCAGGGCCGGTTCTGGCCCAATATATGGAGCTGACGATCCGTTTCTGGCCATCTTGACAGCTTTCTAGTTGCCCTCGATTCATGAGTGTCCCGGCACCCACTGAAAAGTTACTTTGTTATGATCCGCTAGGAGTACTAGTTCTTCTTGCAATTCCCACACCAGGCTTGAACGTCACCTCAGGGTTTAGCAGTGCTCCTAGAGACGCCTGGCTGTCCGTTAGTATTGATCCGCCTATTTTTACAGGCTCCCCTAATGTTGTCTGCTATATTTCTGCCTGAAAGACACAGGTCTATTTTCTAGTGATATGCTGAACTGTGAAGTTTCTTATATTACTGTATATGCTGACACCAATACCTTCCTCGGTCCTTGATCCTTCTGTATACCAGACAAGGTCCAGTGGTCTAGTACTGTCGACAGTTTCTGTTCATTCACTTCGATCTCCTATTTTTACTTCGATGTTTCTGTTAAAGGTGTAATTAGGGATCTAGCCCCAATGCTGCGTATTTGTCACTGGGTCTGTTTTGCAGCCTAAGGTGTTCCATCATCGCTTCCTCTCCAATTAGATTAGCCGGTAACTCAAATGCTCCCAGAATACAATTTCCAGTAAATCAACAGTAAATGTTGCTTTTAAATTCATTCTGGAAATATATATTGTATAGTGTTTAACATGTTATTTATATAGCGTTTTATTGAGCACAGAAACGAACAAACTGTAACCTAACTGGAATATTGGCTCATAGTGGATTTTGAACCAGTGTAAAATGGTACGAATATAGCTTTTCTTGGTGAAAGATTCTGAGAACTGATGACTAGCTTATTCAGAACTGCTAACATACTACCAGATTTTCTGCTACATGAATCAAAATCTCTACTTCTCGGTCTAGCGTGGTAATTCTTGAATGGCACAAATTATCCTGTTCGGGATGGAAAGAGCCAGTTTTGCCTTATCGGGCATAAAGACTAACACATAATTTACGTTGGCTGTTTTCTGCCTGCATACATTTTTAAACGTTTACGATACACACCATTATAATTTTCTTGAGCATATATGCAAAACATATCTGACATTTCTTCGTTAGAAAACAAATTATGTCGAGGCATTTTTTATGTAATGTTTTACATAACCTTATTTAAATGACACACGATGACAATAACAACTGTCACTATCAAATGCCTACTATGTAACAAAAGTAATATAAATATTTTGTAGCCCAAAACTTAAACGGCAAATATTTCGAAATCTGTTAACTTTAGCGCCATTTACAAGGTATACAATTTATATTTAGAAAAACCGGGGAATTTTTTTTTTTTTTTATAAAAATACCATAAATACCAAAAGTTGTGGCTTCTTTAAAACATGAAAGGTAGCGTAGGTTGTATCCTCTAGAAAATACACTAAAATCACCACGTTTGAATTCCTCATCCCAGAAAACCTTACTCACCAAATATAACAAGTTATATGAGAAACTTGAAAATTGAATATTCGCTTTAACACACTGTACCTCTGTTAATATTAGAGTTTTGATTTAAAGTAACTTTAGCCAAATTGCAATATTCTGATGTCAGAAATCCTCTGTTGATCTATGGCCCATTACTTATTGACCACTCTGTGTATGTTCAGTGATTACCCTAGTGTAGCATAAACGATTTCTCTGTTGCAAACTGCTACTAGAAAGTTAAAAATTTGTTCAGAAATTAGGATGATGACTGTCGTGGTGTATCTGCTCAAGACTGACTTCTTGTTTGGGAAATACAGTGTGTCCCAGGATAGATGAACAAGAGGTGTAATGGACCAAAAATTTTGGAATTTTGGAATGGTATTTGGGGATTGAGTCTTGCTTGTTGTAAAACTAAAGTGCACCAAAGATGACTTGATTTGGTGTTCTACAGGGTGTTTTATAAGCAAAGTTGTAAAAATCACCACTAATAAAGTACCTTTATTTTTCAAAATATGAAAAAATTCCACTAAGAAAAGTTATTTAGAATGCAATTTTATACCACTATGCCAAATTTTAGGAATATAAAATAATTTTTTTGAAACTTCCCATTTTTTCAATAATTTAGTATTTTATTTTGAACCATTCAATTAAAACTGCATAGAAATTATTTTTTGTGAATTAATTTTTAAAGTTATGTAGAAGCTAAAAGTAAGCTATGAGAAAAGCAGTGGATACACATTTATCATTTATTATTGACATATCTGTCAAACGTAGTCAATATTATCCTTAATTTCTGTTTCAAATTAACGAACCAAGCATAAAAAATTAAGTGAAAATGGTATTCACAGTGCGTGAAAAAATCTATATTGTGCAATGCTACGGAATTGGCGGTGAAAACTCGCTAAGAGAAGTGGTAAGCCAATTTAATTTGAAATTTCCAAACACTGCTTTGTCACGTACTCAGGTTATGAGAATAATTAAAAAGTTTCTGGCTACTGGTAGTGTTCTTAACATGAAAAGAAAAATAAAAGCACATGATGAAGACAATGTTGGGGCTATTATAGCTCATGCCTATGTTATAGAAAATCCTAGGATGCCACTAAGAGAGAGATCAGCTCTTATTAATATTAGCAAGTCTGAACTCCAAAAAATTTACAAGGCAAAGAAAATTAGGGCATATAAAGCAAATTATAAACATACGCTTGAAGAGGGAGATGACGGTCGTAGGTTGGATTTGTGTTTGACCATTGGAAAAAAATTCATGGAAGAGAGATTTTTTCATCATTTCATAATTTTCTCAGATGAATCCACATTCACAACCAATGGTGTTGTTTCATCTCCGAATTGTCGGTTTTGGGCTTCTGAAAATCCAAATTTTAGAATTCATTGTAGAAGGCAATATTATAAAAAAGTGAATGTGTGGTGTGCCGTTTCTTATCACGTTGGAGTTATTGGACCTTATTTCATTGAGGGAAGGTTAAACCAGCACACTTATTTACAGCTTCTTGAAAGATATTCTGAAGAACATTTAAATATTTTAAGAGATACGCCTTTAAATCATTTTCAACATGATGGTTGCCCTGGCCACTCCACAGAAATGGTTAATCGGTGGTTGAATTTAAATTTTGGAGAAAATTGGATTGCCAGGAATGGACCGATCAAGTGGCCGGCGAGATATCCAGACCTGTCAATATTGGATTTCTTTTTATGGGGTCGCCTCAAGCAGTTGGTTTACGCTGAACCACTTCCTAACGATGTAGCAATATTGAAGCAGAGAATTACAAATGCCGTAAACTCCATACCGTTAGATCATATTCGAAACAGTTTAAGGACTTCAGGCGAAGGATCGAAATGTGTGTGGATGTGGGTGGTAGCTACGTCGAATAATAAAAAAATTGTAAACAAAGTTTTGTATTGGTCAATAATTAATGACATTTATTACTTGTTATAATTTTTAAACCTCATTAATCTTCTGTTAGTAATTGTTTCTTGTTTTACAATTAGTTCGATTAACATTATACCTTCTTACATCTCGTATATTCAAATTTTTATTTACCAATAGCCTACTTTTTGAGATTATTAACATTTGCTCCTACAGAACTTTAAATATGAATTCAACTCTTAATTCGCAAAAAATGGGAAGTTTCAAAAAAATAATTTTATATTCCTGAAATTTGGAATAGAGGTATAAAATTGCATTCTAAATAACTTTTCTTAGTGGAATTTTTTCATATTTTGAAAAATAACCAAATACCATTCCAAAATTCCAAAATTTTTGGTCCACTACATCTATCCTGGGACACACTGTATATGTCAGACCTACAACCTACAAAAAGGAGAAGAAAAGACGTAAGTGTCTGATAAGCCAAACATGACGTATCGGTAAACTTTTGTAGTTTTGTCGGAAAAACCTGACAATATATTTTATAAATTAATTACAAAATTGCAAATACCTTAAAAAGTAACTAGGGTTTTAAAAAAGCGTCACCTTTCTAGTTCTAGGAAAGTAGAAAAATAGTTTAAGGCCAAAACTTATTTTCTATCTCTTACCTTCAATTTCTAAAAAAAAAAAAAAAACGATTGAAGCAAGATGGAGCCTGCCATTTTTGTTGCATATCGTGATTTTATAAATCGCGTCATGTACCAAGAGTGAACAAGTGCCTCGTTCCAGCCATCTCAGACCTACCTTGCACTGACGAAAGCCAATAGCTTTTTGTGGCAATACATAGTTATTGCACTTAACGCGGCCAGGCTTGTAATTCGTAATTCAGCGCTCGGCGAAGCATTAGTCCGGAGAATAGCTGTTGGTTGCGGTCTGGTTATTTATTCTTTATATATTTAAGGAAACGTTCGACAAAAATATTTCACTGGTAAATATTCTGGCCTCTAAAAGCATACCTACTTGTCTGGATATGTTTTACAAGACTGTAGTGTTAAATCGTAAAAGAGAAAAACATGATTTCGTTAAATAGTTGTCTTAAGTTAATAACTCATTAACGGGCTCTTAGCTGTCTCGTTGCTACATCATAAACTGCATACATTGTAAATAGACCATTTAATAGCAATTACTGCAACATTACTTGAATTGCATAATTAAATTGCACACATCTAGGAAAACATGCAAATAAGCAAGGCGCTAATTGCTCAAGCCGGGATAAATAATAAATATAAACACGGGTCCATAGCTCTCTTTAGAAATGGTCATTAAGGAGGCGGCTTCATCCAAGATATTGCTATATCCAAGTAAGTATACTACAGACAGATTTTGTTACTACTCTTACTGCTTTGTCGTAAAAAGAAGGCATTTATTGAGTATAAATCTAGAACAATGAAGAATTTAAAAGAATGGTGGGTAACAATAAACGAATTTAATATTATAAGTAAACCGGAATATAATATACCAGAAAACATAAATAATCCAAATGCCTTCAACAAATATATCATGAATTCGTAGCAAAGCGTCAGAAAATCTTATAAATACGAACTCAATATCTCTAATTTGATTATCTCTAAGTTAAAAATCCAACCAGTTAACGAAAATGACTTGATCGAAGCTATTTATTTAATAAAGTACAGTTCTGCTGGTAATGATAATATAAACCTTTTAAAGCAGAAAATATCAGAAGCAATAGCCGACATAAATAAAACGAGGATACAATTCATTTAGTTTATGAAAAATTTAGAAAAAATATTGAAAAATGTATAGCAGTAGGAGGACAACATATAGAATAGTTTTGTTCTCATTTTATTCAATAAATTATGTGATTTCGTTAAATTATTTTAATCATAATTTTCCCAAAAATATCGACTTTGAGATACGACGTGCAAATTTCATATCTGGACTACTGTTAAAATTAGAAACAACTTCTTTCAGTAACATTTTTATATTTCTGTCAAAAAACGAATACTTTACTCTTGGCACAAATTCACGTTTCCTTATTTGCTAACCACCCTGTATGTTATTTTGAGAGTCTAGCTAACGACTTTTCACGATAAGCAAAACTTTTTAGGAGGAATGACTCTTTCTCTTAAAATGCGAAATAAGAAAAATTAAATAAAAGTATAGTTAGGTCCATTCGGGGACACACTGTATATCCCTCCACTCAGCTTAAGAAGAGAACGACTAATGACTAACTACATGATATTTATGAAAGCACAACCACAGCACCTAAATTACAAAATTTTCTTTGAACACGATAACTCACAGCTCTATGAGACTAGACCCACAATAACAAGGCCGCTATCTATCCGTATGGAACAGAATATTGACTTCCCCAAAATATATCCTAAAGGTTTTTCCGAAATCCCTCCCTTGCATCCTACACCACCTACGTGCCACCTAGAGTGCTCATCTTTAAAAAAAAGATGAAATAAACCCAGGTCATCTGAAAGACTTATTCTACAACACGTTCAATCAATACCCCAACGCGGAGGCAACATTCACAGATGAATCAAAAACAGATAACGGAGTTGGATCTGGAATCGTAACTGCAAGTGAAACACTTACACGAGCATTACCACAACTAGTAAGCGTATATACCGCAGAAATACAGGTTGTACTGAAAGCACCTTACTCTTGTGAAACGTCAGTAAAAGAGTCTTTTCTTATTTGCAGTGACTCCCTGAGTACGTTACAGGCTATCAAAAACATATTTAACATAGATCCAGCCATAAAATCTATTCAAATTTTACTACACCGCTTAAACTTAAAAGGTAAAAAAGTCACATTTATATTTACGCCCAGCCACATAGGTATAGTCGGGAACAAAAAGGCAGCTGCACGTCTAACTGCAAATCAAAATGTAAGAATATCCCAATAAGATACCAGGACAAAATTACTGACGTAAAAAGAATAACACATCAAAAATTGCAAACCAAGTGGAATCAAACTGAAACAGCGTACAAAAATATTCAGCCACACATAGATATGTCTATATATCCTGTAAATCTCACGAGGAGGGAGCAAACTATGATTTACCGCAATTCTAGTGGGCTGAGCAAAAAATATAACTACAAAATAGTAGAAAGATAAACTGCTAAAGCAACATTAAGAATAAAGAAAACGGCTAATGACCAGAGCAGCCGTATTAAAAAAAAAAAATTAAACTTCGTTTGCCTTACTGCTTAGGAGCACTAACACAAGTTACAAGTTACATAATCCTCGGAAAATCATCGCCATATCTTTAGCGTGGGCCCAAAGGGTTATTACGGTCACGCTTTGGGCCCATGCTAACGGTATGTCGATGGTTTTCCGAGGAAATTTTTACTTTGAACTTCATTTTAAAGCACATGACAGTCTGACTAAAATCGTATCAAAACGCATAGTTTGCGAACAAATGAAAACTGTCTTTTCCATATGAAGAACTCAAGATGACTCTCTGATTCATTACTTGTCATCATAATAATACCCTCTAAAAGACATACTGAGTAAAATCACATTAAAAAATCTGCCACCAACTATCGGTCTATTAGAATCTTTCGAAAACCTGACGTGATGGACCTAATCTGAGGTCGGATTTGGATTCAGCGCGTCAAAAAACTATCGGTTTCTAGTTTAGAAGGTCGATTAGATCTTGCCGGCCTGGGTTGTTGTCTCTAACTACTAACCCTCACTAGAAATTAGAAAACTGGTTCGAAGATATTTACACTGAGAGGAGTAAAATAGAAATACTTCAGATAAAAAACCGCTGCCTGAGGAATCACTACTTTCGCATCAAGACGTTATCCAAGTCTCTTACAACGAAAATACTATATTCGCACTCCACTATATAAGACCAGCAGATAGACCGACGCGACAGACAGAAATTTTTTTTGCTCAAACTTAAAATCTTGACGTTTCATGACATTCTAAGCCTATTTGAGTAATGAAAATTGTCTAACATTCTTTTTGCGTTGGTATACTTCCACTGGATGTGGAAGTAATACGCAGAAAATGGCACGACAAAGATATAAAAGTCATTATGTGCCGTGAACTAGACGATAGAACTAAAACTTCTATTTCAAGAATTTTCTACGAGGAAAGCCACTGCGCATCTATGGTACTCGAGAAAAGCCACTGCGCATCCAAACCTACTGCGCATTCATACTACTTATTATACACACAGGTCGCATGGTATTCTAATTTGAAATCGTAGAAGCTAGACACACACGCGCGATGACACGTCTCTCACGCTATCTCCTCATCTGTCCTTGAAACCTTGGTGTCAATTTAGCAACCTGCTAAATTAATCTTGAAAGGCAGGCACGCTGTTAGTTGTTGTTTGTTCATGGGACTCGAATTACAATGCAACCTGTAGGGTGTTTATAAATCTTAAAATTCCATACCTAGATTTTCTCTTACAACGAAAAAAATATTAATACTATATTTGCACTTTACTATGTGGAAATTATTGTTTATGGAACTTTAACAACATTTTGAAATCGCCTACTTCAAAAACCCATAAAACGATATGCCACATCGATAGTGGGGGTGGGGGTGGATGAAGTCAAAAAAAAGTTTTGAGGCCTTTGGTTCTTGTATACACAATAAATCAATTTTTTTTTCTCATCCCCTTTGAGTTGGGGGGGGGGGGGGGGGGTGGTAATAGAGTGGCTAATGCCAAACATATTTTTGAGACCTTAGTAGCTTCTCTTATATATACTATATACTAATTTTATGGACTCTTACTTGCTTGATTTACCTATTTACCCCCATTTACCTCAACTTAACCCTTAACCCTTCACCGAAATAAGATGAAAATATAATCTAGTTCCAGATATCGTTAAAATACTTACCTGTACCAAATTTCAAATCAATATCTTAAACGGTTCCAGAGTAATCGTGCGCACAAAAAAAGTTACAGACAGACCGACAGACAGAAATTTTTTTTGCTCAAACTGAAAATCTCGGCATTCTAAGTCTATTTGAACAATAAAAATTTTCAATTTTTTTTTTGTCGTTTCTATACTTCCACTGAATGTGGAAGTAAAAACCGCTGCCCAAGGAATCACTACTTCCACATCCAGATTCTCTATCCAAGTCACTCACATCGAAAAAACTTTGTATGTGGAAATAATTGTTTATGGAAATTTAATAATATAATATTTGAAATCCTCTACCTCAAAAACCCATAAAACGATACCCTACATCGGTAATGGTGGTGGATGAAGTAAAAAAATATTTTGAGGCTTCTGGTTCTTGTACATACACTGAATCACAATTCTTTTTCATCCCCTTTAATAGGGGGGGGGGGGTAATGGGGATGGCTAATGCCAAAAATTTTTTTGAAGCCTTAGCTTCTCTTGTATATACTAAATACCAATTTTATGGACTCTTAACTGCTTGATTTACCCATTTACACCAAATTTACCCCAATTTACCCCCCAACCCTTCGACGGAACAAGATGAAAATATAATTTAGTTGTAGATCTCGTTAAAGTACATATGTGTACCAAATTTCAAGTCAATTTCTTAAACGGTTCCAGAGTAAACGTGCGCACAAAAAAGTTACAGACAGACAGAAATTTTTTTTCGCTCAAACTTACAATATCGACGTTTCACGACATTTTAAGCCTATTTGAACAATAAAATTTTTTTGTCGTTACTATACTTCCACTGGATGTGGAAGTAAAATGACTAATCATTCACGATACTTCCGTAACTTTTTCTTCTTCAGCTGACAGTGGTTGATAAAATTAATTGTGCGTTGCTGTACTAGTTCCATGAGATCCTAACTACTTATGAATGAGGATAATCAGATAAGCTGCAAATGCTTAGTGCATCATACCGCCAGGGCTGGCTCTAGGGGGAGGGCGAAGCGGGCGGCGGCCCGGGGCGGCAAAATTCTAGGGGCGGCAAATTCTTCAAATCCACAGTTACCAAAAAATATAAAAAAGCTAGGAAACAATTGTTTCACTAATATAGTAATAATAATGTTAACTTTACATAAACAATTTGTTATTGTTAGTTTTTTTTGTGTATAAAGTAGGTTGCATACATACATTCTGTTTCTTATATGTGATTTTATTTCTTGTCTAATTTCTGTGGTACTGTGCTATTTTTTTAAAGTTTCAATACGGTTAATTTTTTCAATTATTTTATTTTACCCTTTTAAATACAGTAATCTTATTGCTGAAAATCCAAAAATTGCTGTAAACCTTATAACTACTAAAAAAACAAATCATCAAGAATGTTTAGTAGGTGACTCTTAAAATGTTATAAAAAATAACGGACTGAAAAGATAAAGTCAGGTGGGGTAAAAATGAGACAGACGGTAGCGGGGCAAATAAATGACAAGGGATATCCAGATTGAAATAAATTAAACTTAATTTTTTATTTAAGTTTGTTTTGTACATTCAGAACTGTTTTATGCTATCCAATCAGGTCCTATGCCTACTGTTAACGCGGGAACAAATATTATTCAGTAAAATCTTTAATTCACTTTTAAAAAATTTTTGAACGCACCTTAATACTTTTTTGGGGATTTTATAGTTTCTCTATTTGCATTGTCCGTATTTGACAGACGTCAACTAGAAATGTCATACTTCACATTTTGTGATCAAGTTTATTAATCGGTTAGTTTTAAATCTTGAAAAATTTGATTTTAACGAAAAAATTAAAAACGGGGTAAAAAAAGAGACTAAGGGCCGGTTTTATAGGTTCCGTTTAACTTAGATCTGATAGTTAACTCTAAGTTTTGTCAAAAAGTAGGTTTTAAATCTGCCAGTAACTGCCAATCGTAAGTTTAAACGCCAAACTTAGGTTTATGCAGGCTAAAGGTACGGTCAGACATAGCTACTTTTGCTGCGCAGTTTTAGGGTTGCAGCTGCAAAAGTTTCGTATCGTGTTCACACTGATCCTAACAGTAGCGTGCAGCGGGCAGTTTGTTCTACTGCAGGTACCCGTCAAAACTTCAAGTTTGGAAAAAGGTTGCAGTGACGTTCACACACAACACGCTGTTTTTGCACCATGCAACCAGATGCTGTATGTTAGCCGTTAGCTATATATTGTTCCTTCACATCTCACTGTGTTCGTGCCGTAATATACGTAATAAAATCCGATTTGTGTTACTGTAAAACATGGATGGTGAGACACTAGCTGCAGTTGGCTTATTATCTGTACTATTAAAATGAAGAAGATGCCGACGCCAGACGAAAACTGGAATTTGAAGGAAATAATGGATAAGAAATAGATACAAGTTAGAATTTTCGGACGGTGACAGCCCGCCAAATTAATTTCAATATATATTGACTTTTAGGTGTCAAAACGTTTCTTAGCTATAAATATCAAATACTTAAAGATCTCTCCAAGATCAAACTTGTATCTTATTAAAGAATAGATTAAAAAAAAATCACTACAAGCTGCAGCTTTAATTCTATATTTAATTTTTTTGTATACTATAAACAAACAAGAATGAATCATTTAAAAACATTAATAGTTTTGTCAAGTCGAAATGTATTCACAAATATATTATTTAAAATGTTAGGTACACAAATGGACGCCAACTTTAAAAATACTGCACTCGCTGCCGCTGCAAAAGTTTCATCCAAATAGATATTTTTTGCAGCCATCGCTACTCTTTAAAATTCAATTCACACGTGGCTACTTTTGAGGCTGCACGCAGCATATAAATGTTGCACTCAACCAAACAGCACGCGCTACTTTTAAGGTTGCACAGCTATTCACATGAAGATTCACTTGAACTACGCAGTTTTTTAGACTGTACCGCAGCAAAAGTAGCTGTGTCTGACCGTACCTTTACGTTGATTAATTAGCAATATTTTGAAGGACGTTGCACTCAATGCAAACTTCAAATTTCAACTTAACCTAAAAATAATTCCCTATTATAAGATGGTGTTATAAATATAATAGAAGCACCTCGTCGTATACGAAAACTCTGAGAGAGACCTGATCATTCACAGATATGGAATAACAAATAATTTATAGATGGATTTCGAATATTTAAAGAATGTGTGCATATAGTATATTAGAATCATTTGCATTATTAAAATCTTTCCCAAGTGCAATCCAAGCATTTGCTTTATCCTTCCAAGTAACCGGATCAATTCTTTTGCATTCGATTACATTTTTACGCTTTTTAACTAATTCAGTCAGTAGTTTGATTTCACTGTGGTTGAAATTTAAAGATATTTTGTAACTCATCGCGAAAAGTCAAAATAACAGTAATGAAAATGACATCAATTGCCAATTTGTTACTATGCTACCAACTAACAAAATGGCGATAGAACTGACGATCTTGACAAGCGCCTATAATACGGCATTTTAGCGAACACTTAAATCTAAAGTTTAAACCTCCAGTAAAACTTCAGTTTAAACTTCTAGTTAAACTTTGGTTTAATCTGCACCTATGAAACCGGCCCTAAAGAGACCAGATAGGCAGACTGAAGCAGGCACATTTCAGCTTCCTAATTTAGAAGCTAGCCCTTCTGCAAGCCCCTTCTTGTTTAGTAAAAAATCTAAATAAATTACATATAAAAGAATAAACCCTCCTGTCTTATTTTTGCATTTTCATTTGCACAACGTCAATAAGAATGGGAATAAATTACGTGTCTTTCATTTGCCTTCCACTGTTTTTTTTTTATCCCACTTGGAGGGTAAAAATGAGACACTGTTTATTTTTGTTTATCAGTTAACGATACTTTTTTGTAAAGAAATACATAGAAATATAGTTTTTCCTGTAATTTTTACATATGATACCAATCGTTTATTAAATCGAATTGAAAGATGTCATTTTGTCTCATTTTTACCCAGCCTGACTCTAATGTTATTTATATAAGAGAGGGGCGGCAAAACACCTGGAGCCAGCCCTGCATACCGCCAATTTCTATAATTAAAACGTACATCTAAGGATAGGATTTTGCGGAGTGGGAGGGAAATATTCGTTTATTTTCGGTTTATTATAAATATTTAAAAAATCCTAAATGGTAGAATCTTTAAAATAGTTTCGGGTACTTCCCATTGCTCTAAGGAATACAACCATATGTTGTTTTTATAAATGTTGTACCTATATAGTTAAATACCACACTTATACAATAATTAAATTAGGGACTATTTCCATTGACAAATTACAATTTTCAAGTACAACAACAATTTACGATAAAAAAACATATATAGTTATATTCGTTAGAACAATAGCAAGTATCTAAAATAGTTTTAAAGATTATACTATGTTTGGTTTTTTAAATATTTATAATAAACCGAAAATAAACGCATATTTCCCTCTCACTCTGCAAACTCCTATCCTTTTGAACTGTTCTGACTTCAGTTCCCAAAAAGTAGCATAAGAAATTATCACAACGATATCGACAGTACAATTTTAAATTCAAATAAACTGGCGAACGCAAGTAAAATCATAACGATACAGTTTATTAACCTCCCTCTTAGGCTGTCATAAAAAACAAAAACTCTATATTAATAAACTGAAGTATTACCTATCCAGTTGGAAGAATATTAATGAAGCTTTCTAAACTTGTCTCTCCTTATAGAACATATCAGGTTGTTCCTAAGGCGAAATATAATAGACGCAAGATAATGCGACTTTTATTATTTACAATCGTACAAGACAATAGGTATTTTGTTATAATGACTGTGATGTAACAAATAAATAATATATAGACATTATTTACAACCATCTAGAAATATGCCTTTACTCTTGAAACAGATTATTATCTTAACATAAGAGAATTAAAATTAATTACTTGTAGGTAAGTTAGTCTGAAGAACTTAAAAAAACTAACAAATAAATAATATATAGACATTATTTACAACCATCTAGAAATATGCCTTTACTCTTGAAACAGATTATTATCTTAACATAAGAGAATTAAAATTAATTACTTGTAGGTAAGTTAGTCTGAAGAACTTAAAAAAACTTAGTTTACATTCAGGGTTTTTAGATGAATCATTTCTCGCTGTTTTATAGTTAAATAAATTTTTATATTAAAGAAGGTTCCTTAGTAGCAAGCTATACTCGCACTACGTGTATATAACGCAGCCTAGGGAGTCCTCATAATATCAAATAAAATAAGTCTCCTGTGTATTTACGATTTCTGGCTACCAATAGGACGATAACGCCTAAACAATGGTTAATTTTGCATTCCACAACATCTACGACGCCTTTACACTTGGCTGGCCACATCTGGCGGTAGATTTCCAAATGAGAATGACTATATTTTGATAGGAAATAGGTGGAGGTCTTCAATAATGTTCTATAAGACTTTATCTGGTGCTGAATGTGGTTCAGAACACCAGTTGCTTATCGTTGAAGCTGGGAACGTATCGTAGGCAAATAAAAAGACGTTTAGCAATCATAAATGATGGTCCTACTTTCCAAATTAAATTAGGACAATATATAAGTGAAGTCAACCTATTAGATTATGAAGATGCAGACAGGATTCAGGGATGGGCCCAAGGGGGCGGTAGGGGGGGAGCCCCCCCCAAAGTTTGGGCAGTTGGTTCTAAACGCGGTTGGCGTTGGCAAAATCTAACTAATCATCACATACAAATATATAATTTGAAGTTTACACTGACTCCCACAATCGCGAAATTAACACAATAATTATTATTAAGCGATTGGTAACCCTGTACACATTTTATTTTATCAGTAGTGTGTTTTCCATTGAAGCTAGGGAAGCAAAGCTTCCCTTACACGACACGGAATCCCTATTTTTAATATAAATTTATTATACATAAATGCCTTTACCAGAAATACTAGAACTAGCAATGATTTTTAAATAGAATCTATATGTTTCTACTACTGATCTAATATAATATTATCAGGTATATACCTATTAGTTTTGTTTGGTAGTGTTTTGATATTGTGATATTAGACAACAAAGTCTAACTTGGTATTTACTTTTTCCTGTTTCCACCTATTGTAATGATTTTTTATTGTATTGACGACTTTGGTCAATCATTTCGACGTATCCCACACCATGTTACTGTATGGTCCTTTGGACAATAAAGTTTATTATTATTATTATTATTCTTTTTCTTTACTTTATTTAGGCTAAATTTTTTTTATTTTTAATATGATCAAAGACCTATTTTTGTTTAGTAGTTCTTATTTTCTTATTTTATTAAACCAAGGATTTTTTTTTATTTCTTTTAAGTAGTAAGTATTAGGTTTAGGTACATGATGATCCAACAAAGATGGAACAAGGCCATTAAACCAAAAAATATCATAAACGAAAACAAATAAATTGAAAACAAAAAAATTATGACACAAAAATACAGGGTTCGAGCTCATATGGAAAACCTGAAAAGCGTGAAAAATTCAAGGAATTTTAAAAATCCCAAGAAAATCATGGAAATCTCAGTGAATTTTAAATATTTCGCAAAAATCATGGAATTTTGAGTCACAATATGAAAAACAATAAACTACTTACGAGTTCTTATTTTTTTTTTAAATTATTTTTAGATTGCAACCTTCCATTCATTCGCTGACGATTTTATGAAACAAATTATTTTTTTTATAAAATCGAAAAAACCGCTGCCCATGGAATCACTACTTCCACATTCAGATTTTCTTTCAGGTCTCTCGTAACGAAAAAAATTTGTATGTGACAATAATTGTTTATAGAACTTTAATAATATAATATTTATTATTTAAAACCCATAAAACGATATCCCACACGGTAGTGGGGTGGGGGTGGTGATAGAGGGTGGATGAAGTAAAAAAATATTTTGAGGCTTTTGGTTCATGTACACACTAAATCATAATTTTGTTTCATCCCCTTTAATAATGGGGGTGGCTAATGCCAAAAATTTGTTTGAAACCTTAGCTTCTCTTGTATACACTAAATACCAATTTTATGGACTCTTACCTGCTTGATTTACCTATTTACCCCCCATTTACCCCATTTTACCCCCCAACCCTTCGACGGAATAAGATGAAAATATAATCTAGTTCTAGATCACGTTAAAGAACTTACGTGTACCAAATTTCAAGTCTTAAATGGTTCCAGAGTAAACGTGTGCACAAAAAAAATTACAGACCGACAGACAGACAGACAGAAATTTTTCTTTTCGCTCAAATTTAAAATCTCGACGTTTCATGACATTCTAAGCCCAGTTGAACAATAAAAATTTTCAAAAATTTGTTTGTCATTACTATACTTCTACTTGGATAAAGTAAAAATCACCTTTAACATATTAATAATTATTATTATTTGTCATTGAGAAACATTTTTTTTGTTATGGAAAACCTGAAAAATTTAGGGATTTTTCTCAGCTACGTGAAGTCTGAACCATGAAATAGCATATTTTATATTCGTTTTTTTATTATAACTTTTGGATTCGGCGGAAAACATATATTAAATGGTAATTTCAGTTTTTGTCATAAACGTTTCTATCGCCGGAAAAATGGCCTTGTTCCATCTTTGGTTAGGGCACCCTGTACATTGTACATAGTGAATTTGAATTCGATTTAAATTTTTTAGTTTTTCTCATAAAAGGTTTTATTTTATTGAAATTATGCAAGGTAAAGGTATATGAGTTGGTTTTTTTCATCTTCTCCCCCCCCCTCCCAAGTAGTAGGTTTCGGTACGGCCCTGCTCTGATTATAGTTTAGGTGCAAATTAATACAAAACGAAACAATGATAGCCATCCAGACACGTTAATGATAGGTCACTGTGAGCTAGTCAACACGATGGAATACCTTGGAGCTCTTGTGGATAATACTGGCAACTACTACGACTATGTGATTCAACAGAGAATACAGACGGCAGATCAGCGAAATTTGACAGAAATATCACGAGATGCACCAGGATCGAACTTAACAACGCCCTAGTTTTCTCCATCTCTCTTTGGAGCAGACAAACAGCGTATTGATATTTTCGAGACGTAGTTCTGGAAACAAATCCCCTCGACAGCTCATCACACTAAGAGCATGATTCTTCAAGGAATATGTCCTCAAAAACGACTCTTCAACATGGTATTCTCCTGAATCCTCTCATTATTTGGCCACATCAGCAGAAGAGAGGACAATACAGAACGGCTGATAGTTCAGGGTAAACCAGAAGGCAAGCAGTAAAGAGGGTGCCATATAAAACGTTGGACTAATATCACCAAGGGATGGGAAAGGGCTTTGGTCAGGCTGTGAATCTAACTGGCTACCGTGACAGACGTCGTGATGGTGTAATGAAACCAGACGTGGTTTACAACAAAGGAGGCCAACTGATATAATTGATTACAAAGCGTCTGGCAAGACGTTTTGAATAAGAAAAACTTTTGGGAAGGCTCTATATGTATGTTGGTGTAGAAAAGTGTACTTCTTAGCCGTAGTGTTGTAGTCCAGTCAGTATAAATGAAATCACTAAGGTGGAGGTCGACAGTTATGTGACGCCAGCGATATTTTGGGGCTTGTGGGGGGTGAGTGTATTGGTGAATTGTGGTGAATTGTCGGAACGTTGCGCGACCGGGGATTTTCCCCATCTTGAAAAATGGTTAAAAAACGTTTTTCAACATCTCAGCTTCTGTTGAGGCTACATAAAACAAATGCGGCGTACTAAAGGGCGTATATACCATGTTTTGCGTAGGACTGATAAGCTTTTTTTTATTGCGAAATAAAGTTTGAAATGAGGATGCGGCTCGCGATTTCTCACATTTTTCTCAATATGAGTAACTCCTACGAGAAAATTGTTCCATACGAAATTTTTGGAGTAGGAAAAACCTACAGATTCGTTTCCTTAATTTTTATTTTCGAACAATAATTTGTAATACAGCGCGTCGCAAAAGTCGACATGTAATGTTTCTTTTATGAAAAGGGGACATTTTCAAGACACCCGCCTAGATGTTGTGCGGCAGGGTAGTGTGAGATGTGTGCTCACCAAAACCCCTCCCCCTCTTCACAGCGACACCTCGGAACTGCTCGGTACATTACTACTCTGCTTAATCTATTTAGTGGAGTAAAAAACAGGGGAAAAGTCGCTTCCTTCTCGAGTTTTTTTTTTAATCTTAGAACAAATCTAGATATATACCATTTCGTTAAGTAGGTCGATGTTCATTAGAAATCATGAAATACGACATTTTGTAGTGGTCATGGACATTGGTATTTTTAAAAAGGCGTGAATTTTTTTTTTTTTTAAATCATGTTTTTTTGAACATCTAATGCCATAACTTAAAAACGAATGGAGCTATCCACATGAACTTTTTTTTGTTATAAAACACACACTTAAGCGCTTCTATCTGTGTATAGCATTGTTAACTAAAACATTTTTAAGTTTGTTAAAAACTTAGATAACCTTGAAAGTTCAGAAAATACGCAGTCAAATTTTCACTAAGCTACAAACTTTTTTGTTTTTGGAAATTTTGTATAACATGCTGCGAAGAAAATAAAGCCAAAAGACCAAAAAAGTTTTTGATAGCATAAATTTTATTGTCTTTTACAGTTTAGGTACAGTGATTTTTTTTAGAGCGCGCGAATTGCAGAAATTGAATATTAATACGTCCGCGTCCACTAAAACTAACTAGTCTCAGGGCGGTGTACTATTAACGTTATTCGTTTTCGTCGAAGATCAAATTATAAAACCGCTGCCCAAGGAATCACTACTTCCACATCCAGATCTTCTATCCAAGTCTCTCAGAACGAAAAAAATTTGAATGTGGAAATCATTTTTTATGGAACTTTAATAATATAATATTTGAAATCGTCTACCCCAAAAACCTATAAAACGATATGCCACATCGGTAGTGAGGCTGAGGGTGGTGGAATAAAGTAAGTAGTAGTGGTGGATAAAGTAAAAAAAATTGAGGCCTTTGGTTCTTCACTAAATGACAATTTTATTTTTTTCGCCCCCTTGAATAATGGGGTGGGAGTTGGTAATGTGGGTGGTTAGTGCCAAAAAAAAATTTTGAGAGCTTAGCTTCTCTTATATATACTAAATACCAGTTTTATGGACTCTTACTTGCTTGATTTGTCTATTTACCTCCATTTACCCCCAACCCTTTTACGGAATAATCTAGTTCCAGATCTCGTTAAAATACATGGTACGTGTACCAAATTTCAAGTCAATAACATAAACGGTTCCAGAGTAATCGTGCGCACAAAAAAGTTACAGACAGACCGACAGACAGAATTTTTTTTGCTCAAACTTAAAATCTCGACGTTTCATGACATTCTAAGCCTATTTGGATAATACAAATGTTCAAAAATATTTTTGTCCATACTATATTTCCACTGAATGTGGAAGTAAAATGTGTAACGATATTCTTTCTCTTATTACTACTTGTATTATATTGTAGAACGTATGGTCATTGTGCGAATTGTGCGTGGACTATCTACTTAAAAAATATTTAAGATAAATAAGCAATCTAAGTTTCATTGTAAAATGGAATGAATTTTATGTGGCGTAGTAATAGAGGAAAACGATAAACTTGTGCACAAGCCATGGAAACAGAGTTTAGAGACTATAATTAGGAAATTAAAAAAGACTTAATTTAGGATGTTTTTTTCTTTTTTGTTACCTAATTTAGGCGAAAATAACACGTTTACTCAATTCACAGGTCTACAAAAAAAAAAAAAAAAAATTCTTCTCCGAGGACTAAACCTATCATGCCTTAAGTATTTTTGTGTGCTGAATCCGAATTTTCAATTAAAAAAATTTTCTACCCCGTAGATTTCGAGTAAATTCCGGTTTTTATTGTCAAAAAAACCGTATTTTGACGATAAAAACCGGGATTTACTCGAAATCTACGCGGTAAAAATTTTCTTTTTATTGAAAATTCGGATTCAGCATACAAAAATACAGAAGAAGAAATGATAGATTTAGTCATTGGAACAGAATTTCTTTTTTTGTAGACCTGTGTACAAAGTGCACCTGTGCCACAGATCTACAAGAAAAAAGTTCTGTTCCAAGGTCTAAACTTATCATTCCTTATGTATTTTTGTGTGCTGAATCCGAATTTTCAATTTAAAATTTTTTTTACCGCGTAGATTTCGAGTAAATCCCGGTTTTTATCGTCAAAATACGATTTTTTTGATAATGTTTGACGTTTGCTCGAAATCTAAGTGGAAAATTCGGATTCAGCATACAAAAATACTTAAGGCATGATAGATTTAGTCCTTGGAGTAGATTTTTTTTTTGTCGACCTGTGTTATTGTGTGGATGCAATGCATGGGAGTTTCGGATAGGGACTCTGACAGAGGAAATGTCGGATGCAAATATTAAGATTGCCACGTGCTTTAAGAAACTGTCTTTTTTATTTTGCTCCAATAATAACGCAAAAAAAGGAAAACTCGATAGTTTACTTTTTATCAAAACACTCCAAAATTGTTACTTTTCCTAAACTTCTGTTTATGGGATTTTATTAACCCCCTAGTTGCGCAACATTTTTTCCATTTTACTATAATATTATTTTTCACCGTTTCCGAGATCCCAATGCAATGCATACTCCATTTAAGATTTTTAATTCCTTTTTGCCTTCAACCTTAGTCCTTAATGTGTCACTGGAAAAAATAAGTTATCCTAAAACGTGATAAAACAGTCCTAAACATAAAAAAATAATAATGAAAAGTTCCGTTACATACAATACATAATCATTATTATTCTAAGTACGGCGCGCGTACGCTTCGACAATTCCTCCATACTAAAAAATTCGTAACTAGCAAACTATTGCTAATAATGAAAATATTTTTTTTCTAAAAACTTTTCTAGTCTATTGACTTCATTTTCTTCACAGCATGTTACACAAAATTTTCAAAAACAAAAAATTTCCTCGCTTAGTGAAAATTTGATGGCGTATTCTCTAAACTTTCAGGGTCATCTACGTTTTTGGCATGTTTACATTTTTTTTATTAGCAATTCTATGAATAGAGAGAAGCGCTTAAGTGTGTGTTTTATAACAAAAAAAAGTTCACATCGATAGCTCAATTCATTTTTGAGATATGGCAATGGATGTACAAAAAAACATGATTTAAAAAAAAATTAAATTTTACACTTTTTTTTAAATAAGAATATCTGTGACCACTAAAAAATGTCGTATTTTGTGTTTTTATATGTAAAATGATGTTGTTGGTAATAACCTCTGAGTCTGATCTTGTTCTAAGCTCATAAAAAAAAACGACACAATTTTACCTCTTTTTCGCTCCACTAATTGTCATTGTTGATCGATAGAAGTTTATTCGTTCTCATTGTCGGGTTCATTGTTGATGCCGTCCTGCATACAGATTTTCGGAAATTCTGTAACATTATCGTAAATGTTTCTCCTAAGGTAGCGAGAAGTTCGGGACAAACTTTTTTTTTTAATTTTCAGAAATACCTCCAAATGATCGTTGTTCTTCAAAGTAGTGATGAATTTCGATTTGCCAAATCCAAAAATAGGAAGAAAGGAGGAACTCGTATCGAAGGCTTGATATTGAGTACAGTTTCTCGAAAATATTTCCTTTCGTAGGTTTTTTGAAAAACATATTCGATTTGTCACGGGCCAGTCCAGTCAGTAACACGAGAAGATCGATGTCATCGTCCACGATTACTACGGAATCGTAATTTGAAGCATGCCTAGTTTACGATTCCAATATCGGCGTCTTCTTGAACTTGTGTAGCTCTTATGTTCTTCTAAACAATGTCTGAAATCTACAAAATAATACAATTAACCAGTATTTTACTGGAAAATAACCTCTACGCCTGTGACTTTTACGTCACAGGATCAGTTAGAGGGTGGTTTTGACAAATAATGAATAAGAACAAAAATATAAAAATTACGTATTTTGCTGACGTTTCGGAAAACGAATCTGTTTCCTTTCTCAAAGCGTATTATAATGTTTGTGGGCTGTGTATATTAAATACACAGCTTTAAGAATATATTTGTTATATTCAGTATCCATAGATACTTACTGCTTACACAGAACTGTTGATATATCTAATTGATAGTTTTATTTTAAACAATGTTGAGTTTGTTAAGTTCTTCTTTTAACATCGGCAGCCAGGTTGTGCAAACATCTACAGAACAATTCGACACGAATTTATCCTCATTCAATAGTATTATTGCCGCTGCCGATGTTAAAAGAAGAACTTAACAAACTCAACATTGTTTAAAATAAAACTATCAATTAGATATATCAACAGTTCTGTGTAAGCAGTAAGTATCTATGGATACTGAATATAACAAATATATTCTTAAAGCTGTGTATTTAATATACACAGCCCACAAACATTATAATATGTTTTGAGGAAGGAAACACATTCGTTTTCCGAAACGTCAGCAAAATACGTCATTTTTATATTTTTGTTCTTATTCATTATTTGTCAAAACCACCCTCAAACTGATCCTGTGACGTAAAAGTCACAGGCGTAGAGGTTATTTTCCAGTAAAATACTGTATTATTTTGTAGATTTCAGACATTGTTTAGAAGAATACATGTGGCAGAGCATCCCAATAAGAATAGAGAAAAATTAAGAAAATGCCACAACCAACGTTTAGACAATATGCTCTTATGTTGTTCTGGTTCAAATATTTCAAAAGCAGTTTTATAAATTTATCCTTGTTTTATTTCGTTGATTAAAAACTTTTCTTGAGTCATCGATATGGCTTCATTGAATGTGTAATCACTATAATGTTGTTTCCTGGCCCTTCGTAATCGTTCGGAAGATTTCATTCATTTTTTTTTATTTTGGTCGATTTCTAAGACGCAGAAAAAAACGCAACGAAAATTCGACTGTTCACTTCGAAAAGTAGCTGTGGCCTAAGTAAAATATGAAAAAATTATGCCGCATTCCATACCAGTTGTATTGTACAGTGACCGTACAATTAATTTAAAGCATTTCTTCTCTACTGTACAGTCAGCCGCTAACATGCCGGCTTTTGCGGTGCGCTGTATTGCAAACTATTATTCGAAAATAAAAATGGAAAAAATGAATCTGTAGGTTTCTTCGTGCTCTACAAATAGAACAATTTTCTCGTAGGAGTTACACATATCGAGAGAAAAGCGAAAAACCGCGATCCGAGCTATCATTTCAAACTTCCTTTCGCAATAAATAAAAAACTATCAGCCCTACGATAAAAAGCATGGTAATATGCATCCTAATATCGTGGTCGAGTTGGTAAATTCAAGCTTCAGTTGGGAGAATTCGAGAAAAATGTCACCCCCCCTGCTCATCAGTCTTTATTTTCGAAGGAAATTTTTTGGTTCGATTCGGGAAATTCAAGCCTCAAGTTGGGAGAATTCGAGAAAAATTTCAATTATCAATTATTATTTTAGAGGAGTTGAGAAAACTCCTTTAATGAGAGTTGCGAATTATTAACCTCCCCCCCCCAAAAAAAAAAAAAAAAAATCCTAGCGACCTGCCTTTAATACGGTATATATGTTTTTTATGTAGCCTCAACAGAAGCCGAGATATTTAAAAAAACAGTTCTTAACCATTTTTTCAAGATGACGGATTACTATGTAAGTAAGTACGAATTGATTTTTACGATACTATATTAATAAAATAAATGGGAAATTAGGTTTGACGATGTTATGATACACACGGGAAGAATATCCAAATAGCTAATTACCAGAGCTCGCAATTTAGGTATCTGTGACGTCAAAACCAGAATTGGCTTTAGGTTATGTGTCAGTGCGTAAAGATATTTTTCTACAATTGAAGGATTTGCCACACGCCTTGATTACATCTTCACGCATCGGAATAAAATAGTGTGTTTACCTTAAAGAATTTTATATTACTTACTGGTAATAACAATTAAATTCTATAAATGTACATTAATTACACATGAATTGCAATTACAAAGTCAAATTTTCTTACTTCAGAATGACAGCGGAAAATGTCACTTTAAATAAAATCTGACAAGCAGCAAATTTAAAATTTTGGAAAGACTTTAAAAAGGGAAATAACTTCACAACCGCAGAAAAAATAGTATGTAACACATGTGTGGCAAGCTTCATTGCAAAACTCGTATGATAGGAATACGAGCGCATACATCGTTTTGCAATGAAGCCCTTGCCACACTTGTATTACAATCTACTATTAGGCGTGTATGACACAATGTATCTTACCTTTTATTTTTTGGCGAATTCCGTAATATTCAAAGGTGATAAAACTCACTCGAACAGAACTGTGGTGCTGGGGAATATAATACTAAATTAACACACACACATATGATTTTCTCGCTACTTGTTACCTACAAGAATAAAGGTATATTACTAATATCTGCTTTAAATATTTTGAAATTAAATTTCGAAGCCTTTTTTTGAAACTCGATTTATATTTTGGGAAAGATCGCTGAAAATAAACAGATATAACTGGCATATACTTAAGATATCCGGGCTTCCACAAAGTTGCCACATTTACGTTTGGTCTAGGAAAGTCTACTTCTTTGCTGTTTAAAAGGTCTATTATAATACTTGACATGGTAAGAAATTTAGAATTGCTTTTAAAATAGATTTGAATACTTGTTTTACTGATGCAGCAATTTCTCTCGACAATTAACAAATATATTGTGGAATATCGAACATTGTCTCTTAAACGTAAACTCCAATAGCGCCTGAACATTGCTATATTATTGAAAAATTCTGTAAAAAGTGGATTATCTGGTTTCGCACAAAGTATCATCAACCATCACTTTCACCAGATTCAAGTTAAAAGTGCGTTGCCTGTCACTATCACCCAAGCCACTCACACTCTCTTCATGGTTTCCTGAGGAAATATGTTTAATAATATTTGTTTAACGTGTCTAAGAAACTGCTTTGTAACAGCTACTGCAATACAATCATATGCCGTGGAATTGCAATTCTGTGACATGATCACGACTTTCTGTTACACTTTAAGTATCACATAAACACGACTCTCCGTGTGAAAATCGTGATCACACCACGATATTAAAAAATGCAATTACGGTTCACGGTGTGATTGAAAAACTGCTGCCCAAGGAATCACTACTTCCACATCCAGATTTTCTATCCAAGTCACTCACAACGAAAAAATTTTGTATGTGGAAATAATTGCTTATGGAACTTTAATAATAAAACATTTGAAATCCTTTACCCCAAAAACCTATAAAACGATACCCCACATCGGTAGTGGGGTGGGGGTGGTGCTAGGGGATGGTAGAGGGGGTGGATGAAGTAAAGAAATATTTTGAGGTTTCTGGTTCTTGTACACACACTAAATCACAATTTTTTTTCATCCCCTTTAATAATGGGGTGGGGGTGGTAATGAGGGTGGCTAATGCCAAAAATTTTTTTGAGACCTTAGCTTCTCTTTAATATACTAAATACCAATTTTCTGGACACACACTAAATCACAATTTTTTTTCATCCCCTTTAATAATGGGGTGGGGGTGGTAATGAGGGTGGCTAATGCCAAAAATTTTTTTGAGACCTTAGCTTCTCTTTAATATACTAAATACCAATTTTCTGGACTCTTACCTGCTTAATTTACCTATTTTCCCCAAATTTACCCCAATTTATCCCCAACCCTTCGATGGAACAAGATGAAAATATAATCTAGTTCCAGATCACGTTAAAATACAAATTTCAAGTCAATATCTTAAACGGTTCCAGAGTAAACGTGCGCACAAAAAAAAGTTACAGACCGACAGACAGACAGAAATTTTTTTTTCGCTCAAACTTAAAATCTCGACGTTTCATGACATTCTAAGCCTATTTGAACAATAAAAACGTTTTAAAATTTTTTTGTCGTTACTATACTTCCACTGGATGTGGAAGTAAAATCACGATATCCTCCATTGCCACAGAGAACAGACTAATTGCATGTGTTCTCTCCTCTTTCCGTAATTCTGAATTGATCTTCAGATACCTACGGAAATTACCATTGCCGAGGTGTAGTTTAACTGTAAAAGAAGCAGTTACGTTTTATTTAATATAGTGCCTTTTCCCATAAGCTAATTTACGTGTATTAACATTATAAACTGAAATAGAATTCACGTTATCATGTTGTATAAATTTATTTTATGTTGTTGTTTGGGAATGCTGAATAGGTGTTTCCAATAAAATATTATGTCTGCATGAAAGCCGTCACTGGAATCGGATACCTACATCCGAGCTCTGCTAATTACTGACCAACTGAATGATTAAGAATGGGCGATTTTTTGCTTGTTAAATTCAACAATGCAAGAATAAAATTAGCCTCTTAATGAAAGTGGGTTCATCTAGACAATTTGTATTACGAGTTTTTGCGGGAGAGAGTGCGCCCAACAAATTAATGCCAATGAGCTATCTGCAGATCGTTGTTCTTGGTGTTATCGACCGGGTGGTCCAGTGGAAGAACAGAAGTTCAGACACCGCTGACAGCCGAAGATGGCTCTTCAATGATCCTGAAGACGAGATTCCTTATAAGTTCAGCAAAGTTGCAATTAGAGTCATTAATTAAGAGGAATTTCAGTTTTGTGGATGCTGAATGGGCAACATGTTAAGTTACAGTCAATGTTGATTCGTGTTACAGATTTATATGGGCGATTTATGTTAAGAGGTTTCCTTAGAGGTAATGAGATAAGATAGAAGACAATGACCAGGAAATTATCAATAATATGAAGAAGCTTGTTTACATTGCAGAGTATAAATTACGATTACAGGGGATTACAGTGATTCAAATTAAATACTAATGGAAAGAGATACTATAAATTCTAATGCTAATGTTATATATAGGCTGGAGACAAGAATTATGAACGTGAGAATGTGTTATTGCCCAACAGATTCAATAAAATCTATTTGATTACAAAACAACTTAAAAATTAACAAAAACAAATAAAACTAAAATCAATATAGGGTGATTAGTCTGGTTTATGACAAAAGATGTTTAAAACATATAAAAACGAACAGTACCTACGTGAATTACCCCCATACCGATAAAATATGGATGCCATAGCACCACCTTCCCTCCAGTCGTCAACGCAGCTACTGGGATAAAAATATTGTACCTCGAATATATTTTCGTTCACTGCATGCATACTATTGTGTGATTATTATGTCGCAATATTCTTGCGGAGTAAAGGCTACCATGTTCATGTTGTAGAACTCTCCAAAATCGTCCTAAGTTGAAGACATAATCAAAATTCGACTTAGGCAAAAATTTCATTTAAAGACATTTTTGGGAGTCTGCAGAGGCGCAGATCAGTCCACAAGGACCGTTTTGGGTTCTATAAGGCGTTGGAAATGACCAGGCGACAATTCGAAGAAACACCGAATTTTCACTTAGGAAAAATGTTTTTGGTTCAGAATATCAGAGTAGAAGTATATAATGACAAAGATTTATGAATAGTATACTTTTTGAAAGGTACCATAAATTGGACTTTGAAAAATAATATTTTTGGAAGGGCGTCAAAATTTGGCCCAGGAATCGATTTATCGAAAGTACGCCAAAGTTTCACTTGCAGACTAATTTTTCAAAACTACGTTGAAATTTGGCTTGAAGATCGATTTTTCAAAAGTACGCCAAAATTTCACCCGCAGATTAACTTTTCAAAAGTACCTTGAAATTTGGCTTGAAAATCGATTTTTCAAAAGTACGCCAAAATTTCACCCGCAGATTAGTTTTTCAAAAGTACCTTGAAATTTGGCTCGAAAATCGATTTTTCAAAAGTACGCTAAAATTGGTCTTAAACTGGATTTTTCAAAAGTACCACGAAGTCAGTTTAAAAAGTACCACGAAAATATACTTTAAATTATTTTTTTATTTTTATTCCTCAACCAAAGACATTGACCTTTGAGGTACGACCATTGAAAGCACAATTCTAAAGTATGAGCATAAAATTTTAACGATGCACTGCATCCAAAAGGCAAAATAGAAGATTTTGTCAAAGCCGACGTAGTGCCGATAAGCAAAAATTGATAAAAATCAATGCACATGTACAAGGCCGGTTTCTCGCATGGAAAGAGTTTGGATTGACCCAGCGGCTCGCAATTTGGTCTAGCGCGTTGAGTAGTCCAGACAAAGCGATGGTAGAAAAGCCAATAACGGGGCTTTTCAAATGACAAAGTTATAGAGGAAAACGCCTTGTGCATAAAAATCCAAAAATTCAATTTTGCCTAATAGTCGCTCGAAGGTGAGACGCTGCCAAATCGATATTATTAATCGACTGTGATAAGGGTTAGTAAGTCGTGGACTGATCGAACGCCACTCAACTTATGCAGTAATAAGTCCTCTGAATGTGTTTGAGTACGTGAATTTCCACGATACAAGAACTTTAAAGCTAGGTAGTCTCTAGCGAAACTAAATTCATTTAGTAAAACTTTTTTTAAGTTAATTTCAGTCAGCCTTAATTATTCATTTACCCAGAGTCTGAAATGATTCTAAAAGCTCGCATTTTGATTCTGAGAAGGTACGTATGAATCTTTTCTACCTAATCGATCGTTAGCGCGAGCGCTCTCGCTTGTATGGTCTGAAAGTCACTACCTTGATTGGGGAAGGCACGATTCTTTCTTGAGAATTTTGTATAACCAATTCTGTTAAATAAACGGATTCTTTGAACTAATGTTTCTTAATTGATCTTGAGGCCTGTTGACGGTCTATAATCCCTGGAACTTTCGTATAGAAAACCGGATGTGTCGAGTTAATTCGCATTAACGTTCGACCTTCTGGTTGTTTTACGGAGGTTCGATAGGGATTTTTTTATGCGTTTTTTGAGAAATATATTCCGTTATTAATGGACCAAAACGTGATTTTCGCGTACCAAAACTAATCCCTCCGCAGAGAAATTCTTCGGTTGGGATTTTTTTATGCAAAAATTCAGGAAATTAAGAGGTGCCTAAACCCCTAACGAGGGAATTCGGGTCCAGAGAGAGCGTAGTTTCCGATCTGTGGTAGTGCAGCCTTGGTCCCGCTTTTCGGCTACCGAAGTCATCTTATCTCGAACCCGCCTGGGAGGTAGAAGAACGGGGTAATACGCGACTGGCGCCCCCTGAGAAATAAATTGGTGTCGCGTCATTTTGACGCCCGGTAGTGCGTTCTACTACATGGCGCCCAACGTGGGGCGTTGTTAGTCAGCAGGGCTTTCTGGAAAGGATATGGATGAATCAACGCCTTTCCAGTTTTACGACGAGCCGACATCTGTGATGGACAACGTCTCTAGAGGGTTAGAGAGGCCGTGCGCGGAGGATGTACTGGGTAGTTCGGGGGTTGGCCCGAGTACCACTGAAGGAGTCATACAGCCCTCCTCAGAACAAGTGTTCGCCCAAATGGCAGCAGGTCTTGCCAAAGCTCTAAGCGAAGCCACGCACGAGCATAAGTATCGGTCGAAGCATCCAAATGCGGAATTTCATGGCTTCGAACACGAAGACCCTGAAACCTTCATTTATCAAATGGAGGAATTTTTCGTCCGAGTACGAATTACGCAGGATAACGACCGTCTGTATAAAATATCAGAACAGCTCAAAGACGATGCTAGGAAATGGTTCGAACAATACCGAACCCTAATTACCACGTATCCTCTATTCCTCGAGCGGTTCAGAAGCCGTTACGATTCAGGTGAAGTACTCACCGAAGCAGTAGCTAATTTATATGGCAAGAAACAAGATGCCGAGGAAAATACGTCAGTATTTATTTCCAGGAAGGTATGCCTCTTCAAGAGGATCGATCCGTTTAAGCCGGAGGCGATGAAGGCGGCTACCATCTTCAATCAGTTGAGACCTGATATGAAAATGCTCCTAAAGAGTGCCGTCATACTAGATACAAATACACTAGTGACGATGACCGAACAAATGGCCAAAATCATGGATGAGAATAAAGAATTCGAGATTCTGCAAAATGCAAAGAAAAGCAAAGACCGAGAAGCGTCCACCTCTACCGCTTCAGCTCAAGGGAATCAGCAATCGAGCAGTAACTGGAGAACGGAACCCTCCGCATTAGCGAAGCCGTCCTCCAATTCCTTTGGTGCATCTAGGACACCATTCAATGGATCTCAAAGAAGAGATAATCCGCCAGCACCAAGGGTACATTTTGCAAATAATATTTCCTCGCTGCCTAGAGGGGATATACCGAGAAGGGGTACTGGAGACGTAAGGAACTCCCGAGTCCCGTATCGCCCTTGCAGATATTGCCCAACGGAGCAGTGGCATTTTCATGCGGAATGCCCAAACAATTCCTATCGTAATATGAATACGGGAAACCAAGCGGGGGTCAGAGGCGATGGCCCAGGCCGAACTGTACCAGCCCCGCCTACCAGGCCCCAGCAGGCTCGAAACGACCCTCGAGGAAGCTCCGAAGCAAGAAGTTTAAATTAAAAAACTTCGATGACCTTCCTGACCTTAATTACCTGTTTAAGGATCAAGAAGTCAACCTATCTCCCCACCGATTCACTCCATTAGAATCTATCAATCAAACCAACGACGCTTTCCCTCTGCCTCGCATTAAGATTATAATTAATAATCGAGCGGTTAACGCTTTATTGGATACAGGTTCGACAAGGAATATTATCCAACCGAAATTTTTGAACGACATTGATCAACTTACAGCTCCCCAAACTTTTGTTATGGCTTGTGGCGATGGTTTAGTAGAATCCCTCGGGACTACGACCATAAACGTTAATGTACTAGATGTACCCTTTCAGACCACGTTTCAGGTCATTCAAAATTTAAACGAAGAGCTCATTCTGGGAGCCCCCTTTTTATATGCTCACAATGTCGTATTCGATTATCAACGTAAATGTGTCTACGTCGGCACTGAAGAGCGAATAACCGTCTTCTGGAATCAAGCGGCACATCAAGCAAGGAAGCAATGCCGGCTTCCCGAAGAACTGATCATCGGAAACGATAATTTAAAACCTCTATTCGAGGAATTCGCTGAATTGTTCACCGCGGTGCCTACCCAAGCTACCACGGTGACAACGAAACATAAAATAAAAGTTAAAGACGACCGCCCGTTCAATATCAAACCCTACCCCATGTCTCCTTCTAAGAAAAAAGTTATGTACGATCAAATTGAAGAGATGCTGAAAGCCGGGGTCATAGAACCGAGTACCGCTCAGTACAGTTCGCCTCCCATTATAATTGAAAGGCCCGGCAAGAAGCCTCGCTTCTGCATTGATTATCGTCACTTAAATGAAGTAACGGAAGACGAAGCATCCGTCTTACCAAAGATATACGAGAGTATAAAGGATCTAGGAAACGCCAACATATTTACGGTGTTGGACCTCAAGAGCGGATATTGGCAAATCCCTCTTGAGGAGTCGTCAAAAAACTATTCTACGTTTACAACATTAGATGGAGCATCTTACCGATTTAACGTGATGCCTTTCGGATTGAAGACCGCTCCATGTACATTCCAAAAATTTATGGCAAGAGACGTATTGACCGGCTACTTGCATCATTTCTGCAAAGTATATCTCGATGATATTATCATCTACAGCGAAAATATAGAACAGCATGTAAACCATCTGAGAGCCGTTTTTGAACGCCTACGTTTACATAATTTAAAAGTGTCACCAGAAAAATGTGTGGTAGCCACATCTAGTATAACCTATCTCGGGCATAAGATAAATGCCAATACTACTCAACCTTTAGAAAAACATATTCTGCAGATACAGAACTATCCTGTGCCTACGACAAGGCGCCAGCTTCAGAGTTTCCTTGGCTTATGTAATTGGGTACGTGAATATATCCCTAATGTTGCAATAATTACTAAGCCCTTGACCCGACTACTCTCGAAGGACTGGCGCTATAAGTGGAATACAGAAGCCCAAGAATCCTTTATCCTACTGAAAGAGGTATTAAATAAACCTCTAGGATTGCACCGACCAGATTTCAATAAAATGTTCATACTGCAGACGGACGCATCCTTAATAGGATTATCTGCAGTATTATATCAATTGGGGGATAATGACCAGAAGCACATCGTCTCTTATGCTAGTAATACGTTATCTCCGACGGAGAGAAAATACCATATCAATGAATTGGAATGTTTGAGCGTCGTTAATTATATAAGGAAATACAAAATATATTTGGCAGACCGTCCATTTATAGTCAAAACCGACAATCGAGCTTTACTATGGTTAAATAAGCATAAGGACGAGAAAACGAAATTTACACGTTGGTCATTATTACTTCAGGAATACAGCTTCACAATAGAACATTGTCCCGGCAAGGAAAATATATTGGCAGACTATTTGAGCAGAAATCCTCAAGGCCCGAACGTCGAAGCAGACGACGAAGAGGAGAGAATGTATCCACCAAAATTCTCGTACAAGGAACGAATATCAGTGATTACCACATTGGAATTAAACGATCAGGTCAGAGAAGCGCAAACGCACTCCAGAGATATCCAAGACCAAATTGAACGATGGAATACTCTAGTGCGACAAGCCAATAAAACCGAGGCAGAGGTGAAATTCGTCAATACAAGACAAGTGATAGGCGGCACACTTTGGACAAGATGCGAAAATGTTATAGAAAAACTATACGTACCAAAACGTATGGTCATGAGAGTAATATCTCATTTTCACGACCGACCGGAAGTAGGTCACCCCGGCCGCGATGAAACTGTTAGAATCATCTCGGGCCGCTATTATTTTAATAATTTGTCGAGGCTAGTTAACAAA
The DNA here is from genome assembly GCA_936432065.2 of Rutpela maculata. Lineage (NCBI taxonomy): Eukaryota > Metazoa > Arthropoda > Insecta > Coleoptera > Cerambycidae > Rutpela > Rutpela maculata. The sequence continues at coordinate 345,883,730 of OW386285.2, forward strand.
TATTTAAATGAGTGCATTATTTGTAATTCCGTAAAAAGCAGACAATCACAACCGAAGGCTCCTCTCAGAAGCCATGCTCCATCGCATCCGTTCGAAGTTCTAAGCGTCGATGTAATCGGACCGCTTCAGCGAACCAAAGATGCAGATAACCGATATATATTAATGGTAGAGGATGTATTTAGTAAGTGGGTCGAAGCCAAGGCGTTCACCCAAGTCAGTGGAAAAACAATAGCACAATTTATCGAAGAGGAACTAGTGGCGAGATATGGCGTTCCGAGGGTCATCATTTCCGACCAGGGAGGCCACTTCAATTCCGGCTTTTACGATACGTTCTGTACACGTAACAATATTGAAAGATTCTTCACAGCAGCTTACCACCAACAGGCCAATCCAATAGAAAGGAGGGTGCAAGAGGCTAAGAAGATCTTAAAAACCTTATTATATGGTTCACCCAACGACGAGTGGGATCGACATGTTAGTCAGATGGCATATATCTTGAGAACAAGAAAAAACGCCGCTACGGGGCATACGCCCAGTTTCGTAGTACTCGGCTATGAATTACCGCAGATTGGTGATTGGAATATGTTCGCTTATAGACAAGAGCGTCGTAATCAAGCGGACGTTCCCCGCCTTGAAAGAGTCAAGGAGATTCGTAAAAATCAAACAAATTACCAATGGCGTTACGCGCCCAAAGTGGCGGTAACGCCGGTCGTATATAAAGTGGGAGATATGGTAATGACTAAAAGGATCAGGAAGGATCATACCTTCACACCGTCGTGGAGTGGGCCACACAAGGTTTTAAAGAGATTGTCTAATGAAGTTTACCTCATTCACAAGGGGGTAACTTCGACGAGATTACATGTCGATGCCATCAGGCCGGCACCTAAGGGAGACCCCGATGTTGAATTGGAATTGTCTGAAGAATCAGAAGATAGTCCGGATGAAATTCATCTTAGTGACGACGCTTCCTCATCAGACAATGAGATCGCGCCCAGGTCAGAGCGACGTAGCGATACCACACTAGTTCAAATCAATGTTCCCGCAAGTGCTCAAGATGAGCCGGATGTAATAAGTCGAGATCCCGAAGATGCTCGAGATGAGCCAGATATAGAAGAGTCACCTCTAGATATTTCTGAGGTCGACCACGGCTAATAGCCGTTTTCGCTTTTTTTTATATTTTTTCTCAAAATTCTAAGTGGCGATTTTGACCTATATGCGGTCGAATCGAAAATTTAAAGTCTACTCCATGAGCAGACATGGAAAGACGGCGAACCCGACGCAAGAGCGCGATCCGGTAAGCCTAGCTTCTCAAGAGCGAGAGCCGCCAAGTTCGAGTAATGGACGTAGGCATAAGTACGAATCAGTACGAGTTTCGGAAGCTGTTTTTCTTATGCAAGAAGACAACTTCTATTTTAATCATTTTAAGTCAACAAAATTAACGTATACCCCAAATGGAAACTACGAGTTTCAGAAGCCGTCCTTCGCTCAAGAAGACGCTTCAATTTTTTTTTTTTATACTTTTTTCACAAGTCGTGATGACCGCACGAGTATCGTAAGCCGATTTAATCTACCTTACGAAGTAGAAACTACGAGGCGAGTTTCAGAAGCCGTCCTTCGCTCAAGAAGACGCTTCAATTTTTTTTATACTTTTTTCACAAGTCGTGATGACCGCACGAGTATCGTAAGCCGATTTAATCTACCTTACGAAGTAGAAACTACGAGACGAGTTTCAGAAGCTGTTCTTCGCTCAAGAAGACGCTTCAATCTTTTTTTTTTATACTTTTTTCACAAAGTAGTGATGACCGCACGAGTATCGTAAGCCGATTTGATCTACCTTACGAAGAACCAATTTCTAACCATTATAAGTTAACAAAATTTCATGTTAGAAAAATATTTCATTAAAAACAACACATTGTGTTTGTTAGTCGACGTGTTCCAGTCGACGACTTGCTAAAAAGTCAATCTAGTTGCAGAACTGCATTTTCCATGTGCAAAAATGGAAAGATGACCCAGCCTGTCGCAAGGGCGCGGCATGGTGAAGTCTGGAACTCAAAGGCGAGGACCGTCCAAGCTGCGGCATGGAGATATAGACAGCCTCTTCTAGAAAGGACCGAAGTTAAGCAAGAGCGAGACCAAGGCAAAAAAAGCGAGTGCAACGAATTAGTGAGAGTGGACGCTAATCAAAATTGTGCTAAGCTTCGCTTCGCTTCGCACCTCGACGCGGGTGTAATTAAGTTGATAAAAATGTTGTATCAACTTGTCGTATTGTTTAAAAAATGTATTTATTTTTAAGTTAGATAGGCGAATCAGCCGTCTGCCCCAATTAAGGCCGTTATTTTTAAAACATCTGTACCATAGGTCAGACCGTCAAATGAAGGCATACAGACATACAAGTGAATATGGAAATTAAAGGCAATCGATGAGTAGAAAAGATTCAACCAAAGGAGGGGAGTGTTGTAGAACTCTCCAAAATCGTCCTAAGTTGAAGACATAATCAAAATTCGACTTAGGCAAAAATTTCATTTAAAGACATTTTTGGGAGTCTGCAGAGGCGCAGATCAGTCCACAAGGACCGTTTTGGGTTCTATAAGGCGTTGGAAATGACCAGGCGAAAATTCGAAGAAACACCGAATTTTCACTTAGGAAAAATGTTTTTGGTTCAGAATATCAGAGTAGAAGTATATAATGACAAAGATTTATGAATAGTATACTTTTTGAAAGGTACCATAAATTGGACTTTGAAAAATAATATTTTTGGAAGGGCGTCAAAATTTGGCCCAGGAATCGATTTATCGAAAGTACGCCAAAGTTTCACTTGCAGACTAATTTTTCAAAACTACGTTGAAATTTGGCTTGAAGATCGATTTTTCAAAAGTACGCCAAAATTTCACCCGCAGATTAACTTTTCAAAAGTACCTTGAAATTTGGCTTGAAAATCGATTTTTCAAAAGTACGCCAAAATTTCACCCGCAGATTAGTTTTTCAAAAGTACCTTGAAATTTGGCTCGAAAATCGATTTTTCAAAAGTACGCTAAAATTGGTCTTAAACTGGATTTTTCAAAAGTACCACGAAGTCAGTTTAAAAAGTACCACGAAAATATACTTTAAATTATTTTTTTATTTTTATTCCTCAACCAAAGACATTGACCTTTGAGGTACGATCATTGAAAGCACAATTCTAAAGTATGAGCATAAAATTTTAACGATGCACTGCATCCAAAAGGCAAAATAGAAGATTTTGTCAAAGCCGGCGTAGTGCCGATAAGCAAAAATTGATAAAAATCAATGCACATGTACAAGGCCGGTTTCTCGCATGGAAAGAGTTTGGATTGACCCAGCGGCTCGCAATTTGGTCGAGCGCGTTGAGTAGTCCAGACAAAGCGATGGTAGAAAAGCCAATAACGGGGCTTTTCAAATGACAAAGTTATAGAGGAAAACGCCTTGTGCATAAAAATCCAAAAATTCAATTTTGCCTAATAGTCGCTCGAAGGTGAGACGCTGCCAAATCGATATTATTAATCGACTGTGATAAGGGTTAGTAAGTCGTGGACTGATCGAACGCCACTCAACTTATGCAGTAATAAGTCCTCTGAATGTGTTTGAGTACGTGAATTTCCACGATACAAGAACTTTAAAGCTAGGTAGTCTCTAGCGAAACTAAATTCATTTAGTAAAACTTTTTTTTAGTTAATTTCAGTCAGCCTTAATTATTCATTTACCCAGAGTCTGAAATGATTCTAAAAGCTCGCATTTTGATTCTGAGAAGGTACGTATGAATCTTTTCTACCTAATCGATCGTTAGCGCGAGCGCTCTCGCTTGTATGGTCTGAAAGTCACTACCTTGATTGGGGAAGGCACGATTCTTTCTTGAGAATTTTGTATAACCAATTCTGTTAAATAAACGGATTCTTTGAACTAATGTTTCTTAATTGATCTTGAGGCCTGTTGACGGTCTATAATCCCTGGAACTTTCGTATAGAAAACCGGATGTGTCGAGTTAATTCGCATTAACGTTCGACCTTCTGGTTGTTTTACGGAGGTTCGATAGGGATTTTTTTATGCGTTTTTTGAGAAATATATTCCGTTATTAATGGACCAAAACGTGATTTTCGCGTACCAAAACTAATCCCTCCGCAGAGAAATTCTTCGGTTGGGATTTTTTTATGCAAAAATTCAGGAAATTAAGAGGTGCCTAAACCCCTAACGAGGGAATTCGGGTCCAGAGAGAGCGTAGTTTCCGATCTGTGGTAGTGCAGCCTTGGTCCCGCTTTTCGGCTACCGAAGTCATCTTATCTCGAACCCGCCTGGGAGGTAGAAGAACGGGGTAATACGCGACTGGCGCCCCCTGAGAAATAAATTGGTGTCGCGTCATTTTGACGCCCGGTAGTGCGTTCTACTACATTCACACCGTCGCACAGTGATGGATTTTCATTTTTTTAAACATTTTTTTTATATTTGTTTTTTTACATTTTCCGCACTTACCCCATGAAATACATGTTACTCCAAGGAGAATTAAAAAAATGTATTGCTGTACGATTGAAAGTGCCGCGTGGCTCAAATTGTTTCCATTTTCCATCACTGTGCGTCGTATGACAATTATCAGTAGACTGCACACACCGAGAATCGAAACCTAGTCAGGGGAAACCAAATTACTTACCTAACAGTACACCTTGACAAAAGACTAGAGTTTAACAGACATGTGGACGAAATTATATGGACAATTTATTTCTACTCTAGAAGCCTGTGTATTCGCCCTTGGCTAGGAATATCAGACTCAATAGACATAATAAAAAATTGATTGTAATGAGACCGGAAATAACATACGATGCGTCGGTGTGGTGCAGCACGTCGGCCACTGCATTAAGGAAACTCACAATTCTAGAAAATAAGTTTTTCTGCTTAATTTCCTCCTTAAGAGAGCACTGAAATAAAATTACACTACCAGTGGACTACGTCCGCGCAACTTCTCAGAAGTTCTACCAGTGCAAACTGGACGATAACACACCCTCACAAAAAAAAAGAACTTTTTGATCTGGATGACTGACCATAGTATTCCTATGTATTTTTCGACGCTGTATCCGAATCCGAGGTCAAAAAAATTCGTATACCCCCAAACTTTTGCGCTACAGCCAAAAACAACCCCGAAAATGGGGTAAAACCGTCCCATACATCAGGATTCAATGAATGGATGTAAATGAATGGTGAAAAACATGGGAAGGGAAAATGTTTTATATTCAGCAGTCACTTACTTGAATATAGACTGGAAAACTACCCTTATAATATGCTAGAAACTCCCCCTAAACAAGCATAGAGTATATAAATGCCAATAAATCGCGAGAAAATGAAGTTTTTATAGTTTGGAATGCAGTACATGAATCTTACGCGTGTCTCAAAACCACCCATATAACAGGGTAGAAACCACCCTTATATAAAAATAGACTGCGTGAATACCAATAGATTGTGGGAAATGGAGGAGTTTTCGATGTTTTAATTCCAGAATCTTGGGTGTTCTACCTTATTCTTAGTCGGTACAAAAACTACCCCTATAATAGGGTGGAAACCATCCTTATTACAGAATAAAGCACAAATGCCAATAAATCACGGGAAATAACTTTTTTATAGTTTAAGTACAGAACATGAATCTGGAGTGACTCCCAGGGCACCTCGCTTACTCGTGACCCAAAATCTCTTCTAGAAAGGGTGGTAGCCACCCTTATATAAGAATACCACTAAATCGAGGGAAATGTTGGGGTTTTCATTGTTTCAGTTCCAGAATAGATTCTTGAGTGACGTTGATCTACCCTATTCTCACTTGGTACCCAAAATCATCCCTAAAAAACCACCCCTACATAATAAAATGTACATATGCCAGTTTTTCAATCTTCCTTCTCAGAATACCGTTTCTTCTCATTTTCAAATGATCTCGTCACTGGCTCTCTTTTATGTTCTTCGTGCGTGCGAGCGTGCGTTATTGCACGAAAAGGTTAATGCAGCTTAACTGAAGAATATGAAAATTTTTTTAGTCTTTTTTTTCTAGAATACCTTTTTTCTTATTTTCAAATGATCTTCTCATTGGCTCCCTATTGTGTTCTTCGTGTGTGTCTCTTTTTATGGACCAACAGTTGTTCGCCATCCAGAAAATTTGAGTGAATACAATGAAGAGCAAGGCGAACGCTTTCACCAGGATATTTCGGAGATGAAGAAGCGGTATCAAGGAAGGTGGGATGTCCACATGATGGCCGACTACTGTTGGTCTATGAAAAGAGACACGCACGAAGAACATAAAAGAGAGCAGAAAATGAGAAGAAAAGGTATTCTGAGAAGAAAAATTGAAAAACTGGCATATGTACATTTTATTATGTAGGGGTGGTTTTTTAGGGATGATTTTGGGTATGAAGTGAGAATAGGGTAGATCAACGTCACTCAAGAATCTATTCTGGAACTGAAACAATGAAAACTCCAACATTTTCCACGATTTATTGATATTCATGCAATTTATTCTTATATAAGGGTGGCTACCACTCTTTATAGAAGAGATCTTGGATCACGAGTAAGCGAGGTGCCCTGGGAGACACTACAGATTCATGTTCTGTACTTAAATTATAAAAAAATTATGTCCCGTGATTTATTGGCATTTGTGCTCTATTCTGTAATAAGGATGGTTTCCACCCTATTGTAGGGGTAGTTTTTGTACCGACTAAGAATAGGGTAGAACAGGGTCACCCAAGATTCTATTCTGGAATTAAAACATCGAAAACTCCTCCATTTCCCACATTCTATTGGTATTCACGCAGTCTATTTTTATATAAGGGTGGTTTCCACCCTGTTATATGGGTGGTTTTGAGACACGCGTAAGATTCATGTACTGTATTCCAAGCTATAAAAACTTTAACATTTCTCGCGATTTATTGGCATTTATATACTCTATAGATGCTTGTACAGGGGGAATTTTCAGCATATTATAAGGGTAGTTTTCCAGTCAATATTCAAGTAAGTGACTGCTGAACTTAAAACATTTTTCCTTCCCATGTTTTTCACCATTCATTTACATCCATTCATTGAATCCTGATGTATGGGACGGTTTGTTTGGTTTGTTTGTTTGTCACGGGGTTGTTTTTGACTGTAGCGCAAAAGTTTGGGGGTATACGAATTTTTTTGACCTCGGATTCGAATTCAGCGTCGACAAACACATAGGAATATTATGGTCAGTCATCCAGATCAAAAACTTTTTTTTTTGTGGGGATGTGTAATCCGCTAACAAACAGTACAGCATAAATAAAATAGCATAATGCACCATTTCGAAATAAACATAAACTGTCATACCAGTGTGAATGTCAGTCGATATTCTGTTGAAGCAACGTCGAGCGCGGTTAGTACTTGGATGTGTGACCCATCTTGGGAAATACAGCGTTCTCGTCCCATCTTCTAGCGGCTTGTATATCAGTGTATACGCGGAAGTTACGTAATTTCAGACGAGGATTACGTAGTGGATATACCATCCTTCGGAGGGGATGTAAAGCAGGTGGTCCCTTGTCTATTAAATGTTGGGCAAGCAAAAGATCCCTACTTTTCTTAAGGGAAGAGGTTCGGCAAAATTTCCAGGTTGGAGGTAGCTCGTCTCCTGGCGTCGGTGATAGGCCCTGGTAGCGGAAATAGGCCGACGTTAAATAGTTAAAATAAAAAATATCATACCAGGCATTGCCACGGCAGCCTCTTTAGCCAAAACTTCGTTCTCGTTCCCCAACTACAGAGAGTACTACAATCTTCATTCTTTTTTTTTTCTATCTATTTCTTCTTTTCTGATTGTAACTTGTGTTTGCATTTTAAAAAGGCTAAGCGATCGACAACATTGCTTCCGTCCCAGAGAATTATTCTAAGCTGGCTCTTCATTTGTCGTCCTCTCCTATGGCAGTAACCAAAAAATGTTGCACCAGTGCTACTTCACCGTATTTTTAGTTAATAAGCATTAATATCCCCCTTTGGAAGTGTATCTCATTACTGCCATCTTAATTCCACATAGACGAAAGGAGCGTCATATTTATTTTTAGTTGATTAGTGCGGCTTCACCATCTAGTCCTGTTTTCAATTATCACAGCGATCTGCGTAGCAAATGTCTGATTTCTGGCATGGGTACCAAGAAAATCATGTTGCACTATTTCATTTGGAATAACGTCTATTTGAATTATATTTAAATTAATTTAGTTGAATTAAAAATCGAAACCGAAAAGAAGAAACTGTTGTAAAATATGTATAAAGGTCCAATAACCGACAAATGTGTCAATTACTTCCACGTCCAGTGGAAGTATAGTAACGACAAAAAATTTTTAAAAATTTTTATTGTCCAAATAGGCTTAAAATGTCATGAAACGACGAGATTTTAAGTTTGAGCGAAAAAAAAATTCTGTCTGTCTGTCGGTCTGTCTGTCGCTCTGTCTGTCGGTCTGTCTGTCTGTAACTTTTTTTTGTGCGCACGTTTACTATGGAACCGTTTAAGATATTGACTTGAAATTTGGTACACATATGTAATTTAACAAGATCTAGAACTAGATTATATTTTTATCTTGTTCCGTCGAAGAGTTGGGGGGTAAATTGGGGTAAATTTGGGGTAAATAGGTCAATCAAGCAGGTCAGAGTCCATAAAATTGGTATTTAGTATATACAAGAGAAGCTAAGGTCTCAAAAAAATGTTTGGCATTAGCCACCCCCACCCCCTTATTAAAGGGGATGAAAACAAATTGTGATTTAGTGTATGTACAGTAACCATAAACCTCAAAATATTCTTTTACTTCATCCACCCCCCCACTATCACCACCCTATCACCACCCTCCACCCCACTACCGATGTGGGGTATCGTTTTATGGGTATTTGGGGTAGAGGATTTCAAATATTATATTATTAAAGTTCCATAAACAATTATTTTCACATACAAAGTTTTTTCGTTGTGAGTGACTTGGATAGAGAATCTGGATGTGGAAGTAGTGATTCCTTGGGCAGCGGTTTTTTTAGATACAATGGTAAATGGAAACACGGGCGTGATATTGAAAATAATTTAACTTTTTCAAATGCAGGAAATCTGGATAAAAAAAGTCATAGAACAGTATGCTTTTTTCTTAATTGTTTTCACATGCATTTGCATCAGTAGTAAGTTTTATTGCCACTCAAATCACTCTACAGGTCGTCAAGTTAAAGTAATCAGAAACTGTTTTTTTTTCGGCCGACTAGAAAATACACATTTTATGGAAAATATTTTCCGCCAGAAATTAACGTTTTCCCAGGCTAGACCGGAAAGTGGGCATCAGAGATCGGCAAAAGCTTTTACCGATCCCTGTTAATCTCTTTTCCGATCCATGAAGGCAAAAAATAGTGCCAATTTATGGTATAGGTGGCTTTGCTTTGAAAACGTTAACATTCGAACTAACTTTACCTACAACCAAACACCGAATATATCCTTTTTGTTGCATCCAGTAATCGTACAAGAAGAAAAACCAGGTATTAAATCTTTAAAAAATTTCAGTTCTCTAGGTATACATAACTTAAATGCAAAAATAATTAAAACGCAAGATATCGCCGTTCCGCTAACCGCTCTATATAATAGTCGTATCGTCGAAGGTGTCTACCTAGATATATTTAAAATTTCCCTCGTGACACCGGTTTTAAAGAAAGGAATCTACTCCTTGTTAGACAACTACCGCCCCATATCTATCCTCCCCAGTTTTGGTAAAATATTTCACATTATTCTGGCAGAAAGATTGTCAAGTTATTTGGAACATACATCACTTCTCAGTCCTTATCAATATGGTTTCCGCTCTGGACGCTCAACCTCGCAAGCGATCGTAAAGATCGTGAGTGACATAGTCGAGGGTCTTAAGGAGGACCATCATACCCCAATTACTCTGTTAGAGCAGCGATTTCGTAAGTCAATCGTGTCGTTTTTTTTTTTTGGCGTAGAACCAGGTCAAACATATTAGGTTCCTTTGAGTAAGTCACCGGGCATATGAAATCATATTTTACGACATTTTTTTGTGGTCTCGAACTTTTTAAATCGATAAAATGTGAAAAAAATGTATTTTTAAAGAAAATTGTTTTTTTTTGTTTCCACCGCCATATCTTTAAAACTATTAAAGGTACCGAAATTTGTTTTGTGTCAAATTAAAGCACACACTGTAGCGCTTTTACCAATATAAACGGTTTGGGCACAATTCGCACTTTCATTTCTCTAAAAATCAAATAAACTAAAAATACATATTTTGTGTATTGAAATCTTCACCAATCGATAAACTTTTTTATTTTTGAAAATATTTTCATACATGCAGCGAAGAAAATAAAGCCTAATAATCACAAAAGTTTTTGAAACAATATGTTTTTTCCTAAAGTGTACCGTTTGGCAACAGCGATTTTTTTTATCAGCGCTAAACGCGACATTGGTACGCAATTAATACACCTCGCATGCAGGGTTGGTCAGATTAGTCGCGTAGACGTAGCGTTAGTTGAATCTAGATTAATATATGGCATTCTAAGTTGGGGTGGAGTTGCTTACTGTCATCTAAAAAATTAGATATCATTCATAAAAAATGTGCCACCCCCTCTGAGGGGTGGCACTTAAAAAATATATATATTTATTGGAGCTGAAATAGAATCAAATTTTAAGAAGAAAATGTTCCATGCAATTTTTCACATAAATTGATAGTTTTTAAGAAGCTATAACGACTTCAAAATTGCGATTTTAGCTTAAAATAAAAGCTTTTAAAAAAGGTATTTTCAAACGGCTTTCGACAAGTATCTCGAAAAGTATTACTTTATCGAAAAAATGTTATAGACCAATTAGAGAAAGCACCCTACAAATTGGGAATTAATTATATTTTTTGTTTATTGATATAGGATTAATAATTTTGGAAATATTTAAGTTTATATTTGGTATCCAAGGGTTTCGAAATTACCTTTAAAGTTTAAAATGCATTTTTTTCTAAAGCAAGTGCTTTAAATGAGCAAAAAAGAATTTGAGCATTTAGGTAATGCTACATTTTAACGAAAAACTGTATTTGAGATAATTTTTTTAAATTATTGGCTAATTAGAGTAACAAAACGAGTAAAAAATAATTTGAAAGCGCAATTAATTGTCTTTAATTTCCTTTCTTAGCATGCGTCACAATTTCTGAGATATTTAACATTTAAACTGCATTTTTCGTCTTATGAACGTTCGGATGCCATTTGTAAACTCATATCTCCGAAACTATTAAATCTATGTAAATAAATAACAAGCGAAATTCATTATTAGTTTATGAGCTTATTTTTGGTCTCTACACATTTTTGAACAAAACTAATATTTATTGAGATATTTGGAATAGGAAAAAAAAATACGTTTTATCGAAAATACCTTTATAGTTTAAACTGTATTTTTTCTAAAGCAAGTGCTGTATACGAACCAAAAAATTTGAGCATCTGTCATGCTGTATATTAATGAGAAACCGGGTTTGAAATTATTTGTTTTTAATTACTGGCTAATTACAGTAACAAAATGGCGACGTTGTTATTAAAATAATGTGTAGACGGACATTGCTTCGGTCATAACTTCTTTGTTTTTTTATGCTACATAAACAAATAAAAAAATAGTTAATAGCTTAATTAATTGTACCTATTATTGTATCTATTAGTATCCTTGGCGTAGGTGTCACAGTTTCTGAGATATTTAACTCTCACTCTGAATAGTTATCTTACGAACACTTGGATGCCAAATGTAAACTTAAATATCTCCGAAATTATTAATCCTACATCAATAAACAAAAAATATAATTAATTCCCAGTTTGTACTTTCTGTAATTGGTCTATAACATTTTTTCGATAAAGTAATACTTTTTGAGATACTTTACGAAAGCCGTTTAGAAATACCTTTTTTTAAGCTAAAATCGCAATTTTGAAGTCGTTATAACTTAAAAACTATTCATTTATGTGACAAATTGCATAGAACCTTTTCTTCTTAAAATATGATTGTACTTCATATATTTTTTAAGTGCCACCCCCTCGGCACTTAAAAAATATAAATAAATTAACAAGCCCCCGCTCAATATAGAAACTTTTCTGTGAAACATTTACTATTATACTGCCAAAAATGAACGAAATCCGTTCAATATGACATTACTTCGAAGTTTTGCATATTTTTTACCTCTAGGTACTGTGCTACTACCACCTGTCTTTTTATTATTAAAAGGAGACTATTTAATATTTATTATACAATTTCTTAATATTAACAACATATGATCAATACTACTGTACAATATATGAAATATTGAACAATAATATTGATCCCCTAGATGCTTTTGATCACTACTGGTTTTGTACCTATTGATATAAGTTAAACTACTATATACACCCCGACCGGGATCGTCAGATCGTTGCAGTCGGCAGGTTTGCTACAGCCGAGCGCGCAAGAATATGACTTTGGTCCGTTAAAAAAAATCGCTAATTCAATACTATGAACGGGACATGAAAAATTTTTATCCTAAAAACTTTTTTCAACTATTGGCTTCAATTTGTACGCAGCATGTATATACAAATTTTCATAAATAAACTTTTTTCTCGATTGCCTAAAATTACGCTACTGAAAATAACAAGTTTGAGTTTCCTATTATTTTACCAACTTAAAAAAAAATAAATCGGGTTCACGTGGGACATTGTTCGAAGCGCTATTGTGTCTACTTTAATCTAAAAAAAAAAAGAGCTTGATAGCACAAATATTTTCAGAGATATAGCGGTGGAGACGTTAAAAAACATATTTCATTAAAAATCTATTTTTTTGAGTTTTTCCGAAATAAAAAAGTTCTCGACCACCGAAAAATGTCGTAAAAAACGATTTCGTGTACACGATTATCTTACTAAAGAATCCCACTAAGTCTGGTTTGGTTCTACGCCGGTTTTTTTTTTCTCGAAAACTAAGCGACTTTACTTCCAGATTTTACTCTACTATGTGTTATCTTTTCAAGGCCTTCGACTGTGTCTCTCACGATAAAGTAATTGAAAAAATTCAATTGTTTTAATTTATATTTGCTCAAGCGTCAGCCATTATGTAATAATAGGAAATGATATGTCACATTTTCTGGACATTAATCATGGTGTACCCCAGGGATCTACCATGAGGCACTGTTATTTCTAAACTGGTTCAATTTAAATAAACTAATATTTAATCAGGAGAAAACCTAGAAACTTACAATATCTTCTAAGAAAAATGTATCCTCAGGCCAGAACGTTAAACTCCTAGGTACATATTTAGATGATAACCTTAGCCATATTGATCAGTTAAATAGGAGGCCCTTAAGCGCAGTTTTCCTCTTAGGGAAAATAAAAAGCATTCTCGACTTCGACGTCCTAAAAAATACTTATTTTTCCCTTTTCCACTCTAGACTTTCCTACACTCAAAGAAATATTATGGGTAAATTCAACAAAAAAAAAATGGTTAACTAACAATATCGTTAATTTTGTTAAACTAAATTATATTGATGGTATTTTTAAACATGAGGTGATTGTTACTTTAATTAATAAAAAGTTGTCGTACAACAAAACAAACATTAACTTAAAAAATAAATGAATAAGACTATTATTTTTTTCGTCTGACTATTATTTTGTTGAATTCTGTCAAATCAAACTAGATAATAGTATATTTTATTTTTAACTATTATCGAGTTGTAATTCTAACCCAGTATTAGTTCGCTGTATTATTGTACTTGGTAGACAAACCAATATTATTGTCGTCTTCTAGAAGTTCTAAAAGAATTACCATAAAATTTGCTTGCTTACCACGTAGTCTATTACAGAAATTATTCCCAGATGACGCCACATACAAATCACTGACAATAATCATTCATGCATTATCTTATACTCTTATGAATTTATAGAAAATTAATAACATGATTGCAATGTTCAAATTCTCTCAGGGATCATCGATATATTTGGATGGATCTTATAAACGATCTCTAGTCTTTGGTTTGGGTGGTCTGATGTTTCAATACTGAGATTTTGGCTAACCAAAAAAAACTTCATCATACAATGAAGTGTAGATCAACCTAAAAATTAGTTGGTGAACAAAAAACAAAGTCGTTGTACTATTTAATTGTAGACCAAATTGAAAATGGTTAGTGAACATAAAAAAATGTCAATATACTATTTAATTTGTTACAAGAAGATATGATTATTAAACTACTATTTGTTTACGAAAACAAATAAAGTTGTATGACTATTCTTTTCTGATTGATTTAACTATGAAACTAGATAGGCGCGATTTCATATGCTCTTTTTGGTTGAATTTACCTATCATTTTCTTTGAGTGTATCATATAAAACAACTAAACTTACTGTTCTTCATAAAGAACGAACAAAATTTCATTTTAAAATACTGCTTTTACTCGGTTGATGAATTTTTTACGACACCCTATGGTGCCAATCCACACCCGAGTATATAAGTGCTCATATTTACAAAATATTCTGATATCCTACATATTTTTGCATTTATATTTTTTTATATATTTGACTGTCGATGTGAAATGTTACAATGTTTTTGTGTTTTGTAAACTTATTTATTGTATTTTATAAATCTGCTGTTTACCAGATACTTCCCTGTCCTGCTGCAAACGTTCCTTTGTGTACATATTGTGGTGAAATAAAAACTATCTTTCTATTTTTTTTTTTAAACGTTTAACGTCGGCCTATTTCCGCTACCAGGGCTTATCACCGACGCCAGGAGACGAGCTACCCCCAACCTGGAAATTTTGCCGAACCTCTTCCCTTAAGAAGAGTAGGGATCTTTTACTTGCCTAACATTTAATAGACAAGGGACCGCCTGCTTTACATCCCCTCCGAAGGATGGTATATCCACTACGTAATCCTCGTCTGAAATTACGTAACTTCCGAGTATACACTGATATACAAGCCTCTAGAAGGTGGGACGAGAACGCTGTATTTCCCAAGATGGGAGCCCATCCAAGTACTAACCGCGCTCGACGTTGCTTCAACGGAATATCGACTGATATTCACATTGAAGTCGCCTCTACGCTCGCCCCTATCTTTCTATCTGTCTATCTAATCTTATAAAGTGCTGTTATATTTTCTCAATCTTCCTCAGGTTCCAGTTATGCCACACATTTTTCTTGAAATAACTAAATCCTCAATACCACTTCCACCTACACCAAGTGAAATACACGTTTGCATCATAATATAAAGGATGAGATACACGTTAATGTGTTTACGTGAGAATATACAGCATCCCTATACAGCTGTATGTTTCTCTATTTTCAAGTAAGCTTTATCCATTTTAGGTCCGTTAACATAACCTCAGAATATTCGAATATTCTGAGCTATTTATGACATCTGCACTTATGCACTAACCACACCTGATAAAAAGGAATTGTAGTTTGTTCAGTTCTGGTGCAGCTGCACTAGATGAAAAAACGTTATAAAAGCAGTTGCTCCCGTCAAAAGAAATTTACAATTTTAGAACTGGTGCACTTAGTGCAAACGAAAAGAATGAACCTATTGTATGCAAATCCTGGGAACAGTTCTTGCCTACTATAGAAACTACTCATTTAAAAAAAAATCTATATAAAGCAACATTTGATTGATTAAGTACATAGTTACATCAATAATAATCTTATATCTGTTTCTCTGCATGCTAATTGCGGTATCTTATTATGTTTCATTTGTATCTTGTGAATTACAAAAACAACGGTGATTGGTCTTGAAGGATAAGTGTAGATAAGAGTGACAGTATAAGATAAATGCCTAAGTAAGGCGATCCTGAACGGCCCTGCTGGTCTGTATAAGGAATTTATCTGCAAATGGAGATTATGATTTTTGTATGCAACTTCTGTACACGACTTTAAAAACGCAGGTTCTTCTGAAATGTACGTAATCTTCTCTTAATTATTAGTATAACAAAAAATGGTTGGAAACCTCAGATAAAATAATAACAAGATTTGTTAGAAAAGGCTTGTTAATGATACAGTTTAGCGATTGTGGTTCTATTTATATAGGCAAAGTTTGCAGAAGTACCAGAACAAGATTTTAATAATATAAACAAATTTAAATAGATATAATTATATGAGAAAAACACTTTACTTTGTTTTCTATCACTAGTTTATTGTAACATACACATTACTGCAGTTTCGGCACATTAACGTGCCATTTTCAAACGTTGATTACAAAAAAAAAAAATCAGTTGTGGAAGCAGTTAATTTTTTTTTTTTTGTAATCAACGTTTGAAAATGGCACGTTAATGTGCCGAAACTGCGGTAACGTGTATGTTACAATAAACTAGTGATAGAAAACAAAGTAAAGTGTTTTTCTCATATAATTATGATAAACTATCACAAAGTAACAGTTTCCACAATTGATTTTTTAAATAGATATAGTTGACTGCGCAATCCTTAGGTGTGTAAAAAATGCCGGCGTCTTTGATTTTTACCGCATTGCTAAAGATGCCGACATTTTTTACATGGCTAAGAATTGTGTTACTATGACAATTTGCACACTAATGTTGTAGTTTCACACTCAACGTGCCATTTTCCAACGTTTTGGAAAGGGAATGACCACAGGCAGTTAATTAAAATATGTAATGTAGGTGTGATACCGTTAGTATTGACAGCCTTTTCATAATATTTTTGTGGCGCCGTTATATTGAAGTGCTTGCAGATGACCCAATGAAGATATCTGGCCACTCTGTTGTGTCGGTGAGTGCACTTTGATGGCGCCAAAGTATTACATCCCGCCATCACGTGACTGACATATTTTTCTGCTAAGATATTATTATTATTATTATCTTCAGTAAAATGGGAAATTATATGTAGATACGATTAACAATATTAATAAAGGTATTATAGGTAGGTAACACCTGGAAATGTATTATGCAGAACATTTATCAAACTGTTGAAATGAATGAAAAGAGAATTAGCACAGGAGTTTTAGTCAATATATCGCTTCTACCCGGAATTAATTATTGGAAAGCTGAAAATTTCCAGGATTGTAGTTTTGGTCCAGGATAACACGTACCAAAAAGTTCCCTACTCTCCCCCGTCGAGCTTTCACGCCTTCTGCTTTCTTATTCTGTACAGAGCTGACGTAGTGTCGCATTCTATCATGGCATGGCATGGCAGAAGAGAACAGAGTCGTTCAGTTGATCAGAACTGCTCCTGGATCTCAAATACTGGTCCGCTTGAAGTCCCCGTGGCCGGACTCAGTATTAGGATGGAGGTATCATCTCTAGCATGGGCGACTAGCATGGCCAGGATATTTGTGTCCTGGGCGATGATGATGACCAGCTGTCCTAACACATCCGTGTCGAGAGCTGTCATAACAATCAAGGAATCTGCATCTGCCACAGCTCGGATGACAGTAACTCCAGCATTTTGGAATTGAGCAGAGAGGAGGTTGATTAGACGCGTTTTATTCTGCGAGTGGCTCAAGAGGTCTGAGAGGTTGGTCTGCACAGATGACGTGTGTTCGTCGAAGACCACTTCTACGGGTGCTCGCTTAGAAGAACGATGCTGTTGTTTCTGTGCCTTCGTTGAATTTATATTTGCTCAAGCGTCAGCCATTATGTAATAATAGGAAATGATATGTCACATTTTCTGGACATTAATCATGGTGTACCCCAGGGATCTACCATGAGGCACTGTTATTTCTAAACTGGTTCAATTTAAATAAACTAATATTTAATCAGGAGAAAACCTAGAAACTTACAATATCTTCTAAGAAAAATGTATCCTCAGGCCAGAACGTTAAACTCCTAGGTACATATTTAGATGATAACCTTAGCCATATTGATCAGTTAAATAGGAGGCCCTTAAGCGCAGTTTTCCTCTTAGGGAAAATAAAAAGCATTCTCGACTTCGACGTCCTAAAAAATACTTATTTTTCCCTTTTCCACTCTAGACTTTCCTACACTCAAAGAAATATTATGGGTAAATTCAACAAAAAAAAAATGGTTAACTAACAATATCGTTAATTTTGTTAAACTAAATTATATTGATGGTATTTTTAAACATGAGGTGATTGTTACTTTAATTAATAAAAAGTTGTCGTACAACAAAACAAACATTAACTTAAAAAATAAATGAATAAGACTATTATTTTTTTCGTCTGACTATTATTTTGTTGAATTCTGTCAAATCAAACTAGATAATAGTATATTTTATTTTTAACTATTATCGAGTTGTAATTCTAACCCAGTATTAGTTCGCTGTATTATTGTACTTGGTAGACAAACCAATATTATTGTCGTCGTCTAGAAGTTCTAAAAGAATTACCATAAAATTTGCTTGCTTACCACGTAGTCTATTACAGAAATTATTCCCAGATGACGCCACATACAAATCACTGACAATAATCATTCATGCATTATCTTATACTCTTATGAATTTATAGAAAATTAATAACATGATTGCAATGTTCAAATTCTCTCAGGGATCATCGATATATTTGGATGGATCTTATAAACGATCTCTAGTCTTTGGTTTGGGTGGTCTGATGTTTCAATACTGAGATTTTGGCTAACCAAAAAAAACTTCATCATACAATGAAGTGTAGATCAACCTAAAAATTAGTTGGTGAACAAAAAACAAAGTCGTTGTACTATTTAATTGTAGACCAAATTGAAAATGGTTAGTGAACATAAAAAAATGTCAATATACTATTTAATTTGTTACAAGAAGATATGATTATTAAACTACTATTTGTTTACGAAAACAAATAAAGTTGTATGACTATTCTTTTCTGATTGATTTAACTATGAAACTAGATAGGCGCGATTTCATATGCTCTTTTTGGTTGAATTTACCTATCATTTTCTTTGAGTGTATCATATAAAACAACTAAACTTACTGTTCTTCATAAAGAACGAACAAAATTTCATTTTAAAATACTGCTTTTACTCGGTTGATGAATTTTTTACGACACCCTATGGTGCCAATCCACACCCGAGTATATAAGTGCTCATATTTACAAAATATTCTGATATCCTACATATTTTTGCATTTATATTTTTTTATATATTTGACTGTCGATGTGAAATGTTACAATGTTTTTGTGTTTTGTAAACTTATTTATTGTATTTTATAAATCTGCTGTTTACCAGATACTTCCCTGTCCTGCTGCAAACGTTCCTTTGTGTACATATTGTGGTGAAATAAAAACTATCTTTCTATTTTTTTTTTTAAACGTTTAACGTCGGCCTATTTCCGCTACCAGGGCTTATCACCGACGCCAGGAGACGAGCTACCCCCAACCTGGAAATTTTGCCGAACCTCTTCCCTTAAGAAGAGTAGGGATCTTTTACTTGCCTAACATTTAATAGACAAGGGACCGCCTGCTTTACATCCCCTCCGAAGGATGGTATATCCACTACGTAATCCTCGTCTGAAATTACGTAACTTCCGAGTATACACTGATATACAAGCCTCTAGAAGGTGGGACGAGAACGCTGTATTTCCCAAGATGGGAGCCCATCCAAGTACTAACCGCGCTCGACGTTGCTTCAACGGAATATCGACTGATATTCACATTGAAGTCGCCTCTACGCTCGCCCCTATCTTTCTATCTGTCTATCTAATCTTATAAAGTGCTGTTATATTTTCTCAATCTTCCTCAGGTTCCAGTTATGCCACACATTTTTCTTGAAATAACTAAATCCTCAATACCACTTCCACCTACACCAAGTGAAATACACGTTTGCATCATAATATAAAGGATGAGATACACGTTAATGTGTTTACGTGAGAATATACAGCATCCCTATACAGCTGTATGTTTCTCTATTTTCAAGTAAGCTTTATCCATTTTAGGTCCGTTAACATAACCTCAGAATATTCGAATATTCTGAGCTATTTATGACATCTGCACTTATGCACTAACCACACCTGATAAAAAGGAATTGTAGTTTGTTCAGTTCTGGTGCAGCTGCACTAGATGAAAAAACGTTATAAAAGCAGTTGCTCCCGTCAAAAGAAATTTACAATTTTAGAACTGGTGCACTTAGTGCAAACGAAAAGAATGAACCTATTGTATGCAAATCCTGGGAACAGTTCTTGCCTACTATAGAAACTACTCATTTAAAAAAAAATCTATATAAAGCAACATTTGATTGATTAAGTACATAGTTACATCAATAATAATCTTATATCTGTTTCTCTGCATGCTAATTGCGGTATCTTATTATGTTTCATTTGTATCTTGTGAATTACAAAAACAACGGTGATTGGTCTTGAAGGATAAGTGTAGATAAGAGTGACAGTATAAGATAAATGCCTAAGTAAGGCGATCCTGAACGGCCCTGCTGGTCTGTATAAGGAATTTATCTGCAAATGGAGATTATGATTTTTGTATGCAACTTCTGTACACGACTTTAAAAACGCAGGTTCTTCTGAAATGTACGTAATCTTCTCTTAATTATTAGTATAACAAAAAATGGTTGGAAACCTCAGATAAAATAATAACAAGATTTGTTAGAAAAGGCTTGTTAATGATACAGTTTAGCGATTGTGGTTCTATTTATATAGGCAAAGTTTGCAGAAGTACCAGAACAAGATTTTAATAATATAAACAAATTTAAATAGATATAATTATATGAGAAAAACACTTTACTTTGTTTTCTATCACTAGTTTATTGTAACATACACATTACTGCAGTTTCGGCACATTAACGTGCCATTTTCAAACGTTGATTACAAAAAAAAAAAATCAGTTGTGGAAGCAGTTAATTTTTTTTTTTTTTGTAATCAACGTTTGAAAATGGCACGTTAATGTGCCGAAACTGCGGTAACGTGTATGTTACAATAAACTAGTGATAGAAAACAAAGTAAAGTGTTTTTCTCATATAATTATGATAAACTATCACAAAGTAACAGTTTCCACAATTGATTTTTTAAATAGATATAGTTGACTGCGCAATCCTTAGGTGTGTAAAAAATGCCGGCGTCTTTGATTTTTACCGCATTGCTAAAGATGCCGACATTTTTTACATGGCTAAGAATTGTGTTACTATGACAATTTGCACACTAATGTTGTAGTTTCACACTCAACGTGCCATTTTCCAACGTTTTGGAAAGGGAATGACCACAGGCAGTTAATTAAAATATGTAATGTAGGTGTGATACCGTTAGTATTGACAGCCTTTTCATAATATTTTTGTGGCGCCGTTATATTGAAGTGCTTGCAGATGACCCAATGAAGATATCTGGCCACTCTGTTGTGTCGGTGAGTGCACTTTGATGGCGCCAAAGTATTACATCCCGCCATCACGTGACTGACATATTTTTCTGCTAAGATATTATTATTATTATTATCTTCAGTAAAATGGGAAATTATATGTAGATACGATTAACAATATTAATAAAGGTATTATAGGTAGGTAACACCTGGAAATGTATTATGCAGAACATTTATCAAACTGTTGAAATGAATGAAAAGAGAATTAGCACAGGAGTTTTAGTCAATATATCGCTTCTACCCGGAATTAATTATTGGAAAGCTGAAAATTTCCAGGATTGTAGTTTTGGTCCAGGATAACACGTACCAAAAAGTTCCCTACTCTCCCCCGTCGAGCTTTCACGCCTTCTGCTTTCTTATTCTGTACAGAGCTGACGTAGTGTCGCATTCTATCATGGCATGGCATGGCAGAAGAGAACAGAGTCGTTCAGTTGATCAGAACTGCTCCTGGATCTCAAATACTGGTCCGCTTGAAGTCCCCGTGGCCGGACTCAGTATTAGGATGGAGGTATCATCTCTAGCATGGGCGACTAGCATGGCCAGGATATTTGTGTCCTGGGCGATGATGATGACCAGCTGTCCTAACACATCCGTGTCGAGAGCTGTCATAACAATCAAGGAATCTGCATCTGCCACAGCTCGGATGACAGTAACTCCAGCATTTTGGAATTGAGCAGAGAGGAGGTTGATTAGACGCGTTTTATTCTGCGAGTGGCTCAAGAGGTCTGAGAGGTTGGTCTGCACAGATGACGTGTGTTCGTCGAAGACCACTTCTACGGGTGCTCGCTTAGAAGAACGATGCTGTTGTTTCTGTGCCTTCGTTGAATTTTGTTCATACCCATCGAACACTGCAGTAATAGATGATCCCAATCGCTTCTGCACAAACCTGACGTATGCCTGGGCTATTTCTCTAAAAGTGGCGGGACGAGGCCAAACAAGGGCGTGAAGAAGGTAACCACCATCGAGCACTCTCCAACTAGCCCCAGCAAGTTCTTCAGGTATAGTGCTCGAAAAAACTTTTGAATAAGTGACTTGATAGTCTTCCGCATCGACACCTCATCGAAGAGAGCAGGTGGTCACGTACCAAAAAGTTCCCTACTCTCCCCCGTCGGCTTCCCTGTTTTTTCTGAGCAACAAGGGCCTAAGTCACAAAAATCATAGAGCTGGCTATAAAGTGCAGCAGAAAGGTTGTTACTGGTCCGATTTGGGTCGAAATGATCTTAAAAGAATAGGAGATGCATATCCGTTCGTATTTCAGATGTTCCGTGTATATTTTGTTCATAATTTTCCATTCTGTCAAAATTTCAAAAATTTTGAAAAATTCCAAAATAGCACTATTTCGGATGAATGAAGACTCGAAGGGGAAAACGTACCCGAATAAACATTTCTCTTCATACCTTGAGCTTTCCATTGGTATGTATATTTTCTCTGTAGCGTCACCCGTTACGGAGTTACGCCACTCAGCGTCGGCGACACTCGGACAGTTAAGTGTGTTAAGTGCATCCATTGTTGCGTCTATCACGTCTAGTCTAAACAATCAAGAAGGCGCAAGGCGAGCTATACCCTTAGTTCATTAATTTTGACAGTTCTCTAAGTGTATGCATTGGTTCATTGGTGCGGCAAAACTGAGTGACATAAGTTAAGTCATGGTGGACACAAGCGTTTGTATTTTTTGTAAGTTGTCTCTTAAAGATGGAAATATTGTGGTGGTTAAGAGTCGGCTATCAACTTTGCTTCGGACAAATCTCTGATGATATGAAGCTCTCCAGGAAACATCGAGTAACCGCATCGATGCAACCGCTTGCATCTGTTCAAAGGGGTGATGTTTTCTGCGACGAAATCGTGCCTGTAAACCCTCAGCAACTGTTCATGCGGATAGTTTGTGTGGTGAAATCCGAAGAGGACTTGAAGGAATACCTCAGTTTTGAACTGTCTACTAGACCACCTGCTCTCTTCGATGAGGTGTCGATGCGGAAGACTGTCAAGTCAGTTATTCAAAAGTTTTTTCGAGCACTACATCTGAAGAACTTGCTGACAGTGGTGCTAGTTGGAGAGTGCTCGATGGTGGTTACCTTCTTCACGCCCTTGTTTGGCCTCGTCCCGTCACTTTTAGAGAAATAGCCCAGGCATACGTCAGGTTTATGCAGAAGCGATTGGGATCATCTATTACTGCAGTGTTCGATGGGTATGAACAAAATTCAACGAAGGCACAGAAACAACAGCATCGTTCTTCTAAGCGAGCACCCTTAGAAGTGGTCTTCGACGAACACACGTCATCTGTGCAGACCAACCACTCAGACCTCTTGAGCCACTCGCAGACTAAAACGCGTCTAATCAACCTCCTCTCTGCTCAATTCCAAAATGCTGGAGTTACTGTCATCCGAGCTGTGGCAGATGCAGATTCCCTGATTGTTATGACAGCTCTCGACACGGATGTGTTAGGACAGCGGGTCATCATCATCGCCCAGGATACAGATATCCTGGCCATGCTAGTCGCCCATGCTAGAGATGATACCTCCATCCTAATACTGAGTCCGGCCACGGGGACTTCAAGCGCACCAGTGTTTGAGATCCAGGAGCAGTTCTGATCAACTGAACGACTCTGTTCTCTTCTGCCATGCCATGCCATGATAAAATGCGACACTACGTCAGCTCTGTACAGAATAAGAAACCAGAAGGCGTAAAAGCTCCTGAAGAGGAGACCTGAGCTACAGGAATGCTCCGCGGTCTTTTCACATCCTGCATCTGGTAAAAGGACTGTGGTCGCAGCTGGAGAAAGATTTATCGTAGCCCTTTATGGAGGCAGTGGGCAGTAGAGCTTGGATAAGCTACGAGTAGTCCGATACAACCAGAGCGTGGCGAAGCAGTCGGTGACATCCTCCTTTGATTTGGCAAGCCTCCAGCCAACAAGTGCCGCATGTGAACAACAATCATTCCGTGCATACTTCCAGGTGAGGGCGTTAGGGAGAATAGTGTGAGGATTTCATCTCTCGAAAAGCTTGCAGCAAACAACATGTGCATGTGCTTTTTTACAGGTCCAGCAACGGTTAGACGTCAACCTCAACCCGGAGGAATGGGTGTGGAAATCAGGACTCCAGGACCTAGTTCCTGTTCCTACCACAAGGCAGCCAGCTCCTGATAGCCTGCTACGGCTAATTTCCTGTGCCTGCAAGACGGATTACGGTGCCCGGTGCGAGTGCAGGAACTCTGGTCTGAACTGCAGCATCATATGCAGGAGCTACAGAGGATCCAGCTGCACAAATAGCCAGTCAGTGGATATGGATGATGATCCGGACACCTCTTCCCAGTAGATCAATAATGTCTTGCCGAATAAAATCATTTACTAAGTCTGACAAGTAAAATTAAATTCAATAAATCTTATAAAATACCAAGATTATATCAACAGGAATTCGCAACAAGTCTTATCAACGCAGCCAGTTCCATCGAGAGCATGATGGGCGCGGTCGCCGCGCTGCGACACTCAGTGTGGCGTAACTCCGTAATGGGTGACGCTACAGAAAAGGTAGACATACCAATTGGAAAGCCCAAAGTATGAAGAGAAATGTTTATTCGGGTACGTTTTCCCCTCCGAGTCTTCATTTATCCGCAATGGCGCCAGTTCGAAATTTTTTAAAATTTTTAAATTTTGACAGAACTAGAATGGAAAATTATGAACAAAATATGCATGGAACATCTGAAATATGAAACTAATATACTTCCCTGAAGCTTTTATGATCATTTCGACCGAAATTGGACCAGTTACAACCTTTCTGCTGCACTTTATAGCCAGCTCTACAATTTTTGCGACTTAGGCCCTTGTTGCTCCGAAAAAACAGTGAAGCCTACAGGGGAGAGTAGGGGACTTTTTGGTACGTGTTGTCCTAGACTAAAACTACAATCCTGGAAATTTTCAGCTTTACAATAATTAATTCCGGGTCAAAACTAAAATTCCTGGGCTAAATAGTAAATTATTCAAATAATAATTTCGTCGGGCATCAGATTGATTCAAAAGAATCATTTAATCAACTAAGTAAATTTATTAATTGGAAAAACGTAAAAGAATATATTGAACTTGAGAAAAATATTTATCTTATACTTAATTTGCAATAATTTATGGAAGTGCACAAATAAATCTTAATTATATATTCAACATCTTATCCTCCCACTGAATACTAATAAGGGCAAAATTGGTTGGTAATTGGTTAATTATACAGAGCAAGCCTGTCGAACCCTCATTTAATCTTGATATTGAAACTTTCACATGATTTGCCTGTAAGAGAATTTGAGAGGTATCTTTTAGTAATAAGTAATGTGATATTTTTAATACAATGTAATATACAAAACAATATTTCAAAAACACTAACATTTCGATTTGTTATTTTTATCTCTTTTTTATTATAACATTCATGTGAGTGCAATTTCAGCAACCACGTGCTTATTTTTCAACGAATTAAAAAGAAAATAATGTAATTAAAGAATATATACACTAATTTCTACAGTGTCCCAAAAGTATGGATACGCCAGAATGACTCGTCAGGATAGCGAGAGATATGACTTCAACAAAAGTTCTTGAAGTCATCGAGGGGCATCACTGGGTGACCTTGAATTTGACCTTGAAAGTCATTTGAAGGTTAATTTTCGTTTTTTAAATAGGAACCTCTATTTTAATCCCGGAGTCTCAAAGAGTGAAGAATTTTGCATTAGAGTTGTAAGGAGTCAAATTTAGCATAAATTGATCGTTAAGTTTAAATGCCTCTCGAAATTTTCAGGACGTTATCTTGCCAGGATAGCGAGATATGAAGAAAATGCTCTTCATAAAAAATGTTAAGGTCATTGAGAGGCTTGATGACTTGGAAAGGTCATTTTCAAGGTCATTTGAAGGTCAGCTTTGGTTCTTTAAATAGTAACCTCTACCTTTGACCCCGGATTTTGAAAGAGCGGAAAATTTTGCATTAGAGTTGTAATTGGTCAAATTGAGGTTCTGGTGACTGAAGGCAGGCAATGATGATCGTGATGACCTTACAGATAGGTCCTAAGTCAAATCGAGGCCATTTCATGATTGACTTTGGCGACTAGGTTCCCGTTTGATAAACGGATGTTAACCTTCAAATGGCCGTGAAAAGAACCTTCAAGGTAAAATCCAATATCACCAAATTGTGCCCCCCAATGACCTTAACAACTTTTATAGAAGTCATTTTCTTTATATCTCGCTAACCTGACGAAATACCAGCCTGAAAATTTCGAGAGACGTATGACCTTTAGATGACGTCTAGGATCAATTTCACCTCTACTACAAAATTTTTCGCACTTTCAGAATACGGGGTCAAAAATAGGGGGTTCCTATTTAAAAAACGAAAGATGACCTTCAGATGACCTTGAAAATTGCAAAGGTTATCAAGTTGTACCCCCGATGACCTCAACTTTTATAGAGGTAATTTCAACCATATCTCGCTATCCTGACGAGTTATGCAGGCGTATCCATGCTTTTGGACACTCTGTATGATGTCTTACTGACAATTTTTAAAATTATTGACGTTTCACATCGGATATTCACAGGTCGACTAGTGTCAAATTGGGCCAGTTCATGTTCCATTGCTGTCTGTGTGTTTTATTGGTATATATTTTTTTAATTATAATGATTTCGGATATGGTTCAACGAAAACTGATCGGTTGGGGGTAAAATCGGCCCAATTCCTTTTCCACTGATTTCTATGGCCCCTTGTCGATCGATTGAGGTCAGATCGGGCCAGTTTGTGTGTCACTGATTTCAATGGCGTTTTGTTGATAATTTTTTATTTTATGATAACTTTGGATACGTCGATGAAAATATATCAATTGGAGTTAAATCGGAACAGTTTGTATTTTATTAGCTTCTATGGGTTTTATCGACAGTTTTTGCTACACCTGCACACAGATAGTCATTGAATGCATTGGGGTGAAATCGGATCAGTTTGTATACCTTTGCTTTCTGTGGTGTTTTATCA
This sequence comes from Rutpela maculata, assembly GCA_936432065.2. Taxonomy (NCBI): domain Eukaryota; kingdom Metazoa; phylum Arthropoda; class Insecta; order Coleoptera; family Cerambycidae; genus Rutpela; species Rutpela maculata. Next base: position 345,910,956 of record OW386285.2, read on the forward strand.
GTAATTTTTCTTACGTCTGTGTAATGTAATGAATATAAAATGTAATATTCGTTTCTTCTGTCGTTAAAATTATACTGTGCCAGTTTGTAGTTGACCACGTGATAGACATTTCGTCCACCATTTGTGTGATAGTGCACTATGTTTTTGTTCAACGTAATGAAATAACATATCTATACCATGCCGTGTGTAGTATTGTATGTTATAAATAATAATAATATACCAGAGCACCTTTATTGGTACCTCGTTCATACCAGTTTGCAAACAAATAGTTTTAGTTAAGTCCAATGGGGTTAGATCGAATACAGTTTAGATACCATTGCTTTCTATAATATTTTATCAATAATTTTTGCTATATATGCGCATAAATCAATGTAATAGTAGGATTCATTAGTATCAGGTCGAGCGAGTGGCAAGGTCGAATGCCTCGTCAAAGTATATTCCCTATTTATTGGACTCCTTACAATGATAGATAAAACGATACTTCGAGCATTTGACAATGAAATAATGTTATTTGAAGATCTTAAAAGTGGAGCGGCACGTGCTTTATGCATAGGCTTACGGGGGTGCAAATTATACTAGACCACATTGACGAAACCTCACAAAATTTTCACCCTCAAAATTGCAAACTCACAACTGACGCAAAATCTTTTATAAGGAGCGATAACGTTAGACATACCCATAAATGTATCTATGAGCGCCTTCAATATATGACTTACCAACACTAGACTGACTATACTAATTTTCATAAAAAACACATACCCACAAAAACATCTCCCTTACAAACCACCTTTATTTCCACCCTTCCTTCCACTACCCTTGACCCCCCTCTGAACCTTCATCTAAGTTTGCACAATTGCAAACCCTTGACAGCTGAAGTAGGGTTTTTTTAATGATACTTTTCCTTACATAAGCCGTTACAACACTTGCTACACTTACAAAAACAAACTTAATTTTTTGAATGGCTTTAAATCAATGATATATCATAAACAAACACGATTGAACTTTATTAGAAGATCGTTAGAATTTAATAGAATACATGCTCTGAAAGTCGTTCTGCCAGTACATCTGCCCGTTGCGTCGCTTTCACGTGCCCAGTCTGTTAACGGGCGTGTCACTACACTCTTGGTAGCCCCAACTCGCAATCTTTCATTGTAAACACTTCATGCTCGAAGTATAAATGAATTCAGTAGAGAGACTGGATTTCTTTGAAAATGGAAGGCCGTGGGATGTTGATATAGAAAAGAAATTGGGGGTAGTGTCGGTGTATCGCGAAATCCGCGGTCGAATTCGAAAATTCGACATAGTAGGGAAGTAAAATGGGAGTAATTTTTGACCAGTTATTTTCTTTATCTTACAAAGAAGACTGTTTCCTATAACTGTTTCCTACCACATCACAAGTCAGATATTAGATACAATATATTTATTCAAAGAAGCATCCATGGGTAGTTGTATGTAGTTTCCTAGGACTGGATCATGTCATGACGTTAAAGAGAAGATTCTGTGTCAAGAGGGACACAGGGCATGATCCTGAAAGGGTTTTCAACAACATTTTCTAAAATCATACACAGAAAAAATAAATTTTAATTTTTTTCTCATGTACCTACATAAAGAAATAAATCCCTCATATTAGAACAAACATTTTTCTGTCAAGAAATAACATGTTTTTACAAGAGGTAAACATTTCTTATTTTTAATGTTACAAAAAACTAATACAAAATACTTTGATAATTATATCTTCATTTAAAACCATTATTAAAGGGATGAAAATAATTGTGATTTAGTGTGTGCACAAGAACTAAAAACCTCAAAATATTTTTTTTCCTTCATCTGCCTCCACTACCACCCCCATTACCACCTCCTGTCACCACCCCCAGTCCACTACCGAAGTGGGATATCGTTTTATGGGTGCTTGGGGCAGACGATTTCAAATATTATATTATTAAAGTTCCATAAACAATTATTTCCACATACAAAATTTGTTCGTTGTGAGAGACTTGGATACAAAATCTAGATGTGGAAGTAGTGATTCCTTGGGCAGCGGTTTTAATACAGTAGGTAATCAGTTTTTTAACTTCATTACTTTTCTAGTAATTACACCACTTTATAAGCTTTTACAGTAGTTGCCTCTGGTTTGGAACTATTAAATAATAATTTAATGTCAGAAATAATTTAGGAGTGATTTTTTTTTGTAAAAGTATGATTGTTGTCCAGTCACTATCACTCCATGTCATAATTTTAACCACCCTATAATTTCCTGTCTCACCTATGGTGTTGTGTCTTTGTTGATCACACATTGCAGTATCCATACAGCATTCTATGTAATCAAATGATACCTTCATTTACTTAATTTTACCACTAGTTTTCACAATCGTACAAAATTGAATATAGCTAATGGCTATACACAGTGATTATCATCAATAGACAATTTAATTCCCAAATTAAATGTTAAACAACTTTAACTAACTTCTTACTTACCTATATTTAGTAAAGATTGCTTAAAGTGCCTACACACATATGACAGCTATGTATGAAACTCATTTTAATGGATATAAAACAAAAGAAGTGCATTTAGTGCCTAATAATTCAAGCTATAATTAACTTGTTTAGTACGGTCTTTAATATATAATTACAAAATATCTGCACACCAAATGACTTAAGCGAAAAGGCAGTACTACATTTTATTGCAATTTTAACACTAGAATGTTATAAAGCTTATATTAACTAACTCTTAAAGAAACTATTATTATTTAAGACAAAGGTCAAAAGTATTAGCTGTAAATCAGATGTAAAATTTTTATCATTTAATCTATATTCAGTACAGTAAATCTAATTGACTATTATTCAGAGATAAATAAAAGTCAAGCTGTTGTGACTAAAAAGTTAACAATATTATTCGGTTAAATACCGAATAATATTTTGTTGGGAAGAGAATCTGAGTGTCTAAATGTAAGTTGTGATATGAATCCGGGTAAAAATATAAAAATATCATATTTTGCTAGTTGGTGTTGCGGAAACAGAATCTGTTTCCTTTCTCAAAGTTTTATTACAAAATCTTTTATATGCTGTGTATATTGAATAGATAACTGCCATGCTACCTCAGTTATATGGGTTTTTGGGAATGCTGTCAGGTGTCTGTTAATTAATCTCATCTAGGTACAATTAATTAAAAAAACAGAAGCCTCCTACTGTTTTTAAATTTCACGCAATAACAGACAGTTTTTAAAGAAAGAGGCATACTATAACCAGATCTCCATTAATAACCTCCCTAGCGTTTGAATTATATTCGAAATTTTTTTCGGGGTCTCGAATGTTGTGAAAATAATTTTCAAACAACATTCTTCATTTCATTCATTGATATCACTAGTGTTGCATTCAAGCAATTATTGCCTTTGCAATGTGAACAAACTGGAAGGCAATGCAAACCACTTTCCTACAACCACAGGCCGGTCCACATCTTGTCCTACTCGAACAAAAGATCATTTTTGCTGGCTGATGGCTAAGTCATTGTAAACGCCTGTAACATTTTATGTATTTTGGCATTATATGGTACTCCACAGACTATAAACAATTTAAATCCATTTCGGTACCAATCGTTCATCAAAGCTACATCTAAGAATAGCTGTGTCAATCTAGCTTCATCGGTGCCTACACATGATGCGGCCATGTAACACATAAAACGGGTGTACTTACAGGTGTTATGGTTAGGACAAAGGGTCTTACCAAAAAATTGGGGATGAAAATTGAGAGTTGTTACAGCCAATTACAATGACTCAGTTACCAGCCCCCGAAAATTTGCTGAAAATAATCTCTTTATTCGTGTAAGATCGGATGTGGATCTGCCTGTGAATGCAGGAAAAGTGGTTTGCATTGCTCTCCAGCTTGTTCACCATGTAAATGCAATAGCTGCTTGAATACAACACCAGTGATATCAATTAATGAAATAGAGAATAAGGCCAATGAACAAAAATATTATTTATAAAAATTGATGATTATAATTTTTTTTCCGATTTTGTCAAAACAAATATTTTACTACGATCGAAATTTCATATTGTTTCATTTGGACAGTTATTTAACCTTAATGACTACTTTTCAATCAAATTATACCGGGTGTAACAGGATCTAGGTACACCTTTTCTCCTTTAGTTTTGAAGATAATTGATTGAATTATATACATAATAAGCGGCATTTTTTGACATTCAAGTGATTTTTTTTTACTTCCGGTTTCGCCGGAAGTGACACTAACTTTCAATTTTTAAATAGAACACTCTATATATTATTGCATTTTTGAATTCTGCATAATTTTCTGAATCTAACGATACCAAATAAGTGACATTTCAAATGTCAATATTTTTTATAATATAATTTTTAGTTTTCCATTTAAGTGTGCCATGATAGTTTCGATTTATTCTAAATGACCCGTGTAATGCTAGAAAAATCGAAATGCCGTCAAAAATACTAAATTATGTGATTTATGAGCAAATAAAGTTCATCAAAATGGTCTTTGGGGCAAAACTCAATTTTTTCAAATGGAGCCATATTGGTACCGTAGTACCATTTATTAGTACTATTAATAAAGAATTTATTCATATGTCGTGTTAAAATGTGCGATAAATACAAACAAAATTACAGCCAAAAGAAAATAAGAAAATACAATTTTGTATAAATTTGCGGCATTTTGAACACAACTAACAAGAACTTTAAATAATCTTGAAAGACACAATAAAAACTCCGGTAAACCAACAAATATTTGACAAGCTAAATATTTCATTGTTTTCAAAGCCACCATAGTTAGTTACTGGTTAATATTTAATTAGAACAAAATTGTATTTTCCTATTTTCAAATTTCAATCATCTTCAAAACTAAAGGAGGATGATCCTGTTACACCCGGTATATAACGGATGGTTCGGCCGATAGGGACACTCTCGTAACTATTCAATGGGCCAATGGATTTTTTTTTTCAAATTTGGTGCGGTGATATGGGATAAAATTTCCAATTATCTGGTGTAAGGAACCAAAATGGCCGACTTGCGGTTTCGATGAAATTAACATGAAAATCAAATTCTTAAATGTGACAACCTGTCTATTTTTGCATATTTGGATCCTGCTGGCCAAAATACACATGATTTTTTAATGTGAAAGATTAAAGTTCTTATAAACTCGATGAAAAAAGTTTCATGAAAATCCATTCACTATAGACGAGTTCCGAGATAAAAACCTAACTGAACTCGACTAAATAAATTTATACTTGTTCGTAAAAGTTGATAAATATTTTTGTTTATTTAATGAGAAGGTTCGTGATATTAATAAATAATTCGTTGTTTTAATAAATATTTTATATTGACTAATGTAAAGTAATTATTAATACAAAAAAATGTCACTACGTCGAATCAACGGACGCAGTTATAAACTAATGAACACTATATTGTATTAATAAATAAGTTTATGTATTAATAAACTTTTGTCAATAATCGGCGTTCATTAATATTACGAACGATATTTTTTTCATTACTCGTAGAACACTTATTAGTCCATGCCAAAGTTGCAAAAACCCCAAAAGTGCAAGGGTAACGACCAAACATGAATACCTCCCCGTTTTCGAGGGCGGCCAGCACGACGGTGATAGTCGCGCGGTCTCTACCCCCCTAAATTTTTCGTTGTCAGGCATGGGAGGACTTGTTGGAAAGGGTTTTTTTTTTTGAGGAAACTCAATGTGTCGTGTAAAATTTCGCAATCAGACATCCTAACCACCCCCGGGGATTGAAACCAGCCCCTCTTTCAATACCGAAACATATAAAAAACATCCAAACGTGCTGAAAATTGTTTTCTACAAGTTTTCAAGGGCGGGGAACACGATGCTGATATTATTTAACCTCCCACTGCATTTTTCGTTATCAGCCATGCGAGGATTTGTTGGATAGGTTTTTTTTTTTGAGGAAACTCAATATGTCCTGTAAAATTTAGTAACCAGATATCCTAACGACCCTCGGGGATTGAAACCCCCTCCCTTCCCCCACTCAATCCCGAAGTGTCCCTTAAAGAGAAGGTTTTAAAGGAGGTATTCCCCGTTTTCAAGGGTGGAGAACACGATCGTGGCATCACTTTCTCTCTTAGTTTTCAAAACTACCCTTGCATGCCCATAACTTTTAGTGAGATCACAAGCGCTCATTGGATCAGGTTTTCTAGGGAGAAAATTTTTTTATTGCAGCTTAAGAGGAATTTGATATACTCGACTTTTTTATTATATATTTATTTTCACATTATGTACATGATTTTTATTCTTATGCTAGGCATGCATCATATATGATTATTATTAAATGTTAATTTATTCCTCGGCGTTTACAAATTAGATCACATTGTTCTGGCCAATCGGAATGGACATTGCACTTCTCTTCAATGAGACTTGCTTCCATCTGAGTACATTCATCATCATTGTCATTATTATCAGTCTCATCGTCACTAACATCATCATTCTGTATTAAAATTTCCGAGATCAGCTTATGAATATCATCAATAGTTCCATCCTCATCTTCTGATAGATCTGAATTTTCAGCACGCTCGCAATTACCGCAATGTTTACCGAATGGACTACATTTTACACCTAATTTTAATTGTTGTGTTTCACCCAGTCTTACAGCCACAATTATATTGTTTGAAAAATTAGTCAGGAATTAGTTTTCGGCTGTAATAAACCATATCCCGTTGTCCAACCCCCAGTCAACAGGGTTCATTTCATTTTGTGACCACACCTGAACTTGAAAATGCACTCTTTCTACATGTTCCCTAATCCCCCCATCTCTGTGTGGGGAAATGTACATATATCTAAGTTTAATGCATTTAGAAGTAATTGGTTAGGAGTGGAAGGCTAAATAATATCAGCATCGTGTTCCCCGCCCTTGAAAATATGTAGAAAACAATTTCCAGCATATTTGGATGTTTGGATATTTGGGTATTGAGGCAGGGGGTTGTTTCAACCCTCGGGGATCGTTAGGATGTCTTGTTGCAAATTTTACAGGATATATTGAGTTTCCTCAAAAAAAAAACCCGATCTAACAAGTCCGCGCATGTCAGACAACGAAAAATGCGTTTAGGAGTAGTTCGAGGGGGGGGGGCCGCACGACTATCACCATCGTATTGGCCATCCCCTAAAATGGAGCGTAGCCATGCTTGGTCGCTACCCTTGCACTTTTGGGGTTTATTTTTTGCAAGTTTGGTATGGACTATAGAGGGTGTCTCACCAGGAACTGCGTCGATCGATATAGGGAAAAGTACCCACCAGAAAATTTTAAAAATTTGGGGAGTTACTAATGGCAGTGTGGCCAATCCAACTAAAATAATTACAAGCATTTGGCACTTCCGGTTATACCGGAAGTCGATACCAACTTGCTTATTTTAAATGGAACAGCCTATATATTTTAGGGTTTTCAGAAAGAGCATAAAATTCTGAACCAAAAACATATGGAATACTCTATGCCTAAACCCAACCGTCAGAGATATTTGACATTTAAAAAAAATTGACAGGTGTAGTGGTTTACAATAACCGATATAACTCTCTTCGTGTAAAAGATACTTCTTGGTTTTTTGCATGTAGAAAGAACACAAGGAGAGCTGCACTCTGCAATTGAATTACATCCAATAATAGTATACCAAGTGTTCCATTTTTGACGTTACATTTTGTAAACTTCAAACCGCGAAAACTTGTTTAGGTCAAATTGAACACCCTATATTTTTTTACATCAAGTTATGTAAAATTAAATTCCTCTTTTTCTGATATAGCATTGTGGGGGTTTAAGTTACAACTTTTTGAAATATTTGCGATATTCTTAGAAATTCAAGAATTGTTAGTATTAGCCATGATATCAGTCATTCTCCTATGTCAAAAGATGCCACTGCATTTAAATTACACCCACGAAGACTTTTTGAATTTGTTTATTATTTATGGAGAATGTGATATCAAGAATTTGTAGTACATTTACTACCTACTTGATATCCATAAAAACTGAAACCGACACCAAACACTGTAAAACGCATACTGGATAATTTTAAAAACTATGGTTCTGTTAAGGCAACAATTGAAAAGCGGATTGATGACGAAAACGTAAAAATAGCTATTCTGGAATATTTTCATGCATTTCCAATGATGTCATTAAGACAAGCTACTCTGGACTATGCAAGAATTCAGTTCACAGAATCTTAGGGCCGGTTTTATAGGTACAGATTAAACCAAAGTTTAACTAGAAGTTTAAACTGAAGTTTTATTGGAGGTTTAAACTTTAAATTTTAGTGTTCACTAAAATGCCGTTTTATAGGTGCTTGTCAAGATCGTCAGTTCTATCGCCGTTTTGTTAATTGGTAGTATAGTGACAAATTGGCGATTGATGTCATTTTCATTACTGGTACTTTGACTTTTTGCGATGGGTGAAATATCTTCAAATTTCTACGTCAGTGAAATCAAACTATTGATTGAATTAGTTAAAAAGCGTAAAGATGTAATCGAATGCAAGAAAAGTGATTCGGTTACTTGGAAGGATAAAGCAAATGTTAGTCGAGTTAAATGTGGACTAATATGTTCTAATACTATACGCACACATTCTTTAGATATTCGAAATAGATCTGTAAATTCTTTGTTATTCCATATCTTGGTCTCTCTCGAAATGTTCGTGCATGACGAGGTGCTTCTATTATATTTCTAACACCATCTTCATAGCTTGATAAAATGTCCTAAAAAATATCGAAAATCTCCATTTTCTATAACTCTTTCTATACAGAATGTATAATAGGTAATTATTTGTAGGTTAAGTTGAAATTTGAAGTTTGCATTGACATCCTTCAAAATATCGCTAATTAATCAACGTAAGCATGCATAAACCTAAGTTTGGAGTTTAAACTTAAGACTGGCAGTTACTGGCAGATATAAAACGTACTTTTTGACAAAACTTAGAGTTAACTATCAGATCTAAGTCAAACGGAATCTATAAAACCGGCCCTTATTAAACATAAATTCACCCACCCGTCTTCGTTCCAAATGGTTCAACGATTAAAAAAAGATTTCCTAAGAAGAAAACATTTTTGTAAATTTATTCTAATAAGGTCTGTAGGCGACGATTCTATTTGGGAAATATTATATGGTCAGATGAAGCTAAATTTACCAAAAATGGACTTTTTAATCGACGCAATTCGCATTATTGGAGTTACTTGAATCCTCATGTGTTCAGGGAGCGAAATTTTCAAGAAAGTTGGCAGTTTAATGTTTACTGTGCCATAAAAAACGATAGAGTGGTGGCATTAGACTTTTATCAAGAAAATTTAAACAGTAAGTTAAAAAGATTTCTTCTTCTGCTAATACGTATAGTTATTTTTTTTGTTTTTGTTTTTTTTTTATGTAAAAGATACTAATTATTTTACAAAATTTGAGTAATAACTATTTAGAAAATTTACCTCTAGCCGAACATAGAAACATTTTTTATCAGCACGACGCGACGGTGCTCCCCCACATAACGCGTATTTGATAAATAATTATTTACAAGAAACTTTTTACGATCAGTGGATCGCCAATAATGGACCTTTCCTATGGCCGCCTCGCTCGCCCCATTTATCAATTCTAGATTATTTTATTTGGGAACTATTAAAAATAAAGTTTATGAGAGTCCATTAACAACTGTTGAAGATTGTATGCAGAGAGTAAGAAATGCATTTCAAAACTTATCACAAGATTCAATTAGGAGAGCTACCCATGAAGAACTAATCCGAAGGTGCGAAAAATGCATGGAGGTTCGAGGGAGGAATGTTGAACAATTATTAAATTAAAATGGAATAATGTTACAGTGTTTAGTGTTACTTTCCGTTTTTGTGGATATCTAGTAACAAATGTACTCCAAGTTCTTGGTATTACTTTATCACATTTTCCATAAATAATAAACAAATTCAATAATTTAAACGCGGTGGTATTTTTTGAGACAAGGGCGGATCTGGACCTTGAGCTTGGAGGGGCTAACACTGAACCCAAAATTTTTTGAAGAGCGGGGGGGAGAAATCCAAAAAAAATATTTTTCGCCCTTTGAAGAGCGGGGGGGGAGAAATCCGAAAAAAAATTTTTTCTTCCCAAAATTAACAAAAATCATACTATTTTAAAACAAAAAATGATGATTTACAGATTCTTGGGGGGGGGGTAATTACCCCATTACCCCCCCATAAATCCGCGCCTGTTTTGACATAAGAGAATGATGACATTACTGATTATTTCCAATCATGGCTAATTTGATAAAATTTTTACTAACAATTCTTGAATTTCTAAGAAAATCGCAAATATTTCAAAAAGTTGTAACTTAAATCCCCACAATGCTTATATCAGCAAAAAAGGAATTTACTTTTACGTAACTTGATGTAAGAAAATATAGGGTGTTCCATTTGATTTAAACAAGTTTTCGCGATTTGAAGTTTACAAAATGTTACGTCAAAAATGGAACACTTAGTATAGTATTATTGAATGTAATTCGATTGTAGAGTGCAGCTCACTTTGTGTTCTTTCCACATGCTAAAAAGCAAATGAGCACCTTTTACACGAAGAAAGTTATATAGGATATTGTAAACCATTACACCTGTCAATTTTTTTTTTAAATGTCAAATATCTCTGAAACGGTTGGGTTTAGGCATAGGATATCTCATATGTTTTTGACTGAGAATTTTATGCTCTTTTTGAAAACCCTAAAATGTATAGGGTGTTCCGTTTAAAATAAGCAGGTTGGTACCGACTTCCGGTATAACCGGAAGTGCCAAATGCTTGTTTTAGTTGGATTAGCCACACTGCCATTGGTAGCTCCCCAAATTTTCAAAATTTTCTGGTGCGTACTTTTCCCTATATCGATCGATGCAATTCCTGGTCAGACACCCTACCCTGTATATTGCATAAACTTTAAATTATTTTTCTACATTCAATTTTTATTAGCCCTTTGTTAAAGTCTCATATGTATCGCCATTTTTTCAGTTTACTTCTTGCTAAATACCTAAAATATTAACAGCTGGTTTTTCAAAATTTGTCGGTCATGCCTATAATATTTATTCGCTGTCTTGTCAGGTACGTATTCATACAGTAACTTTGTTGTTAATACCGTCTTAACTGAACAGGAAATAATTATTTCATCTTTAAACCATTACCCTTGTTGGCATCTCGGCCTCCTTAAAATATTACTGCGGTCTCAACTCCTACATTAAATTAATTATACTGTATACAGCCAACCTACTAAAAATCCTTAGAGAAAAATCTGTAATATGTATTTTAGTGATCGTAAACGATTTAATGTAGTTGTGACGTAGTAACAATTTGCTCAGAGATTTTTTTTATTAAAATGAATATTAAATAATGGCCACCATGTTCTGAAATTTCTTTGCTCTTTTACTTAGTTACTCAAAAGCTGTGACAAATAATAACGAAGGAAAATACGGTTTTTTCACATGGAACTAGCGAAATGGATTGAATAAAGGACACATTCTGTGAAAAAATTTTAAGAGAGTTGATGACAAATCAGCGTAAACTGCAACCTCGGAACATGCTAATGAAAATATTCCATTAATCAATGCTATTGTTTATTTTTGAAAATGAAGGCACAATTTGGATTTTTCGATAGTAACTTCAAATCCGTCACAGCTACTAAAAAAATTAAAAAAAAAAACAAAAGTACATACAATTTGCAAATATATTCTGTGGTTAGAAAATAACAAAATGTGTTGTAATTAATAGTTTAAGATAAAAATATTATTATCTATGCTAGGTTAATATAGCGGCATCTCCACTAGTGGGTTCATGCATTGAGTTCTGTTTTATGATATTCGTGGTTGAAATCAAAAGTTTCTCTGCGACTCCTTGAAGTGGATACCGATAAACATTTTAAAGTTAAATATAAAGTGTATACAATATACCTAGTTAAGTTTTCATGAGAGGGTGGCATGTGCTCGAAAAATAATATATATCTCCGGACATATTCAGTTATTTTATAAGAAATATTAGTGCACAAACCAGAACTTTCCACAGTATTTATGGTTTAACGCAGTGGTAAATCACAGTGACATCGTCCACTTGCTGGCAAAAACAAAGGCAAAAAAGAAATCATTACAAATACGAGAAAAGAAAAACACAAACATATTTAATAATACTCTCTAATTTTCCCTATTTGACTGGAGTATAAGGAATTCTCTACTTCATCAGTTGAATTTTATAGACAACAAAATTTATTCTTAATAATTTTTTATATCGATAAATTCGTGAACTGTTTCTGTGGCTATTGATAAGATAAACTCTTTTAATTTCTTTTTGAAGGTAAAAATATTTTCTATTTTTGCTATATCGGGGATAGTGTTATATAACCTTGGTGCTAAAAATGCGTATGATCGTTGTCCAATGGTTTTCGTCATGAATAGTGCTATATACTTACTCTTTTTTCGTGTGTTGTGTTCATGAAGATTCACTATATGTTTTGTTATTTTGTTTTTATATAAATTGTTGAAAAAAATAACACAGTTTATAAAATTACGAATTAGGTACAGATTTACTGCAAATCTACTGGTGAGACACTGCCTAACCTGTTTCATGGGATAAGCAGCCACTGCATATTACGTCCTTAAAGCTAAATTATGGTTAGGCAATACATTATCAAATTATGGCTAGGCAATAATTTCTTTTCCTGTGTGACATGTTTCAAGTAAAGTCTGCACCACAACTATGAGCGACAATCAAACATTGAATCGATATTAAACCTTAACGAATCATTGGCGACCTATTAATAGATCGCGCCAAAACTGAATTTTTCGAATACATCAACGGAAATACAAGTGATACAAATTCTTTTCAAGAAAATAATATCTCTCCAGAAAACACGAAAACTGTGGATCTATTACAGAATGTAGGAATGGAAACATATCGACTAATGGTTCAAAGAATGGTAACGGAAATTGGATAAAAATTGCGACAAGAAAAATGTTAAAGAGACTGCATACAAAGTCACAAGGACAATTCTAACGTACTTTGACAGCGATGAGACATGGGGTTAAAAAATCAGTAACAACAATAGCCAACAGAAGAAGTCTGAGAAGAGCTGAAAGGGATGTCATTCAACTGCTCGTAAAAACAATAAGATTAGAGCAACGTCAAGACGGCAATAGGAGGAAAAACAATTATAAAAAGTATAGAAATGTACCCAATGAAGTATTGGACATATGTTCAAAAAGGGAACCAACACATCCACTAAGAAAGCGTTAATATTGAACAGCAACAAACTAAAAATAGGGACAACAATTAAAAGGATCATGCCAAACTAGGAAAGGGCCAAGCACACTGGGAACGAAAAATTAAAAAAAATTAATAGCATACAAAAATCGCAATGATAATATTATATGCTTTGTCGGAATCAAAAACGGAGGAAACAGAAGACTTGAAAGAAGAACTCCAAAAACAAAATCAGAAAAAGACGAGCATACGCACTTCATATCACGACACAATGCGGTAACGCATCTCACAAACACCTACACTTCCCATCCTAAAATCCTGTATCCAGTGAACTCTATACAACGTACATGGAATGGACGCGTCGTTCTGTAAAAGTGAGAAAGTCCGAATTTAGGCAACCTGCAATCGTGACGGGTATCTGTCTCCCTCTATTTTATTGCGTTATATGGGACCTATTTCTATCTGATTACGTCATATGGGAAGAACGTGCGTCGTTAATTATTTAACTTTTAGCTTATGCGAATAAGCCAATCTATTTGTTATGAGTAGGAGAGAGACCAGTTACCATCACATTAGGTTGTTGTGCCTGACGCAGTTTTGAAAGACTTCGACAACGGCCGGGTCTGTTCCAGGTAGGTAATATAGAGTTCACTGCCTGTATCATGCGTCATGTGACTCTCGCTGCTGAGAACAAGCATGACTCCCTGGGGCGAACGTAGAGGCGTCTTGACTGTGCATATATTTCGATACTCCAGTGAAGCAACGTTTAGCGCGGTCAGTGCTTGGATGGGTGAAATCCAACACAACGATCTCGTCCCACCTTCTAGCAGCTTATACATCAGAGTATACGCGGAAGCTATATATCCAATTTCGATGTCGAGCGTGCGAAGAGAGTAGACGTATAAACAGCTGTGCTACTAGTTAGAAATTTATTTGCTAAAGTAAAACATAAGTCGATTATTTTAGCCTTGTATTAAATCGTAATTATGGCTACCAAGAAAGTAACAAGGCAACAACAGGATAATCCAGAGATTGGTATAACAGAAAAAATAACAGACAAAATTTTAGAAAAGTTCAACGATGAATGGATGGAAAACTTAATAGAAAAGATAACATTTAAAGTATCAAGTAAATTTCAAGAAAAGATTGAGGCCCAAGATAACAAAATAAAAGTTTTGGAAAACAAAATAACTGACCTCCAGACAGAAATAGAAGAGATAAAAATTGAAAAGGATAACAATGAACAACATAGCAGAAGAAATAATCTAAGAATTTTTGGTGTACAGGAGAGGACAGGTGAAACAACGTACGACGTGCTATTTAAATTATTTCAAGAAAAACTAAAAATAGTATTAAATAAAAGCGATATAGAGACCTGCCATCGAACAGGAACAAAAACGGAAAATAAAGAAAGGCCCATCATGATAAAATTTATATCCAACACGGTAAGAAATGATATTTTCAGTAAAAAACGACATCTAAAAGGAACCAAGATTACAATACGAGAAGATCTAACTAAAATACGTAAAAAAATTGTATCCGGTGCAGTTGAGCAATTTGGAACCAAAAATGTATGGACACAAGGGGGAAGGATTTACGTATTTCATGATAACCAGAAGCATGCCATAAAAAATATGGAATCACTGATGGCTTTAGTTGAATGAAATTATTTTTCTAAATTAAAAATATAGCTATATTATAGATTAATAATAAGGTATTTTACTGTATTTCAGTTTTACACAAAACATAAAATTTCATAGATAAAAGTAGCATTGCTTATCGTCTCTTTTTTTCTTTCTTTTTTATTGTAGGTTTTTATTTCCAAGTCTACTATTTTCACACATATATTTTGTAAAAGGGTATCAGACAAGGATAGTGGAATAAATGAGTGCAGTGGTGGACATATTAAATACACTCAATACATACGACTCAGCAGAAACACAATATGTAAATTCACTAAAAGACATAGAAGTAGAAAGTACAGGTAATGATGTAATCGATTTAAACATATGTCATATGAATATTCGAAGTATGCAAAAAAATTTTGAGGAAGTAATAATAATGCTTCAAAGTACAAAACATACAATCCACGTTATCGTATTAACTGAAACATGGCAACTTAAATCTCAAACAAATTTTCAAATACCTCAATATTCATGCCATTACAATGAAGCCGGCTTCAATCAAAATGATGGGACCATTATTTATATACATAATTCATTATCAGTTCAGAATATTAACAATGTTAAATTAAATGAGGTAACATTTTCAATTTTACATATAAAGAATAAAAACAAAATTTATAAGATTATAGCTACGTACAGACCCCCGTCAACTGAATTTTTTACAGAAGATATAAAAAACATATTTAAATCAAATAAAGCAAATGAAGTAGAGATATTTGTGGGAGATATAAATTTAGATATAATAGATAAAAACAATATCTTAATACAACACTATATAAATATCTTATGTGAAAAAGGATTTTATCCTCAAATTAATAAACCAACACGAATATCTGAAACTAGCTCCACTTGTATAGACCATATATTTTTAAAAAATGAAAAATATAAAAATTTAAATAACATGTCATATATCTTGAAATGCAGCATAACTGATCATTATGCAACATTGCTTTATTTAATAGAAAAAAAATGTATAAATCAAAGGAAGAATCCCACAAAAATTTGTGAAAAAATAGATTATCGAAAATTTATCAGAGATTTAAAAATGGAGACATGGTCAGAGGTATACAATGAAAACAATATAGATACTGCAATAAATAAATTCATAACTAAATATAAATTTAAAATAAAAAATTGTACAAAAATTATATATTCTAAAATAAACAATGAACATAAACTAAAGCCATGGATAAGTCAAGGCTTAATAAATTCTATACATACTAGGGACAAATTAAAACAAACATTGTTAAAATATCCAAATAATTTAGAAATAAAAAATAAATACACAAAACACAGAAATATGATAAATAAACTAATTAGAAAAACAAAAAGTGAATATTATAAACATCAATTCAAAAAAGCTAGCCATGACGTAAAAAAAGTGTGGGAACTAATAAAAGAATCAACAAATGAAAACATAAAACAAAATAAAACAATAATAAACCAAATTCAAATCGAAAATAAAATATTGACAGATCCCAAGCAAATCGCTTCTGAATTTAATAATTACTTTTCTGAGACTGGACACAAAATGGCTCAAGATATAATAAAGAACAATAGGGATGAAAATTTGAGAGAAAATACAAAACCTATTATAAAAAATTCTATATTTTTGTATCCAGTCTCAGAAAATGAAATAGTAAATAGCGTAAATAGTTTGAAAAGTAATAGCGCGCCGGGTATTGATGGTATCAGGGTAAAAACAATCAAGGAATCTCTTACTTATATACTAAAGCCATTACAATATATTATAAATCAGATATTTCAACAAGGCTATTTCCCAAAAGCAGTAAAAAGAACTATTATAAAACCACTATTTAAACAAGGAAACATAAATATTATTTCAAACTACCGTCCCATATCTCTCATTAGCAATATCTCAAAAATTATAGAAAAATGTATAAAAAAAAGGTTATTAGAACATCTTAATAAATATAATATAATTTCTAATTCCCAGTTTGGATTCAGAGAAGGAGTGTCAACTGTTGATGCAATGTATAATGTGACAAGTTATTTGTATCAAAAGCTAAATAACAATTAAAAGCCTTTGGCAATATTTTTAGATCTAGCGAAAGCTTTTGATACGATTTCTCATGAAAAGCTACTAAAAAAATTAGATACTTATGGTTTCAGAGGCATATGTGGTGATTTACTCAGAAATTACTTAACAAATCGGAAGCAGGTTGTCAGCATAGATTCAGAAATAAGCCAAGAAAAAACAGTTACCTATGGAATACCTCAAGGAACCGTCATAGGTCCTATACTTTTTCAAATCTACATAAATGATATGCTAAATTTGGACATTTCAGGGGAAATCATTTCTTATGCCGATGACACTGTCTTATTATTCTCTGAGGTCAGCTGGGAAGAAGTTAAAATTAAAGCGGAAAAAGGACTTCACCATGTAACAATTTGGCTAAAAAATAATTTATTAACTCTTAATAAAACAAAAACAAAATTTTTAACATTCTCTCTAAATGCAGCAGGAAAATCTCGAATAAATAAATTAAAATGTCATGAATGTAAAAACCTCATTGTTTGTGACAGTTGTCAAGAGTATATAGAATCATCCGAAAATGTTAAATATTTAGGCTTATACATTGATCAGTTTTTGAAATGGGACATACACGTGGAGATATTAACAGGAAAAATTAGAAAATTGGTATACAAATTTTATCAGACAATATATGGACTTACAATCTCTCTTAAATATTTATAAAGCCTTAGTCGAGTCTATAATTAAGTACGGCTTAATAATTTGGGGAGGAGCGTATGACAATACATTAAATAACCTTAAGGTAATTCAAAGATACATATTAAAAATTATTTTAAACAAACCTGGATATTACTCAACAAAATTATTATTTGAAAATACCAAAATGTTAGATATTGATAGTTTATATATTCTAGATATTCTGAACTATGTACAAAAGAATCCCAAGACAAAGAATAAATCGAGTCATGGCCACATAACCCGTTCGATAACAAACAAAGACAGTACAGCACCAAAGCCAACAAATACGGCATTTACAAAGTTTATAGATTACATTGGAATTAAAATGCATAATGTTTTACCTGTAGCAATAAAAGAAATAAAATATTTAAAAAAATATAAAATAAAAACTAAGATATATGTACAAGAAAATATAGATCAATTTAAACAAATTTTGAGAAAATAGTTTTATTGGGTATGTCCTCTGCACTCTGTTTATTCTATTATTTTAGGTACTTCTTTTATAAACCTTTTTATCAGTTTAGGTATAGGTAGGCACAAGACAAGCTCCTTGTGAGCTTAGGTGCCGTAAATTATATCATTGAGTAATTTGTAGTATTTAATACTTAAGATAAATATTTCAATTGTAAAATTTATGGACAAAAATAAAATTCCTATTATTATTATTATTATTATTATTATTATTATTATTATTATTTCAAGACGAGGATTACGTAGTGAACATACCATTCTTCGGAGGGGATGTAAAGCAGGCGGTCCCTTGTCTTAAATGTTAAGCAAGAAGAAGATCTCTACTCTTCGAAAGAGAAGAGGTTCGGCAAAATTTCCAGGTTGGAGTTAGCTCGTCTCCTGGCGTCGGTGATAGGCCCTGGTAGTGGAAATAGCCCGACGTTAAATAAATAGATAAAAAAATAAGCATGACCCAAATCTAGCCCAGCATAGACGTAGCCAGCCCAGCGATATGTTTCCTAGAAGTAGCAGCAATGTCTATCGGACGCTGGTAAATCAAATCAGAATCAATTTCGACATAAAATTTATTTGCACTTTGTACGTAGCTTTATAATATAGAATTATAATTACAAAATCCGTGAGATTCTTTATATTTCGTCCCAGAAAAAAAGTGTCTATACTTTTTGTATTTTTTATTAGTTTTGAGAGTTTTGAAGTTACCGACGAAAAACTAAAATTTCGTCGTCATTTTCCTAGACGACAGCTTCACCGCTGCTGAAATTACTATCTCTAAAATTCCAAAACGATGAGACAAATTAGTATATGTGTTCCATCCCAGAATTTATTTACTTATTATACTTTTCGCAAATACGAAGACGAAGAGTATATTGCATTTGATCGGCACATTTCTAAAACCGTAAATATCGCTCGCAGACAAAAAAATTTTCATATCATTAGTGAACGAATTCTGAACAACTGTCAAAATGTCCATCTGTCTGTCTATCCATCCGACACGTTTCTTGTAAGCATAACAACTCGAGAAAGAAAAATCCGATTGTGCAGTAAGTTAGTGTCAGCTAGGGGAAGAACCCTATTGTTTTTGAATGAAATCGATCGGTAAATAAAAATGTTATTAATGATTTAAATTTGAGAAAAAAATTTTTTTTGATTTTTATGTTTCTGCAATTGAATAAAAATCTGGTGAAATTATATTTCATTTTCATATCTATTAATACGTATTTATATATTTTACAAATATACACTTCATGATGTAATATACAACCGTGGAAATATGATTTTAGCTCGCTTCTTGTAATGTAAAAATTTACATTTTTTTTTATTGTGTTAGGTGGTGGTGTAGTTCTTACGCTTTTGACCCACGTAGGATATGGTATAGTTTCTTTTATTTTTACTTTATTTTACACTGAGTTTTTCACCAACTAAGTTCGTAAAGTTAGTAAACCGGCGAAGAGTACGTTTTTAGCTTCTTTTTTATATGTAATTAATGATTTATTGAGTCATTTAGTCAAATTTCATATTGCACTTTTTATTTCGATTGTGAAAAGTAGTCATCAAATAATTATTACACTGAAAATTTGAGTTCGATCCGATATGTAGTTCCAGAGATATACTGCTTTAAAATATAACTCTTCATAAGCTGAGGCGGTCGAATCGCTGACGTAAATCTCTCCACAGCCCCACCTCGCTTACCTTGCCCACCGCAATCGAATATCGAATGTCAGTGTTAGTATTAGAAGACGCAGACGCGGTATATTAATAGTTAGACATCTAGGATCTAGGCAAGCGGCTCAGCTATGTCTACGTCTCCCGATGCGATAGAGATATTGACGTCACACAGCTATAACACGAAAGCGCCACGAGTTGATATGTTCTTGATTAATTTTGAAGCCTATAGAGACTCTAGAAAATTATTTTTTTTTGCATTTCGCTCTAAAATTAATAGATCTTTCAGAAAACGTAATAAAAAAAATGCTAAATGAGCCCATTAATAAATTAATTGACAACTGTGTCAAGTCTATTAAAGTTTTATTTGCTAAAAATTCTCTACCATATAGACACTTTCGTCAGGAATTTAAAAAAAGTTACTACATCACAAGTCGTAATAACACACAGGAATTTTAAGATAAAACAAATAAATATAGAAATATTTTTTGTATAAAAACAGTCCTAGAGTTAATAAATTTAGTGGTTGACGTGAAAAATACAATTAAAAAAGTTGTTGGTGGTTCATTATCCTCAATTAATTGATTACCGTACCATTAAAAGCTGTCAAAACATCGCCTACTGGACGATGATTTATAGTTAATATATATATATAAACAAAAGAAATATTTTTATATGATAACTGAATTTTTCTATTGAATAATTAACTAATTATCGATATGTTTTTAAAAAAGTAATAATTAACTAATTATCGATATGTTTTTGAAAAAGTAATAAGACCCTTTACTCACGACCGTGGGTAATAACTTATTTCTCAGTGGGGTAGGACTAATCACAAGAGTTTATTTTAATTACATTACTCTAGTTTTGTGAAGTAATCACAAAAGACGATTTAAAGTTCAAAAACATCGACATCAATTCGAACTGTCTTGCACATGTACGTAGGTACATGATTTTTTTTAATTTCAAAATTACTGTCAGATTTTTTTACTAATTTGCACAAGTTTGTTGTGAAAAAATTATTTCAAGCGATAATAAATTTAGCGGTACGAAAAATACAAGATTAATATACGATTAAAAAATATTTCTAAAATAATTTTTAGAACAACAAAACTGTTTATTTAAAGTTTTAAAAATAACAATTTATAATAAAAAATAGAAACTTTTTCTAATGTTTTTTATCATCAAACATATTCATTGTGTCTATATGAAATACACAATTATTATAAGCAATGCTATTACATTTAGATTTTTCTTCATGGTTTTATGGTTAATATTTTCTTATGAAACATCACCAAATCGCTTTTTCTCTCTCATTTTGTGAACAAAAATCAAGATGAAAATGCGAAATGTCAGATTTTAATAATTTCAATGACTTTTTTAGTTTTATACATGGCTGCTACTAAAAAAGTAACATACACTTATCTCGATTCTTTCCACTGATCGATAGCCGTTTTTGACTGAAATGGTAATGGCGCCGATTATCTCATTAACTAAGAACATTTTACTTAAGCACGTAAGGCTAAATCTTAACATTTTGTATCAAGGAATCTCCAGTTCCCCCATGTTCCATCCTGCATGACTCACCCTGTAAATAATAAGATATATCTTTAGCTTTAAATTGATATTTTTTCGAATGCAAATGTATGAAAAAGGCAAAATAATACGGTCTCCTTCAAGGTGGCCAAACCTGTTAATGTGTCATTAAGATAAAATTAAGCATAAGCTTCTAAAGCTATGGGCTTTTAGGATCGAATAATATAGTGACGTCTCGGCCTTTACATTTACAACTGAATAGCAATTATTATGGGACACAGCATCCTAATTAAAGTTAATCATCTCGCTAATTAAGAATTATAAATCATTTCTATAATTGTTTATTTCGTACGCAACAATTAAAATGTAATAATATTTATAAATAGAAACGGCTGGTGGTCTGAAACTGCCCTCCAACAAATTTACGATTCTAATTTAATACATGTAGATGTAAATGTAGTGACAAAAATAAGAAAAACGAACGGAAGGCTGTTTTTTAAATTTATTGTGTTTTTTAAATTTTCGTACCATGAATGCATAAAAATGGTAATATTTATATATCAATTTGATATTATTGGATGTTAGTAGAAATACCTGTTTTCCGAGAGAGATGTCAAATAACTGCCAAATCCATACATGTCATAGTAGACTGGCGGTATATGACCAGTCAGGTGCAACGTTTTTAAAATGCATGCCAATCATATATATGAATGAAATTATCGTAAATATGCCAGAAATGCAAATTTTAGGCAGTCGTCGCAAATCGATTTTTTTTTGTTTATTTTTTTTTGTGTTTTTTTTCATTTCAAAATGGATGCCAATAGTGCCAAATGAAAAGCCGTGAAATAGAATCCAGCGAAAATTCATTGGCATGCAGTTTACGCGCGCAAGACACACGTTGATGTGCACATTAAATCGTAAAATTATTTGGTGTTCTTGATTTTGGATGATTCTGATTTTGGATTTTTTTTAAAGGCTTTTCGTTTGGCACTCTTGGCATCCACTTTAAATTTAAAAAAAAAACACAAAAAAAATCGATTTGCACAGCCTTCTGCACGCGACGACTGCCTAAAATTTGCGTTTCTGGCATATTCACGGTAATTTCATTCATATATATGATTGGCATGCATTTTAAAAACGTTGCACCTGACTGGTCATGTACCGCCAGTCTATAGTAGTCTAAGAGCTAGCAACGTTTTTGTCGCTTCATTTTAGCAAAGCTCATTCTTTTATATTATTTCCCTTATTATGGTGTAATAAGCATGAGGGCGGTCTGGCTGGCTGGGAGAGTAGCGACTATACAGTTGAAAAAAATTACAAAATGATATGACAATACCATGACATTTGGTTGTATCATTTTTGTTGTTAATTACTTCCACGTCCAGTGGAAGTATAGTAACGACAAAGAAATTTTTAAAAAGTTTTATTGCCCAAATAGGCTTAAAATGTCATGAAACGTCGAGATTTTAAGTTTGAGCGAAAAAAAAAATTTCTGTCTGTCGGTCTGTCTGTCTGTCGGTCTGTCTGTCTGTCGGTCTGTCTGTCTGTAACTTTTTTTTTGGGTGCACGTTTACTCTGGAACCGTTTGAGATATTGACTTGAAATTTGGTACACATATGTACTTTAACGAGATCTAGAACTAGATTATATTTTCATCTTGTTCCGTCGAAGGGTTGGGGGGTATATTGGGGTAAATTTGGGGTAAATGGGTAAATCAAGCAGGTAAGAGTCCATGAAATTGGTATTTAGTATATACAAGAGAAGCTGAGGTCTCAAAAAAATTTTTGGCATTAGCCACCCCCATTACCACCCCCACCTCCTTATTAAAGGGGATGAAAAAAAATATGATTTAGTGCATGTACAGGAACCAGAAACCTCAAAATATTTTTTTACTTCATCCACCCCCCACTACCACCCCCCTATCACCACCCCCACCCCACTACCGATGTAGGGTATCGTTTTATGGGTTTTTGGGGTAGAGGATTTCAAATATTATATTATTAAAATTCCATAAACAATTATTTTCACATACAAAGTTTTTTCGTTGCGAGTGACTTGGATAGAGAATCTGGATGTGGAAGTAGTGATTCCTTGGGCAGCGGTTTTATTTGTGGGTTCGATCCCTATTTTTTTTTAGTAAATTCTGTTTATTTCATCCATAACTTGAATTTATAATGTATAAAAATCAAATTATCATATGTTCTTGGATATTTCCTATAATAAATTCCATGGACATTATTGATTTCAAGAGTTGTGAAATTATATGTGAAAAATTATATGTGCAGATATTAGATATAGATAAATAAAAACACTTTAAAATACAAATGACGTTAGATAGATATAATTTTATAATGTATTCTAACTTGCGGCATGTATAGGCAGGAAGTTAGCTATTTTAATGGATTTGAATGGATTCTATAATTGTATCTTAAAGTCTTGCTATAATGTCTTTATTTAATATCTCTAGTAGTATTTTCAAAATAGAAGTCATTATATTTATTAATAAATGTGGGTTGGGGGGTAAATTGGGGTAAATTTGGGGTAAATGGCTAAATCAAGTAGGTAAGAGTCCATGAAATTGGTATTTAGTATATACAAGAGAAGCTGAGGTCTCAAAAAAATTTTTGGCATTAGCCAGCCCCATTACCACCCCCACCTCCTTATTAAAGGGGATGAAAAAAAAATGTGATTTAGTGCATGTACAGGAACCAGAAACCTCAAAATATTTTTTTACTCCATTTGGGACAGGTAATTAAATCGTCACAAAGACATGGAAAAATATTTAATCATTGCAAAAAATAACAAACAGCGAGAAAGAATTGATTAAAGAATCTGACAAATGCTCAGAAGAAAAACAAAAATATATTACAACAAATGATAAAAATTTTTGCTAACGCCAATCGCTAATATTGCAAAAGTATTTACATGGAAATTCGACCATATTTTGAGTGCGTATGGTACCTTTCTCAAGCCGTTATTATTTTTGCATTCTGCAACGGTTTCTTGAATTATATGGATTTGTCCGACAGGTTTGTTCTTCTTTTTCTTGTAGCTTAACGGCATACCAAATAATATAAGAAAATCAATTCATGCATGGAATGGGGAGCCATAGGATAGGCCGAGTTTCCCTTAAAATATCGTCCCAACTCTACCTCACCGCTCGGTGTCATTAAAAGTGACCAGATTTATTTATTAGGTGAAAGTGAATCATGAAATGACCCCCTAATATTTAATGGTTAAAACGTCGGTCGTTATATATGAAATAACTCTCTAACAACACTTGCATCCACAAAGCAATGAATTGGATAATACTCGGGATAATATGAACAAAAAAAAGTTACTTTTCAGCACATAAAACAATTAAAATTACCTGAGATTTGAAGTACACAACACACGGGCGAAATACGGCAGTTTATTTACTTATCTTACAAATATACACAACCTGTATGACACACAATATCAGACTACCAACCAATCGGTATAAAAACTCACTGTCCCAATTCTCCCATGGTACCAACTCTATCACATCTCACTATAGCTTCGTTTGAAAAAAAAAATTATGTCTTTCATTCTGTGCGCACGATTACTCTGGAACGGTTTATGATATTGACTTGAAATTTATTACACGTATGTATTGTAACGAGATCTGAAATCAGATTATATTTTGATCTTATTCCGTAGAAGTGTTGGGGTGTAAATGGGGGTAAATATGTAAAGCAAGCAAATAACAGTCTCGAAATTTGGGATTTAGTACAAGAACCAAGGGCCTCATTTTTTTTTTGGAATTAACCACCCCTACAACGACTCTCACTCCATTATTAAAGGTGGTGAAAAAAAATACAATTTTGATTTAGTGTGTGTGCAAAAACCAAAGGCCACAAAATTTGTTTGACATCAGCCACCCACCAGCCACACTCCGTTATTAAAGGGGGTAGAAAAATAATACTGTGATTTAGTGTGTGCAGAAACACCAAAGGCCTCAAAATTTTCAAAAATAATAATTTGGATTGTACCATTTTCCAGACTATTTCTTTCCTTGCGTATCGTAGATATCGTGAAAAAACACTCTACAAGATTTCTGCATATTTCAGATTATGTGGATTATTAAAATTAAGGCCTTTTAATTCCGACAGTTTGTCTATATGTCTGTCTGTTGGCATCATATTTAAAAATTTATTTGACGGATAAAAAACCTGATTTGACAGGTAGTGCGATGATAAATTTTATATGTAGTTAACATATAGTTTTAGTATTTACTCTAAAAGTGACAGGAACAATAGAGAGGATATTTTTACAAATACTTTTACAGATTACTTATATCCCTCGCTTCCGAAGGGAAGTATTGTAATCGTGAAAATATCACAATCCTAGTCATTCAGTCTGTTGCCCAATAAACAAATTTGTTTTATAATTGTAATTTCCTCAATAATTTTGTTTTATTGCTATTTTATTATATTTATAAAATTTCAATAAAACAAAATAGTTGTATAACATTTAAATTTTGCTTTTTGGGAGGTTTGACGGTCTGTGGGTCTGTCTGGTCTGTCGATCTGTTGGCACTATATTTAAATAGTGAGGAAATAACGCCTTATACCCCAAAGAGGAAACATGAAGCAGCTACTATATTTAAAAACTATTTAACTAAGAAAATAATATTTGGCAATCCCGCCAAGGAAGAAGCCTGAGCCCCATTTTGAGTGAAAGATATCCTAAGAAAATAATTATAGAAAAACGTGTTAAGGAAAACAATAATATTTGCCGTGCAGCAGTAGCTTACTGTAAAACGTCTGAATAAAAACCACGACAAACATCTATATAAAGAGCACCTAATAAAATTAGACTACGCAGTGTGCTGTATTATGTCTGAAGAGGGCATAAATTCAAATTAATTTACATATAATGTAGTCGCACACAAATGCGGTATGTTATTAGATCGAACACAGCTACCTTGTATATACACTCGTAGCAGCCTTTGCACTCAACATGTGGAACTGTTCTACTTCGGCATTTACACTTGGATTCCTGTAGAATCCGCCAGCAATGAACTTCATATACATGAGACTGTGCCGCTATTATTTAAATTTATTATAATGGCGACCGGTTTACTAAATAAATTAATTGAAGAATAATTCAAGATCTATTTCAAATATATGGCTGGAAGTGTGAGCTTTTATATCGTGCAAATGTTTCGATTTATGACGAAGCTTGGATTGCCTGGATAACTTTGATGTCGGGGCATTGCAGAATTTGTTTTTAAGGGTTAAAAGTTGTGATCGACTCTTCTGAAGACCACTTTATAGGACAAATATTCATTTCTCATTTTCAGTACGGAACCCCTAACATATTTTTGGTTGGAATTGAAATTGCAATTTTTTCTTTCACTGACACAACAATGTTGACAATACTTGAAATGTATTAAATAAATATTATGTAAGCAGGACTGGGAGTATAATTAGAAGTATTAATTCGAATAATAATAGCAAAATGTCAGCTTGTATAAAAATATCTTATAGAATTTGTATAAAATTACTATAGTCCATCCGTCAGGTAGTTTTAGGTAGAATTAACTAGGGAAGTTTTGATATTTGGTATAATTCTAGAGATGGGTCTCTAGTACTAAGATTCATATTTTCCACAAAGCAAGCACTGCCGCTCGAGCCGCCATATTGGCAAAATAGCCTCTAAAAATGATTTTTTCAAATATCTCCGTTACCGTACGTTCTACAACCAAAATTAAAGAGTAGGAAATTTTTTATAAAACATGTCATATGTATGTTTTCTCTAAAATCAATGGTTTAGGTACAGCAGTCGAGTGAAGTTGAAAATGTTCGTTTAGTTTCGTCTAAAGGCGTTTTTTTCATCGCCAGTAACTCCCGAGGGAACAGACATTATTTCGTTTACATTTTGCGTAAGCCAAACCAACAGCTTTTGCACATCATCATTGTCTCGAATAATATGTGAACTTCTCATATCCACATGTTGTTCTGTAGATGCAAAACAAACGTTGCAAAATCTTTCAATCTCATCGCATACGCTGTGCAAATACACCATTCCCAATGTCCACATTATTAACGGATAGCGTATCCGTGATTCCTCGTCCATGAGTAAGCCCCCCAATAGCTTTCATCCTCCTCATTAGCGTCTGTTCAATGGTCATATCTGACCAACAGACCAAAATTAATTGGTGCACCTGGTTTTGAAAAAGCCGTCTGTTGTAAATTTATTGTACTCATCAGGAGTCATTTTGTCTTTTAAGGATATCATATCTTGCAAATATAAATGACACACACGCTTGCGTGGAAATAAGGCAATATTTTCTGGGCAGTTTCTAGGTGAAGCTGTCAATTACCCATTCTTTCTGCTTCTATAAACTACTTCACCTTTACCATGCGAAAATATTGCACCCACAGTTTAGAGGTAGGTCCATTACTTTCCAGTTGCTAGTCCTTCTTCAATTTTGTTAGTAATCGTTTTAAACAAACCTTGGTGATCCGTTGAGAAGATTGTAGATCTGTTTAAATTACAAAGAATGTTTTCTATGGCCAGGCGTTGTTCTTCTGTAAATTCCACAGTCTGCAAAATAATATGTCCCAGAGCAATGATAACAAAAATAACAGATACTAAACGTTGTTATACTTCCACTACGGTCAAAGCAATACTGAAAAGCGATAAAGGCAGAGAATATACACGTTATAAAAACGACGGCGCCCGACCGGCGGAGGTTTGCTTTAATCACAGGTAGACGCAGCGCAGGTAAGAAGTAGGTAGAATTTCAGTTGAAAGGGTTTGCAAATAATAATCCAAATTGAATGAATAGCCCTGTGTTCATTTAAAACTCATAAATTTAAGCATATCGTCAGGGAAAGTAAAATGAATATGTTAACCTTTAATCGACAGTTGTGTCTAAACTATTGGTTTTACAAAGAACATATGTATAACGCAATTTGTAGGAAACATGCTCCTCTTTCATTTTTGTAACAAGTCTTTTAACTCTAAGACCCAAGGTAAAGGAGATATTTCAAAAAAACTGTTTTTTACGGCCATCTTGTCAATTTAGCTACACCGGCAGCAGATATTGCTTTGTGCAAAATGTGGATTTTAGTTGTAGGTACCTAAATCTACAACCCTGCCAAATTTCAAAACTTCCCGACTTAATTCCTGGTAAGACTTTTCTATATGACCTGAGTTAAAAATACCAGTACTGATAAAGTCAGTTCACTTTTAAAAGATTTGTTTCGTGTTACCATATCTCGTTTCCTAAATTAAATTAACTATGTTTAGAAAAGGAAATAGTTCCTGAAAACTTTAAATCCTAAAATATATTACACAAAAATTGCTGAAGAGTTGCGGTCAATAAATATGCCTCCATTTCGAAAACACTTGGAATTAGTAGTGTTTGGACAAGTCATAAAATACACAATTTCAAACAACATTTTATGTAGCTATCGATCAACATTTATCGATATCAACTCATCGATCAACTCGTGAAACTGCTTTTCAGTGTGTAATTTCAAACTGGTAACAAAATTGACCAGAAAAGTGTCTGTTCGCGCAATGTTTGTAGATTTAAAAGGATATCCCAATCTACAGATCGAAGTCTATTATTACTTATACTACTACTAGAAAAATATGGATTTACTAAAATTATGTTAAAAGGTTTGAAAGTGACCTACTGAGTCGTTATCAATGCACAATAGTAGGTAATATAATAAATCAACAATGGTAAAAAATTATTTTGGAGTTCCTCAAGGAAATGTATTTGGAGCACATTTATTTATTTTTTATATACATGATTTAAGAAAAGTTCTAAATAAATGTAAAATTCTCCTTTTTTGCAAATGATCATTAGGCCCATAATAATTTTAAAGCTACTATCAACTATGAACGAAGAACTAAATTTAGACATAGCAAACTGAAAATAAATAAATTAAAATCCAACTTGATATTTATAAGTAGTAATTACTACTATAATATATTTAAAACGTGGGTTGGGTTAAATATAGACATTAATGAGCTGAAGCTCGCGTAGGTAAAGTTCTCAGCATATTTGAATCCTCATAAAGGATTAAAATTAGGTATCATCGACTTTGGTGCATTAGTCATAAAGCGACAAGAGGCTGAGCTTACGTCTTCTTGTTTGAAGTACTTCCAGGGGTTCTCAACTTCTTGCTCCTTAGCCTTAAAGCGACATGAGGCGGGGCTTACATCTTCACAGTTTAATTTTTTATAGACATTCATATACATATGATGAGCACATTGGATCAAATTGGAGATCTGATGTTTGTAATTGACAAAGAACTAACATTTGAAAGCCGTACTACATAACAGGGGTATTTAAACTTTATATTTTATTACTTAGTTATCTTGATAAATAAAGATTACTTTTCATTATTTTTTTATTTTTATATTCTTATATGATCTATGGTATTTAAAACCCAACGCGTTTTCTTTCCAGAAATTTTATTATTTTTACTTTGTGACTGTACATTATAACAAATTGAAATAACACATTGTTTTGTTATTGCATTTATTATGTTCATAAATTTCTATTGCTTTAAGGGAATTTAGTTTATGACCTTTTAGAGAGGTATGTAATATTTTGATAGAGTTATTATGTGGTAATGTATTCCCTGATTGTAAAAAAATGATTTACAAAGTCAGAGTTTGTTCTGTTATGCTTAAATGATGACATATGTTCCTTAAATCTAGTTTCAAAATACTTAGTCTTGAAAAATTTCGAAATTTTGATTTTCTCCATCATTTTTATTATAATTGCTAAACACACTAGTATCGACACACTATACGTCCTAATGTGAAGTTTGGGGCATGAGGAACATGGAAGAAATTTAATACCTGTAATTTCAAAATATTTATTGTTCGCTCAAATAACACAAATTTTAGTAGAAATGACAATATTTCGTAAGTTCTGCTAATTTTACTTTTTCATTTTTAGTAGACAAACGGTGAATATATTTATCATTTCTAATTTTGTTATTCAAAAGAGTGCACTTTAAAGTCAGGTTTTTGGAAAATTCTCTCATAATAGGAGGGTCGTCCTAATGACGCTGTCTCTTGCGTCAGCGCCATACACTTTTTTAGATGTTTCGGCACAGAAGACTTATACCAGAAGCGTCACTGTCGGAGGCACGTTCGATGTTTGGTTGCGTTTACACGCATCCAGTAATTTAGTCGAGTAGAGAGACGGTCCAGTAATTTAGTAATTGCTTTCCACTAAATTACTTGACTAAAATACGCTGTCCGCATTGGTCGAGTACTAAATTACTAAGCGACTCGACTAAATTACTGAGTGCGTGCAAACGCACCCTTTCATTGGTAAATTGGGGTGACCCTCGGCCATCTTGTCGGTGGTATTGTCAACCTATAAATCCGCACCTTTCTAAATTCACCGCTGGACGCATTGGTAGATAAAATTCGAAGCTGATTTTGGGTTTGGTTTTCAAAATAGCCAATCATATAATGTTATTGCTTACCGGTACGCTCCACCGGTGAATTTAGAAACCTGCGGATTTATAGGTTGACAATAATACCACCGACATATGATATATGCGCATAAAATTCAATATTGGCGGGAAGGCCAGAGAGTCGTTTCTGGTATAGGTCTTCTGTGGTTTCGGTCACAAGTTTGACACACCGTTCTACAACCTGGGTGTGGCAAGGCAAGCTTTGGAAATCCGGTTGCAGCCGTGTGCCAGTCTGTATCAGATTTTTGATCTAATAGTGGAGGAGGAAAGATATTGCAATTATCACACCAGATCATATTGACGTAGTGTATTGCTTTGAAGTTGAGTTTTTGGCGTGGTGAAGT
Source organism: Rutpela maculata (assembly GCA_936432065.2). Classification (NCBI taxonomy): domain Eukaryota; kingdom Metazoa; phylum Arthropoda; class Insecta; order Coleoptera; family Cerambycidae; genus Rutpela; species Rutpela maculata. The sequence continues at coordinate 345,942,087 of OW386285.2, forward strand.
TTCGAATAGTCTTTTCCTTGGAAAGTGATCGAGCTTTCAATACTCGGCGCAGTCCCAGTTTTCTGGTATGTTTCTTCATCCACAGTCATTGCAAGGATCAAATTTTCGGGGTGAGTAAAGAATGCGTTTCGCTCAATGACTATGTTGATGATAGTAAATTTTGAGATAGGACCGCGATGTTCTGTTAGCTTCAAAAACTATCTTTGGAGCGTCTGTGAAATTTTTGCTGGTTTTAATTTTGAATGAGAAGCATGTAACATTTCAAAATAAAATGTATCAACTGCCTAATTTCATCTGTAGGTTTTTCTAAGTTCACGTAAAGTCTGAGAACTCTGTTCTGTCATCAACCATCTTGAGTATGAAAGCGGACCAGGATCCCAAGCTGCTAAATCTTCTAAAATTGTACCTAACTTTATGGCAGCAGAAATATCAAGTAGGTATAATTGATCCTTGCTCAGCACTTTTCTGTCAACTTGAGTAATAGGTCGCGTGCGCGTAACATCAGTCTCAGATTTTAGGAAAAACAAACTGAAATTCTTTAACTGTCAAATGGCAACTGATTGAACTTTTCGTAATATTATTGTTTCTATGTATATTATACATACAAAATGACAAGTTATTGGTTTATTATTAATTGTGGAAGTGCGACAATCCGAAACAATGCCAATTTTTATAAAATAACCTCCATTTACAACCAGAAGAAGTTCGGTTAGGTTAGGTTAGGTTAGGTTAGGTTAAAAGACTGCAACTTATTTTAAAGAATTAAAAGATATGATTTTACAAGTCTTCCAAGGATTTTATTAGTAGTAGTATGTTGTTGCATATCAATGGAAGTATTTGATTTTTAACGTGGGTTTATGTTGTAGGAAAAACAGCCGTATTACAAGACTATGATGATAGATCCAGTTGGGCATCCTAAGGGTATAATTTAAAACCCATATATGAAACTGAAAGTGCTTATGATGGCGTGGAGCTGTACCGAGGGAGAGAAAGTGCAATGGCAAAAATTGTTTTAAATAATGTACACTCCAAGAGGAAAATTTGCAGGCTTCATAAAGATATTCTGTGAAGTACATAAATTAAGAAAGGAAATTCCAAAGTACCTACCCGCTGTCAACAAGTGATGCAATGTGCCCTTTTAAAGTATATCGTGTAATGTTTAAAAACTCAATGTTGGACTATTGAACATTGAAGTTCAGTGAACACACAAACAAAGTCTGAATGGGCTATGAAAGTGTTGAATTGTAGCTATAAAAGTTCTTTGAGTTATATATGACCTATATATGTTAATTTTATTGCTTAGATAGTTATTAATATAAAGTATATATGTTATGTTACAATCATTTATTTTTTGTTACAAGATAAACCTTTATAACTTATAACTTTCTTCTCGATTATTCTTAGAAGTGCTAATAGTCCTTGGATAATAAATTATTTAATTAGCAAAGATATTTTGTTTTACTTTCAGTTACGTGCATGTATCTAAGTACAAGTTCGACGTAACTGACTATTTTAATTTACTGTAACAATATATAGTAGTAGGAGTAATGAATAAAACATAATAAAAAGGGAATATTCAATAAAATAATAATAAACAAATTACACATAAAATTATAAGACATATTACATAATATATGAAAAATAAAATTCTTACAAAAATTACATGGATTATATAGTCCAATCTATAGATACATTATAGACGAGGGGTTAACGCTGGAAGAAATTGTGTACGCCTTATTACATAGGTACCTCAAATAGTTTATAGCACCCAAATCTTCATTGCTTAATTTATATGATGTCTTTTTCACAAAGTTTACAGCGGCTAATTCCTGACCATAGCTATGTTCACTGCTAAAAATCTAAAAGGAAATGCTTCTTGTCACTAAGTAGTGAACAGGTTTTGTCTAGACTAGCAACACATTCACAGTAAGTACTAAGGAACCATCTGAATCTGCAATAGTCCAAGAAGTCAATTGCTTTTGATTATGACGCTACGAGTTCATAACCACCTGAAAAATGAATTTGTACATTAGCAATTATTTATAAAGCAATATTTAATTAGGCAAGTATATATGAAAAGAATGGTTGATCATCGATCAACCTCCACCTTTGCAACAAGCTTATATTCTGTAAATTTATTGCAGAGTACTTCTTTCACCTAACCAAAAACAGCTTTAAGACTTTTGAATGCTTTGAACACATCCTTCTGTCTATGCACTTCTCTCAAAAACCAAGTAATTCGCAGCATCATTATGTGTAGTATTTGGAAATACATCAATATTTATACTAAAGCATTTTTTCTCAAATTATAAGGATTTAATTCGATGGCAGCAGTATACCTCCATATCATGAGATAATTCTGCAAAATACGAACTAACCGTCATCCTAAATTGAGGATATAAAAGTATTAAGAATAGTTGCAGATGTTAAATAATCCAACATTAAGCTTTTAAATGGCACAAACACAGCAAAATTCACTTTAAAGAAAAACATTCTGATTCAATGACAGCTGTTTGTTTTTCCTAAGGTCTCAAAATCTGTGACGTCGGCGCACGCGACCCACAAAGACTGACACACCGCTGCAACCGGATTTCCAAAGCTTCCCTTGTCACACCCAGGGTGTAGAACGGTGTGCCAAGCTTGTAACCGAAACATCTAAAAAACCGCTGCCCAAGGAATCACTACTTCCACATCCAGATTTTTTATCTAAGTCACTCACTACGAAAAAATTTTGTATGTGGAAATAATTGTTTATGGAACATTAATAATATAATATTTGAAATCCTCTACCCCAAAAACCCATAAAATGATACCCCACATCGGTAGCGGGGTGGGGGTGGTGATAGGGGGTGGTAGTGGGGGTGGATGAAGTAAAAAAACATTTCGAGGTTTCTGGTTCTTGTACACACCCTAAATCACAATTTTTTTCATCCCCTTTAATAATGGGGTGGGGGTGGTAATGGGGGTGGCTAATGCCAAAATTTTTTTTGAGACCTCAGCTTCTCTTGTATATACTAAATACCAATTTTATGGACTCTTACCTGCTTGATTTACCTATTTTCCCCAAATTTACCCCAATTTACCCCCCAACCCTTGGACGTAACAAGATGAAAATATAATCTAGTTCTAGATCTCGTTAAAGTACATATGTGTACCAAATTTCAAGTCAATATCTCAAACGGTTCCAGAGTAATCGTGCGCACAAAAAAAGTTACAGACAGACCGACAGACAGACCGACAGACAGAAATTTTTTTTTCGCTCAAACTTAAAATCTCGACGTTTCGTGACATTCTAAGTCTATTTGAACAATAAAAATTTTTAAAAATTTTTTTGTCGTTACTATACTTCCACTGGATGTGGAAGTAAAAGTGTGTGGCGCTGACACAAGAGATGGCTTCATTAGGATGACCTCTCTGTCAAGATCTATTACGCCAGAATTTTCCCAAAAATCTGACTTTAAAGTGAACTCTTGAATAACAAAATAAAAATGATAAATATATTCACCGTTTGTTTAAGTACTAAAAATGAAAAAGTAAAATTAGCAAAAATGGCGAAATATTGCCATTTTTACTATAAATTGTGTTCTTTGAGCTTTTTACGCAAACAATAAATATTTTGAAATTACAGGTTTTAAATTTTCAAAACTTGAGTTTGATGCGCGATCGAGGATATTTTTTGATTTGAAAATTTCTTTTTGATGGTTTAAAAGTTACTTTAAAATTAATACGAGAGAGAATTGAATATTAATTATTAAAATAAAAAAAAATGTGACGGATGATAATAGTTCCCATGTAGTTTACGCAACTGGGGGCGAGCGTAGAGGCGACTTCACTGTGAATATCAGTCGATATTCCGTTGAAGCAACGTCGAGCGCGGTTAGTACTTGGATGGGTGACCCACCTATCTTGGGAAATACAGCGTTCTCGCCCCACCTTCTAGAGGCTTGTATATCAGTGTATACTCGGAAGTTACGTAATTTCAGACGAGGATTACGTAGTGGATATACCATCCTTCGGAGGGGATGTAAAGCAGGCGGTCCCTTGTCTATTAAATGTTAGGCAAGTAAAAGATCCCTACTCTTCTTAAGGGAAGAGGTTCGGCAAAATTTCCAGGTTGGGGGTAGCTCGTCTCCTGGCGTCGGTGATAGGCCCTGGTAGCGGAAATAGGCCGACGTTAAATAGTTAAAAAAAAAAAAAAAAAAAAAGTTTACGCAACTCTCAGAGAAAGAATATGAAAAATATGGTGCTAACAGGATGGTCAATATAAAAAATAATTATGGTGGAAATAATATGTGGACTGTAATTGACACAATTATCGAGGATGAAACCTGGCATATTTTTAGTTAAAAGTATACAGAGTAGAGTAGTCACTCTAAAAAATAACTAATTAAGGAACAACGGAGGAAAATGGTATATGGAATATAGTTGTCACTATTGACAGGAGAAGACCTGATATACTTTCAGTAAAACAAATATACATAGTAATCATCCTACAGAAAGGATAAAGTATAGATAATAGGTGCTAAATAGATAGTTAACCGATTTTATGGCATTATTTTGATCAAATCAATTATTGGCTATCTCACGTATTAATAAAAATAAGAAAAACGTCACAGAATAACACGAGTAGAGTAGAGTATTGTCCGTAGCCGTCCAATTAACCTTTCAGATATAATTGAAAAGGATGCGAACGCTCAAAATGCGTGGGATACTTCGGAATACCATGCAATTTTCTCATGTGATGGTTATCTTAATTAAATTAATAACCTATCGGTAAAAAGGCAATCTTTCGGACCAGGCGTAAGCTGAATTAAATGTTATAACAAACGTAGTATAACCAGGTTATTTTTTTTTCATCTTCTGCTAAATAAGTTAATTGATGTATAGTGAAAGCAATGGTGTTATCTACATATATAAAGAATAGTGACTTTCTTTATGTTTTTATTTACTTGTGTTACATTGTCCTATGAATAGGCTTTTTGCGCAAAATATAATTTTAGCATTTTTAGAATCTTTACTTACAAAACACAGTGTGTAAAGCATTTTTTCTTATTTTTTCTTTTATAGACGGCATTCAGCAATAAAGTTTGAATAAATCCGTTAGGTGAGAAAACAACGCATGACATCACGCATCAAGGGACGCCACAACGCTAGGGTACATTTTAAATTAATTCCATTCATGGACCTTGCCCTTAAGCACACAAATAGGCGCTTCCAATAGTCTTTTTGTTTCTATCGTTAATTGTTTATTTTTTTTTTAAACAACAATGAACTTATTACTCGACTAATTACTTCGCTAAAAATGTACTCATATTTTGACTAAGTGACAAACATTTTTATTTTTGAAAATTTTCATATATTTGCAGAGAGGCGGTTGAAGCTAAGATACAGGAGAAGTTTTTGAAAAAAAATGTTCATCTAGGATTTATAATTTTTTATTTATGAATATTTTTGTGACGCAATAGCATATGGTATACACCCGGCAGGCGTGCGGCGATTGACCTTCGAAATAACCTTTTTTAGTCATGTTTAAAACAATTTAAACCCTTTTAAATACAACTAAATAATTTTAGGAAATAACGGCAAACTCCGCGAATTATATGTCCGAATCATTGTACTAGCAGAGACATAGTGATAGATGACGTCAACTCTAGTATGAGTGTATTTTCAGATATGCCCCTTCTGCCGGATATTAGTCGGTGATTTAAATATTTTCCAGTAAGAAATTATGATAGCAGATTTCAAATTGCTAATGTTTAGCAACATTATAGTAATACATATAAATAAATTTAAAATATACGGCACGTGCAAGAGGCCTATTGTTGGGTACTTTCCGGTGAGCTAGTTGATATTTGTCGTGGATGTATAGAGTACTTTCACGATCCTCAAAAAATAAAAAATTGCAAAATTCCAAATGACAGTTACAATATGGCAGTCAATCCATATGCATAAAAAGCAAACATAAAAATCCATATTAAAATAAAGATGCTGTTAAAATGGTAAAAGATCTGAAAAAAACTGTAGGTAAAAAGTTGTTTCCTTTCTACTGTTGATGTTCAAATGAAACATTCTGTATATTGTTACATTTTGGATTCTACATGATTTACTGAATATCATGATACCGTAAAAGTGACGTTTCAAATGTCAAACCTATTATTTTAAATGAATTTTTATTTTTTAGTATAAGTGGACCAGAATTGTTTTGATTTATTCCAATCAACCCGTGTAATGCTAGACGCATCGAAATCACGTCGAAAATGCTAAATGATATAATTTATGAGTAAACAAAAATCTTTCAACCTTCAACGGAATAATATGAAAATATGATCTAGTTCCAGATCTCGTTAAAATACATACGAGTCCCAAATTTCAAGTCAATAAACGGTTCCAGAGTATTGCGCGTAAAAAAAAAGTTACAAACAGACAGATTTTTTTTTCTCAAACTTAAAATCTCGACGTTTCATGACATTCTAAGCCTACTTGAACAATAAAAATTTTAAAATTTTTTGTCGTTACTATACTTCCACTGAATGTGGAAGTAATATCTGCGATTTTTAGCCATTTTGTCACAGCACTACACTAAAGTACAATGTCTTAAAAGTATTTTCCATTTTTTTAATTTAAATTGATTGATATATCCACTGTGTGTAGATTTTTGTATGTAATGTAGTCAAATAAAATGAGTATCAAGTGCAAACGATGTAGGAGAAAGTTCCAATAATTTATCTGTGCAAATAAAGAAAAAATTTGGAGTATACAATAACCTTTGCATTGTTTCATCCGAGGGGGCGTATTTTCACATGCGATTTTCTCGAAAGCTGCTAATCTTAGAAAAAAGTTTCAAATAAAAAAGTTGCCTCCTTCCTTTAGATTTATTTGTTACCTATTTCGAAAAATAAAACGTTTCCCGCTTGCCCTACGTACCCCCTGCGAATTCTTACAATTAGAATTAGACCTGTAGGGTGTTTTCTTACGTACGTACGTACAGACCAACTGGCGTAGTCGTATGGCAATTTTCAATAGCAATTTTAGAACTTAATAAAATTCAAGCCAATTTAAAAAGGGGACCATTTTTAGAGTAGAAAATTTTTAATTAAAATCGATTCCTGGTGGAATTAACCAATTTTTATTTTTTTACCGGCAAAACTGGGCGCCGACGCACTGAGCGAGAATAGAGCATACAGCGAGCGGGATGTGCAATAGCTAGTAATATTTTGTTTATGATAAAATGCTTTTCCCTTTCTATTAAACAACGATCATAATGTGCACCAATTCTAATAACCGTGACGGTGAATATCGTGAGAAAGAGTAAGATCATAGTCGAATGCATGCATCGAATTAATGAATTTTCTAAAATTAAATCTCACGGCAAACATACACCGGTTACCTAATTTCGCAATGGTTTCTTACTGTTAACCTTTAATGCAAATTATGAAAGTAACTGTATCATGTAAATTATCTCTGTGTAGGTGGGTCTTTTTTGTCAGGTGTGAAATGTTAATTGAAAATTACTGTTTTCATTAACAATACTCGAAAATACTTGGAGCCTCTCCTTTTTCTTGTACTAACATCAATCAGAAAGTGTGACAACTAGTAATTATTCTTGGGTGTTGTTCCTCCTAAGATAAACAATATTTCATTACTGTTGTTAAATTACGGAAATTAAACTAAATATTTCTATAATTAAAGTAAAATACACATTATGCACGTCCTACAACATTCGTGTATACAAAATTACTGATTTTGTTTTCACTTTGACCCCAAATGCAAGTGATTCATTATTATACTCTTCGCAAAAACGAAAAGTATATTACATTTGATCGGCACATTTCTAAAACAGTGAATATCGCTCGTAGAAAAAAAATTTCATTATAGGCCAGGAAACGAAGACATTAATTCGGAAATAAGTAGTGCTCAACGGATTATTATTTTAAGTTGTAGGTTGACCCCTGGGAGTAACATACCAAAAGTCCCCAGGCGTGGGCCTCATGCGTTAGGCGGGAGGGGGGTGGAAAGGGTCGGTTGGTAGGTTCCTAGCGTCCTAGCGAAAAGGTTATTCTATATAAAATGAAAGTAAATTAAATTGTCTACAAAAAAGATCCTATGCATTTTTTCGCTAGTATAGGGGCAGTAGTTAAGGATGTACGTGAGTTTGAAAATGGGAATAGCTGAAAAAAACTGTGTATTGTGGGAGGTAATGCTTAACAAGTAGAAAACTTTATAATATTACAAGTATTTACAAGGCCATATTAAGTAATTGGTCGAGTTCATCGTCAAGATCATCATCATCGTCGTCGCCGTTGATGCTGACGATTGGAGGGCCACGAAGCACAGCAACTGTTGCAAACAAGCGAGCAGGGTATGCCTGCTTTGCGGCACCCGCAACGGCCCCCGCAACTAGTTGTGCACCCGCAAAATAGGCTATTTAGGACGGACTCTAGCGCAACTGGGTCCGTGCTTGTCAAGGGAGTAAGGAAGCCATCCGACCCCCTCATCCATCCCCAAGCAGTTAACTCCTGCTGCTGATCTCCATATAGCCATTGCTGAATCTGTAAACAATAACGTCCTTTGTAGTTTAAAAAAATGTGACACAATCTTGTCTAAGCATAATATAAAACATAAGTTAATGTAAACAAGCATATATTGATACAAACCTGCAAGTGAACTCTAAGGTAGTGTTGGCGAGCAGCCCCTTTGGTGGGTGGAAGTGCCGAAAATCAGGCTCTGGCTTTGTCGAAGGCCTGGTGTCGTACCCGGTTCAGGTCTGCTCCTTGTGGGGCCTGCTACAATGCCAAAAAAGCTGCTCTCCTGCATCAGCTACCATGTCCTGTGTTGCTGAGAGACTACAGAAGACTTTGTAAATGTCTGTGACCTGCTCCTCGACCTTCAAAAATATTTTCACCACACCTCCCTTGATCTTGTTGTAAATAGCGGAGGTAGTATCACAACCGCTGAACGAATGGAGCAAGAGAATGGTCTTCGCAAATGGCTCCATTCGTTCAGCGGTTGTGATACTACCTCCGCTATTTACAACAAGAGCAAGGGAGGTGTGGTGAAAGTATTTTTTAAGGAGGAGGGGCAGGTCACAGACTTCTACAATGTCTTCTGTGATCCCTCAGCAACACAGGACATGGTAGCTGATGCAGGAGAGCAGCTTTTCTGGCATTGCACCAGGCACCGCCAGGAGCAGACCTTAACCGGGTATGACACCAGGCCTTTGTTAAAGCCTCGACAAAGCCAAAGCCTGATTTTGCGTCATTCCACCGACCAGAGGGGCCGCTCGCCAACACTCCCTTAGAGTTCATTTGCAGGTTTGTATCAATATATGCTTGTTTACATTAACTTATGTTTTGTATTGTGCTTAGACAAGATTGTGTCACATTTTTTTAAACTACAAAGGACGAATTATCGTTTGCAGATTCAGCAATGGCTATATGGAGATCAGCAGCAGGAGATATAGACCTGCGTAATGTGTTTTAAAATTACTTATTCAGGGTAAATAGACGAGTTTCAGGCCTCCACGCTAGATATGGACCACAATAACATAGCGCAGAAGTGCGAACCGAAAATTGCATTATTAAGTCCATTTTTAAGGGTGAAAACTTTTTTAGTCTTAGTATAGACTATACTAGACAGATAAATGGATTTGAGGTCTCCTCATTAGATATGGACCACAATAACACGGGACTGAAGTCTGAACCGGAAGTAGCATAATTAAGTCAATTTTGAAGGGTAAAAAAAAAAGTATTTCAGCGTATATATAGACCTGCGTAATAATTACGTATTCATGGTAAATGATCGGGTTTCAGGCTTCCTCGCTAGATATGGACCACAATAACACAACGCTGAAGTGCGAACTGGGAGTTATTACCCAGGTCTATATACAGACTGCATAAGTTCTCACCCTTCAAAATGGACTTAATCATGCAACTTCCGGTTCGTACTTCAGCCCCGTATTACTGTGGATAGACCACATCTAGCGAGAAGGCCTGAAATTCATTTATTTACCCTTTATAATACTTTTTAATACGCAGATCTATACTGAGATTGAAAAAGTTTTCACCCTAAACAAATGGACTTAATCATGCAACTTCCGGTTCGTACTTCCGATTCGTATTGTGGTCCATATCTAGGGAGGAGGCTAATTAGTTTATTGGATTTCTAATTTTGAAAATTCGTGTCAAACTCGAGCTGTTCTTCAGCCACATCATAATTCGTTCCGAATTTGATATACCACGGATAGACAGCTTCAAAGCTCCATAACTTAAAAACTATTAATTTTTCCGCCTTGCTCCCATGGAGACTTTTATTCAGGATGATTTCATAAATAACATATTTCAATTTTAACCAAATCCGCCGGGCATCATTTTACATAAGAAACTTGCGGGGTCCTTTAATTCTCTTTGTATAAGCCAATCTCTGGCACAGTATTTCTATTTTTTGTATTTAATCCCGATTGTGAGTGTTATATTCTTGAGTTTAACCATTCTTGGTACATTCGAACAAATGTACCTATATACGAATTAAGTGACAGTAGATTATATCTACTCTATGAGGTGTGTTTATGTTTATGTTATTACTGATGGTAAATGTCATTATATTAAATTTGACGACTTACAACTTTCAAGTTGATTCACTTCTGCCAAAGTTATTATGACTCTTTTTTTGCTCATTGAAAATTACTGAAATTTAGTTGGATGTATCCCAGTTAATCAAATCATATTTAACAGCACTGTGCATAATATGCAGTAAGTACAGCATCTAGGTTCGCTCTGCCTTTAATCTGTCTAACAAAAATAGTAGCGGCCTCCATACGCTACCTTGCGGAACACTGTGGTGAACTGTCAGCTTTTACTAAATTTATCCTTACAAAACACACACTGATATCTATCCAATAAACAGGGATTTAAAAGTCTAAGCTAAATCTTTGAAACCGTAAAATTCTAGCTATTGCGAATACGTGAGTGAGTCTCACTCCATCTTCACAAACTGACTTAAGCGCCTCGGTCGAGATATTATTGACCAGAGATGCTTTGCCAGTTTTCAGTATTTGTATGGCTCCATGCACACCTGATCACTATAGATGTTAAAGAGTATTGATGACAGAACAGAGTCCTGCCGGGATTTTCTCACATAGATGTACAAAATTAAATCGAGAGGGTATCTTTATTTATCACAAACCTCCAATTTTAATAAATGTTTCTTGCATTAAGAATTATTTGTATATACTAATTTCATAATAGGTTCCGCCCACCGACGTGTTCAGATTTAATGGCTTCAATATTAATAATATATTCACATATTAATTAAAATAGCTTACCACCAATTAAAAACGCTTAATATTTGTGTAAACTGGTTGACAAACTGGTAGAACGGCTTTTTATTGTAGTATAAAAGCCATAAAACTAATTATAGTTACGTTACGTCAGGGTCCACATTTTTAAAATACTTTTTTGGACCTTAATGTTTTGACACTGAATAAATCTTTAGGCCCTCAAGTTATGGATTAGTTGAGATTAATCAACCAGTTGGATTATAATCATATAGAGCAGACGACCGAGAAGGCGTTTGTCTCGTTTCTTAATAGTTCCGTTTCAACCGTCTATTTACAGCGAGGAGAATATTATCGGAATCTGCGAATTAATATTAATATTGACGCGACAGGTTAGATTTTAGATTTTATTCATAAATCAACTGCACAAACAATTATCTTTTAAAAGTATTTTTGATCTTTTTTGGTATCTTTTTTTAAATATTAGAATTTATTTCGGTCATAATGAACGATTGTCTGCGGATCACATCGTTCGTTAAATTATAGTTCATATTTAAAAGGTGTAGGATAACCCCATAACCAGGTCAACCTTTAGTTTGAAAAAATTCACCGGACTCTACCTAGGTACCCGGGAATTTTTGGGGTCGCTGATTCCGATACCGAGGTCGGTTAAGCTCTATCACGTCAGGTTCGAGGTCATTTGAAGGTCAAACTAAGAAAAGGTGGTTGAAAAAAATCTGAAAAAATTCACACATAGGTTTTTGGGGTCGCTGAGTCCGAATACGATGTCGGTTGACCTCTATCACATCATATTCAAGGTCGTTTGAAGGTTAAAGTAAGAATAGGAGGTGAAAAAAAATGGAAAAAATGTATACGAATGGTCACCTGCCTACTTATTGTCTGTTTATCTGTCTGCCTTTATACCTGCACACCTGTTTGTTTGCTTGTCAGTCTGTATTTTTCGTCCGCCTGCATTTTCTCTCTGTCCATCTAGCTGACATCCTGCCTTTCTGTCGGTAATTTTGTCTATTCTCCTGTCTGACTAAATATTTCTATCCGTTTTTCTGAATGTCCACTAACAGTCTATCTGCCTCCTTGTCAGTTTGTCTTCTTACCTTTCTGCCTACCATTCTCTTTCGGTTTTGCGTGATTGTACAAAAACTAGTTTAAAAAAAAACTTTTGAAAGCCTCCAACAAATCAATTCGCTTCTCTCAGCATAAGTGTATTAATAGAAATTCAGGCGAGAACGTTTACGTTGTTCCTGGAATGATCTAATTTTCTGTTGACATGTGTTGAAATTTCCAAAACTTTATGCTAAAAGTACTTACATTTAAAAACCCTGACTCAAAAAACTCTATCTAGGTACCCTGATCCTGACATGATTGAGCTTCAAGTAAGTGAAGCCAGCGCCCGTGATTCGCGTCGAACTTATATCCCTCTTCTGCAGTGGCGACTGGTGAAATTTCAATAATTTTTTTCTCGTCTCTGGCGCATGGGACCCATACGAAATATGGGAACTAACATCTAGAGAACCACTCCTCTAACGACCTGTAAAAAATTTTGAAAAAGCAGTTTGCGAAAAATTTTTTCAAAATTCGGTTGCCCCCCCAAGGTCTAGGGACTCCTGTTGAAAATTATTTTTCTTGTCATATACATTTTACTTTTCATAAAAGTACGACAATAGGTTCTGGAGTTTTTGAAAATATTTTCATTATTAACTGAGATACAACGAACTGAAATTTTGTGATTTACAATTTAACAAATCACAAAATTTCAATTCGTTGTATCTCAGTTAGTAATGAAAATATTTTCATAAACTTCAAAACGTGTTGCTGTATTTTTATGAAAAGTAAAATGCATCTGACAAAAAAAATAATTTTCAACAGGAGTCCCTAGACCTAGGGGGGCAACCGAATTTTGAAAAAATTTTTCGCAAACTGCTTTTTCAATTTTTTTTACTGGTCGTTAGAGGAGTGCTTCTCTAGATGTTAGTTCCCATATTTCATATGGGTCCCATGCGCCAGAGACGAGAAAAAAATTATTGAAATTTCACCATCCGCCACTGCTCTTCTGCCCCAACTCACTTGCGGTGGGCATGCGCCATCTATCGAATACTCAAGGTACTCTCTACTTTCATGTTCGCTCTGCTTCTGCAACTATACCTAAAGGCCAGTTTTTGAGTCTTGTTCCACAAGATTTATGTGGTGAATATAAGCTCGTCAACTTTCACAGAAAAAAATAAGTAGGTGATTCATTGAGTTAAATATATTTGCACTGAGATAGCCGAAGAATCTTCATGTGCAGCTAAAGCTGGCGGACGAATGCCGGCTTGAAATGACCTCTGGGTTTAAGGGTAAGCGAACACCGGATTCGGACTCAGCGACCCCAAAAACCCATGTGTAAATTTTTTCAGATTTCTTCAACTACCTTTTCTTAGTTTGACCTTCAAATGACCTTGAAACTGACATGGTAGAGGTCAATCGGCATGCAGACTCAGCGAACCAGAAAATCTATATATAAGTTTTTTCAGATTTTTTGACAGCTTCTCCTTTGTTTTTCTCAAATTAACCTTGAAATGACCTCCGGTTGCCTTTTAAGAGTGAGCTGGCACCGGATTCGGACTCAGCGACCCCAAAAACCTATGTGTGAATTTTTTCAGATTTCTCAACCACCTTTTCTTAGGTTGACCTTCAAATGACCTTGAAACTGACGTGGTAGAGGTCAACAGGCATCGGATGCAGACTCAGCGACCCAAAAAATCTATATATAAATTTTTTTTAAATTACTGGCTAATTAAAGTAACAAAATGATGACCTTTTTATATAAAAAAATATAAATACGCATATTTTTCCGTCATAACTTCTTTATTTCCTATGCTACAGGAACGAGTAAAAAATAGTTTGAAAGCGCAATTAATTGTCTTTAATTTCATTTCTTAGCATGCGTGACATAGGTGTCACAAGTTCTGAGATATTTAACATTTAAACTGCATTTTTCGTCTTATAAACGTTCGGACGCCATTTGTAAACTTTCATATCTCCGAAACTATTAAATCTATGTAAATAAATAAACAAGCGAAATCCATTATCAGTTTATGAGCTTTATGTTTGGTCTCTCCCTATTTTTCAATAAAACTAATATTTATTGAGATATTTGCAAAAGGAAAAAAAATACGTTTTATCGAAAATACCTTTATAATTTAAACTGTATTTTTTTCTAAAGCAAGTGCTGTATACAAACCAAAAAAATTGAGCATATACGTCATGCTATATTATTATATTAATGAGAAACAGTGTTTGAAATTCCTTTTTTTTTAATTACTGGCTAATTACAATAACAAAATGGCGACGTTGTTGTTAAAAAATGTGTAGACGCACATTGCCTCGGTCATAACTTCTTTGTTTTTTATGCTACAGAAACAAATAAAAAAAATAGTTAATAACCTATTATTCTACCTATTAGCATCCTTGACGTAGGTATAACAGTTTCTGAGATATTTAACTCTCACTCTAAATAATTATCTTATGAACACTTGGATGCCAAATGTAAACTTAAATATCTCCGAAATTATTAATCCTACATCAATAATCAAATAATATAATTAATTCCCAATTTGTACTTTCTGTAATTGGTTTGTAACATTTTTTCGGTAAAGTAATACTTTTCGAGATATTTGACGAAAGCCGTTTGAAAATACCTTTTTTTAAGCTAAAATCGCAATTTTGAAGTCGTTATAACTTACAAAACTATCAATTTATGTGAAAAATTGCATATAACCTTTTCTTCTTAAAATTTGATTCTACTTCAGCTCCAATAAATATGTATATTTTTTAAGTGCCACCCCCTATAAATCAGGAAGCCCCGCACAATACAGAAACTTTTCTGTGAAGCATTTATTATACTGCCAAAAATGAACGAAATCCGTTCAATATGACATTATTCCGAAGTTTTGCATATTTTTTACCTCTAGGTACTGTACTAATTTGAAATCAGATTTGTCTAATGTGCCAGAGATGGTGATTCAAAGACTATTGGAGTATTTTAACACAACAGTGTGCAGCACATAAGTGCCGAAAAGTGGTAAGTGAAAATGCAACTAGGAGTGAATCACGTCACGTAGCGTTTATGTTCTTGATTTATTTTAAAGCCTATAGAGATTCTAGAATATCCTGATTTTGGCTAAAATTAAGAGATCTTTTGGAAAATGTAATAAAAAATATGCTAAATGAGCCCATTATTTGTCTATATAGATTATGTATCTTTGTCCTCGACATATTCCTCATATTTAGGTACTCTTCGTGTGATAGAGTCACGTTTGGCACGGGGTTGACCCATGCGATGTAATTCGACCGCAAATATTCGTGTACGTTTCGAAAATAACAAAATTAAATTTTCATCCGAAACTCCACAAAATTCGTACACGAAACTAATTCGAGTGGACTCGAAAGTAGCACCCCAGAAGACGTAGTTAATTAGAACATTGTTCTACAGAGCCAATATGATATGTGGACGTACGCAAATCAGAAGAACTCAGGAACGCCCAACAAGTAATATACAACGGATTATCAACAATCGGAGAAGACCGACAGAAGAACAGGAACGACGTATTACCTATGCGTACCTTTCTTATGTGGCTGGAGTCGCAGATAGGTTGAAGATTTTATTGAAGAATAAAATAGGCGCACGTTTCCGAACGGTAAAGAAAATTATACAAGTGCTTCCCTCAAACAAGGACCCCATCCGTAAACTTACCAAACCTTACCAGTTGGAATACTCATGTGGTAGAAGTTATGTCAGACAGGCAGGGCGCAGTATTCAGTGCAGAATCAAGAAACATCAGGGAAACACAAGACTCAGGTACACAGATAAATCGACAGTGGCAGAACATGTTCATCAGAATGGGAACCATAAAATCGACTACGAGAAAACCAAAATATTGGATAGAAATATGCGCTATTACCCAAGGATAAAATTAGAGAATCACTAGAAATTATGAAAAACAGGGAGGACTTGAATAGGGAAGATGAGTATCGACTAAGTAACACATGGAGACTGGCTTTGTCAAGCACCAGTGGTTTAACTAGTCATGGTCAACGAAGCACAACGAATGAGCAGCGAAGCGAAGCAGCGAAAAGATTTATAACGAGGAGCAAAACACAACAACTTCAGTCTTTAGAACCATTCTGAAGAAGCTGACAGCGAAACTTCATTGGACAATGGCATTCTACTATACAGTTGCAACCCGAAGGTAAGAATAACTGAAATTTTTGCCATTGAACTGTGTGTAAGGAGGCTTGAATAGACTGATTCTAGACAGAGATCAATAAGAATCTGTTCAAATAGTTAAAACTCTTGGATCCTATCGTTGCAATTCTGAAACGGTTTTAAACTGCCAGAAGGTTCTAACCCGATTGATCAGAAACAACAAATTGACCCTGGTCTACATACCGGATAACTCTGGTTGGAAGTCAATGGAATAACCGACTCCTTAGCCTGGAAAGGTGCAATACCATCAAGCACTGCGAAAAAAATCATCTTGACCTGGACAGTGCTCAATGAGGTAATCAGTTTCACTAAAAAGTTGAACTTACTGGGTGAAATATGATTAGCAGTGAGCCACGATACTAGATCACTCACATATCAACCTAACCTAACTTAGTGCCAATTTGGAGATTTTGCCGAACCTCTTCTTTGTCGAAGAGCAAGAATTTCTTACTGAACAGACAAGAAACTGGCTGATTTACATCCTCTCCGAAGGATGATATGGCAAGACAACTAAGCAATCGTCATTTAAATTTGCATAGCTTTTGCCGTCTTCTTAATCTATCGCAATTTTTCGTTAAATGTGATTGTCTCCCAGTTATTTGACGAAAACTATTGTTCAAGCTAATATACTTAAAAACTATGAACTTATATGGGACATTTTTTCTCAGAATTTGAATCACTTTCAGTTCAAATTATTTGGGTGCCATCCCATAGAAAGGGGCACCGCCTCGAAATAAAAGGGCAAGCCCCCCTAATAATATATAAACGTTTCTCTGATGTATTTACTAGTAAATTATAGAAAAAACCGAAATTTAATACAAATGACAATCTTGGCAAATGTGGAAAAATGTGTACAGTTCGTATGAAATGGGGCAAAGCATTCCAAAATTTCGATAACATTTGACGGGATGACTAGAAAGTTCAGCCATTCTTGGTGAAAATTAGTAATTCTATATTGTTAAGTACTTTCAACTGAACACGTTAAATTAGTGAAACATGGACAGGCTAGTAAGATTAGTTCTAGCTTCTCCAGCCTACGTGACCCTGACTAATTGGTTAAAATAGTTAACATTAAGCAGAATCATAAATTAATATATTTGCATTTTTTCTTATCTTACATAATCTTTTATACGGCACTGCTTCTCAAAGTCATATAAGTTTAAAATTAAGTAAAACCTACTTTATGGCACATAATATACATTAATAATTTTAATAAATTTGTGCAATAATAATTTCTTGTACGGACGGAACCGTGATTATATGCACCTGTTCATATAAAAAGAGTTAAAAACTACGTGCAAATTGTTATTGCAGAGCCGGTTGCTTTCAAGTGATATAAAAAATATATTTTGACACGTACTTACCTAATTTATACCTTGCGGCAAGACAACACGTATAATTTTCTTGCCGACGTAATGAAATTTGGATAATGGGTATAAAATATTACGCTTTGTTTTTTTAAAATGCCTACATGAAAAATGGTGTGTGGGAGATTCGGACAACGCCATTACATTGTATGTACATACCCATAAGGATAGTCGAACAACTAATTGAAACTCAGAACGTTACTAAAAAATGAAGGAAAGTAAACGGTTATTGGAAAAACCCTTAGTTTCAAACAGCCACTATCACATTGTAGTAATAAAATTTATATTCTTGTTTTTGTTCTTTGTATTACTATTGGCCAATGGTAAAGGCATAAATCATATAATTTGCATAAAACCATACAGTTTTAGTTGTTAGCTCCATATTCTTTACACCTCTGAGATATGGAATGTTAAGTGGGCAGATAGATGGCATATTAAAACTTTCAAATTGTAGATCTGGAGACATTTGTTACAAATTTAATTCATAGCCCTCTTGCACTGACCGGTCGATTTTCCGAGAAGTACGCCGTTAAAACAACTCTCCAGCGTCGTCACAAAACATAAACATAAACACACCACACATAGTAGACAACTTCCAAATCTAAAATCAAGGCTGCCCGGAAGGGGGTTACACAGTTGAAAAAACGCAGACAACATCCATTACCCACCGACATTACCCGTGTTGGAGCTAGGGACACGAGCCATACACGCATTTTAGCAATTTTTCAGCAGTTATTATTATTCCTTCCTATTCTGACATTTCAAAGTGTTTATATTTTGTATTGTACTTTACATTTATAAACATAGCAAGTTCAAAATGAACAAGCGCGCCAGGCGTGATGCGCCTTAGCTGCCGCTAGAAGATATGAGGATTTTACACAGCTTTGAATTTATGTAGTGGTGTTTTCCATTACCTAATACGCGCTATCATTTATTTTGCCTGGGCTCGCCCGAAAACAAGTTTTAGTCCCATGCTGGTCATGAGCGGAATTACCCGTTACGAAAAATGTCAGATGATATCGGCCAATAAATCTGACATAACCTTCTGTCAGCTCCTCTTTAGTGCCTGGTCACGAATAAACTCCTAGCTCAATTGGAATACAAATAGAAAAATTTCAGGGCGTTGCATAGGAAATGATGCACATAACTCGCTACACGGTAGAATGTTGAGATTATCTTCGGGGAGAGGAACTACAATGAAGTTACCATTTGGGACTTGCACTAGACCCTAAACTGAACATTAAAGCTAATTTAGATAAAGTGATTACCAAAGCCACGAGCTTTGTGGGTTTGTAAAAGAATGACGAGCGAGAACTAGGGACTAAAAAAAATGGCGCACTGGCTGTACAAAGGGGTTGTAGTACCAATAATAATCTACGCATTTTTGATTTGGTATTATACAACAAGTGAAGGAAAACTAAGGAAGGTACGAAGACTAGCTTGTTTCGGGATAAAGGGAACAATGTCAACGTAACACTACTCTGTCAACCTCCACCCTGGCCAAAAATTGGACTTTTGGCCAAAAACGGGCTAAAACTGGTGCTTTTCAAAATGTTGGCACCTTCTCAAACTTGTAGTTTCGGTACCAAAGAATATCCGAACACGTTAACACATAATATCAACACTCTCAATATTGGACTACATGTTTATTACCCTCACACTCTGTCTAATACAAACTAAAGCAAATGCTCTTTTTAGCAATAACGAATAACTGCTCTTACCAGTCTCTGCAGGTTTCAACTGGATTGTAAACCTACTTGCAGTACCTAAGGTACTTGAAATAGTGATCAAGTACTTTAAATACTTGAAATAAATTGTAACGTACTTTAAGTGCTGTAATTTCGTTTAACAAGTACTAAGTACTAAGTACTATTCTGCAAGTATCAAGTACCAAGTACTCATTTCTTCGGGTATTTGAAGTAAAATACTTCAAGTAATAAAAGTAGTTGAAGTACAATTTATACTACTTTTACTTGAAGTAGTGCCCAGCTCTGCTGGCAGGGCAGATGAGCAAATAAGGCAGATGTAAAGACAATACCATATGGTATACTGACAGATAGAAGTAATATCGCAGTAGGATTGACCAAGCATTAATCTGGGCTCCAATCGTTCTAGGCAGAAATCACAATTATAGAAATCTGTGGAGGTCATACACTAATAAGATTAACTTTATCTCCGATAGTCAAGCTGGCCTTAAGACTTTCAAGAGGTATGTTTCAAAGTGGTAAAAGACTACCGTGACTCCCTTAGTTGAACACAACACTGGAATGGACGCGAGAAATGAAATTTTACATAGAAATCGTTTTTCTATTTGAAGTCAGCCCCCCCCCCCGTATGGGTACTGAGTTTAGGGGCCCGGGCTTCCGAGGGGCCCGTACCGGGAGCCCGCCAGAGGTTTTGACAAAAAAATTTTTCCTGCTTATCAATTATTAGGCGCGAGGGGGCGCCAGTGAATTTGATACCGAGGCCCATGGTTTGATGCGGGGGGCCTGTTTGAAGTACTTTAGTTGCGTTGATTCTATAACGAGTTTGATATGTGCGATTTTGCTGTTGTTCTCTAATTAAAATTGTCAACCAAATTAACCGTCGAATGTTCAATATTTAAGTTTTAATAACCAATAATTCTTCGAAAAGATAATGACCTCAGCCTATTAAGTAAATAATTTGTGTAGATATATCATTTTAAATAACTGTCTATATAGATTTCTAAATATTTAACATTTTGTGGCTTTCCATATAAATGTTGATATTGCCCAACTATATTTTCAATCTATCAAAATCCGGCAAATTGCTACTATATGATGTAAAAGGAACGTAGTAAGTTTTTGACAGTTATCAGTATTATTATCAGTATATATTCTTATAAGTATATATTATAGCGGTGCCGTTGGCAAAACTTATTACATCCCCACACGAAGGTAAATCAAATAAACCATTCAAGTAGATATTAAGAAAAATTGGTTCCTTGGGGTACATCATACTCTCCAGATTTTTTTATTACTGAATATGTTGCTGTAGTTAATTCGTTATTCCCGCTTTATAATTATCTTCTAATTCATCTTAATCAGCCACAAATTCCATCTTACTTAAAAACTATAATAAATGATGATTTATATTTTAATTTGAATAGGTATATTAAACAAAAATTTTATCATCCTAATTTCAATTTAGTAGGTTTATTCTAGAGGACGATTATTTTAATTCGAAAATGCTTGATGACGTGCACTTTTCCAGAGCGTAAGGAATTTCACCTAATCTCTAGAATGGCTTCCCTGACACTGATTTTGATTGATTACAGATAAATAGCCATTTCCTCAACTCCGGCGATTTCGTCATTATTTACGGTGTGAAAACAATTATTGGATTTCGTTTTAATCGCATCCAGGATGGGCATATGTTTGCGGATAATAAATCAGAATTATTTACAAGGCGACTAAGAGAAGATATAACTACGTAGAAACCTGAATTTGGTTGCTAGGAACAAAGGTAATTAGTCAAATTTCGAACGCAACATAAGCACTTGCATGCCAATAGCTATTAACTTAAGATTTACTGAATATTCAGAATAGACTAGTCAATAAAAACAAAGAAGTACCTGAACAGGAAAAAAATTGATAAAACCGTCTATTTATAAAACAATGTAATGTAATTAAACAAAATATTATTCGAAATAGAATGCAATGCAATGCAATACGATGTGATGCGGTACAATGCGATACGATACGATACTATACCGGGTGTAAACGAATAGTGGGCCACCCCTGTAACTTCCTTGTTTTTAAAGATATCGAGATGAAATTTTGTATGGTGAAATTAGATAGAATTTACAACTTTTTGAGACTTATCCACCATACTTATCACTTCCGGTTTCACCGAAAGTGGCCCCAATAGTCTTTTCTAAATGGACCACCCTGTATGTTTTTACATTTTTGAAATAAAGATCACATTTTGGATACATTTATACTATTTTGGACAATTTATACAGTGTTGCACGAAAAATAATTCGAATTTTAGTTGTCAATCTAGATGGCTGCGAATATGTTGTATATATATGTAATATATGAATTATTTTTGATCCAATGTAATTCATATAAAAAATACGAAAACGTCAATATGTCCAATAATACAACATACAGGGTGCTGTAAACTCATTAAAATCACATTTTTCAAAATGCCTCATTTTTTTGAAATATTATGATGTGGGCCACCCAGATATTCAGAAAGCTCTATTTAGTACCGGTACCAAAAGTTCCGTAATGTGCAATCATTACCGGCAGGAATGATAATTTTTCTTAAGAAATTTATGATTTATATCTAACTTCAATTAAATTTTGTTAATATTTGTGTTAATATTTTATGGATAAGTTAAAAAATAAGGGAAATATAGGGGGGCGCCACTAGCCTGTGGCACCCGGTATATAAGAAAATTTAAAAGAGTTGTGAATGTAAAATATAAAATAAAGTCCTATTCCTGTTATCACATATATCAGTCTAAATTAGGGAAAATATTGAGTACAGTATATACATACAATATCACAGTTTATATCACACGTCGTCATCGAGGAATTCATACAGCGAATAGTAAGCTTTCCCAAGAAGAAGCTTACTTATGAAGGCTCTATCACTTTTTGTTTTTAATTTGCTAGGGTTTTTTTTGTAAGAGTTTGGCTCCCCAATAGTCTATGCCTTGTTGTGTTTTGTTGATTCGATGATGCGGAATTTTAAGATCATTTTTATTTCTCGTATTATATTCATGGTGGTCCGAATTTAAGAGATATTTGTGGTTATTGTAATGTACACATTTTACACAATTCAGTATGTACAATGATGGTACCGTTAGTATCGCTTGTTCTTTGAAGGCTTTTTTACAGCTGTCCCTAAAGCCTATTCGCCTTCTTTTGTAATATTAATACGCGATGAGCAGTGCCCCACAATAGAACTCCATATGCGGCAATACTGTGGAAATTTGCTGAAAGGTGAGTCGATACTTTTTTTATTGTTCTTATTATATAAATTGCCTTGGATAATTTTTGCTTAACTCTTCCAGGTGCACATTCCAGTTCAATTTACTATCCATATTATTCATTCCAAGAAATTTTACACTGTCTACTTCAGAGCTGTTTTTCGTAGATATCGTTATTACCTTAATCTTCTCTTCATTTAACGGGAGTTTGTTGCTAGTGAACCAGATGTTTGCATTTTTTAATATTGTTTCATTTATTTCAGTTGCGATCTCTAGCTTTTTTGTTAAGAATGAGGTGTCATCTGCATATAAACAAGCTCCGTACGTTAGTGCGTTGGACATTAGGTCATTTATATACATAATAAATAGTACTGGTCCAAGTATTGACCCCTGCGCAACTCCATGTTTCATAAGCAGTTTTCCTGATGCTTTGTTTTTCCAACTAACTCTCTGCTAGCGTTGTGTTATGTACGTTTTGAGAAGACTGGATTTTCTCTAATTCCATAATAATACAGTTTGTCTAGTAAGATTTCATGGTTTACTGTATCAAAAGCTTACTTAGGTCACAGCATATGATGTCTGTATCTTCTTGGTTATCTAGTGCTTCAGTCACCTTTTCAATTGCTGCAATAAGGGCGGTTATAGTTGATTTCCCCTGTTTATATCCATGTTGATGTTTTGTAAATAGTTTGGATCACTCAAAAAAACTTACGTCTCTTATTGATTACCATTTCAAATATTTTTGAGATTGCCGCTAATATTGACAATGGGCGATAGTTTATGCTTTAATTCTTCAGGAAATATGCCTTATTTAATGCATTTATTAATGAGCAGAGTTAATGAGTGTATAATATCCTCTACTATTTCCTTTAATATGTTCGTAGAGAATCCGTAGATATCCTCAGGTTTTTTGTTTTTTATGTTTTTAATTACATCTCTTATTCTATAAAGATAGATTTTAAGTTCAATATTATGATATTTCAATAGCTGTCCTGATTATTAGAAAAATTTATTTAGTCCATCTTCTGTTAACAGACTCTCATTCTCAGTATTGACTTTTCGGTTTTAATTTCAGCTTTTATTGCGTTCCATATTGCCTTTGTTTTATTACTTGCCTCTTCTATTTGTGTAGCATTAGAATTTTTATTTTATATGTCTTTAAGGATTCATTATCTCTGCGAACCTCGTATATGGTATTTAAAGCATCTAATCTGTTCTTCATATCCTTTAGTTCTTCTGTGTACCAGTTCAACTTTTTCTCATTAATTTGTTCTTTTTTTATTGTTTCGGGAAAAGGGTCTTCGAAATTTATCTTAAGTTGGTAATGGAAAGCGGAAAATGCTTCCTGTACACTTTTTTCTTTCCAATTAGTAGCGGAGATCTTTCTTTTAAGTAGGTACATATTGGTTTTGTTTATTTCTCTGCGTTTAATATATTTGTATGTTCTAGGCCCGTCGTGATTTTTATAGAATTCAAGGAGTTGCCCTAGATGATCCGAAACAGAGATTTACAGTTTTAGCATAGCGTTTACTTCCTTATTCAATCTTGTTAGTGTGTATATTATCTATGTAACTTTTTCTTAAATTTGTGATTCTAGAGGGTTCTTTTGTTGTTCTATATAGATTAAATGTGGTTAATAAATTTTCTAAATTTTATTTTGCTTTTGATTCTACCAGTGTGTTGAAATTGAAATCCCTGATAGCAATATGTTTTCATTTTTATAATTGTTGCCTATGTATGTTAGTACTCCGTACAGTTTTTCTAGAAATAATTTTAAATCTTTTCTTTAAAACTTTCATTTTGATTAATCCGATAAAATCGCGTAAAACTGCAAAAACGGGCATTACGAATACAAAGGACAAGGGTAGATAAGGGCCTTTTTCCGCCCATCGACCATGTTGTATGTCATTATATTTTCCGAGTAGTATATGTCTTGACTAATAATAAAAAACTGTTCTTTGGAATAGTAGATTATTCAGTGAGCGTATAATGATGGCTATTACTCGCGGGGGTGATGTTTACGGCACGAGACGAAGGCGTGTCGTAAATCGTCCGAGTGTGTAATAGCCATTATACGCGAACTGAATACTATAATTTATCCACGACTATCACATATTTTAACTGTTTTAATCGTTTAAAACTGAAAAAATAAAGTTCATTTACAGTAAAACGTTGACGTGTTAAACGTCAAACACGAAAATATGCACGAAAACATGGAAAAATGGATTCGCCGTTTCCTTATGAATATTGCTAGTTCCTGATTGGTCAAAGGTTCGTTAGAATGAAAATAACTAGGTCCTGGTTGGTTAACTATGGGTTAGAATCAGATTATGTTCATTATACGTTTGGTTGGAATAATGACTATCATTATTTGACAAATGTTAAATGTAGAATGCAATGATTATACGATGGTCGTGGATAAACATATTCTTATTCAATACATACCACAATATGTGGTTTTGAGCGCTGACCCGTTTAAATTCTCACGCAACGTCGACACTACTACGACTCCCGTGGAAATGATTTTGTTTTTTATACACTCAAAGAAAATGATAGGTAAATTCAACCAAAAAGAGCATATGAAATCGCGCCTATCTAGTTTCATAGTTAAATCAATCAGTAAAGAATAGTCATACAACTTTATTTGTTTTCGTAAACAAATAGTAGTTTAATAATCATATCTTCTTGTAACAAATTAAATAGTACAATGACATTTTTTTATGTTCACTAACCATTTTCAATTTGGTCTACAATTAAATAGTACAACGACTTTGTTTTTTGTTCACCAACTAATTTTTAGGTTGATCTACACTTTATTGTATGATGAAGTTTTTTTTGGTTAGCCAAAATCTCAGTATTGAGACATCAGACCACCCAAACCAAAGATTAGAGATCGTTTATAAGATCCATCCAAATATATCGATGATCCCTGAGAGAATTTGAACACTGCAATCATGTTATTAATTTTCTATAAATTCGATACTAGTTAAAAATAAAATATACTATTGTCTAGTTTAATTTGACAGAATTCAACAAAATAATAGTCAGACGAACAAAATAATAGTCTTATTCATCTATTTTTAAGTTAATGTTTGTTTTGTTGTACGACAACTTTTTATTAATTAAAATAAAAATCACCTCTTGTTTAAAAATACCATCAATATAGTTTGGTTTAACAAAATTAACGATATTGTTAGTTAAACATTTTTTTTTTGTTGAATTTACCCATACTATTTCTTTGAGTGTACATTGAAGCGTTTGATGAAACAATATAAATTAACCATTATTTAAAAGCTTATATGCTCAACAATGAAATGAGGTACAGTTTATCTTGTTTCATCGAGCGCATCTAAGTAAAATATACATTAAAAGTTCGGAAAAGGGTCAAAAATTACTAAAAAACTGCAAACATGCCCACTTTCAAATGATATTACTATGACCTACTGTTGTGTTTCAAATGTAAAACATATAGAAACATAAAGATCATATGTTCAACTATAAATAAATAACGCTTAATGACTTTAAGGAAAACTTTTATTTTTTATGAAATTAGTGGGCGAAAATTATATAGCTTATCTACCCTTGTCCTTTCCATTTCCGTTTGTTCGGCTATGACCTAAGGCGCTGAATTGCTCTATCATGATTTAGTTAATATTCAAGAATATATTTCAAATATTTATTATTTTAATTTACGTTCCAAGTTACCAGATTTCACAAACCCTGTAAATTATTATGCTTTAGGAAAAAGAACAAGAGTTCCTTCTTATGCTGTTATAAAAAAATGCAGCATGCAATTTATATCCGAAAGAATATATTGAAAATGTCTTCTTCAAAAATACAGTAGTAATAGTTGGACTTATAATGCAATAAAAATGTAAGATAAAGTTTAGTTATAAATAAAGCAAATGCATCATTGTGATGCGAAGCTTTGTGTAGAATCTAAATGGAGGAAATAACACCGCTTCGTAAACAGAATACAAATAGGGACTAAAATGCTCAACACAACAAGAATCTACGATACCATTACGGATGAAATGACCTTTATAGATTGAAACTATTCACTTTAAGACACCTGGGACGAAATAACCTTATTCTTAACAGCGGGAAAAGGTAAAAATTGCTTTATATGACTGGCTTGCATAATGTGTATCGATTTTGTAAATGCCACGCTCGATTTGCATATATTTGTCGACGAGGGGGGTCTTATTAAATAACAACTTGTTACATTGCGTAACCATAATCTGACGTTATTTTTTTATGTATGCCAAAAGAATATTTGCACTGTAAATCCAAAAATAATGAATTATTTCTGGCCTCATGTCTGCTTGTACGTGTTTTTCTGATGGTAATTTTTGAGAACCCTTTAAATATATCTAAGTACTACCACTATATTAAAAACTCAGTCCTCGATTCGTCCTTGAATGATATAATTACTGTCTAATATCAATCGTGTTTATTTTCAGTAATTTTATTAAAAAGATGTTTATTTTTTCACTTTGACTCAAATTCCATTTTCAAAACTTCTCAGCTCGGCTTCAGAAGCGATAAAATCAACTCAGACTGTTGTAAGTGACATAGTTGATAGCCTGGAAGAGGCCTGGTACATATGTTAGATGACTTGTTGTGTTTATATGTTTTTAAAAAATATTTAGTTAAGAGGAAGCTTGAATCCTTACATAAAAATTTGTAGTTTAAATGTATTTAATGCAAGGGTGAGTATGATACTGGCGTTTACAAAGTCTGTTGGTAATATTTATAAGTTTCTAAAAAATGTGTCAGCCAAAAGTTAAACAAAGGAAAATGTGAGATAGCAATTCTACATAATTTATGAATAGCTAAAGTGAAACATGATATCCAGATAAGCAATTCTCAATGGAAGCTGTTATCTAATACCATAATATGATACTGTCTGTAATGTTATTTTATATCTCGGTGATATAGCGTATAATTTTGTATAACAACATCCCCCTTATTAAAAATAGTTGATGTTATACAGCAATTTTTGAAAATTGAATAGTACTAAATGAACATAATGCAAAACGTATAATGGGAGTAAAATGTAAATATTAATAATTGAAGTAAAAATGTATAAAATGTAAAAAATAAAAGTTTAATTGAATTTAGAATGTCGTTTAAATTATCTTCAATATACAAATAACTTGCCATTAATTGCTCGGATTTGTATAGGAATTTTAGTTTTATTTCAACGGCCTCAATAGTCTGAGTCATAGTCTGAATCTTATGATCGATTTCCTTGATATATTTTTTGAATGTTTCTTCGTCAATTTGCAATTTCTGAATAGTCGAGTTCAAATTTTTGATAACCGATATTGTGACTGAAATTTGGTTTTAAATTAAATTTTCTAGTTGGTGTTTGTCTTTGTTTAATTTATTGATGCAATCAGAATAATACTGACCATCTTCGGCATCTAGGTTTCCGATTATTGATTTAAAGATAACTACTTTAACAACCTACTAACTTCAACGGTATAAAGATCCTTTATAAATTTATAATTCAAATATTTTAGCATTAGAATTAAATGTAATGTCCCCGGGGGAATTTCGTGTACTTAAAAGGTTCATTCATATAAAAAACTCGTTTTTTTCAACAAAGTGATTTTGAAATAATTAGTCTCAACCTGTAGGAATTTCGTGTAATCATATAAAAAACTTCGAAAATGTTACATAGACCCTTCATCCACTTGTGTCTTCAATTCATAGCAGTGCTTTGGGGAATATTTTAAGTGTAATATTATAAAAAGTAAACGAGCGAACAATATAGTTAAATTCCGGCTCTGCGTTAAATTCCGGCTCTTGCCTCTCAACTTCGCTCACAAATGCAACTGCTTCAACTTTACTAAATTTTATCCCAATATGTGCGTTCTGGAAATATGGCGGTATAAATATTTGTCAAGAATCATAAAATCATCTTGAAAACCATTCACTTTCAGGGGCAAGTGTGGGGGTGTTTTGAACTCAGCAAAGTGTGTTCTATCTCCAATTTCACTATGTCCGTTTAGATTTTGAACATCCTATATGCGCCGATTTTGGTTTCGTCAATATCTACTTAAAACAAAAATCCCTTTAATAAAACCTGCATCCCTCCATAAATCAAAGATACTCTTACCATTTATATTGCTTGATCACATCTGCGACGTGCATACCTGAAACAAAGGCAAGCCTATAATAAACAGTGCACAGCAACTAAAACAAATAGCAATGGTACAAATAACAAAAGAGTGAGTGTTGCTTTGCATAAAGTAATCTTTTGTCGATCTACAACGTTGTCAATTCTCACGGCTTCATGTTAACATTCGCTGATACAGAAGTCACTATCGGTCTAGAGGCACCGATGCAGAAAACAATTGCTAAATAAAACTAACAACTGCGTTTAAGCTAATCTTGATTACGGGTTGGCTGTGAGAAATGACCGTGAAATATTTGGTGTTCATTGAATAAAACGCCAAACGTGTTGTGGTTACTTTTTCAGATTTGTGATCGATCTACAGCGTAATATAGTACCGTGTTGTCTGCTGGGAATGACTTAAAACTTTGATTGGTTATTTTTGTACCTTTTAATATTCGATGCGGATGAGCAAATGTGAAAGGAAAAAAATGTAACACCAATCCATTTTTAAACATCAAATTAGATTATAAAAGGAAAAAGGAGTTGTAATCGGTTTTTTAGTTTGATTAAAGTGTACCTTACTGGAAGTAAAAAAGTTTAATTTTAAGTACAAAAATGTTAAATAGAAATTGACACAATGCAAAATATAAATTGTAACATTTATTTATTTTATTATGCTCTTCGCAAATATGAAAATGAAGAGTATACAGCGTTTGATCGTCACATTTCTAAAACTGGATACATTGTTCATAAAGAAAAAGAGATCATGTCACTTTGTTAGTTATACAGTGTGTTTCACTTCTCGTGAAGACACCCCGGTAACTTTTTTATTTGTGACCGAATTCATTTCAAATTTTTATCAGCCATACAAATCCATAAGACGACTTTATTCAACATATAATTGCCTCTTAGATCTAAAACGCCGGCTTACCGCGATAAAAAGAAAGTCGCAATTTTCGAGAAATCATGGTAGGCTTAGAGATAGACAAAAATTTTGTTAATGAAAGTTGTTCGGAATCGCTTGATATGCCTCCGTCCAAAATTTGGACGGACGCGATTTTATCTAATATCTAAGAAGAACTTTTTCCAACAAATGAAAGTTGTGAACAAAAATCGGCATTCAATAAAACGCTAAAAAGGCCACTTTTTACATATCAACTTAAATGTAATATCGTTTTCTTTTTTTCAATGGTTTTATAATACTTGGAGGTCTGTATGTATTATGTAAGTATGTATCCAGTGGGTAACCACTTCCAGTTATCCAATCGAGCTGAAATTTTGCATGCACGTGTAGTTAAATAATAAATAATTTCAATAATAATTGTGCAGGACTTTCATTTGCTGTAAAAAGTTCTCTTCTCTATTATTATTATTAGAGAACGCGAGCTGATGTCGAAATCCGCAGTACTCAGGCCTGTCGGCCCATTGTACATTCGCGACGTGAAGGATCCCTTAGAAAAGACCAGTGCTCTCCACAAAGGAGAGCAGCCTGTTCCAAGGGATATCCCGTAGTTCCTCTGGATGCAAGAATTGCCTCTCGAGGAGCCTATACCTTGACGCTCCTAATGGGGCGCAACTGCATAGGATATGAGTGATGGTTTCATCCTCCACTCCACACATCCGACAAGTTGGATCATATCTCAACCTCATTGTATGTAGGTGATTGTTCAGAGGACAGTGTCCTGTTATTAGGCCCACCATCCGTCTCATTTTTTCTCTATCGAGCCCAAGCAACCACTTTACGGTAGAGGCAGCTGAGGGCCCCTTTATGTGAAGCCTCGACTACCTCATACAGGGGGCTCGAGCCCAATAGTTATTAAACTGTGCCGCAGCCCAGTCTTACAGTTCTGAGTGAATCAGACTCCTTGGCAGACCGAAGGCTGGCTCGGGGCCCGGGAAGGGAGTCTTTGCTCCTTCCGCCAGACGATCTGCTTCTTCGTTGCCCTCCACACCACTGTGTCCAGGCACCCATATGAGTTTAACTGAGTTGCGTTCACAAAGTTCGGTCAAAATGTTTCGACAGTTAAGCACCAGCCTAGAGGTCACCTTGTTTGACGCAAGGGACCTCAGAGCCGCCTGGCTGTCGCTGCATATGTAAATATGTTTGTCTACGAAACCTCTGCTGAGATTTTCGCTTGCGCACCGTAGTATGGCATACACTTCTGCTTGGAACACACTAGGGTACCTACCAAGTGGCACCGATATACGAGCCCTTGGTTTGCATCCGTGTATGCCTGCGCCCATTCCCTCCTGAGTCTTGGATCCGTCTGTGTACCATTCCAGACCACCGGGACTCAGGAGATGCGTTTTGTCACGTTCCCAGACATCTCGACTGGGAATCACGACGGTATATGGAATTGTGAAAGAGTAGACGGGGAAACACAGGTCATCACCTGATTGAGCAATAACCTGGTCCCTTACCGGTAGAGCCAGAGCCTTTGTGTGCCCTAGCCCTTGGCCCGTCATGTTCCACATTCCATTTTTGAACAGTCTGTTTGCTGCTTTCCTAGCTTCAAGCTCCACTTCAACGTACAAGGGAGTGAGTCCAAGAATGGCCTCCATCGCAATCGTTGGAGTGGTCCTGATTGCGCCTGTTATACCTAGACACGCTAGTCTTTGAACTTGGCATAGGCGAGCCCTGATTATGGAGCGCTCTAGGGAGCGCCACCACGCCAGTGCCGCGTATGTAATGAGGGGTTTTACCATAACAGTGTAAGCCCAGAGAGTAGTCTTTGGACTTATACCCCACTTAAGACCGAAGATGCGCTTGCACATCCATAAAGATGCGCACGCTTTCCTCGTTTGAACTTCCACGTGGTCCTTCCATGACAGTTTGGAGTCCAAGGTTACCCCTAGATATCTCACTGTGCGGGAAAGACACAAACGTGTGCCCATGAGAGAAGGAAGCGGGAAATCGCGTACTTTTCTCCTTTTAGTGAACAGCATTAGCTCTGTTTTGCCAGGGTTGGCAGAGAGCCCGTGTCTATTGCACCATTCCTGAACTATGTTGAGAGCCCTTTGCACGAGCCCTGCAATAGTCTTTTCAAATCGGCCTCTTATCATGATAGCCAGATCATCTGCATATGCTTGTGCATAGAAACTTGCTTCGTTTAATTCGGCCAGTAGCCCGTCGAGCAGAAGGTTCCACAGTAGCGGAGAGAGTACCCCTCCCTGCGGACACCCCCGCCCCACCTTGGCCCTAACTGTTTCATTTCGAAGCGTAATTTCAATGTCGCGGGTTCTCAGCATGAACGATATTCATCTAACTATGGTACGGTCCACGCCGCGGTCCGCAACTGCTTGACAGAGAGAATCGAAGGTAGGATTATTAAATGCTCCTTCGATATCCATAAACACCACCAATGCTAGTTCTTTCTGCTCCAGCGCCTTCTCAGCTCTTACGACGATCTGATGAAGGGCCGTCTCTGCAGATTTCCCAGCTTGGTATGCATGTTGGTTGGGGTGAATTGGTGATCGCACCAATACCTCATCCTTTATATACCTTTCTATTAGCCTTTCTAATATTTTTAAAAGAAAGGATGTCAGGCTTATTGGTCTAAATGCCTTAGTCTGATCGTATATAGTACGACCTGTCTTTGGTATGAAGACCACTTTAACCTTTCTCCAGGATGTTGGGATATATCCTAAAGCTAGGCAGGATCTAAGTAGATGATACAAGTGTCCTAATAGTACCTCAGCGCCCTTTTGTATAAGGGCTGGGTAGATACCATCAGGTCCTGGTGATTTAAATGTGTCGAATGTTGATACAGCCCATCTTAGTCTTTCATATGTAATCACCTCTGACGCCTTTTTCCAGTCGGTGGCAGTTGCTTCCGATCTGAATTCTGTCGTCGAGGGATTTGTTTCCAAAACATTTGACCCAGGGAAGTGAGCATCAAGAAGACACTCAATTGTCTCCCGGTCATTGTTTGTATAAGACCCATCTGGCAGCCTGATGCAATCAAGCCGCGATGATGGGCTTTTTGAGAGAGCTTTGCGTAGTCTAGCTACTGCCGGTAGGTCTTCAATGGTACCACAGAAGGCCTTCCAGCTCTCTCTTTTCTGCTTGTTAATCAAGCTTTTATACCTTCGCTGGGTTAACTTATAAGTTTCCCAATCGGCTGGTTCTTTTGAACGCATTGCCTTATTGAGCAACTTGCGCGTTTCTTTACGCAACCCATTTAGTTCTTTGTTCCACCATGGGGCGCTAGTTTCCCCTTTGCTGACTTGCAAAGGGCAATTGTTTTCAAACGCGGAGTTAATGGCAGTCTGCAGCAGTAGAGCTGCTGTCTCCACTTCTCGCGGGTTTCTTGGCCTTCAGGTTCTCCTGCAGGTCTCTCGTATAAGAGGTCCAGACAGTGGACCTGGGGTTCCTGTACATAACGAGTTCCGGTGGATCCCCTTCCAGGACGAATCTGATGTATCGATGGTCCGATAGAGAGGGCTCCGACAGGACCCTCCAATCCTTGATTCTGTTTTCCAACGCCGTGGAGCACAGAGTAAGGTCGATTACTTCTTGTCATCCCTGGATTACGAACGTAGGTGCACTACCTTTGTTTGCAATCTCCAGGTCTGAAGCATATAGAAATTCCAGTAGTGTCGTGCCTCTCGGGTTGACGTCCGAACTGCCCCACACTGTGTGATGGGCATTGGCGTCACACCCGAGAACCAGTGGCAGCTGTTTTTCCTTTGAAAATTGTACTAATTTCTTGAAGTCCTCCGATGGGGGTGGGGAAGGTGAATCGTAGGGTAGGTATGCTGAGCAGACAATAATGTCTCCCCAGTTCCCTCCCCCTGTCGAGCTCACCTTAACTGCAACCAGATCCCTAGAACAGAAATTTGACATTAGACATGCTTGAAGATTTTTACTTACATACACGCAGGCTCTGGGTCTGTCTTCTGTAGTGCAATAGAAGACATCCCCACTTCTTCGGTCCAGTCCCTTAATGAGTCCCTGATGAGCCCATGGTTCCTGAATAAGAATAAAATTTGTATGCATCGTAGATAGCTGACGACCAATTAAGTTGGCTGCCGCCGCGCTACGGTGCAAGTTAATCTGTAAAAAGTTTAACTTAGACATATAAATAAAACATTATAGCCTACACTCCTCCTTAGTGTTGACTGGTCCCGGGTCCCCCTGATGGAGCTCCCGAAGAGCCAGTTTTTGGTGTACCTTGCGCGGATGGCTTGGTGTCCGTAAAGGACAACTTTGCCATCCCCGCATAGGCTTTAAAATCAGAGGACTGAAGGACCCCGTAGGAGCCCGAGTCAATCCCCACGATCAGTCTAACCCTTGAGGGGTTAGTGATGACCTTCCGCTCGTGCACCTTTCAGAGCCCTGGTTTGAGCCCTGGGGTTTGGCGCTCGAGCCTTTTGAAGAGATCAGTTTGGTCCTGGGGAGGCCCTGGAATCCAAACCATCATCTTCTTTAATCTCGGTATGAGCTCGTGCTCCAAAACTTGGAGCTCCATGCCCTCGCGAGGTGTGATGGTTCCAATCGTGCCTTTCAGCCACGTTTTGGAACCTTCATCGTAGCAGTGCACTAATATCAGTCCCTGCTCCGTTAGTTTAAACTCCTCAAAGCGAGGCAACGGACCCTCGGTTGGGAGCCTATCTATTGCCTGCTGTAGGGAGTCATTAATCTGGATGAACTGCGCCTCGTCGAGCCGCGATTCCGGGAAGTTTTTCCCAGCTATCGCCACTCTCAGGGCACTGTTCACCGCTTGACTGAAGGTTGAAGGCCTCAGCGGATGCTTTGGCCTTTTTGCCTCCGCTTTTGAGCTTGAGGGAGTGCTCGTCTCCGACCTGCCGCGTTTTGTGCCGCTTGTCGAAGGAGCCTCCTCTTCTCTATGTTAGATAAAATCGTCCCATGGAGTTCTATCGCTGATAAAAATTTGAAATGAATTCGGCCACAAATAAAAAAGACACACGGGTGTCTTCACGAGAAGTGAAATAAAAATTTTTCTTTTTTAATATTCCGATTTTCACAAAATTTTACAGGAGGTGATTCTAGTGATTCTGAACAACTTTTAATAACAAAATTCTTGTCTATCTCTAAGCCTACTATGATTTCTCGAAAATTGCGATTTTCATTTTATCGCAGTAGGCCGGCGTTTTAGATCTAGGCGGCATTTATGTGTTGAATAAAGTCATTTTATGGAGTTGTATGGTGATAAAAATTTGAAATGAATTGGGCCACAAATAAAAAAGATACAGAGATGTCTTCACAAGAAGTGAAACACACTGTAGAATTTCAAACAACACTCAAAATATGTGTCTGTCTTTCACGTATCTTGTAAGCACAAGGCAGAAAAGATTGGTTTCATCGAAATTTGGACAACATTTTAGTGTTAGCTAGAGGAACAATCCTGTTGTTTTTGAAAAAAATTATCAGTAAATAGCAGCTATGAAATAATTTGGGAAAAATAATGCACCTGAAGATTGTAATAACCTTTGATAAAACTCTACGAACACAAAAATACTGCCTAGTACACTGACGCAAGATTTTCTAATCAAGATGCTATCATCAGGGAGAAGGATAAAATTACAAGCATAGAAATTACACCTAAAAAATTAACCTATTTTAAAAAAATGCGAAGAGTATCCTATAGAATATTTAATAATTACTTAAAAAATTTAATGAAGAGTATAATCATCTAGTTTGTTTATTTCGTACATTCTAAATAATTTTTACCTGAGCGTTACAAACGATATGTCAATTGATGCAAAATATTGTGTGGAATATAAAGAATATGTAATCACATTTGAGTAGCTGATAACTGCCTACTGCTGCTTCTCGTTGCTCTAAACTGAGTTCAGTTCGAGAACCTGATGATGGCAGATAAGATTCTGGTGAAGTGCCGTTTACACATCTGCCTTTCATTACAACAGATAACAGATGCGATTCATATATATATCTTTAATATTAGATTTCCCATTAATTGACTACAGATGTTTTCTTTTCATTTGTTGGTGTCTACTGGCCTTTCTGTTCAATTTCATTATTTACGTCATATAAAGATGTATTTCCAAAATAAATCATCTACTAAAAAGTAATGTAGGTATAAATATTTAACAGAGGCAGCAAGACTTAAATACCACAGAATTCGCCATATTTTAAATTTAATGACAACCAAGAAACAAAATAGCACATAAATATTGTAATACATAGACTGGCTCAACGCCGTTAAGGAGTCTTTACCGCAAAGAGTTCTCACGCACGCTTCAACCAGTCTCACAACGTGTATAGGCAGAGAGATCACTACTACCTTGACCAATGCCTCTCCCATAGACATGCATTAATGATTCCGTTATCAGAAATATAGGAATATGATTCTAATAGCGCTTCTAATACCATATTCCAGACAGTATTTACGTCAGGAAATGAATAATCGTTATTATCTTAATTTAATTATTAGCATAAAGTAGACCTCAGACTTATTCTGTTTATAAAAAATGTCGGTGTCTTTGATATTTACCATACCATTAAAGACACTTTCAACGTTCTTAAGAAAAACAATTGGCATTTTTTTTCAAACAGATTTTGGATTTGGCCTTTTGGGGAGATTAGGAACAACTTTTCTTAATCAATTTCTTTTCAAATGCCTTAAGATTTTTACATTTTTGGCATTTATTTTTAACATCCGAACGTATATAAAGTCTGTATAAAGACACATGTGGTACTGGTTTGATATTAATTCCCACTGTAAGAAAAAGCTGGGTAACTATTAGTTGCACATTATACGTTACCTCGTACGTTACGTTGCAAAATCGACCAATGATTTAGTTGACCAATTAGGGGAATCTGATTACTTCATCACGTAGACTCTCATTAGTTCCATTACAGATAAGACCGTGCTATAAGGGAGACAGGCCAGTATTTAAGTTCGATCATTTTTTTTTGTGACGGTACAATAGATTTATAGTTTTTAAGTGTTCATTTCAGCATTTAACGAAATGGCTTTCTGGCGTCCGTTAGAACATTTATTTGTCGAGATCGATAGGCAGCATAATGAAAATATTATTTGGTGACCAGTTTGTGATAAAAAAAAATGATGTATGCAATGACAAACCCATTTGAATCCTTTTTGCCGACTTAGATAATAGGCAACGATATGTGCAACCTCTCGATACATCAACCAATAATGTCGTAAAAGCAAATAAATCTGTACAGCGTAATTTACCATTTACCTGCAGGAACTTAAAACATTATTTTGAATATATATGAAAAATTGTTATGAAAAAAATTGTTATTGGTATCTAACAATACTAAAGCAGGTGTTGTTAAAATTAACAAAATTAAGTAAAGCACAATTAGTAAAACAGTAAATTATTAGATTATGACTATGCCAATCTGACGTAACGCGGTACAACCATATCACTTCCCCTGCCCCTTTATCAGACTTGGGATTTACAGCAAAGCTGGAGAGAAGTGACTTTTTGGTTTTAATCAAATCACACTACAAAAATAGCAAAATACGTCAAAAAGACATTGACCCTATGCTAGTGAACTCTACAACACCAAGTAGATATAAAAGATATTTACTTAAACTCGGCGACACTTTGTACCTGCCATGTTGTTCGACCGGAAGCAAAACATGCTGCACTTTGACCGCACGCGCCAGCTTAACTTTTTATGCCAATTAAGGAAATGTAAACATCTCCTAATATATTCTTTCTCGAGTAAGTTCATTGTTCTATACTGACTACTGACAGTAGCAAAAAAAATCAAAATTAAAAATTCAAAAATTATGCAAAAAATGCAACAAAACTTACTAAATTACCTCGAATCACTCTAAAATTATGCAGGGACTTTCCCACATAGAAGATTAGTACACCTTTTTATTTTCCACATGTCATAGTAAATCACCCTGTATATTATATATCGAAATTTCTCGACAGAATCATGCATAATTTTCTTGGAGTAGGAGGATGAATCCTCCTACACATGATCGGAAGGATAGGCTAATAGTACGTCGGATGGCTGGCTCTAGCGTTCACTAACCCAACACCGAGGTATAACCAAATAAAACCTATTTCATTTTATTCAGCAGGTTTTTTTACATAGGAAATCACGTTTGACGACACTCTCCATTGGTCGAGACTGAAGTTACAAGAAAAACACAAAAAAAAAATGAAAATAACAAAATTCAAATTCAACCACGAATAACTTTCAGACGAAAAACGATAAAATAATATATAGTTTTATAGTACAAACGATTATCTTTAATTTGATGTATAATTTATTACAAAAATAATAACTTTAACATTAGAAAATTGACGTAAATTTAGATGGTACACAAATTGTCAATTTTTTTGAAAGCTCTAACTCGTTGTAACTCGCTTATGTATTGAGCTATTCGAATTTTCACCAAAAACTGCCAAATTTCATAGACTTCATTTTGTCTCAATTAATGCTGGGTCTAGTTCTGTAAATAAAAGCGGTACAGCCTTTTAAACGCAACGAAGCGCACTACGGCGGCGGAGTCGTGAGGCTTCCCCTCTCGTTCCCGGTACATCCCGCGTTCGCCATAAATCGCGCAATGCTTCCATCAGTGGCCGTAACAAAAGCTTTAGAATAATTTTCCTTTATTGTAAGATGATAAAATTAACAAATCAAATTGAATAATATGATATTAGTTGTAATAATCCATTATATATGGTGTCGTACAACGCGGGTGGTGCGTTAATAAATGGAAAATAATAGGTATCAGACAGAGATTAACTGATTTTCAGATACCTACGTCATTGTTAAACTTATGCCAGCTAGTAAAGTTTTTACTTTGTCT
Source organism: Rutpela maculata (assembly GCA_936432065.2). Lineage (NCBI taxonomy): Eukaryota > Metazoa > Arthropoda > Insecta > Coleoptera > Cerambycidae > Rutpela > Rutpela maculata. The sequence continues at coordinate 345,980,870 of OW386285.2, forward strand.
CGTATATTTTAATATTTTCCATTAAGTGACAGAGGTAACCATATAATCAAAACAATTGTTTGCCATGCTTTCACTAACTCGTAGAGGCTCTGAACGATTAATTGGATTTTTGTACATAACTATATTTTTGTTTTCATGTAAACTGGAAGGGTTAAAATCGGTTAAAATTGGATATACGATCTAAATATGCTTGTGTAAAATAGGCTGTTCTCTTTTTTAAATAATACTATTCCAAGTGGGATTTTTTCCATCTAGCATGTCTTCGTTTTGATCAAAATTATCGATGCTATGAATGTAATTGTTTTCTTCAGAACTTACTGGAGGAACTCCAGGTGGTATAAAAATATCGTCACTAGTTTTTACTAATACGTGACTAGCTAAAGACGTTAAAAATGTCCGTATTTCATCGTAGGAATAACCACAGACAAAAGAATAAAGCATATCATTAAGTTTTTTTCTTCTTACGGCACAATACATATATAGTAATATGTATAGGATTAAAAAAATGGCCTAAGCTGATTGTTTTTTTTTTCATACCAATTATTAATATAAATTGCATTACTATAGGAATAACGTTTAAATCAAATTTGTCTGTCCTGACATATTTAGTATCCACGACATAAATGTTTATAACAAATCTGAAACTTCTTATTAACATTTATGTTCATTGAGATTAGTAGTCGCGTTTCTTTTAACTCCGACCTCAAAAGAGAGGTGTTATAAGTTTGACGCATATGATTGTATGTTTGTTTGTCTGTCTGTCTGTCTGTGGCTTCATATCTCCTCAACGGGTGATCCGATTTTGATGTAGTTTTTTTTATTTGAAAGAGTATTTGGTCGAGATGGTTATAGGTCATATTAGATTTTGATGTTTGGTCGCCATCTTCGCCATGTTCAACTTCTCTAGAAATTGTCCGATTGAAGTAAAATTGAAAATGTGCAGACAACTATGGTAGCCGAACATGATTTAGGCCTCATTTTGATTCGATCATATGAAACTGGTACGATTAGATACATTGCACATTGATCGGGGGTTTTTAAAAATTTTCAATTTTACTTGTTATAGGTTTAAAATATCCAGCTGCAGCTTCACTTAAGATACCGGCAGTTTTATCAAGAATTGTCAATTCATTCTCATGAACCAAGTTTTCTTCGCCTGATTCAGCTGTGACTGACAACAAAAATCCTTTTAGCTTTATTATCACTTGAATGAACTGTTGTTGTATTTTCTTTGTATTCTCAAAACACTTTGTTTGCTTAGATGTTTTTCTAATCTCTTTCTTATATTTCCGCTGCTATAATAATCTAATTTTTCTTCCGTCATTTCTTCAAATATATCATTAAGGCGTGTTTTTAGAAATGTTAAAGTTAAGAATTATTTTTTTGCAAAACAGCAAGATAAACCTCCCTAAATAAGATGTTTAACACTACTTTAAATTCATTTTTTCTTTCCGTTGTTTAGTTTGTATACATTTAATTTTTTTTGCTAATATATTTTGCATAACAAATTTTATAATAATTTCCATCAGCCCAAATAAATCTGAATAAATGTGTAACCTGCCTTGTATTTCTGTATCACAATGCAACACTGCAGCTTTCTAGTTTTCGCACCCGTTCCTGTACAAATTGCTACTTAAAAATGTTCTTAATTTGTTCTTAATTTTTCTAGATTTTCCACAAATCAGACAATGGCATTTTATTTTAAACTAATTTTTTTCTTCTTTATTATAAATAACTACATGAAAGCTCACTTGCATTTTTTACAGCGTTAAAAATATCACAGACAATATATATTGCCTCTACTAATATTATTATTATTACAAAAAGATGTCCTACAAGAATAATGAAATCGGTATCGAAGGATGTGCAAATAAAAATAAATAAAAAAATGTTTTTAATGAAATAGCATATTTTCTTTCATTTGCACAATTTATAATAGACTTGATGCCAGTAACAGTTGGTTTTTTATTATTAGATTTTTTTTCGCTGTTTTCAGCAGTTTCGCAAAACAAACATGTAGTTTTTCTCCACTGATAAAAATGAATTTACCCTATACATAAACTGTAATAGCCTAAATGTAAATAAAATAATATATACACTTATTAATACTTATCCAGACAATAATGAGGAGAGCAGCCGATACGTTTCTTGATGGGCCGAGAGAGTAGCGGGGGCCAGAGAGGAAGTCTCCCGTCTTCGTCGCCGTAGTGTGCTTCGTTGTGTTTAAAGGGCTGTAGCGCTTTTAGTTAAAAAATTAGATCTAGCATTAATCGCGACAAAATGAAGCCGATTAAATTTGGCAGTTTTTGGTGAAAGAAAAAATTGAATAGCTCATTATATAAGCGAGTTATGACGAGTTAAGAATTAGAAAAATGCTGCTGATTTGTGTATCCTTTTGAATTTTGCCAGTTTTTTTATGTTCATTTTTTTATTATTGCAATAAATTATACTTCAAATAAAAAACTCGCTGCGCTCGTGTTCCTACTTTCATACATCGTTTTGCAATGAAGCCCTTGCCACACTTGTATTACATTCTACTATTTTTTTAGTTTTTTTCTTATATTTTCGGTCTCGACCAATGGAGAGTGTCGTCAATTTTGATTTCCTATGTAAAATAACATGCTTTAATAAGTAGTGAAGGTCCCATCTGGCTATACTTCAGTATTGGGTGGGTCAAGAAAGAGAAGGCTTTTCGCGCTCTGTCCGACGGGCTATAAGCTCCAACCTTTTTCATCCAGTTTTACAGAGATAAGAAGCAGAAACAGTTGCCGACTGAGTCATATTTTTATATAGACTTTACCTACTCCTAAATAATAAACAGTTTGATCAGTTTGACGTTACTATTTAAAACATTAAAAAATTAAGTTAAATTTCAATTTATCATGTTAAAATTTCAAGTCAATAAGTTGACTGAATTAAAATTTCAACATATTAACTTGATATTTCAATTTTTTGCGTGGCCTCTATATGCTTCCGTACGGAACAAACCCCGTAATAAACTTCAACAATAGGTAGGTATTCACTGCTTTCAAATCGATTCTATTTATATCTAGTAAACTCGAGGAATACGCCAAACAAATAAAACGCCTTAACACCAGAACAGTAGCTTGTTTTATCGAGTGAACAGCCGAAGTTTCCTCGTTCCTCCACTCTCTCACCTACTTTAAAATTCCGTCCGGTCCTTACGGAGCTCCGAAGAAAGCGATCTCAAATGAAAGGGGAGTAAAAATTTCTTAATCGAACTTAGCCGTTGAATCCAATCCTAATCTTCATCATTATTCTGCACGGTGATCGGCCTCGCCAACGACATCTGTAATCCCGGCCACGCCTCGTCATCAATGCGGAGTCACGTGATCGGAATCGGAATCTCGGAACACCCAAACACCCGCGATAGAATTGTCAATTCCACCGGGCTTTTAAAGCGCAGAAAATGCACGAAAGTGCTGTCGATATGAACGAGCAGAACGAGCGCCCATAATTTTACTCCCGTGTATTTAAATTCATTTTAGGGAATCATTACAATTGATTGAATTTGAAAATTTATGTCCGGAGGCGTTTTTAATTTGTATGAAGACTTTTTGACTAATTATATTATTAAGTGTACCTATGTTCCTTATTATACTCTCCGCAAATACGAAGGCGAAGAGTATATTGCATTTGATCGACACATTTCTAAAACCGTAAATCTCGCTCGCAGACAAAACATTTTCATATCATTGTGTTAGTGAACGAATTTTGAACAAATTTCAAAATGACTGTCTGCCTGCTTGTCTGTCCGTCCATCTGTCCGCCTGCCCGTCTGTCCGTCCGTCCGTCCGGTTTCTTATAAGCACGATAATTTAAGAAAGAAAAGTTCGATTGTGGAGATAAAAGGGGGTGGTAGAGGAAAACTGACACGATACAATATTTTTTGTCCAAAATAGGCTTCAGCGCGTCAACATACTTCAGAAAGTTAGATCACAACCTTAGGACAAGACTTTTTTTGCCCTTTTTAGGGAATAAAAGGCGTGATAGACAAGAACGGACACAATAGAATTTTTTTATCCAAAATTGGCTTCAGTGCGTCAAAATACTTCAGAAAAGTTAGATGAGAACCTCAAGGACAAGACCTTTTCTGTGGACCTATGTTATTTATTTATTTATTTATTTTTAGTTATTTACGGCTACTCTTCAAGTTTCAAGTACCTGCCTTTTTTGTATGTTAAACCACTAGCAGTGTATGTAAATTGCTAATGGAATATTTTTTATTTTTATATTTATTTACCTAATAAAGTGAAAATTTAATTTGAACGAAAAGTTGAATATTAATGTTTTTTTTATTGTTAAGACATGTAGGTATATGTTGCTACGTAGTGCAGAACTTAATGTTAGTGTATTTTTTTCCCGATTTCTAGTTCTTTTGCTCTTTTGCTCCTTATAGTTCCTGGTTTTTTTTTTAATGATAAAGGTTTTGTATAAAGCCTTTATATGACTAATTAACAGTTGCATATTATTTTTGGTTTCTTCAGGTGTCCGTTTAGCTCCATCACCCACCAATTTTTAGTAAATTCCGAAAAAATCCTAAATTATGAGTTTCTTTTAGGTTATTTTCGCGACTTACAAAAAAATGGTAGGTGATGGGCAATTCTGACTCCTGATTCGAATTCATCGCGTCAAAATACATACAAATAAGAGAACAGACCACTTTTTTCATTTTGTTGTAGCATGCATATTGCTGCTTCATAAATTAAAACATAATTTAACTCAAGCGTGAAAGACCGCGGAAGTTTCAAATATTGTTTCTTAAATTTACTTCATAACAAACACGACGGTATGCAACCAGAGTCACGTGGATGTTCTAACTTAGCTTTAATGGAATGGAATGGAAAGGGTAAACTAGCGACACAATTTGCATACTACGAGTAAGCGAACAGAACTAAAATTTCTCCGTTACAAGATGCTTGATACTTCGTAATTGTCTGCTAAATTTTTGAATAGTGATGTCTCTTGATCAAGTTTTTTTTTAACGACTTCAACATCGAAAGGGTTGATAGTCCCTCTTCATGAACATGAAGCAGGACTAATTGCTTTTTACCGGTTTAATCCGTAAGTAATTTATAAAGAAATATTATTTTTTTGTATCTTAGATTTGGCAACGGCCATTTTGCAGCAAGTCACGCTTACGCTACATTTCTTTCCAGGGTTTTCAATTTAGATGCAAAACTTCTCAATTTAGATGCAAATCTTCTAATTTTGGATGCAAGCCTTCTAATTCTAGATGCACATTGTAGATATGCATTCTAGATACGTTTTTTTAAATGTCACATTGAAGTTTGGGTTGGAAACTTTATTTTTTTAACCATCTAATGGGGTTGTCTTTCTTCTCCTCTACGTAATTAGAAGATGGAATGTATATATTAGTCTAGGACTACTTTTTTCGGAGATCGCGACGGTAATATGGTAGGATAGATGTAAATTGTCCTTATGGAATTTCTGGAAGCGTCGAATATGGTACTGGGAATTCCTTTACTTAATATTGGGCTCATCTAGAAATCAGCGATTACATCACAGTGGGTTGGATTACACCTCACTTGGATTCACTACTTTAATTCACTGAGAATTCCAGATAAGTGTCGAAAATAAAATTTTTATCTAATGTTTTTTATCTCATATTTTTATGGTTTAACATTTTTAGTGTTCTTTAAAGAATCAAATTGCAAATGTTTTTTTGAAATTATTTCAATTTTCAATTTTATCTTTAATATGTTTTCAAAGAACAATTAGTATTTTCAATTATTATTAGGGTGTAAATTATCGGCGTAACGTCTAATTGAAAACAAATATATGAAAGGTTCTGTAAAGACTTTGTGATCACAATTTCTACGAAACGTTTATATTTAAATAATTAATTATGACTTTTAAACACCATATTGTCGGTTCATGTTTAAGACAATATTTTAAATAATATCTACGTAACATATTATCGTCCATTCGTTTTCTCCATTTTACATAAATTTGTTTAATTTTAAGGCTTCAGTTTAGTCGTTTTCTAACAAAAACACATCCAGTTTGATTGGTTTATAATAAAATCAATTTTATAATTACTTTGTCCACTTATTTCAGGTAATTTGATACAAACTATACAACTATTTAGATAATACCTACTGAATTAATTAATTAACCTTTTTGTAAATAAAAAGTTGAACATCTTTTAGAAATATTTGCAAGTATTAATCTAATTTTGATTTTTGCTAAATTTGGATTATTAATTTACACTTTTTTATAGTCAACAATTTATATTTTCTTTATAATTCGATTAGTTTATCTTTCTTGTAATCAAACTTCACTCTTAGTGTAAATTACGAATATAGAAAGATTGGCGCCCCGCCCCTCTAGGAATATTATCATTATATAAGTCAAATTAACATCCCTTTAAGATAAATTATAAAAACATCTATCATTTATTAACTACAACCTACCAAACACGTAAAATCATTTGTAAAGTGTTTTCTGACCCATGACTCGTTTACCGAGTCTCTGAGCGGCTGGTGTAGTAACTTGTTTCCTCTAAATAATACAAAGTGCAGTCTGAATCTCAAACACATAACAAAAATTAGTAATTTATTGAACAGCGAAGGAGTCATGTTACATTGTGTGCCTGTGTTATTAATTAATAATTTCAAATATACATGTAATATAAAAAATTAAATGCCAATTCTTGCTAACTTTACACTAGACGTAGCTTGATTAAACTACAATCGGAGCACCGCCATGCTATACCTTATAATTTGCAATTGATTTGATAGAAATCGCTTAAGGTACTTGTATACTAAATTGAACTTTTACAGTTTTGATTATATTTGGTATACTAATAAATAAAGTGATTTTACACTTGAATTTTCAATAAAAATAAAATCGTCCGTTTAGTTTCGGAGTAATCAATTTGGAAAGTTTGACAAAAAATATGCCTTACTTGATAGTAGAGCTCTGATGCATATTAGGCTAAGTTAATTTTCGCTCTTAATATAATGCCACAATTTTTAGAAATGTGCTTCAAAAACTAGCATAACATTAAGCAGTTTCTTATTAACACTCTGTTAAAATCCTGAAAAAATCGTCCGTCTAGTATAAAAGCTATTAGAAGTTTAATCAACATTATGTCGTGAATTCGTTAAAGGACCCCGCACAAATCTTTATATAAAAGTGGCTTCCGTTAAATTGGATGGATGTTTGATGTTCTATATTTTGGGCCACTGATCAAATGTCTCAATGGGTCGGAGGTCCCAAACCACCAGGGTTTCAAGGTATTTGACATTTTATAAAAAATTTGGCAGGTGCAACGATTTGCAAGAACCGTTATAACTTTCTTCGTGTAGGATATCCTCATTTGCTCTTTGACACATAGAAAGAACGCAAGGCGAGCTACACTCTACATTGAAAACAAATTCCATAATAGTATACCAAGTGTTCCATTTCTCACGTTACATTTTGTCAAATTCGAACCTCAAAAACTTTTTAAATTTAAATGGAACACCTTGTATTTTTTTACATCATGTTATGTAAAATTAAATTCTCTTTTCTCCAGTATAAGCATTGTAGGGGTATTAGACACAATATTGTCAGTCACTCTCTTATGTAAAAAAATAAGGGTGTTCTATTTAAATTAAAAAAAAATTTGAGGTTTGAATTTGACAAAATGTAACGTGAAAAATGGAACACTTTGTATACTATTATGGAATTTATTTTCAATGTAGAGTGTAGCTCGCCTTGTGTTCTTTCTACGTACCAAAGAGCATATGAGGATCTCCTACATGAAGAAAGTTATAACGGTTCCTGCAAACCATTGCGCCTGCCAAATTTTTTTATAAAATGTCAAATACCTTGAAACCCGGCGGTTTGGGACCTCCGACCCATTGAGACATTTTTTTTTAAAGTATAAAATTAATTGTAGTAATATCAGTTTGTTGTATCTTTTTATTTGTTTTTAGAGTTGCAGAATTTGTTTATATTCGTTTACTTCATGCACTTTTCCTCTACGTACACCCGAAACGAATTAGCAATTTTTGCAAAAAAAAAAAACATTATAAATTGAAAGTAAACCACAATGTTTTTCACTTTTTATGTCATCCAAAGAAATAACTAATGAGCATTCTAAACATTTTAGATTTTTACCAAGCTCATTTACGTTAAGCATGCGATTTCCTTCACAAACGTGATCATGGCGTGCGGTTGAAAGGTTAGAATTAGATTTATTATTTCTAATACCTTTTTTAAGTCTTAACTGTTTTTTAGGTTACTTTTTTAAATAAATTTGCCTTTATATTTTAATTGTTCTGATATTTTTAAATATATTGTACCTATTATTATTATTATTATTTAAGGTTATTATCCATTTCTAACTTAATCTAAACTGAAAATACATTTTGCAAAAATTAACAAGCGACAAGACAAGTATATGACAGTCGTATTTAAACAGTGCTGCCAAATCTTTTTACTTTATCTCTCTCGCGTTATAATTTATTAAATCTACCGCTAGATTTGCTCTTATCAGTATACAAGTACCTTATGCTACGCGAGAGTAATCATTGAACATATAAAGAAAACACACATACGGATCAAATTGAGAACCTTCTCATTTTAAAATTTTTTGAAGTCGGTTAAAAATCTTTTATACATAGTTATTCGATCTGAATATGAGAAGATCTAGAAAAAAATTATCTTTAAATCAGATCTCGAATGGACGATTTATTTAGATTTCATTTATATTTTTAATTGAAAAGAAATTCCTTAATTAAATAATCAATTAATTAAGTTAATGGATAATTAATATTTCTTCAGCATATTAACATAATATGTATGAATAGCTTTTAAATGATTATATAAACAGGAAACATGACTAGCTCAATCCGTAGCGACTATACGAATTTTGAAATATTTCCACTTTTTGACGTGTTCCCCATTTTCTTACAGGTCGTTTTATGGGCGCTACCAAAACGCTATTGTTACGCGTGAGAGCTTGTGATGTTATCGACTTTGATAAACGTGTAAATATGAGCATAAATTATTTTTATTTCGCTTACATACATGTACTACACAGTCGTGATTACTGACAACAAACACTAAGACCGACTGACTAAATCAATTCTGTAACTGTAGTATTTGCCTTTCGAAATAAAGAATATAGTGTGCCAGGACTGCCAATATAAATATAAGAGGTACGTATTTTATTGTTTTTCACACATTTATTTATATTTATTTATTTATTTGTTTATTTACTTTTAGATTTATACTGTCTAATGCTAGGACAACTGAGAAGTAAATGACGTGTAATATTTTTACAATATAATGTTATGAACTTAAATTTTCAGTAAAAACAACCTAATGTTTTATAGATATCGCGAAAAAAATTTTTTTAAATATATTTTTTCCTGTAAATATTGTTATTATTGTTTAAACAATATAAATAATTATTTGGGCCACTTGGGATGTTTAAGATTTTGAATGATATTAGAAAACACACATTTAAAAAAAATGATCAAAATCGAAGCTGCTGATGAGTTAAGAAGTGAAAACCTTCATTGACTCGATTATAAAAACAAAATACAAAATAGACTATGGCCAAAAAATAATATTGCATAAAGTGTATGGCTAATTTGGAGCTTAAATGACACGTATCTGCTTAATAACAGTATCGATATTTAAGTGCGCTGCATTTAAAGCTTGCTTACTTGAATATCAATATGTATACCGGGTGGCTCAGCCGATAGGAACACTCTTGAAACTTTTGAATGGATGAAGGCTTTTTTTCAAATTTGGTATAGTGATATGGGATAAAATTTTCAATTATATGATGCAAAGAACCAAGATGGCCGACTTTCGGTTTTGATGTAATTAACGTGAAAATCAAATTTTTAAATGGGACAACCTGTATATTTTTGCACATTTGGATCCTGCTGGCCATAATACATATGATCTAACAAACATATGGAGTTTTTTAATTCTTTAGTTTTTGCCAAAATTGTTAATAGTCGATCTGCAAGCACCTTTGAAATATTATTTCTTCAGATACTAACATTAAACACGATTTATTCTTCAACAAGTCCAACGATATTGGTTTTTCAACGAAAACTATTTTTCTTTAACGGAATCCCTATGGAACAACCTGTTATTTAATTAGATCTTAAAATTGCGAAGAAAATGGTATGCATAATTTCTACCTTCTCTTTATACTAAATTTATAACTAAAAGAAAAACCCGTTTTGATATTTTTTTTAATTTTTTTTTTTGAAAATCAAAATAATATTTAAGGTCATATCATATGTATTTTGGGCAGCAGGATCTAAATATACAAAAATATGCAAATTTCCCATTAAAAAATTTGGTTTTCATGTAAATTACATCGAAACCGGAAGTCGGACATTTTGATTCTCTACATCATATAATTGGAAATTTCATTCCATATCACTGCACCAAATTTGAAAAAAATCTATTCCAAAGTTACAAGAGTGTCCCTATCAGCTGAGCCACCCGGTATATTGAAAATGTGTAGGGTTTTTATTATGTGAATATGAAACTATTTTAGAGTTAGCAGCATTTAAATTAATTTTATTTGTATACGACCAATTAGTTACTTTGTTTACTTCATTGTAACAATCCTCCAGGTTAGTAATGTAAATTTTTAAATCGTTGGCAAAAAATGGATTGCTACAAATTAATTACTTAGTTAGATCATTAATAAAGAGCAGAAAAAAAATTGGTCGCAAATTGGATCCTTGTGGGACATCGGAGCTAGCAATAAAATAAGAAGATATATATCCGTTATAAGAAATGTATTGATTACGGTGGAACAGGTAAGATTTTAGTAATAAAATAGAGTAATCATTAATGTTAAAAGTGCTTAATTTATTTGTTCAGTAGAGTTGGAGGCGGGAAGACGGTTAAATGTAAGAAATAGTAAAAGTTGAGATTTGAAACGCAAAAAAGACAAATCTTGATGTGTTTTACATTTATTACAAGATAGTAATATATTTTCGAGATTATTACAAGATCAGAAAGTATTTTCAAATTTATTCGATTTCATCATCATCATTGCTCTCTTCTTCACTGTCATCTGAATCATAGTCCTTTCCTAGTAGAAGAACATCATCTGACACTAAAATTTGCTCAGCATCGAACTCTTCAGGTTCATCTCTATTGGTGCAGTCCAAGACCTACACACGTTATGCACATTCTTGAACATTGCAGACCATTCTTCCTGCACTCACAGTTTCGAGTGCAATCATCGTGCAACAACTGGAAATAAGCCGCAGTAATTCATCTGGTGCAGCAGCCATTGATGTAGTCACTGGGCGGAATTGCCTTCTAATCTTCTTCCAACCCCACTGTAAAGGATCTTTTGCAACACCATGCCAGAGCTGCACTTGATGGTACACTCGTAAAGAGTGTTCTCGTGCAGTGTCCTCTGTCGGTGGAAGTGCGGCTGGTTTGAAGTTAGCATGTCCGGGTTGTTTACCAATTGTTGTCAAGTAACGTTTGTATCGTAAGGCATTCAAGTTTTCAGTCTCTTTTGCTCCATATAACACCTCTCTACAATATATACAAGATAAAATAAAAATCTACTACCACTTTTAAAGTAACTGTCACCCCCTTTCGATTACGCCGTTCCTGAACTATATTTGCTCACAGTCGATTACCCAAAAACTCGCGTTTATAAAAAAGTGCACACTTCCAAATTAAATAACATTCCCTACTGAACGGAAAGCTGTCGCACAATTATGGTCATAAAACGGGAGGGGTCGGGTCGGCCACCCCATCCCTCCCTTCAAGCAGCCCACCTGATCTTCATTGTATTCAAGGCCGTCATCCTTTCTCTTCTCCGGATTTATTTGTCAATTTTTAATATTTCACAGATTTCTCTCCTCCATATTTCGATAACTATTAGGTTGATCAAAAATATGAATAGGACCAATTTTATCAGAAATTTTATGTACAACAACTTTGTTTATGTTCATGATCTTGATGAACCTAATAGTTATGGAGATATCAGAGCAAAACTGCGGGAAAAGGATAGTCAGTGATACCCTCGCCCCCCTCCCTCCCAATCCCGACGCCACAAACTTCGGGATTTTTCATGGCATATTTTACTGAGGATGTGAACAACTTGGGACAAGAATTGCCTATAACTTTTGGATGTTTAGGTAATTTTTGTTCTATATTTACTGTACTAGCGGTCAAAGGCTTTTGAAATATCTGTGTAAAAAACATAAACCTGACTGGCACTGTCGATAGCAGCAATGAATTGTGCAAAAAATGTTATTATGGGTATTCAGTAGATAACTTTCAAAGAAACCATTCGTTCCTTTCATATACCATTGATCGAAGTCTGAGCATGCTAATATATCAACAAGGAGTTCCCCCTATGAAACGACTTGTTAACTTCTTTCGTACACTTACAATATCTAACATTCGGTATGAAAAACAAAAAAATAACCATTCTTTCTATATTCTGATGATCTAAGTTTGATCATGCTGGTTATTATATTCTTGTTGATATACTAGCATGATCAGACTTAGATCCATGGTATATGAAAGGAACGAGCGGTTTCTTTAAAAGTTATTTGCTGAATATCCAAAATAATATTTTTTAACAATATTTTACTTTTGAATTGTGTATAGATAAGTTAGACAGTGTTGATATTTTCTCAATAAAGCCACCTCGAAAGCCATGCTGAGAATAGGAAATTGAATTCTCCACGCCTAGAAGGATATTATCATAGAGTAACATTTCAAAGCCTTTGTAAAATTACATAGGACTGAAATAGATCTAAAATTGTTAACTATAGATGGATCATCAGTCGTAAAAATGGGACACATTTTGGCCATTTTACAAAAATCTGGAAACGTTGCCTATCTTTAATGCTGTGGCAAAAACCTACACATCTTTTACAAGAAAAGAAGGTGTCTGATCTGATCCAGAAGTAAATTTATTTTTTTATTATTAAAGACCTTAATGACATTATCAGAAGTAAATTGCATTTATATACATACATATCATACATTTATCATCTTTTGCCATATCCATGTTATTGAGTCAAAGAACAATGACCAGTTAGAAGGCCTGCGATCAACCTCAGGTCGGACTTTTCGAGTTACTTTTTCGCTTAACTCTGACCTTTAGTATTACCCCAGTAGGACTTCTCCTGTTCCTTTTCCCATGTTTGGACCTCCTCCGTTATGTGTCCCTTAGATAAGCCACACAAAACGGTTCGGATCCGAAAAATGGGGCTTCAGCCCCTTTTTTTGCGCCCTGCCACCCACATCAAGGTAACCTTGTTTTTTTGGACTCGATGCAAGTTCGGACTCAAAGGAATAGAACCTGAGAGTCTTTAGTGCTGCTTGGATAGCTGAAAGTATATAGATATTTGCTCTTCTAATGGCTTTGTTAAGGCATTCCTGGGCCCACAGATCTGTAGCGTTGATTTCTGCCTGGAAGATTGTTGGTGTGTTACCAAGGGCTTTAGATAGCCTGCATTTAGGACCCGTTACGCCACACCTGTCCCTTCGACCATCATAGATCCATCTGTATACCAGATAAGTGACTCCCTCTCCAACCGCAGTGCTTCGACCCTGCTCGCTTGACAGATCTCAGTCAGCACATCAAACGGGCAGATAATGTCGTGCTGACTCACTGACTCAATTGGGATTGAGTCAGTGGGTTTGGTAATGGATTGAAATTGGATTAGCTCCAGAATTCTTAAATGACCAACCAGGTCGCTTGGTTTGAATTTAAGTACCTGATGTAGCCTTAGGACACTATGTGCTGCCTCCTTCCTCACATGCAGATACATACATAGCCTCAATAAATTGAAAAGTGCTGAAAAATCGGATGTTCAGAAATTATACACCTTGCTTGAATTATTGGTCGAAACATTCTTATAACGCATACTAAGTAGCACTGTTAGTTATACAGTCAGTCTTTAAAAATGTTTGTAGCACTAAATATGTTGCTTTAAAATATCCTTACCTATTTAAATCAATACACCTAAATAATGTTTCTTTAGTAACATTCATACATCTGATATTAAGACATTAGATCACGAAATGCCTCATGGACCTGTTTTGGGATCACTATTATTTGTTATACATTATGTTATATTTATTATACCTATTCGGTGTAATTAAATAGGTATATTAAAACGGGACAAACATTTTTAATAGTCACCGTAGAAAACAAATTCGAAGAAAAAAACGTTTCATAACATGCTGCACTTAAATATCGATTACCATTTATTGATTTTTCTCCTCAAAATACCACTCATATTTTTAAATTTTATCTATAAATTTATTGTCTAGCTAACTTGCCAAAAGTAATATAATTCGTGCAAATTTACAGTTTATTACCAAAGATTAATTCATTTAATCAGGTGATAAACTGTCAATTTGCACTTTTTATGCAACTCTTCCGAAAAAATTTAAAACCACTAGTGATATTACATACGATAATAAGCAAAAATCACTATCCTCAGGGGGACGTAAGTCTCCTCAGAAGGCATGTCCGACCACATGTTTATAGGAACCTTTTTTTAATATTTTCGCACGTAAAATCAACGGACGAGAATTATTTTCCTAACTACCTGTCTTTTCACTGTCTATTCATTACAGAGCAGTATTTATTCTGTTTTATATTTTATTATAATTAGTGGAGCGAAAAAGAGGTAAAATTGTGTCGTTTTTTTTTATCAGCTTAGAACAAGATCAGACACAGTGGGTATTACCGACAACATCATTTTACACATAAAAACATGAAATACGACATTTTTTAGTGGTCACAGATATTCTTATTTAAAAAAAAGTGTAAAATTTAATTTTTTTTTAAATCATGTTTTTTTGTACATCTATTGCCATATCTCAAAAATGAATTGAGCTATTGATGTGAACTTTTTTTTGTTATAAAACACACACTTAAGCGCTTCTTTCTATACATAGGATTGCTTATAAAAAAAAATGTGAACATGCCAAAAACGTAGATGACCCTGAAAGTTTAGAGAATACGCCATCAAATTTTCACTAAGCGAGGAACTTTTTTGTTTTTGAAAATTTTGTGTAACATGCTATGAAGAAAATGAAGTCAATAGACTAAAAAACTTTTAGAAAAAAAATATTTTCATTATTAGCAACAGTTTGCTAGTTACGAATTTTTTAGTATGGAGGAATTGTCGAAGCGTACGCGCGCGGCACTTAAGAATAATAATGATTATGTATTGTGTGTAACGGAACTTTTCATTATTATTTTTTTATGTTTAGGACGTCTTAGGATCTGAAAGGATAACTTATTTTTTCTAGTGGCGCATTAAGGACTAAGGTTTAAGGCAAAAAGGAATTAAAAATCTCAAATAAAGTATCTGGGATAAAAATGCATTGTATTGGGATCTCGAAAACGGTAAAAATAGTATATTATATTACTAGGAGTAGAACGCACTCTCTTTTTGTGTTGAGCCCAGAATTTGCGGCTGAGGCGAAGCCGAAGCCGCAAACTGGGCGATACACAAAAAAAGGCGTTCTACTTAATTCCATGTAAAAAACTAGATTCTTGGATAATTTTTTTAAAATAATTTATACATTTCTTTTGTGAAACCACGTACACGCAATACAAATAAGCAATGCTATGTTCCATTAATGTATGGATTAATCTGAATTCTAAGCACTGCAGTCCGAGCTGTCATCCATCATTCTGTTAATTAACTAAGCAATCTTATATCATCCATTAATCTCAATAAATGACGGGAATCGCAGTAATTATTAACAAATATGTGATAGTATACATTTACACGACCGAGAAGCATTCTTTATCCCTTTTTATTATGTTGCAATCTATGCATAATGATTATTAATATATTTTGCATATACCTACCTAGAATAAGTTCTTTTATGGTGCATTCTTCGCAGCTAATCCTCATAAATTAAGAGATTACAATATCTGCAGGAGGAAGTATGTTTTTAATTGATTCAATTAAATAAGTTTACACTGTGCTAGGTTACATATATAATATTGGCTCTTACAGTCTTCGTAGGTCTGAATAGAGATGAAAATAAAGAACACACCTGTTTTGTAAAAGGAGTGCGACTTATAAGGGAAAAAGTCGGATGACTGCAATTTTTCTGTGGATGCTTGTAACCTGTAAATTGGTACGTAAAAGTGTTACATCACCGACAGGCGTGGTCATGTCTAATAAGATCGATTATATCCACGATAATGTTTGCTCACACCCAAAGAATATAAGTCACGTGTGAGTTAAATAAGTTCACATTCTTACTTTATAAATTGGTTGATATAATATATTTAGAATCCCCAACTTTTATTTTTTTTTTAAATAAAAAAATATGGTTAAAAAAGTCCAATTCCAAAAGTGAATCTAAAAGATCTTGTATTATATTATTATAATTGGAACCTTGCCTATCAAGGCATTATAACGTACCATTGCGTATTCGAATGGATTCTCGGGCCTTCCAAGTGGAAACACAGTAAAATGAAAATGGATATAAAATTTTGGACTTTCAGCCCTTCGAAGTGGGTACCTGGTTATAAGCAGTAAAAGTTGACACCAACATTTTTTTAAAATTGAAACGGAATTTCTATCGAAATGTCGTTACAGCTCCCTTTAACATTGTGTTTTGTTAATATTTAGTATTTTTTCGCTGTTTTGCGATCAGTTTAAAATATTTTGTGAAGTTTTGAGTTATAAACTGATATGCTTGTGCGCAAACCTTTAACTCAACATCTGATAGGTAATTGTAATTTAGCGCCGCTGTGGGGGAATTTTGACATGGTCTGTTCGGCGAACTATACCATTATATTCTCATGTATTTTGACCTGCTGAATCCGGATTCGAACTTATAATAGACTGATTAGCTCGTTTTTCACCCCCAACCCCGAAAAACACCCCCCCCCCCACCGCAAAAAAAAATGGTCTGTCTGTGTATTCTTATGTGTTTGGACCTGCTGAAACCGAATCCGAAGTCAGAATTATCAGATTGGCTCGTTTTTCACCCCCCATCGCCAAAAAATACCCCCAAAACAAAAACAATGTGGTCTGTCCGGCGCACTATACCAGTGGATCCTTCTGTAATTTGACCTGCTGAATCCGAATTCGAAGTCAGAATTGTCAGATTTGCTCATATTTCACACCTAACCTCAAAAAACACCTCCAAAACAAAAGAAGTGGTCTGTCCCGCAGAACATTCCAATGTATTCTTATATATTTGGATCCACTGAAACCGAATCTGAAGTTAGAATTGTCAGATTGGCTCGTTTTCACCCCCAACCCCCAAAAAACACCTCCCCCCCCCACAAAATAGTCTGCCCGGCGGATCATACTAGTGTATCCTTATGTTTTTGGTAAGGATAATCTGGTATCGTCCGCTGGACAAACCACTTTTTTTTTGTTTTGAGTATGTTTTGTGGGGTAAGTGATGAAAAACGAGCCAATCTTACAATTCTGACTTCGGATTCGGTTTCGGCGGATTTAAAGACATAAGGATACACTGGTATGGTCCGCCGGACAGATCATTGGGGGGGGGGTGTTTTTCGGGGTTAGGGGTGAAAACGAGCCAATCTGTTAATTCTAGCTTCGAATACGGATTCAGCAGGTCAAAATACATAAGGATACTGATCCCAATTTGATGGACTCTTACTTGCTCACTTTATTTATTTACTGCCATTTACCCCCATCCCTTTAGTGGAATAAGATCAAAATACAATCCATTTCCATATCTCGTTATAGTACATACATGTACCAAATTTCAAGTCAATATCGTAAACCGTTCCAGATAGACAGGTATAATTGTCCTTCTTGCTCAAACTTCCACGATGTGGAAGTAATACTAGCTGTGAAAAATGTATACATCCTTCTTTATTTTTATAATTAATTAAGTTTTACATATAATACATTTTTAATTTTACTTCTGTATATTTTAGCTGCGTTATATGTAGAAAATCTAGCGAAAAGTGTTGAAACATAATAATAATAAACTTTATTTTCCTTTTATGACAATATGATACAATATTGTACATATAGGAATAGTCAGATTTAATATCTAAAAGATAGAAAAAAAAAAGAAAGTCGTAGAGCACTTTACATATTAAAATATTCTTTTAGTTTGTAGAAGATTTTGCTAGTTAAAAATAATTTAAGTTTCTAGACAACTGAGTGAATTTACAGACATTTAATTTACTGGAGGGCACATAAAGATCACGTTTTTGCCTGATATTTATATTATGTAGATAGATGATTGTTACAAACAAAGGAGGAGGGTCTCTAAGGTCGGTTTTCACTTGTAATCTCCCTAGTGCTTGAAGTATTTCCGGAATTTTTTTTTTGAAAATCTGGAAATTTTCTTAAAAAATTCGTGAGCGAGAAATAATTTAATAATTTCCGGATTGTAATTCAAGAACGAGGGAGATTCGATAAGAAAATTTTGTACCATATTACTTGACAAAAAAGAACTTTAGAAATCTTTGCAAAATCTTGTAGGTTGGTCCCGGTGTTGAATTTGATGCATAAATAAGTTGGCCTTGACTGGCATTTTGACGTATTTCACTGACAGAAATTTTAATATGGTGGTGTGATTTATTTTATTACCGCTTTTGAGAGAAATGTCGCGTTTTGGACAGGAAAGTACTGAGATAATCAGAAAAGAGGTGGACAAACTAATTCCAACAAATACGAAAAGATCTAAGGCAACTAGATGGAAACAATTTTTAGAATTTTGCCAAGAAACATCATACAAAATTGAAGGAGGAACCTCTGTCATAGAACTGGCTGCAATGTTGGAGGATTGGGGGTTTAATATGAAGAAATCAAACGTGGAAGATTATAAAGAATCTGTTGTGAACGTGATAAAAATTGTTGATTATTTTAAATACTTATATACCATTAAAATATTTTTGTTAGATGGAGAGGTTAGAATTCACAAATGTAATATTATATTAGGTTATGTGGAATTCATCCGCAAAACAACTTCAAGAAATGTGCTTCAACAAATATCAGCTCAAATTTAATCCTTTCGGCAATTGCAAAGAGATCCCACAAAAAGAAAAAGTAGTGCTGCTGCTCTTACTAATGAAGAGTATACTAAAATTTTAAAAACATGGGATGAAAATGAATCTGCTGGCTTGCAGCGAAAGTTTTTTCACGTAATATCACACGAACTCGCGTGGAGAGGTGGTACAGGGACAATGGCTAAAGTGGAACATTTTCGTAAAGAAATAGACCAAAAGGGAGAGTTCACAGGAAGAATTGAATATAACCCCGTGTTTACTAAAACAACTCAAGGCGGATCAAGAAAACTAGCCGATAGTAAGTGGTTGGTAAGAAACACAAAAAAAATTGATGAATTCCCTGTACGACTATTTGAAAAATTTATGGAAAAACGTGGAGATCTAACAGTGGATAGATTGTTTGTGACCTCCAATTCAAACTGGAATGAAAATTTTTCGAAAGGATGGTATAAGAATAGTTCTCTTGGTAAAAACACGATTGCTTTATGGATAAGAGAATCTGCATCCAAAATAGGAATTGATGTTAAGAAAATCAAAGTAACAAATCATTCTGCGAGAGCCACGGTAGTATCAAACTTGGCAAAAAATGCTGTTCAGGAACAACAAATCATTAAGATTACCGGTCACAGCAATTCCCAGCCCATAAAGCCATACCTTCAGATGGATATGGATCATCGCCGAAATATAATTCACGCCATGAGAGGTGAACATTCTTTGGGAAACAGTCAAAGCCTCGGTCAAACCCATAGGCAAAACGAATTCACAGAAGTTGAACAACGCCAAGAATCACAATACATCCGAATAATGTTTATAACAATTGTGTGTATATTTCCAATAATTATAAGAGTTAAAGTAATATCTACTTATTAAACAAAATTACGTTTAAAAAAAAATTAATCTACTTATTTATGTTACTTTGTTATTATATTATAAAAAACTTTAGTTTAATAAGGCGTAAATAAAATGTCTAAATTAAATATATTATACTAAAAACTTTTGTTATTAATTTACGTTTATTTACTGTCATTGCTGTCAAACCAGGGTAATTTCCACTTATTAAAGGTGCTCATGGGTAAGTAATATTTCCAAAAAATTTGATGGTTGTCATAGCAACAACGACAAAATAAACGTGTCCGATTGGCTAATAATGGTTGGTATAAAATTTTCACTTGTAATCTCTCCCCAGTGCTTGAATTATTTCCGGAAATTTTTACTAACAAACCATTTTCTTTTCTTGTGTCTTTTGTGTAGCTTCATTAATGGATTAATTATATCGATGTCTTTTTCTTACCTAAATTAATCATTATCTTATTCCGGTTAACTACTGGTAAAAAAAATATATCTAAATATCTATACCTAGTAAATTGTTGTTATTTATGTTTATCTGTCCGTTCAAGTTTTAAAATATGATTATCGAGTGATTTAAATGTCACAGAATTTGCAAAAGTCGTCGTCACCTCACCATTTTGTCGAACTTCTTAGAGTCAATTTGAGAAATATTAATTATTTAGAGAAGCCAATGATTATCTTTTATCTTTTTGGCATTTGGTCAAATTCTTTTATCTTTTTAGCTAAACTTTTTATCTTAAAGTAACGAAAAAAATATCTTTTTGGCAGCATATTTAAAGTAGATTGATTACCTTTTTTATATCTTATTTTATCTTGAGTAAATTTTTCTTGGCCTTTAACTTAAAATGTTATACTGTAATTCTTTCCTGTTTTTTTTCTTATTAAATTATGCTAATCACATAATAAGTGATATTTGGTACAGATTCACTTTGTCTAATTTTTGATTGATATTTTCCTTATCAATTTTCGTGTAAATTCCATGTTCAATTTTTTTTAACACGGAAATATTATTTTTTTGTAGTAAAATTTATCATACCAAAAATATGGTTTATTTAATTTAATATTATCTTGTAATTTTGCAGAGTATTTTTATCGTAATTTTGGTCATGAAATTTTTTCCTTAATATAATATCTTGCTATCTTAATCTTTGCTTTTTTTTATAACTTACAATTTCATTTTTCTATCCTTTTCGACTGGTTTTAACCACTTATTTTTCCCATTTTTATGTAAAAATCCCTGGGCCAAGTGAAGAGGAGTGACCCAGTACAAATCAACATCCATCAGTCTTTTGTAAGGAATTTGGTGGTTTGGGAAAGTATCTTTGTTGAAAGTGGACAGAGCTCATAATCCAAGCTAGAACGAGGCTCATTTTGGAATCCCAGCTCAACAATACGTCCCTCATTTACCGAAATTTCGACAGCTTTCAGCCCCATCAACCTACTGTAACTACTTAGACACGTAAGAGATTGTACTGTTCTTGCATACGTCTTGGTCAGAAGCAATAATGTAAAAAACCAGTCAAAATTTTGTTGTTTTTTTTCATTTATTTAAATTAAATTTTTTTTATCAGTTCACATTTCAAATTTTTACTGAATTTAAACTGTCAAATTTTATTACATGTATTTTATCTAATAGTTAAGTTTTATACATCTTTTGTTAAGAAATTGTAAATATCCTTAAAATTGTTGTAATATATTCCTCAAATTTTATCTACTGTGTTATTGTTCTTACTCACTATATTCAAGAATATACAGGGTGTAATCAGTTTCATGTCATTAAAAAAAACTGGTAATGGGGACCGACTAGACAAACAAAAAACCTTTATGACTTTCCCCCCTAGGGGCACTTTGAAAAAAACTGACCTAGGTCAACAATTGAATATTAGGGTAGGAAACATTTGAGAACCACTGCCTTTCTGGGTCAATGGACGTGTACTTCCCAATTATACAACTTTTAAATTGTCGTAAAAAAGTGCAAAGATTACCGACCGATTTGTTCTCGCCGGCCTTCGTTTCAAAACAAAGAAGGGCGGCACCTTTGATTATCGCCTGAACCGAACCAATTATCAAAATGTACATAGTTCGTTATCTCTTTTTGCAGAACTGCAAGCAGGTGATGGCGTAGAGGTTTAAACACAGCATTTCTTTACATGTGTGTTTTTTTAATTTAGAACAAAATATTGGAACTTTTATTGTTGTTTATAATTTATCAGATATAAATGTGGTTTATTAACATTTGTAACCTAAATGAGTGTTCTGGGTTAAGCTTAAAAACGAGCAATTATTGCATGAAATTGGAAAATAAAGAGTTAGACTTCTGAGATACGATAACAGGAAACAATTATGTGTATTTTAAGTCAGGAAAAATCTGATTTATTTAACGAATTGTCGATCAGGTATCGAAAAGTAAAATATTCTGTAAATCTAGAACTTACCAATAAATTTTTGATTTACATAAATTGTTCGAAATGGCTTCCGTCTGCATAAATACACTTTTCGGCACGTCGAACTAAGGACATGCGAACTACGTTCAACACATTTGGTAAATTAGGATAATTTTTTATGGTTTCTGTGCACATCAAGATACCACACTAAACTATCAACTAACGTTGTCAATAAAGAGAATAATAATAAAAACTTGGTTCAACATCCAAAAAGCAATACAAAAAGAACGAAGAATTAGTGTCTGTACGTAATTAAGAACTTAACGACTTGAACGGTAAGTCAATAAAATAAATCTTAACTGTAAATACGTGGCCCAAAATTCAAAAAGAACAAAAGAAACATTCAAAAACAAAGAACGGGTTCGACGTGTGTACTTAACGAAGTGCCCACAGAAACTAAAATATTGCACAAGGGGGAGTATAGTTTTCTTCAGATCTACTAAGCACTCAGAAAACGCCGACGTCTTTCACCTTTACCCCACCGCTAAAGACCTTACATTACCTACTTTTAAAAAGCCATAAAAAAGTGTGATTATTTTATTTGCTTTGTATACATTTTGTGTGAAAAAAAAAGGAAAAAAAAATGTAGTTTTAAAATTGAATTTGGCGCCATTATCAGTCAGCTATTTTGAATTTTCCAATTTTCTCTTCAAATTCGTAATTAGTGACCTCGAAAACCCCCGAGTATAAAATTTAGACGATATTTTATTAATTTTAGAGCAATTATTAAAATTTTTCTTAACGGATGCAAATTATGCACTTTAGGATGCGTTTAATGGATACAATCGGCCCATAAAGGGTCTTAAATGACCCAATATGTTACTTGAGGCTTGCATAATACTAAAACGAACCATTTTTCTCTAATTTTTATGAATCTTAAATGAATATCTTTGAAAAACCCTTGAAAAATGCACAAAAACAGCAAAAAATGCCCTTTTTTGCATAATTATGAATTTTTAGGTACTTTTCCCGTCATTCTATGCGTACGGACTATGATTTTTCAAGTTTTTATGCCTAAGAGATGCATTCTATGCAATAAAGTCTTTTGGAGATAAAACTTCTTGAAAATCACCTTTTTTTTATTAATTCCAACGGCCTAGTATATGATTTATGGTTGCATTCCTTAAAGCAATGGAAAGTACCCAAGACTATTTTGAAGATTTTACCGTTTATGATTTTTTAAATATTTATAATATATCGAAAATAAACGCATATTTCCCTTTCACTCTGCAAAATCCTGTCTTTAAAGTTAATTACTGATGATGTCAGTAGTCTGATAAATTTCAAATGTTGATTCTCCAAAGCGGTGCTCTTTTCTCCGTAAAAACTCTGCGATTACTGGTCTAGGGTCGTAGTTCGTTGTTCCAATCCCATCGATTGATATTAAGAGGCGATCATTAATTGCATCTTCATTCAGTTAAATTCGTCCTGAAGTTTTTATTTGCTTGAATATAAAATAATTCTCAAGTCATTGAATGGGGTCTAGATTAAGGCTAATAAAATTAAGTGTAAAGAAACTTTTTAAAAACAAGCTTTTATTATTATTTAGGTGTATTGAAACGAAAAAAATAATTTATGTTAAATTAATTGTCTTAAAAGCTTATTGCGCTTGAGAAGTTCATACAGGCATTAATTTTGTTTGACAGAGATTGTACGTACCTAAATAAGTATTTTTTAAAATCTATGTTCACGCGACAAGCTTTTAAGACAATTAATTCGACACAACTTACTTTTTTGTTTTAGTACACCTAAATAATAATTAAAGCTTGTTTTTAAAAAGTTTTTTTTTAAATTTAATTTAATTTTTAAATTTTTAGTAACCTCATAATTAGTTTTTTGTTCATTGCGTTGTCCTTACTTAAAATAATACTGGATCCTTCACCATTTCTTAGAATGAAACGTCTGAGCGAATACAGTATCCGATCAAATTATAGTTTAAAAAACTAAAAAACACACTTTTTGGTAATATATTATTGTATTGTAACCAGCACTACACGTGTATGCAAAATTCAGCTCATTTAGACGTCGCGCGTCGTTAAGTGGTTCAAAATTGACGCTATTGAACGTGATTGGTAGTTTTGTTAAAAATATCGTCTGATAGTGATTGTAGTTTGTATGTTAGTGCGATGGTAAAATGGTGGTTTAATAATAATACTGGAAAGAAATTTAGTATACATCCAATAAACCAAGTGAGGTAGCAACTTGGTTATTGTCATCAGCTCTCTAAGAAATTTTAAAAAATCCCTAACATTCCCTAATTTATCCACGTTCTTGATCGTACCAATCAGAGGTTTCCATTTCAGGCATCAACTCTCGCATTGGGTCTTAAGAGAAAAATGCATTTGACTTTCTCTTCGAGTCGAGGCTGCACTATAAACGTGTACGTTTATCTGCATGTGTTTGTTAAGAGAATAGAGTCTCTATTTGAGTTGAGTTTTTAACCTAATAACACAGCCCCACAAAAAAAGTGGTCCGTCCGGCAGATCAGACCAATGTCTTCTTATGTATTTTGACTCGCTGAATCCGAATCCGAAGAATAATTTTTAGATTGGATCGTTTTCCATCGCTAACCTCAAAAAGCACCATTAAAATCAAACGGATCAGACCTGTGTATTTTGACCTGCTGAATCTGAATCCGAATTGTCAGAATTGGCTCAGTTTTCTTCTCTAATATCCGTAAAAACAGATTTTTTGCCCTTCGCAGTGTTATGGAGTTGTAGGGTTATGGGGTTACAGTGATATGAGGTTATGGCATTATGAGGCTATGAAATAAACATATTAAATAAGTGTGAAAGGCGAAAAGCCGGCTTCTTGGGGGTGTTTTGTGAGGATAGACATGAAAACTAAGCCAATCTGACAACTCTGACTTCGGATTCGGATTCAGCGGATCAAAATAGATATAATACATTGGTCTGATCCGCTGGACAGATTGCTATTTTTGTGTTGAGGATGTATTTTGAGATTAGCGATTGGGAAAAGCGAGCCAATCTGAAAATCTGAC
Organism: Rutpela maculata; assembly: GCA_936432065.2. Lineage (NCBI taxonomy): Eukaryota > Metazoa > Arthropoda > Insecta > Coleoptera > Cerambycidae > Rutpela > Rutpela maculata. The sequence goes on from OW386285.2 coordinate 346,006,200, forward strand.
TTCTGATTCGAATAATTCAGCAGGTCCAAATAAGGAAATGAGGATTCATTGGTCTGATCCGCCCGACAGCCCACTTTCTTTTCTTGTTTTAGGGGTGTTTTTGGTGCGTTAGGGATGAAAAACGAGCCAATTTGAAAATTCTGACTTCGGATTAGGATTCGGCGGGTCAAAATACATAAAGGGCACACTGCACTGGTCTGATTCGCCGGGCAGACCGCTTTTTTTGTGGGGCTGTATAATTTTTGAATGACACTTATGCAAATAATGACTAAGCTTTTCTCAACTTGTCAGCATATTTGGTGCCTTTATCGGGCGTATCAATGTCTCTAATTTCTTAAGTTACAGCCCAGCAGTTACATACATCAGATCTATTACTTACTGTCCCTGAATCAAACAAATTTTCAGTCAGAAGTAGAGCGGATATATTTGCCTTTCTGACTTTTCCAAAATGAGGACAATTATATATTTCAATGATCCGTCTTCTTCAATATTTAGTTTGACATTAAGAAATTTTTTGAGCGACATAAAAACGTCCCGCCTTACTGCCGACAACAAATAGTTCAGTTCGAGCAACATTTTTTTAAAGTATCTAAGACAGGCAACTTGTCGAAAAGTAGTAAGGTTTCAGTTTCTAAAATATTTTGTTTATCAACTGTTGGGTTCAAGTCAAACTCAACCACTTATAGATTTTTTGAAGTCCATACTTTTCAGCTTAAGTTAAACCAGTCAACCATATATATTTTCCTAATTGTCATTTTATTTCCTTTAAAATAGGTTTCCAGAAAATATTATGTTTAGAATTGAATTTGGATATGGCGTCCAGTGCAGTGTCCGCCATTTTATTTTTTCGATTGATTCCAGAATCATGAAAATCATTGTAGCCATTATGGAGTTACAGGGTACAAATATACAGACACAAACAATAAGTGAAGAAATGACAAACAAAAAAATTTCTCTGTTAAAACTATACATATAATAAATCTGTAAAGTTGGCGTGTCTGTACACTGAAAATATTTGCAAAAAACTGATCTGGGGGAACTATAAACACTTGATTTTTTATTCAGCATTTCTTGGACAGATTTAAATCCTATTTGAATATTATCATTTGATACTTCGTATGAAATTGTTTCTGACAGGAAACCAAAATATATTAGCAAAAAGAATTTCTTTCTTTATTTTAGGATTTCCTTCCATTACCCACCTCGTAATTGAAGGAAAATGGTAGTTGTCCATAATTATCGATGGATCGAAATAACCTCAATCAGGATAAATTTGAATCTGGGTAGTTTAAGTTTTTATACTTGTTTTTTTTTTTTATTTTTTTTTTTATTTTTTTATGCGGCATCGACAGCTTAGGTCATTAGCCGCCTGGACGTAGATAATATATATTGACACAATACAAGTTACAGATACAGAAATAAATATAAATTAGGTAGGTATACTAAGGTCTATCATATTTTGTAAAATAGGTTAGCTTTTCTTATAAATTCTAATACGCGGTCTATGTATAAGCTGTTATTACCCAAGCATTCTACTAATGATCTTGGCATGTGTAAATTTTGCCTAACATTTTCTAAGTCGTTGCAGTCAAGGAGCAGATGTTTGACTGTGATGGCAGTTCCACAGGTAGGACATTGAGGGGGTCTTTCACCTCTTAACAAATGGAATGAGCTTATATGAGTGTGACCAATTCGAAGACGAGTGAGCACTACCTGCTCTCTCCTTGTCAGCTTTCTAGGGGGTATCCATTTGTTTACTGTTTGTTTCACTACCCGAAGTTTACTTATTGTGGTGTCCCACTCTGCCTGCCACGCATTAATAGTCTTGGAGGTAAAAGCATGCCTCAGGTCAGTGTTTATTATTGGTATACCGCTGTCAGTATAATGATGTTCTGCTGCCTGACGGGCAGCCATATCAACCTTCTCATTACCATGGATTCCCACATGTCCTGGCGACCAGACAAAAACCACCTGCTTACCGATGTTAGTCATCCAGGCTAGTAATGAATGGACATTTTGGACCTGCGGATCTCGTGAGAAAATATTCTCTATCGCTTGAATGCAGCTCAACGAGTCTGTACAAATTAAAAATTGATCATACACTGACATCTCGCAGTATCTAAGTGCCATCCATATAGCATACAATTCTGCCGTATAAATACTAGCCGTAAGTGGTAGTGTCCAGGAGTAAGTCTCTTCCAAAGCTAGGAAGGCGCAGGCCACTCCATAATCGGTTTTTGAGCCATCAGTATAAACTTTCAGTGCATTTGGATACTCATCTATGACTGCGTGAAACATTTGGAGAAGGATTATATTGTTTACCTCGCCTTTCTTGTACTTAGTGAGATCTATTCTTACTGACGGTGGTGATAGCTCCCACGGCGCTATCTCACAATTGCCCAGACGTAAGACTTCGGGGAGTTCAATGTCATATTTTTCTAAGAGTTCCTTTGCACGAATCTTCAGTGGACGTGTGATGGTAGGTCTTCTCTCGTAGATATCATCTAATTCTGTATCAAGAATTATGGAATGGAGAGGGTGATCTGGGAGAGCCCAGATTTTAGTAACGTAATTTAGTAGCAGGCGGTCTCTTCTAAATTTCAGTAGTGGAAACCCCTTTTATACTTGTTATTTTATAGTTTATTAAATGTGGGATATTAAAATTCGCATATCTTACTTTAAAATATTTACTAAAGAATCATTGCAAGAAGAATAATTAATAAATTATTCGTCTTGGCTATTAATAATGTATCCATCTGTATGTTGCATATTAATAAATCAATGGTAGCCATAAGTTTACATGCCCAGTAGCTTGACCGGATAATCATCATTCTCAGAAAAATACGACGGCATTTGCTTGTGCTTTCGGAATTAATAGTGACTCATATAAACTTTCAATACCATAAACAAGTATGACAGATGCAAGACACAAATTATTATGTTATTAATTGTTGGTAATTTGATATATTTTCTCGAAATATTTATTACCATTTGAATTAATTGTACAGGAAATACAGTATTTATATTTCTAACTGCTATGGTTAATTTATCAAACTGCTACTTTTCCAGACTTTTGTGACATATATTGGAAGAGATACGCAAAAAACTAGTTTTTAATGATAGAAATAAGCTGATGGGCACAGTTCTTAATAAGATTACTTAAAAGGATTCGAGCCATCGTACTTTTCGATTTAGCACTTATGTATATTTGTTAGAGTCTGGTTTACGGGATACAAATTACAAGTTAATATTAACAAAAAAATTGAATAGATACGCTTAAAAAATTTTAAAACAAGGAGGGGACATGTTCTTTTAGAGATGTACATCATCACGTGACCGAAATTAGCAAATGGAAATAAATAAAGGGATAATATTTGTCCCCCACGTTCCATTACTTTTCCCATCAATAAAATAATGAAAACAAAATTTCATGATAGATAAGTTCACCATTTAAGGATAATTACACAATCTGTGAAGTCAACAATAAAATATAATCAGAAATCTGGAGTACCAAATTTGATCATAGGGTGTGCAGTCGAAGACATAGTTTGGAAAAAATTCGTATACTATCTGGAATGAACTTGCGGATCTAAATGTAGAGGGCGCCAGCCCAGCCGCGGTTGTAAAAAGACGTAAACAATTTTTTTCCGATTATTTCACTCATTAACGCCATAGCCAATGAGAGCCCGTTTTTTCACAACATTGCACCAATCAAATGTCATTATTAGTGGTAATTCAAGCTAGATCGGCTTTTGACAGTACCAACATGCAAAATTTGTCGCTTTAATTTTTTATGTCGCTGCAGCGGCAAATACTGCATATACTTTTTTGACGTTTTGTTTCGTGAAATATTTTCGGCAAATGGGGCAACTTACGCTTTTAAATTTTATCTGTAAATATCTTCTCTAGCTTATTACTAATTGTTAACTTAGCTTGTAAATTGTAATATTGTATTATGTACTAGCAAACATAAACACACCACATATATAGTAAACGATCGTCAATTCCAAAGAGAAGCCTGTCTGAAATAACCCTTGCCTATCTGTAACTATTTCAATTTGCCTACTTTTCAATCAGGTAACAATAATATACAAGGATTGTACTTAATATACCTAGCTCATAATACAGGAGCAAGTCAAGCACAGCTTTCAATAGCTCAATAACGTAGTTACAAAGTTAAGCAAATCATTTATTATAAAAGTCAAGTAAACACATTCGCTCTGGAAACAAACTAAAAATGTACCTAGGTACCTACTTACATACGGTAATCTATCAAAAAGTAACAGTTGAATCAAAGCTGTGTTGTATTTAAAATTCACTCTGCCTAACGAAGCAAACCTCAACATAATTTGTAAACTTCGTAAGTTAAAAATAAGGATTAAATACGTAAATCTGAATCAATGAGCAATTATTATGGAATATAACTCTAGTAGCGGTAGCGCTAGATGGCGCTCTCTATGTCAATCTCGGAACCATGAGTGTATAGTAATAAATAGGCGGGACATCGGGAATAAAGTAGTGCTTGCAGATTAAAGTTGTAGTGCTCTCTCTATCGTTCTTCGTCATATTGCACCTCAGAAACGCCTGAAAGGTGTTAAGCCAGTCTATATATTATAATATCTAAGGTTTCAACTCGTTTTATTTACTAGTTGCCATAGAAACGTCACTAGAATATTTTAAAATATAGGGAATCTCCATTGTTTCTACTGCGTTTGTTTCAGATTTGCTGTTTTGACAATATGAGTCGGTTTGGAAATATTTCTGTGTATCAAATTAATAAGGAAATTGAAAGTAAAGGTCAGTAAACTCTAAAAAGTGACAAGAAAGCGTCTGAAGGCAATTAATGAGAAAATATTATATTGAAGATGTACTTAATGAATTATTTATTCGTGAAATATTCTCCTCAAATGCCACTCGTGCTTTAAATTTTATCTAAAAATTTTTTCTCAAGCTAAGTTGCCCCTAGTTAATATAACTCGTGCAAATTGGCAGTTTATTATCAAAGATTAAATCCCTCCCGCTGAAGCGGTCGAGATTTAATCAGATAATAAACTGCCAATTTGCACTCTTTATATTACCAGGCAACACGCTTTCGAAAAAATTTTCGGTAAAATTTTAAGCACTAGTGATATTACATACGAAAATTTTTGTACAACTGAAAGGAGGGGGGCGATAAGGCCCTTATTTGGGCCCCACAACAACACTTATTTTTAAATACGAGGCAAGATAAAAAACTACTGTTTTTTCAAACTTTAACATTTGAAGATACAACGAACAATATACATTTTACGTAGTTTGAATTTTTACCATAGATAAAGATCCAAAATACGTGAAAATCATCATTTTTGTGTGTTTTTTGTTGTTTTTTTTTACATCGAGCACAAGAGAGCACAGCAAAGATTTTTAAATATGTAGTGTGAGAACGTAAAATTTTTGACATATGTAAAAATCAAAGTGCTTCTCACTTGTTCTCAACTGGGGCCAAAGAAAGGCCTTATCCCCACCCCTCCATTAATCAATTCTATGTTCCCACCACATTTACAGGCTTATTTTTTAACATTTCTTAATGAATTTCAACCAGTTCTTTCTAGATTAAGATGTTTCCTACTTATTCTCAAAATAATTGTTATTAACAAATGCTACAGAAACTGTACCTTAGCACCTTACCTATCGACTCATACGCAATAGTTTTTAAATGACAGACAGCTTGAACACTGCGTTCTTGTCTGATGGACGGTATCTCTCTCACTCTTATGTATCTTTAACAGTGCCATTTGCGGGCACTTTTACATAAGCAACCGTATACCATCGTGTAGAGATAAACATTAGCTTTCATTTGATATAAAATTTATTAAGATACGTTATGAACGTATGAATTTATATTTATACCTGGTTGGCAAGAGGTTGCGGCCAAGTGAGAAGCGGCAGCCAAAACGTTTTAAGTTTTTTACATACCTCTCTTTGAAATGAATTATATTATATCTTCAAAACAAATGAATGAAATTGTTTAAAAAAAATTAATATAATATTTTAATAGGCAACCCGGCGGAACCGTATTTCTCTATTAATAATTATCTATAAAAATTGTATTTTGATTAAATAACAGATGGACGTAGTAGTCACGTGGTCGGATCTCGTACTATTAACAAGATGACAGAAAATAATATATTTTGGAGGTTAAGGTGGAAACCATGTGTACTATATCCTTCTTTTAAACACTCTATTATAAAAATAAATGTTGTTAGTGTGCATTTCGTATCTTGTCGTGATTTTGTATCGTAACTTTTTGTCGCAACTTTTTTGCTGAAGCCTTGTTTATCTTCGGCCTGAAGAAGCTGCAAAATTTTTAGTTTTCACATGTTATTTGCAGAGCTCGGGAATTTTATCTCTGTGACGTCAAACTCATGGTTGGCTCTAGGTCACCGCGGAAAGATTTTTATTCAAGTATGACATAATATATCTTATATATTATAGACACTTACTCAAAGAGGAGGTGTTGGGGGGTGCAACATTAAACTAACGTACACAGATGTATTTTTCACTACCTTAAAGTAACAAACACACATTTTTGTATGCCGTCGACTCTGTATAATTTCACACTAGGTTTGTAGATACAGACATACATATGGGTAGATTTGTACTACGGATTGCGAAACTGCAATCTCGATGATCTACCCTTTTCCTTTATTAAATGTTGACGTAAATGTGTAGAATTACCACAGAATAGGTATAGCAAAAGGGATTTTGTCAAAGCAATGTTTCACAATTTCGGCGGCGTCGTCTAATTGAAGGAGATAATGAAACCTCATTAGTTAAAACATATAAAAGAACCGCCACCGCCTTACACTGGAATTTAATGTTGACACTCTGTCAAGATCTAATGCCTTCATCACTGCAATTGTAAAAGAATCAACTACGTCTTTGGGTAACTGTCAGTACATTTCATAAATGTAGTAGATTTCCGATAAAAGTAGGTTACGTATTAACATTTTAAAATGATATAAAATTCACTTTATCACATTGTGTACATTTGTAATGCACACAGTACATGGCATTTTTATGCCATTCATCATTAACTTTGTTTGTTATATAAGATTTAATATTATATAAAAATGGATTATTTTATTGGGATAAAATGTTTTATGTTGCCAGCAGTTTATTGGGTTTTCATATTTAATTATTATGGAAACAAACTTAATAAATACGCCACACATAAACAGAACAGTGATTCAGAATTGTTTCTTTATTTGTTAGATATGTTTATATGTTTTTGTAAGAACCATTACCGTTTTTAGGTTAAATTTATTGCCAAAAATACATTGTAGCTGACAATGAATATTTCAGCGTTTAGTTGTTTTTCTGAATATTTCAGTAGGTGTTTGCAATACAATATTATGTCTTTATGAGAGTCGCCTCTGATGCCTAGATAAAATTCCCGAGCCTTGGTCATTTGTGAGTTTATAAGCTGTATACAATTAATTCAAAAATAACATTGAAAGGTGCCGAACTCATACTGAGGTTGCTCAATTATTGAGACGAGGGGTTCAAATTTATTACATATTAGCCAAGGTTTAATTAGTAAAATTGAGGCAGGATACCGGGAGTTGGGTTTAAGTTGAACGCATTGTTAACTATTCCAGAGATCCAGTGATTTCAGCTAAGCAAGTGGCCCATTACAACAATATCAGTCATATATTTCTGTCCTAAAATACTTAAAAATGCAGAGATAAATCCTTACAAGATTCAAATACATCAGGAATTAACTGAGAATAACTCGTATCTCAAAATTGAATTTTGTGAAAAAACGATGAATTTTTATTAATTATAACCAAATATCTCGAAAATTGTTACTTTTTCAGACTAAAGTACAGACACTTTTTATGGAAGCCCATGCACAGAACCCGCAAAATGTTAGATGTGTGAACTGGGATAATTGGGATATTTTTCAATAATCTCAATTTGTCAACATATCTTACTATTCATTAATAAAATTTAGTCCCTGCTTTGGAGGTTTTATTATCTAAACAGCTGAATTCAAACTTACCAGATGAAAGGATTTGGTATGAGAAACCGCACTATGCTGTTACCGTTCGTGAGTATTTATACGAAATTTTCTCAAATAAGTGGGTTAGAAGAAGAGGTTCAGATTAGTGGCCGGCAAGATCTCCAGATGTTACTACACTCGATTTTTTTTATAGGAATATTTTAAGAGTAAAGTTTATGTAATAAAACAGGAGGTTTGAGGACCTGCAGTAACGTATCAGCTATTAAATCAGGCAAATCTCATCAAAGACGATCTGTCTTTGAAAATATTAATTTTAAATCTTTGCGTTCTTTCGATACTTAACCTACTTCTGATTACGCTAAAAATTAAGATGTTCTGAAATGAGTTTATTTACAAAAAATTGTCTTAAAGTTTTTAACAATTGCAAACATGATCAAGAACTGCACAGTGTTTTCAGTGTAATGAAATAAACCGAACCAAAAAGGGAAAGGAAAAGAAGAGAAGTAATAACGTATCACAGATAAGTGTGGTTAATTTTTAACTTATTATTTGTAAATAACTTTCTTATAAACATAAACCAAGAAGTGCTTCAAACCCTTAAACAAATCTTTAAAAGTCGACAGCTATCGACAAATTTATGGCACGCAATAAATTATTAAAGTGTGGCCATAATATTCCTACGCAAACCTTCAAGTAAATTATTTTTCATAATTATTTTAAAAGTAATCAAACGAATTTAATATAAATTATACCCGAAATAATCAATAACGCATTGTTCTTAAAGGATGGTCATATAAATTTCTCAAGTAATTCTTTTTTCATAATTATTAAAAATATTAAACTGAATTTATTCGAAATTTAACTTATAATAACTAATAATGCATTATTCTTGAAGTATGGTCATAATATAAATTTCTTAAGTAAATTTTCAAGTGTGGTTTTTCATAATTAACCACAAAAAGGATAGAAATGTACGCAATGGAGTACTGGGGACATGTCCAAAGAAGAGCCCAACACAGCTACTGAAGAAAGTGCTAACACTGAACAGGAGCAAACTAAAAATAATCAGACCATGTTACACGTCGAAAATAACAATCGAGAGGATCATGAACAAACTGGGAAAGAACCAAACTTACTGGGAAAGAAAAGCGAAGGAAAAAAATGAATTTCACAAAGAAATCGCAGCGATATATATACAACGTGATTTACCATGATATGCGGAAAATAAAATGGTGTAGTAGTGTTCAATGTGGGAGGTGTTCTGAGGTAATTTAGTATATTAAATTATTATTAGTTTTGTGAAGACAAACTACTGTTATTGACTAGGTCAGTAATAGGGCGACGAATTTACTTGTGAAAGAACATATTGGAGTTGTTTACATTTCCTTAATTGGCATAAAAAGTGGAGTGCGGTCAAAATGCCGTGTTTTTTGCTTTCGGTAGAACAATCAGGATACCGGCGTGTTACTGACGGGTTTAACTAAATATCTCTTATATCTACTTGTTGTTTCAGAGTTCACTTGCATAGGGTCAATGTCTTTTGGATTTATTTCGATTTATTTCGCTATTTTTGTAGTGTGATTTGATTAAAACCACTTCTACCCTTTCCAGCTTTGCTGTCAATAGTGTCAATCCCAAGTCCGATAAAGTGATATGGTTGTACCGCGTTACGTCAGATTGGCGGCGCATTTTTGCAAAAAAAATAAGGTCATCTTTTTGGTCATTTTTTTTTATTTTTAATTTCTTAACTCCTTTTGGTGGGGACAACCTACTGTTAAATTTTCCTTGTTATGTTAGATCACGTTGTATATCTACCAGAATCAGAAACGGAGGAATCAGAAGATTGAGGACAACAAGAAGATTTGGAGAGGCAGAAGTACAAAAAGAGGAGCCAAATAGCAGAAACACAAAAAAGAGGACCATAAACATTAAGCATCATGAACACAACGCGGCAACGCATTCCACAAACACCTACACTACCCATCCCCCAGTCCTGTACCATGGCTCTTGCTGCTGACAACAAGCATGACTCAAATCCAACCCAGCATCGGAAACCGAGGAATCAGAAGACTCAGAAAAAGAAGATTCGAAGAAGCAGAAACACAAAAAGAGAAGCATAAACACTCCATATCACGACACATCGCGGCAAGATATTTCACAAGAAGACTCAGAAGAGACAGAAGTCCAGAACCAAAAACATAAAAAAGGGAGCTTAAACGCTCCCTCACGATACAATGCGGTAACGCTTCTCAAAAATACTTACACCTCCCATCCCACATTCCTTTACTATGCGCTATGTGGCTCTTGCTACTGGCAAAAAGCCTAATTCAACCCAGCGTGGACGTAGCTGGCCCAGCTGCTTAACCCTGGGAGTGGCAGCAATGCCTACCGCATGCTGGTAAATCAATCAAATCAATCAATCAACAGGACTCACCTGGCAAAATTAAACTGTCATTCTAAAATTCTTCTACACGCTTAGCCTTTGAAATGCATTTTTCGTCCTTGTTATGGGCTCTTCAAAAGGACATAAAGTCCCCTCGTAATATTTCAAACACGAAAAAAAAAACATTAAAATTGAAGCGTTGCGTAGGTGAATTCTATTTGTTTTTATTTCTGAATAGTTTGCCTGTCACGTATTTGCCAACAAATTGTAGAACATGAATTAGAGATAAATTATTTCGCATAAAACTAAGATAATACACCCAATTTCAAGTTATGAAAAATATTTGATGTGTTTAAAAAGAGAAACGAAACAATTGTTTCATATTTTGTAAATACGGGCAAGTGCACTGTCTACACGATAAAGAAATTTAACTAATTACAATTACAATGCGCAAGCGATATATACTTTACTTACGTAGTAAAAGGACGATTGTAGAGCAATTTTGCCTGCTCAAACTTCGCCACTAAAAATAAAGGATCTAAATATAAAATATAACGGTTTACGTTTTCAGCTTTTTTTGCAGGATTTTCGCTAGTGTAAAATCGCGTTTCAGAAAAGTCTGGAAGATAGATTGCTCCAGTAACTACCCCGGCTTATCCTAGGGCCATGTAAATTTAGGCAATCATTCCAGAATACGCAGATAGATGAGATTTGCACTCCACCCAGACAGGAAATGTACGTCGTGAAATTTTTTATTGTCGGGTGAGAGAAAATGTTTGTTTCACGTCTACATCTTAATAATAATTAGTACAGTAACTAGAGGTTCTAACTTCGGAATAATGTCACGAATTAAATTTCGTTAATTTATTGACAACTTAATAGTAAATGCATCACAGAAAGTTTCTATATTATACGGGGGCTTGCTAATTTAGATGTCACATCTTTGCAGAGAATGTTTTGAATGGCATATACACTAGGGTGCATGGATTTTCTTTTTTTACCTAATCCAAAATGATGGGCGCCCAAAAGTTCTGTGATAGGGTTGTAAATAATACGTTAAAATTTCAAATTAAAATATTAACTCTTAGAGGTAGCGGGTTGGGGTCAAAGGTAAACATTTTTGATATTCTACATATTCAAAATGGCGGGTGTGAAAAAGTTGTGCTTTACAGTTATACAGGGTGTCCCGAAACTCCCGCCCTTTAGGTGCTAATTCTGCATGCAAAAATAGTAAGAAAAGTTCCTATAAACACGTGTCCGGAAATGCTTCCTAAGGGAGCTACGGCCCTCTAAGGATGGCGCAAAAATAGGTGTTTTTACTAATTATCTCGGAAATGATTTGGGACAACTTTATGAAACTTGGTTAACTTTTTTCGATTATTAAAGGTTATTGTTTTACAGTATTAGCCAAAATTAATTTTATCCAGGGGCGGAGAAAGGAGGGATCGATGTTCTTTGTTTCTACATATTAATTTTTCCATTTGACATTTTTAGTATTTTAATGTCTGATTATGATTCCCTGGTTAATTCTGCATAAAAAAGGGCCTTTTTACAATTAGCCATATGGCAAGCCGTTTTCGAGTGAAAGCGGTCTAAACGAAATATTGCGTATTCGTTTGCTAAATGCGCATTATTTATTTTTCAAAGTAGGCGTAAAACAATAACCTTTATTGATCGAAAAAAGGTAATCAAGTTTCATAAAGTTGTCCCAAATCATTTCCGAGATAATTAGTAAAAACACCTATTTTTGCGCCATCCTTAGAGGGCCGTAGCTCCCTTAGGAAGCATTTCCGGACACATGTTTATAGGAACTTTTCTTACTATTTTTGCATGGAGAATTAGCACCTAAAGGGGAAGGCGGGAGTTTCGGGACACCCTGTATATAAGAGGTAAAAACTTAATACCAAAATATTAAGATTTAAGGGTAGCGGGTTAGGGTTAAAAGGCAACTTGATATTTTCTTTGTTCTGCATCGGATCCATTTCTATTCCCTACAAGCTCAAAGGTCCCATTTTTTTTAAGGGAAATTATTTGTTTTATCATCATAGTGTGAAACAATAAACTTTATTTTAACTTTAATTTCTTTATTAGAAGTTTGATAACAAAGGTACTTGTGTGAAAATAAACTTGATTTTATTAATAATTTATAAAATAAAAGTAAAAATAAAAATACTATAAACATTATGGTAAAACTTGCTTGTAGTAATCTTTCTTTGTGTTAAATTTGGGAATTTTGTCACAGGATCTAATCGTTGTTCTAATTAATCCATCCAGCGCTGAAGCTTCAGTTACAAGCTTTACTGCCCTTTTCACAGCTTGTGTGTGATTAGGAAATTTCTTTATTTCAATTATCAGACAATTCAGGATTATTTATAATTTGATTAAGGTCCTCTTCGGAAAAATCAACTGTTAATGGTGGATCATTATATTCACATTCTTGCCAATCAATCATCTCATACTAATTTGTAGCATTTAGTTCCAACGGAGCAAGTGTAAACTTTCTTAAGTCGGTATTGTTGCCTTTTCTAGCTTTTAATATTCTGCGAACGGCCAACTCCCTAATACACCGGTTTTCATCGCCCAGCATTCCCAGTAGTATGTTCTCAGGGTGTGCAAAATATCCATTTTGTATTACGACGGGATCAACTACCTACTCCTTTCAACTGTTCTGATAAATATCTGGATAATTGTATGGTCTTCCATACATTTGAAGCACCTTGCAGACATGATGGATGTGCTTCTATTTTGAACCACATTGGCGCATACACTTTGACAACATACGTTGCTGATATAACCAAATCTGCAGAGCAACATATAAGCGAAGTACTCTATTTGCTGTCGTCAGCCATCGCGAGTGGACTATTTTGCCAGGTTCTCTTTTCGAAAGATTAATAGAAACATATCTCGTTATTACTGCTTGGCATATTTCATAAAAATATAACTGATATGTGTTCACTTTAACTATAGGAATTTCGGATTTAATAATCTTAAATGCAGCTACTGGCATCTGCTCGCATTTGACTAACGACTTTCCTATTATACTTGAAAATCGTGAAATACAGTTCCGTCAATATGTTCGATCAAGTGCCTTTTAGTGGAAGTTCATTTGCTTGCAGTTGGCAAATGAACCACTGAAGTGGTCCTTTAAAATGTTTTTCAAGTAGAGCTATAACACCACCTTTAGGACCAGTATTTGTAGCCGTTCCTTCAGATCCGACGACTTTTAAGGTGTTAGTTGGGATTCGAGAGTTTTCAAAATAACTGATAATGGCGTTAATGATGTTTACAGCTTAACCTGTAGAAGGTGTGACATGTCCCAAATATGATGATCCGGGCTCTCCAATTAAAACTATATGTTCTTCGGTTGTTATCTTTCGACGGTTATCTATTAATTTCATGGCCTTGTCTTTACGCCCATGGAAATAAAGTCCACGTAATGATATTGGCGTGCCACATGATGATAATTCACCTTTCTTCTTGCTTATAGCTCTTCTAATTTTGTTTTTATCAATTACATGCGTTGTGTTAGATTAATTAATTAAACCAAAATCTTGGAGTACTGAAGAAGCAATCAGTGCTCCAGCTCTATCGGAAATACCGCATCTATCTAAAGTTTCGGCTAAGACTGACAGTGTTCACTGTTCACCGAGCTTTCATGTATGAAGAACACAGCGCATGCTGTATTTTGGGCATGCGTACATTAGATAACAAATATGTAAGTAGTAATAAGTAATTTAAATTTAATATCGTAATTAAACATAGTTTAAAAATATTACTAATTGATAAGTATCGATAATATTTGTAAGGGTACGTACTATCTTTTTGGTCTTTGATGTTAACCCGCTACCCTTGAGTCTTAATATTTTGGTTTAAAATTTTTACCAGCCAAGACCAAACCCCAAGACCAAACTTTTCCGCGCCCGGCATTTTAGATATTCACAAAATAAAAAAATTGGACTTTTAACCCTCACCCGCTACCCTTAAACCTAAATATTTTTCACTAAAATTTCTACCTGTTGCTTATAACCTTAAAACACAACTTTTGCGAATGCGCCATTTTGAATATATAGATTATTAAAAATGTTTACTTTTGACCCCAACCCGCTACCCCTAAGGGTTAATATTTTAATTTGAAATTTTAACGTATTATTTACAACCCTATCACACAACTTTTGGGCGCCCGCCATTTTGGATTAGGTAAAAAAAAAGAAAATCGATGCACCCTAATATACACCATGATTTATAAAGAAAATGAAAAAAGTTGATCAATTTTTAGAGTGGTTTAATCACCCTAAAGTAGAAGGAAATATTTTATTTATTAAGACATGCATGCGGTGTGAAATTTTATCCCCATTTTCTTTGTACTTTTAGTAGGTTCTTACTTTGAAATGTAATAAATGTTTGTCTATGATGGAGTATCCTCTAGATAGAGCTAGAAATACTAGAAATGATGTCTCGGAAGGGAGGCTTCTTATAATTTACTAGCATGATTAGACTTTAAATCATCAGTGTATAGAAATAATGATCATTTACTTTTTTTTTGTCGTACTTTTTATATTAAGTATACGAAAAAAATTGACAAGATGTTCCGTAGGGGGAGCTTCTTGTTGATATATTAATGTGATCAGTATATGCAAGAACGAATGGTTTCTTTGAAAGTTGTCTGCTAAATACCCAAAATAACGGTTTTTAATATTTAGTCTAAATGTTAAATATTTCAGAAACTATGACACTTACGTCAAAAATGCTACCAATTAAAATCAAATACTATTAATCAAGCTATTAAATTATTTTTTGTCCGGTCAATAAGTGCTAATGAACGGATTTTGATGAAACCTTGTGCAATGTGTTTGTAATGATGTTAATAAAGGAGTTGAAAAAAGATCAGAATAGTAAATAATCGAGTTCCGTAACTTGTAAAATTAGGTCCAAAATGAAAGAGAAACAATAAATTTACCTTTTTTGGTCCAAAATGAGATGTTTTTACTCCCGTGATTTTTTTCGAAAAATGCATATTTTTGGAGATATGGCCACTCGAAAATTCTTAAAAGTGGGGGAGAAGAAATGTAAAAGTTGAAAAAAATCTGAAAAAGTTCAACTGAATGTGTTATCGAAATACAAGACTTTTTTATTTGCAACTTGTCTGTAAAGTGCGTTTTCACCGAGTTATTTCGGATAAACCTGAAAAACTACACCTTTCGTTAAAATTGTGGCGCTTTAAAAAAACCGCTGCCCAAGGAATCACTACTTCCACATCCAGATTCTCTATCCAAGTCACTCACCACGAAAAAACTTTGAATGTGAAAATAATTGTTTATGGAACTTTAATAATATAATATTTGAAATCCTCCAAAAACCCATAAAACGATACCCCACATCGGTAATGGGGTGGAGGGTGGTGATAGGGGGGTGATAGTGGGGGGGTGGATGAAGTAAAAGAATATTTTGAGGTTTCTGGTTCCTGTACATACATTAAATCACATTTTTTTTTCATCCCCTTTAATAAGGGGATGGGGGTAGTAATGGGGGTGGCTAATGCCAAACATTTTTTTGAGATCTTAGCTTCTCTTGTATATACTAAATACTAATTTTATAGACTCTTACCTGCTTGATTGACCTATTTACCCCAAATTTACCCCAATTTACCCCAATTTACCCCCCAACCCTTCGACGGAACAAGATGAAAATATAATCTAGTTCTAGATCTCATTAAAGTACATATGTGTACCAAATTTCAAGTCAATATCTTAAACGGTTCCAGAGTAAACGTGCGCACAAAAAAAAAGTTACAGACAGACCGACAGACAGACCGACAGACAGACCGACAGACAGACCGACAGACAGACCGACAGACAGACCGACAGACAGACAGACCGACAGACAGACCGACAGACAGACCGACAGACAGACTGACAGACAGACAGAAATTTTTTTTTCGCTCAAACTTAAAATCTCGACGTTTCATGACATTTTAAGCCTATTTGGACAACAAAAATTTTTAAAAATTTTTTTGTCGTTACTATAATTCCACTGTACGTGGAAGTAATATGTAATTTATAAATTTGAAACAATTCAGACGTATGCATTGAGACCTTTTAAATATTTTTGGCCTTTGGAATTTTTTTGTAACTTGCTAGTTTCCCGAGTTACAGGCAGCTTTTCACGATAAATAATGTACTACATTTTTTGTACAAAAAATACATGAAAATTCAAAAAATGAACGTCATTTATGTATATTATTATAAAAATATATAGTTATGCCTACCATTTTTAAAAGTTCATTAGTTTTCATTTTTGAAAAAAAACGGTGTTTTCTACCTTCCGATTATTTACTACTCTAATGGTTTTTTCAGCTTTTTTATTAACGTCATTACAATAACATTGCGCAAGGTTTTATCAAAATCCATTCATTGGCACTCAAATTAGAGATTTTGGTCATTTTAGCGCTCCATTGACTGGACTATTTATAGAAACGTCACGTTTTTGTTAATATAAGTAGTCAGTAATTAAAAAAATATATTCTCATATACCGTTTTTCGTTAACATATAGTATGAGCTAGATGCTCAAATTTTTTCATCCTATTACAGCACATGCTTTATAAAAATATTGCATTTTAAACTATAAAGAAATATCGAAATAAATAAATAAATTTTTGTTTCTTTGCAAATATTTCAATAAATATTAGTTTTAGCGAAAAATTGGTGGAAATAAACAGTAATGCTTATAAACTGAGAATGAATTTATATCTTGCTATGTTTTTGTAGGATTAGTAGTTTTGGAGATATATAAGTTTATAGATGGCATCTGAACGTTTATAGGTTGAAATATTAGTCAACAATTTTTAGGAACAGGATTAAAGATAATAATTAACTAGTCTTTAAAATGATTTTTTGTATGTTTCTGTATCATGAAAAATAAAAAGTTATGGCCGAAGCAATGCGCGTTTTCACATTTTATTAAACAAAATGTCGCCATTTTGTTGTGGTAATTGTTCAGTAATTAATTTTTTTTTTCAAAAATGCAGTCTTTCAGTAATATATAGCATCACCCAGATGCTCAATTTCTTTTGTTCGTTTAAAACGCTTGCTTTAGAAAAAAATCCATCCTCCAATTTATTAACCTTGGCTTCAGTTTTGTAATCAGCGATCACAAAAACAACTAGTGGAAGCATTATACTCTTCGTCGATTTAGTCAGCTTTTTATATAATTGTTACACATTCTATAGGATACTCTTCGCATTTTTTTTTTTTGTAAATAATGTTAGTTTTTGAATATTCTAAATTTTGTTATACCAATTTTGCTATGAAAATAAATATATTAAAAAGAAAAAAAAAACACCCTATCAGGGATTCGAACACAAGACCTTTGGATTGCAAGGCAAAAGCTATAGCCATTGGGCCATCACATATTAGTATAAAAATTGAATGTCTGTAGTGACAAAAATTAAGAATTTTTTTTTTAAATTAAATGATTAATAACTTTTTTATTTACTGATGATTTTTTTCAATAGGGTTCTTCCTCTAGCTAACGCTAACTTACTTTCCAAATTTCATTACAATCGGACTTTTCTTTCTTAAGTTATCGTCCTTACAAGAAACGTGACGGACGGACAGACGGACATTTTGAAAGTTGTTCAGAATTCGTTCACTAACATAATGATATGAATATTTTTCTCTACGAGCGATATTTACTGTTTTAGAAATGTGGCGATCAAATGCAATATGCTCTTCGTTTTTGCGAAGAGTATAAAAATATCCTACGTTTCAAAAATAAATGTAATACTTTTGCAAATATCAAATAATATCTAAATTTAGGGATGGTCTTCATTCCTTAAGGTTAGAGCAAGTGTCCGAATATATAGAAACTAAAGATAATACCTTAAAGAAAAGTTATCATTACATATGAGTTTATTCCTAAATTCTATGTGTTTTTTACCTCTAGGTACTGTACTAAATAGTGACTGGTCCTTTCTGTATAAGCCAATTTCTAATTTACTAATTACCGAGTTCCTCTACAGTCATTAATTTATACTAAAATTAATTAGACTGTAATTTCAGACGCAGAAAAGTTGCAAACAAT
This sequence comes from Rutpela maculata, assembly GCA_936432065.2. Taxonomy (NCBI): domain Eukaryota; kingdom Metazoa; phylum Arthropoda; class Insecta; order Coleoptera; family Cerambycidae; genus Rutpela; species Rutpela maculata. Next base: position 346,024,668 of record OW386285.2, read on the forward strand.
TATTATTAGTAGTAATAAATTGTGAGAATAATATTAAATAAATAAATAAAAGTTATTGTTTCTTTTTACAAAGAGGATAACATCTCCGGTTTTTAAACTACTCGACAGGCGCCGAGGCCGCCAGGTGCGATGATCTCATGGGTGCCAACTTGTTATTAGCTATAATTTTTAAGTGCGACCCGTTTGACTAATGAGGTGGCCTCCCTGATGCATCGTTTTCACTAATATCCTTATTTGTTCAAATAATTCTGGTGCCACTCCAGACCTTCCAGATTTTATTCGGTAATATATAATAAACAGTCATTATGACCTGGTGGTTTCATTATTTGACTCTTGATTAATTTAAAAAGTTTATTAGAAGCCCGAGTTCATTAAAGACACAGTCCGGCAGTTTTTCCTTTTAATTCTTCTCTCACTTGTAACCAGATTTTTTTTATCTCGTAGTTCCACAGTATCTACCGCAATTTGGTTCGAGTTCATGAGAAAAATTTTTACTGCCCCCATTTGTTACAGTTCAATTAGAATAGAAGCGAACTGGTCGATTGAAATTTCTTCAAAGACCTGGTGAAATGGAAACTAGATAAGGATAGAAAACAAGATACTGTGTAATTCCTGGAGGAAACACTAAGAGAGGCCTATCGAGGAAGCACGCAACGGGTAAAAAATGGGCAAGGGATGCCATATTGGTGGGATGACGATATAGTGGCTAAAGACGCCTAACGAAAAGAAGAAATGCCACGGGAACGGCAAGATACGAAAGTTTTGCTGATGAGGAACTAGAAGCAAAAGAAGCATATAAGGCAGCAAAAAGGGAGCTACAGAAGAAAATAAATGCCTCAAAAAGCAAACAATGGGATCAGTTGTGTGAATAACCGAAAGATGACATTTTCGGACAAGGGTGAAAAATAGCAGTCAAAAACTTAAAAGCATACGCTTCCTATGATTTGGACATAAATACGAAAATGGAAATAATAGAGGAACTATTCCCAACGAGAGGACAGATGGGAACAAATGAAGAGTATAGATTCATTCACGTTGAATTAGACTCTAAAAGAACTAAAACTTGGAAAAGCCTCAGGCCACGATGGTATTCCTGCGGCTATCAAGATAGTGGGCAAGATAGCACTAAATTGGCTTTTAAGCATTCTAAAAAGACTTCTGAGAGAGCAAAATTTTTAAAAAAATTGGAACGAAGCGGATTGGTACTGATACCAAATCCAAGAAAAGATGTCATAGATACCGTAGCTATAGATCAACGTGCTTACTTACTACCATAAGCGAAAAATTAATAAAAAGAAGACTGGAAGAAGCTATGGAAAACACAGAAAGACTGTCGGACCACTAGTATGGTTTTCGAAAAGGCAAATCAACACTGCATGCTGTAGAAAAAGTGAGATGGCTAATCATTAACAATGAACCAAAGAAGTGGGCAGCATTAATCACTCTTGATATCCGGAATGCCGTCAAAGCCGCACCATGGTGAAAAATTATGAAGGAGTTAACGAGAAGGGAAATCCCATAATACCTCGTTAACATCGTCAGCAGGTACCTCGAAGAAAGATCGTTGGAAATCGAAAGAGGAGAAGTTCTTAAAGTTACAGCAAAAGTCCCGCAGGGCTCGGTACTTAGCTCGACATCATGGAACATCCTATATAACAGCGCGGCGTTCTGAAAGAGTAAAAGCCGAAGGAGACCTGGGTCATAGAATTTACTGACGACATTGCTCTAGTGCTGTAAAGTTTACAAGACGAGTCCCCTTGCCTCTCACTCTGCAGAACCACTAGTTGTAATTATATTCACTATCTGGATATAAAAAAATATTGGAGTTTTAATAGCAGCAATTTTGGGCTAATGAGAGTAATGTGGGATATTCAAACCCCCGTTTAATAAAGGTTTCAAAACACTTATTCAAAAAATAATTTTCTCAAACAAGGCCGAGTAAGTAGTTTCCTAGCATGGAACATGTTTATGGCAAGGGGTTTTCTAGTCCCGGTAGACAAGAAGCACAAAGCCTAAGCCCAAAGTACAATACGAATTTCAGTTTTGATCATGAACATGTAGACCATAAACGAGGAGTGGGGGGGGGGGGGCTGGGTTAGGTTTGCTCATTTGTAACTGGGCTACAAAAGAGCAGATAGTAGCAGAATGAGCAGAACTAACCTATATGCAACCGAGCAGGTTGGGCGAGGTTAGATTCGCTCATTTGTACATAAGCCAGGAACTATCGGGGTTAGGCGAGGTTAGGTACCGCTACATCGTCTTTTCGCTTCTGCGCATGCGCAGTTTTCAAAGTTCAGCGGAGATGGTAAATGTGCCTTAGAATTGTAAAAAAAGTGAATTATTTCACATCTATAGCTACTGCGCATGCGCGGATTGGTAAAACTTCACTGTGAAAAAATGTAAATTTTTTGATTCCTCACATTAGTAACAATATTGCCCAGTTTTTTTATAAACCGTGAGAAGATGATTTTTTGCGATTTTATCGCTTCTGCGCATGCGCCAACTAGTCTCATGCGGTTTCGTATGGAAAAATCCTCTTCGCGAAGTATTTAAAAACATATTGGAAAAAGATTTAGTATGCTGGAAGATTTTACCATGGCAATCTTGTTTTCAATGAAATTTTAATAAGTTCGTTCTGACAGAACGCGCTTTTTAACATAAGAAAGGATTTATATCAAAATTCTGACGTCAATCGGCAATCGGTGCCAAGATTCGGATACAGCGCGTCAAAATACATAATAATGACTTGGCCTGGTCAAATAGGCACCACTTTTTTTTGTTTTTTTTTTTGTAAACCTTATTTTATTTAATTTTTATTATTAGTGCCAGGTTTCTGATAGACAACCCGGCCATTTCATCAAAGGCATGATACTCCTGCTACTAGCTTGTATAAAACTTTTCATGATTAAGGCTAGGATTTTGCGGAGTGAGAGGTAAATATGAGTTTATTTTCTATTTATTGTAAATATTTAAAAAACTACACATAGTATAATCTTAAAACTGCTTTAGATACTTGCTATTGTTCTAACGGATACAACTACATATATTTTTTATTATAAATTTCTGTTATATTTAAATATTGTAGTTTGTCAATGAAAATAGTCCCTAATTTCATTATTAAAGTATGGCATTTGACTATATACAAAATTAATGATAAAAACTATATATGGTTGTATTCCTTAGAGCAATGGGAAGTATCTGAAATTATTTTAAAGATTATATCATTTATGATTTTTTAAATATTTATAATAAACCGAAAATAAACGCATATTTCCCTCTCACTTTACAAAATCCTAACCTTAAATAAGACCGGATCTCGAACTATTATGTTTCTGTGTTGATCACAATATTATATTCTTTCCACTAGTACTATGATAATTTGTTTTGTTTATTATTTACGAGGGTGATTGTTTTATTATTTGTATTAAGAAAAAACGAGAAATTTGTGCAACCAGTCAGAACTCGAAACGATTATGACACACTACTCTTGAAGCCGTGAAGTGATCTTGTGCAATAGGGGGTAACACATTTCGAGAAATGGGTCCACCCCAATATTCGAGTATACCATGATTAATTTCTTTCTTCGAAAAAATTCCAATGCTGAATTTGGGAATCGAACCCAGGACTCCATTAACCATTAACCATTAAATTCAGTTTATTCAGAATTTTACATGTTATGTGTATATCATATATATCTAATTTATTTAGAATATAAATCCACACTAAAAACAGTTCAGCTGGTATTGATGGAATAACTGTTGACATTATTAAGAAAACACATCAATATTCGAGTATACCATGATTAATTTCTTTCTTCGAAAAAATTCCAATGCTGAATTTGGGAATCGAACCCAGGACTCCATTAACCATTAACCATTAAATTCAGTTTATTCAGAATTTTACATGTTATGTGTATATCATATATATCTAATTTATTTAGAATATAAATCCACACTAAAAACAGTTCAGCTGGTATTGATGGAATAACTGTTGACATTATTAAGAAAACACATCAATATATTTTAGATATATAATTAATTTAATTTTTTCAAAAAGTATTGTCCCAACTCAATTTAAAACTTAGATAGTTACCCCCATTTTTAAAGCAGAAGATAAAACAAAAATATGTAATTACAGACCTATTAGTGTCATTAATAATTTTGGAAAGATTTTTAAGAAATGTTTGAAATCTCGATTGTTTAACTTTTTCGACCAAAATAATATCATACATGAACTCCAATTTGGTTTCCGTACAAATAAAACAACTAGTGACGCTATGTGTATGGTTATCAGGGATATTATAGAGAGTTTAGATACAAATAAAAAATGCATCGCGGTTTTCTTGGATCTTGCAAAAGTATTTGACACTGTGAACCATGAGAAACTCTTAAACATTTTGGAACGCTATGGTATCCGTGGTACAGTGTTAGATGTCTTACGCAGTTATTTATTTAATAGAGCACAATTTGTGAAACTAAATGAAACTCTTAGTGAAACAGGGACTGTGAAAATGGGGGTACCCCAGGGGACAGTTCTTGGTCCGATACTCTTCCTAGCTTATATAAATTCTCTATTGCATAAATTGTATCCTATGCAGATGATACAGTTGCTATCTTTTGTGAGAATTCAGGGCCTGAAACTAAAACAGCTTTACAGTTAGGTATAGAGAGAATTAAAAATTGGCTAAATGCGAATCATCTATCATTAAATGCAAATAAGACTCGTTACCTGGTCCTTACATTAACTGAAACTAATAGACCAGACTTTACTAGTATAAAAATCACAGGTATGAAAGACGAAATTAAGGAGACAAATGAGATCAAGTATTTGGGTATAATTATTCATAAACATCTGAAATGGAGGAATCATGTAGATTATTTGACGAATAAGATAAGGAAACTTATTTATAAATTCTACCAATTGCGAGAATTTCTTTCACGAAAACTATTGTTAATCATCTATAAGTCCCTTGTCGAATCTCTTATCCGCTATGGTATTTTAGTATGGGGAGGAATGTATAGAAACTCATTACAGAAACTAAATATAATCCAGAATTATATATTAAAGATTATATATAGGAAACATAAACAGTATCATACAAATTTACTCTATACTGAAGATATTTGTAACATTCGATCTTTATTCTTCCACAGTCTATGTATATATGCATTTAAAAATAAAACATTCCAGAATTATGTATCTTCAACATACCACACTCGTGGCACTGTTAATGAAGTTCTATCCACCCCATGATTCAATAAAAATATTTGTCACAAATTTCTAATATACACACTGCCAAAAGCTTATAATCTTTTGCCAATAGAGATTAAACATACTAAAAATTTAAAAAAATTTTCAACCTTGTCAAAAAAATTTATTTTTCAAAAATTACTTTGATTTTATAAAAATTTTTAGACAACAGTATAGTGTAAATGCTCATTGTAATATATACACTTGTTGCTTAGGTAAGATTATATAGATATAGCTCACTATTCCGTAAACTTCCTATGTTTGACCAGCAAGATAAATATTTCTACTATAGTTAAATCACAGCACAACACAAGTGTTTAATCGCTTAGGTGCTTTTAAACACACTTTGCAACACTTATATCTAAACAATTACGTCACATGTACCATTCTTTTTAATTTTTACTCCTCGGAATATATTTATCTGAGGAAGAAGTATCTGTATATATCTATTTTTTCCTTGTTTGTTTTTTAATCTCTTCTATTGTAATTTGCAAGTTTGTATTTTTATAATAAATAATAATAAATAAATAAATAAATAAAAATTTTATTTTGTGTACAATGCTATAAATAAATCAAGCGTTACAAACGTCTGCGAACACGAAACACTCGCCGATGTTAGGCCAGAAAAAATTTATAGCACGAGTTTACAGATTGATCGCATTCCAAAAATGTTTATGCGAATTCATATTTTAAAAAATACAATGTTTAAGATAATTAAGTGTATTTGAAATCTTAGTTGTGATGTGGATTTTTTCTTTTAATGTACAGAAAAATCATTTCAGAAAAATATTTTTCACCCAGGACTCCAGTGTGAGAGTTGAGTATGTTTTCCTCTCGACTACGCAGTTATAGACGGAGAGCCAGACCCAAATCAATTCTCTGAATTTACTATGCCTGGTTTTTTGTCAGTTGATTACAGTAGTTGTGTACACAAACATACTTCGGTGAACTCGAGAACAGGTGTCTCAGGTACCTCTTCAAAGGTGTCATAATTACGGAGGTAATAAAATGAATTTACTATGGCTGAAAATCGTTATGCACATTAGATATTGCATATAAATAATAGTTATGTCAGTCAGTCAGTTGAATGTGGGGACGGAGCTGGTCAGTCAGCCCCAATATATGTACAAAAAATAAATAACGTGCAATTCATTTACTATAATTCAAAATCTCTGTGAAGGTATTAAACGCTATATTAATCATAAATAAAATGGTCAGTCAACCATCTTGTGGGACAACGCCCGTCAGTCAGCGAAATAAAAGAAAAAAAATTTCGCGCGCGCGTTCGGTGTGGCAGGCGGCGGCTCGCTCTTTTACTTATTATTACTTAACGAACTATTAAGTAACTTTATTTTAAAGTGTAATTGAAAGCAATGTTAATAATACACATTTTGTAAATAATTAAATTTGTCCTAATTACATTGAATAGACAATAGAGGAAAGAAATATTGAAAATGTATGCACTTAAAAAATTATATTAGATAACCAATATATAAAATACATAAAAATTAAATCATTACTTAAAGTATGAAATTTATATTTGACATCACGTAATAGTATATTACCTACGATCATATTTATTTATTTATTTAGTAAAATCTGGATTTAGTTTACTTGTCAACAATATTATTCAACAAATATTATGTCAGTTTTCTACAGCGTTTGAAAATTACGTAGGCGCATTTGTTTTTTTAAACCCCGCGTCAGCGATATAAGCCACCTATAAGCCACCTAAATTGAATTTTACGTTTTTTTCAAATGCTCTTTCTAACACTGTTTTTAGAGCAATATCATGTGAGTCTTCATCATCCCCAAAAAATTTCAAAGTAGGATGCGTAACTTTTATAACGATGCCTCTATTTTCTAAACTGTCAAGAGTATTTTTCAAGGCGTGTCCCGTGTGTTTGGTTTACCGTGCGATTTCTTTACAGTGCGATTTGTTTACAATATGTAAAGTTCAAATTACATAGATGGCAGGTAGTGTGTTTTTTACTATTTGCAGTAGTGATCGTAGGTAAATAAAAGTGTATACTTAAAGCGAGCAGGTATACTCTGGAATTTCTGTACACAACTGCTAGGTTTCATTAACCTCCCCTTTCCTATTTAAGATGGAAAGATACTCCCCCTCCCCCAACGAAGGTCCTCTACTCCAAAACATAACGACTTTTCTGCTGAAAGCACTGCTCTTAGCAGAAGAGTCGTTATGTTTTTGAATAGAGGACTTTCGTTGGGGGGAATATTAGAAGTGGGCAATCCGGTTCAACGAACCTGCTCAATTGAGCCGGTCAACGCGTAAGCATATTTCGTTCTTGTCTTCCCTGTCGAATGGCTCTCAGTCTTGAGTCTTGCCGCCGTTTCCAACTAAAATAAACCGTCGTTCGCCGTTCGCTTGAATCAAGTGAGCAATATACGCATACCTGGCAGCTCATTTTAATTTTATTAAAATTCGTTTTCTTTCATAAAATAATTATTTAATAATAAATAATTTTAATATTCCTGAATTGACAAATAATTATAACTAAACTTTGTCTTGTCTGGCTGCCAGCCAAAGTGAATTATTCGTTCGTTACCCTCAAGCGGTTCAGCTCATAGATTACTGGTTCAGGTAGATAACGTATCGAACTGATGAGCCGAGGATTCGATTCATTTAATTTTGTTGAACCCAATTGGAAACGTCAGATCTTAGCATTTCTGATGAGAGCGAAATTGACGAATTTGATTGGGAGGAATAGTTTGATTACAAAGAATTAAACATTGTAATAATAGTGTTGTAATAGTTTTTTTATAATAATAATTTATGTTAAATATAATATTTCAACTGCATAGATTTTCAATATTTCTTTCCTAATGGTCTATTGTCTATTCAAAGTAATTAGGACAAATTTAATTATTTACAAAATGTATATTATTAACATTGCTGTCAATTACACTTTAAAATAAAGTTAGTTAATAGTTCGTTACGTAATAATAAGGAAAAGAGCGAGCCGCCGCCTGCCACACCGATCGCGAGCGCGAAATTTTTTTTTTTTATTTCGCTGACTGACGGGCGTTGTCCCACAAGATGGTTGACTGACCATTTTATTTATGATTAATATAGCGTTTAATACCTTCACAGAGATTTTGAAGTATAGTAAATGAATTGCACGTTATTTATTTTTTGTACATACATTGGGGCTGACTGACCAGCTCCGTCCCCACTTTCAACTGACTGACTGACAAAACTGTTATTTATATATCTAATGTGCATAACGATTTTCAACCATAGTAAATTCATTTTATTACCTCCGGAATTATGACACCTTTGAAGGCGTACCTGAGACACCTGTTCTCGATTTCGCTTGACTGACCAAAGCATGTTTGTGTACACAACTACTGTATTCAACTGACAAAAAACCAAGCATAGTAAATTCAGAGAATTGATTTGGGTCTGGCTCTTAGACTATTATAAAATGTACTACCCTTGTTGGTAACGTCAAATAATTTTTTTTCATGACGCGATGTATATTTTGACAGTTATGAGCATACAGTCATATAGATTGACAGACATATAAATAAATGGACAATCTATATTGGTATTTGCCTGGTTACTATATGCAGAACTATTACAAGTTGTCGATAATTATGTTCAAAAGGAGTGTGTTTGAATTTCGCATGAGATTTCCGACTCACAGTTAATGTCCATTTTCAAAGGCGGTGCAAATAAAACAAATCCTCTCCGTTATTGTAAACTCAATTATAATAAAATAACACATAAACAGAACAGCGTGCCTCCGTAACTTACTAGTAATTCTCGTAGTAATTATTCTGAAAAACGGTGAAATTTACAACTTCCGCTATCCGTGGTTACATATTTCATACTTTATTAAAATAATAAAACATAATAAATAGGAAGACTCGCCGTAATAAATCAACATACGATTAAACAGGCAACCAGTTAGGTCAAACGATTGGATTTTCTCATGTACAGTGGCCGGCCTATTAAAGGTTTTTATACATTCCAGCCCCAAATGTAATTGTCCTTTGTGATATTTAGGATTACTAACAGTACGGGAGCCAGCGACACTATTTTTTGGAAGATTTGTTTAAAATTAATTTCTTATTTGTGTTATATTTAGGCTGCGTTTTCACAAGATCGACTCCTGCAGGCGTACCAGCAGGCCAACGCCTGACAGAACTTTTTTTGCTCCTGCCGAAGTCATCTTTCATCGAATGGCCCGCAGCACAATTTTTTTAACAATGTCAAGTAATAAACTACTCGCAAAAAACAGCTTTAAACAGTTCTGCCAATTGAGTTCATTTTAATTTCATATTTATGTTAACGATAGGAGCATGCCAGTCTACAATGCAAGGGCGACTTAAGGGCCGGGCAAGCTAGGCGACTGCCCGGGGCGCCAATCTGAGGGCAAAAATTATCTAATTTTTATTACTTTTCGTTAGAAAATAATTTCAAATAATATCAGTATCTATATCAGCTAAAATGGTAATAATGCCGATTAGTGGAATAACATTAAAACCTCCTAAATAATTCAAAAATGTATCACAAACGTTTTTGTTTAGCTATGAGATACCTCACTACTTATACCTCAAGCTTCTCGTCCGTTATTGACTAACACGGAGTCGATCATTAAAGATTTTGCATAAATGAAGGTCGGCATTCATTCACAAAAAAATCAGAATATTCAGAAAATTGTTATATCAACATACCATTGTATTTCATTGTAGATAATTTACTGTTTATAAATGAATAAAATAAATAAATAGCTTTTCGTTTTGTGTGAAATATTATAATAATAAAGAAGAACCTTTCTCTAACTAAACTTATAGAGGATGGTACGTTCATTATAATAAAGTTCGAGTAGACAAAAAAAAAATATTGCAAATGAACTATTATTAATAAAATGTTGTAAATGCACATTGATGTGTAAACATAAATTATTTGAGAATGGTTTATGCAAATGCAACAAGAATATTTTTTTTATTTCTAATGATCTGCAAATTATTTTTTTATAAGAATATTTAGAAATATGTAAAAAATAAAAAAGTTACAGGTGAAATACCAATAGCCACCCCCTAAAACTACACCTTAAGCAGAAGAGACTGATACTATATAAACGGGCTATATCTAAATTTTAAATATGCATTTTTTATCTTAAGGCGGTCGGAAGATATTTCAGAAGGACTGATATTTATTATTACCCTTTAAAGGAGTATAATTTCCTTATTAGTCATTTAGAGTACTATCAGCCACATAAATATCGACAGACAATTTTGTGTTAACTTAAAAAGTAGTGATCTGGTGGCCCGAAGGGACATGCTTGCACTTTGGTGGATAGTACGCCTGTGAAATTTTCGTGATTTTCTCAGGGAGGGGCGACAAAAAGTGTTCCCGCCCCGGTGGAAAATTTACTTTGAGCCGTCCCTGCTACAATGAAGGTGGCAGGAAACCATTTTCCAACATTCTGTAATGTCAACAAAGGACACAAGAAATATCAACTTCAAACACTTATAGCAATGGCACTTTTTTTAAATAATCAAAATGCTGCTGCTAACTGTTGGCCCGCTAAAGAAGTGACAGAAATTCGTATTGCGGATAAGTTACATTAATATGATCGAAAAAAAAACAAGTTTAAACAAATATGGCAACTAAGAGAGTCGCTGGCTTCCGTACTATAAGCAGAATGAATATTTATTACCTTAGACACACTTTATATTATTATTAGTATCAATTAAAGGTAGAAACCTGCCTATTGAACCCTTGTAAACAGATTTCAGATCTATTTTTCAAAATATTACAGGAGACTCCTGAAAGCAGTATATCTTCAGGATGTAACTTTTCAAGAATATATTAACTAACTATTAACTTTAATATTAGTTCAATGTACAAAATTAAATGTACATACGACGCACAGTGGCGAGAAATGCCAGTGTTCCACCCAAATTACTCTAGAGGTCGTAAATTTTAAGTTATTGAGACATTCTTTTTTTTAAATGTTCGTCTTGAATTTACCTATCGATCCCTGTAGCCGGATTTTGAAATTCCATTTTTCATTTTTTTAATTTTTAATAGAAAATCATATTTTTACAAAAAATACTGCTTTTTTCTATTAAATTTATTCTAACGGGCCGTAAATTTGAGTTTTCGTAACAATTTTTTTTTTAAATCTGCGTATTTTAATCAGCTATGGATCTGTCTAGATGAATTTTTGATTTAGTTGTTGACAACTGTCAAAATTACTGTCAAATATAAAAAAATACGATTTTTAGATAAATAATTCGTACAATAACAGGTTGGTGTTCAGAAAAATATATATAGTGTTTTCAATGTACCTGGTTCCGACCTCGACAGGAAAATATGTATTTCTAAATTTGGCAGCTGCCATAATTGTTGTCAAATTTCCAAAGATAGATGGAAGAGCTTATTAATTTTAAAAATACCCTGTAAATGTATAGAAAAATAGATATATATTGTTTTTGATCTGTTTGATTTAGTAATTGGCAGGAAAATATGAGTTTTAAATTTGGCAGCTGTCATAATTGCTGTCAATTTTCAAAATATAGAGGTATTATTAATTTTAAAAAATGTACTATAAATGTATATAAAAATAGATATACTTATATTGTTTTTAAACTGCCAGATTTAGTAGTTGACAGGGAAATATGGTTTTTAAATTTGTCAGCTGCCATAATTGCTGTCAAATTTCAAAAAATAAAGTTAGAGCTTATTAACTTTAAAAATACCCTGTGAATATATAGCAAAACGGATACAAATTGTTTTTAATGTACCTGGTTCCAAAGTTGACAGGAAACTATAATTTCTAAATTTGGCAGCTGTCATAATTGCTGTCTCATTTCAAAATAAGAGCTTATAAATTTTAAAAACTCCCTATAAATGTATAGAAAAATAGATAATTTTTGATCTGTCTGATTTCGTAACTGATAGGAAAATATCATTTTTAAATTTGGCAGCTGACATAATTGCTGTCAGTTTTCAAAACATGGAGGTAAGAGCTTATTAATTTTAAAAATACCTTATAAATGTATAGAAAAATTGATGTACATTATTTTTGATCTATCTGATTTCGTAAGTAATAGGAAGATATAATTTTTAAAGTTGGCAGCTGCCATAATTGCTGTCAAGTTTTAAGGTGTGCAGATTAGAAGTTATTAATTTCAAAAATACCTTTTGAATGTATAGACAAATAGATATATTATTTTTTATTTTCCTAATTTATGAATTGACAGGAAAATATTATTTTTAAATATGGCAGCTGCCAAATTTAGAAATCATATTTTCCTGTCAACTTCGGAACCAGGTACATTAAAAACAATTTGTATCCGTCTTGCTATATATTCACAGGGTATTTTTAAGGTTAATAAGCTCTAACTTCTATTTTTTGAAATTTGACAGCAATTATGGCAGCTGACAAATTTAAAAACCATATTTCCCTGCCAACTACTAAATCTGGCAGTTTAAAAACAATATATATCTATTTTTATATACATTTATAGTGCATTTTTTAAAATTAATAAGGTGTTACCTCTATATTTTGAAAATTGACAGCAATTATGACAGCTGCCAAATTTAAAACTCATATTTTCCGGCCAATTACTAAATCAAACAGATCGAAAACAATATATATCTATTTTTCTATACATTTACAGGGTATTTTTAAAATTAATAAGCTCTTCCATCCATCTTTGGAAATTTGACAACAATTAATGGCAGCTGCCAAATTTAGAAATATTTTTGGTTAATTCTTTTTTATAAACAACATACCAACAGTGAATGCGTGACACTATTGAAGATAAGGTAAAATGGTAGAGGAAATATGCAAATCTTATTAAATAAGGGGGTCACTAATCAGCAAAGAGAAAATCACAAACTCACAAGGGATTTTGTTAATAATTGCTAATCTTAGGAAAAGTTTTAAATAAAAAATTTGCCCAAACCCTTTATTTTTATTTCTTATCAAAGTAAAATACTTCCCTCTTGCTATACTTATCATTGTAAATTCTCACATCTTATCGACAAAGTCTGAGAAAAAAATTGATGTTTTCTACAGTTATTAAAATTTGACTTTCATATTAATACACTTTGTAAACAAATATGTACTGATAATACGGTAAAGGATATTATCTTCTGAAACCAGCACCATTGTTTGTAGAGTCCGAAGGATAATGAACTTGATCATCCAGTATATACCTATTGAAACAACATTCAATGCTGGTTTCAGAAAACGATATCTCTCATATGTACAGTAAGATTGACGCAATACTTGGAAACTCAGGTTCTTTGGAATCTTTATATGCATTATTTACCTTCGATTATCTGGCTCAGGATTGTAGAGAGATTTTGTAAAATGCGATATGCGTCAATTCAAATATATTGTTCCCTGTTTATATTATGAAAACCCAGAATCTGTGGCACTAGTATTCCATTATATTCACATACATAACACTCTATCGTTTTTGTAAGACGAGTTGGAAAATTATGCGCTATATTGCTTGAACAGGATTGATCCTAATACCGTTCCCTGCGGCACGCCATATTTGACAATTTCGTAATCACTTATTTAATCTTCTATTTTTACAAACTTTTTGCATGTTTCTACATAAGTATAAAGTTGTAGTATAATTCCCCAAATTTCAACGAACTCTAATTTGTCAAACAGTTGGTTGTGGAAAACAGTGTCGAAGGACTTTGCTACGTCCAAAATAGCCCATAACGAAGGCTTTGACTCAACCACTGAATTTTACATTAAGGAGGTAAGTTTGGTTATGGTGTCGTTTGTACATTTTTTTTTCTGAAATCCAAATTACGTTTGAGATATACGGTTATACTTTTTTAAATAGCTTTACTATATTTTGAAAAAAAATGTAGTATAGGTTTTGCATTTTTCCAGTGGACCATCGAAACCCAAAAAAAACGTCGGATCGAAATGAAAGTCGTATCTATCGACTCGAGAGCGAATTTAGAAAATTCCGTCCGTCGGTCAGTCGGCCTGTCTGTCGGTCTGTCTGTCTGTCACGCTCGGCCCCCCTAATCAGTTTTCGGATTTCGATGAAACTTGGGTGGTTAATGGGAGGCCTTTAGAAAACCTTAGCGCTGGAAGCTCGGCTCCGTTCGGAAACCGGAAGTACCAGATATAGAAGTTTCGAGTTTTTCGGGAACAATTGAATAACTCGGTAACCGGCGGTCGGATCGAGATATTACAAAAAAGAAATGGTGCCGCTGGCAACGATCTACAGATCCAGATCCAGAGAGTATGTCGAAAAACAAATGGAAATTGAATTTTTTTGCGATAAACTGATTCTCTCGAAATCGGGCTAGGAAGCACGATAACTGTTCAGGATATCGATCGATTTCGATGAGACTTGGTGGGATCAAAAATACACGGCCACAAATGAAGCCAATTGCTGTCGGTCCGAATTCTTTGCTGGCAAGTATTTTTTCCAAGGCCGAGTATGGTTTTCCAAAGAAATTGATAACTCCCGAACCGAAGGTACGATTTTGATTTTCGAAAATGGCAATTAAGTCTATTAGGTAACTTTTGTGAGAAATTTGACAAAAAAAAGCGAATCTACAAATCCTGGAAAACTTTATTTTTTTGATGAATTCTACAAATACCGAACAGTTTCCTAATAAAAATCGAAAATTAAGTATTCCGTCGACCAATCTCTATAACCAGTATAAGGCATGGACCTTTTCGGACAAAAAAATCTGAAACAGAGTTTTTTCGAAAAATTAAAAATAAACGAGTTATTTACATTTTCACAGTTTGGTAGATCAATTCCAACTTTATAAAGTAGAAAAACTGATTATGATAAAATATCTTCTATAAAATTTTGATATTTTAAATAGTTCAGTCAGAAAAAAATTAATTTCAATTTCTGCATTGAACCCATTGTAAAAGAAACATACGAATGCAAAACAAAACAGGCTTTACTATGAAACAAATTTTGATATCGTGCCTTCTCGAAAAAGTCTCTAGTTTGGTAATACACAAAATTATCTATAGGTGTCCAAATAAAAAAAAATGAAGATCATACCGGGGAAAATTCTATCTCTATAAATATTTGACCGATTTTCATTTACTAAATAACAATATAACCGATGCCCTTTCTATATTTCAAAATGTAGTTAGCCTTTACTTCAGTCAATGCAAAAAGAAGAAAAAGAAAAGAAAAATAAAACATGTCAAAATATCATCCTACGACCCTCTGCTGAAAAGGCACTGAATCATCCCAACAGGGATAAAAAGCATATCAAAATGTAGTTTTTAGCTTGTTACTACACTTTTTGTAATTTTTTCTATAATTTTACTGTAGTTACATATCGGAGATATTGGTCTATAATTTTGTACCAATATTCTTTTTTAATTCGATTCTCGATTCTCAATTCTCTTACATATTTTTTATTTCTGATTTATTTGTGGAACAAAAGAGAATTTACATTATATTTCTGGATTTTTTTTTGTGGGGATTTTCACCGTCGTTTACATAATATTCATTAAATGTCTTAACTACCTTCTTTGTCATTTATGGTCTCGTTATTTCTGAAAATCGATTTAATTTGTTGCCTGTTTCATACTATTTGCTTTTCTTACCTCTTCCCATAGAATTTTGCTATTTACCCTATCTTTGTGGATAAGGTTTTCGATATAACCGTTCTTTGCAATTTTTAGTATATGATTTATTTTATTCCTGTACTGGGTGTATTTGAATTAGCAGCGCTATCTTTAGGATTTTTTAAAAATATTTGATACAAAGCATCCTATTTTATCATACTTACCTCTGGTAATCCATAGTTTGTTGCTCTTAACAGTTTTGTTATTAAAATTTTACATTTCAGTTGATTTTTTTTGGCATTTTTTGTTTCAGTTACAAATATTATTTGTGTACACATGCTTGGATCATTATTTTCATATAAATTCTTCCATTTCTCGTTTTTTATACCATCTATGAGTGTAAATTTGTTTAATGTTGTGAAATATTGTTAACTTTTTGCCTGTATTGTCAAATATATTTAATAAAATCGTGTAATGGTCCATAACGGCTGTTTTTGTTATTACTGCTGTAGTATTTTGTGGATAATTAATATAGTTCTTTGAAAAAATATGGTCCAAACAACCTACTGATATATTTAATGTTTTAATTGTTTTTAAACTAATTAAAGTTTACAGATCTAATTGCATATCTTACTTTTGCTTATATCTAAGTTCTAAGTTGTATTTTACTATTTTCCTCCCTTTGTAGGCGCTCTATATACGGAAACACGTAGAACCTAAAAATTTACAATTGAATAGACCGCTACTGTACGTTTACGATCGCAGTTTAAATATAGAGCCTGCTGAGATAAAATAGCTTATAAATTAGAACAAGATTATCTACATCGTATATTGTCTGATTTTTTGCCAACCAGTATGGTAATTGGTTTATGTCTAATTATAAACTGTTCCTTAGACGGCTACAACATAATATAAGCAAAGCTGATGCGAACAGTTGCATATTAGAATGATACATGCAAATCAAAGTACAGTTAGAAATGTATGCTTTAGAATAAGCATGATTATTTAAAAATGATTTGGAGTGATTGGTAATACACAATTTTGTTCACTGCTTCTTTCTTATCAGATGTCATAGACTGCGTCATATTTGGCGAAATTAATTGGATATGACAATAATCAGTTCAGTTTGTAAAATAGACATCACATCTACTGAAGCTGAGAGATCTCGCCATATAAACAGCAAAACCTACGTAGAGTACGTCCCTCAGGATTCAAATCACAGAAGTATTATTCGATATTGCTGCGATTGCCCTAATGGCAACGGAACAGTGGGCTACTTTTTACATAGAGCGCAATTATCTATTATATCTTTCGGGTGCGAAATACCTACCTAGAATATTTAAATCGACAGAAATACTTTTAAAGATACTTGAGGCCGACAACATTTATACAGTTATAAATGGCGTTAGTGATGAAGAATAATCCCACGTGTTTTTATTTCGAAAATAAAATTGTTTTTTTTTTTCAAAAATTCATGATTACTCGTGCAACTGAAATATAAATTCATTATTCTGTTTTCCAAAGTGTTGTACTCCTTAGATTTTGATGAAACTTAAGATGATAACCGTGTCAAACCTAATTCCTAATTTAATTTATCAATGGATTTTTTAAACAATTCATAACAAACGTACAGAATGATGTTTTATATAATTCACAATTAATTAGTTCAATAACATTCATGTCTATAAGGATAAACCGAGAATTGAACTGTGAATGCCATGCATCATCTATCCGGGGTATTTAAACGAGAAAATAAACAGTGATTGGGAGTCTACGTGGGCACCAGGGGTGCGTGTCGGTAGGCACCCGGATATCGGGATGTCTGGGCACAGGCCACTGCTCGTTGAAAACGTCCCTACCACGCTGCGTCGTGGGTTAGTGTATTCAGATTGTGATATTTGTGAGTTGTGTTGTTATTATTTTATTGTTATGTCGTTTAATAAATGTTGTTTTGTGGAGGTGCAGTGGATTTAATTCACCGTTTTAGTCCAGGTATTACTAATTTACAGATTGGAAACATTTCAGGCGTGACAATAGAGTACATCTATGACCATTTATGGTAATTACTTCCACATCCAGTGGAAGTATAGTAACGACAGAAAATTTTTAAAAAAATTTTATAGTTCAAATAGGCTTAGAATGTCATGAAACGTCGAGATTTTAAGTTTGAGCGAAAAAAATTTCTGTCTGTCTGTCGGTGTGTCGGTCTGTCTGTAGGTCTGTCGGTCCGTCTGTAACTTTTTTTTGCGCACGTTTACTCTGGAACCGTTTGAGATATTGACTTGAAATTTGGTACACATATAATACACATAGTATTTTAACGAGATCTAGAACTAGATTATATTTTCATCTTATTCCGTCGAAAGGTTGGGGAGTAAATTGGGGTAAATTTGGGGTAAATAGGTAAATCAAGCAGGTAAGAGTCCATAAAATTGGTATTTAGTATATACAAGAGAAACTAAGGTCTCAAAAAAGAATTTGGCATTAGCCACCCCCACCCCATTATTCAAGGGGATGAAAAAAAAGTGTGATTTAGTGTGTGTACAAGAACCAGAAACCTCAAAATATTTTTTTACTTCATCCACCCCCCTATCACCACCCCCACCCTACTACCGATGTGGGATATCGTTTTATAGGTTTTTGGGGTAGAGGATTTCAAATATTATATTATTAAAGTTCCATAAGCAATTATTTCCACATACAAAATTTTTTCGTTGTGAGTGACTTGTATAGAACATCTGGATGTGGAAGTAGTGATTCCTTGGGCAGCGGTTTTTTTTAGAAAGTGTCCACTCAATAGGAACCCGATAGAGTCCATTTGACGTGTCATGTATAAATTCAACCCCTGGCTGAATTCGCAATGAGCCTGGTAGGCGGAAAATTTCAACCAGGGCCGGTCCACCAAATAAAACTATCATTATCGTCTTGTTCCAGAAAGGTGAAATTTACGCCACTCGAAAGGGCTCGATTTCTGGTACCGAAAACACGTTAGGTTGGCGGCCCCCTCCCGCTACTACTCCATGCCCACCACATTTGGAGTGACTTTGAGAAGACGGTTACCCTTCGTCATGGCCCAGAAGGTTGAAATTTACGCCAAATGAAAGTTTTCGACTTCCACTTACATCCGCGTAAAGTGGTCAGGCAGTTGGCTGCCAGGGAATTTCAAATATATCTCTTTGGCGCGACTTGGAGCCCCTTTTTCTCGCTATAGAAACGCTTTTTCATTTTGAGAAAAAAGTAGTTTTCACGCGTGAATCGGTTCTGTAACCCACACGCATATTTTTAACCGATTTTTAGATTTACCGTGTGTTCTGTAAATAAAAATGCTAAAAAATAATTGGAATTAAATAATTTTGAATTTTTAATGAGAATTGTATTGTAAAATACTTCCTTTTATCTAATAAATGTGTAAATGGGACATGAATTTTCAAGTCTTTTATTAAATTTTCATACATTTACAACTTCAAAACCTACAATCTAATCCCACTCATCATCGGAGTCCCACCCAATTCCCATATCATCTTTTACCTATTCAAAATGTTCATTTTTTTTTGAAAACATACCCTTTCTTGCAAATGTATTTGCTGGTAGCAAGTTCAAAAGTGTGCCTGCAAAGAATGATTTCTGGAATTATTTTCAAATACACTTCATCGAATCCACTTCATCGAATCCCGACAGGGTTAGAGTAGTATAAGTAATATTACGATAACATCAGGCAACAACTCGCACGATACTCTATAAACGCGGTGAATACGAACGGGTTGCATAGACAATGACTAAGCTCTCTATAATTAAATAATGATAAATCAGCAATTAGTACAAATTTATCGAATATCAATACAAAGCAATTATTTATAATTAATTTCGAATCGATGACTAGCAGATAAGGATTTCTTCCATCCAATAATAAATAACTCCCCGTAGGTATACGAGTCTAGTTAACCTGTGCTTGCGGCCGGCTCCAAACTTAAAAATTCCAGTGGGATAAATCAGACCTTCGACATAATTTGCAGGCCGGGTTCATCAAGAATAAATTAATAATATTAAACCTTTTTATACTACTCAACGCACAAGGCAGGCGTTTTGAATAAGAAGAAGATACTATATTTATGTGAGTAAATGCCTTTACGTAAACTTTGTTTTGGTTCACCCACATATGTAAGTACTCTTACTACTCTTAGAGTCTATTATTTTATGCCACGTGTAACACGAACATGACATAACCCCCAATTTTTTCTTTATTTTTTCATCAAACGCCACACAGATAATACGACCCCCTTTATCTCTGAAGGCCCTGAAGGAGCTTTATGCGGGAGTGGCTACACATATAGAGACAAGGGACATATATCCAATATCCGGGTATACTGAGATTAATTTCTTCTTCATATAAAATCCCAGCGCCACGGCCGAGAATCGAGCCCGGGACTACTGGGTGACCAAAATAACCAAATTAATATATCTTTATTATTTTTAAATGTGGTGAACATGTCATTGTATGTCATTTATATTTCAGTTTATAATCTTATAATTACTACGTTACGATATACCCGGAACTGATCACACAGAGCAACGCAGCGGCCAGATGTTGTGGCTCAGTGACCTTCAGACTATGTTGTTTTGTTATGGAGACAATCTTCTAGAAGCTCAATCGTGTTATAAGTTATTATATCTGTGATTTCACTTAAATTCGCTCCGTACTTTAATAAGCTGTATTTTATTTTATAATTGCTTATACACGGAAAAATAGTGCAAAAAAACCCTGTTTCGGCTATCAAGCAATAAAAAACTCTGCACAAAGTGCAGTTTAATATGGAAAAGAAATTCAAGGAGGAGTCAGGTGGGGGTAGAAGAGATGTTAATAGGAGAAGGTGTTTTGGAGGGAGGACTGCCTGGTAAAGATCAAGTGTGCTTGCCTGCCTCTAAGCTAACCAGTCAGATAAATTATTGAAACACCGTTTGTATGTATTTGATAATCGTCATTATTTGACACATAAATTATATTTTTTATACTTTCGGTTTCAGCAGTAGTAGCAACTTTTAATTTTCAAATAGATATTATTACATTTTTGGATTCTACATGATTTTCGAAATGCAACGATACCACATAAACGATATTTCAAATGTCAAACTATTTCTTAATTCAGTTTTTATTTTCAAGTTCAGTGTGCCAAGATTGACTTGACAATCTTTCGAGTGCGATATGGATAATCCACTCGAGTTGTACATGTACAGTATACTTTTTCTACGACCAGCTTAAGAAAAAACTACAAATGTTTGAAAACTCTATTGAACATTAATAAGGGCATGTGCATCATACAATTAACATAACCTCAAATTTTAAGTTTTTTAAGGTTATTCTCATTTTTTACGTTTGTATACGCATTTTTAGCTTGGAGCCATACTGGCTCCAAGCAAATGTTTAAAAATTCACACAAATACTTTTTGAACATTGTCGATTAATAAAAATAGACTGCAAATTATAGGTTAGATTTCTAACCTGCAAAATGCGCCTTATTTTATTGTGACAAACTATTTAAAACTTCATAAACATTACGTACTAGATTTTGGTTGAAAGTACAGGAACCAGGCAGAAATTTTAATAATAGCTACGTAGTACTTGTAAATCTTAAGAAATATATATTTTTGAGGTTAGCTGTGACGTCCCGTGCAGATGCAATTACTTTGACAGCTTACGCACTAACTTGAATTTTTCAAAACGAATAGTTGCCTATGCACTTAATACACGAACTGTGATTGGTCGGTTTCGTATCCATTCTAGAAAGTTAATGAAATTTATTCGTTCAGTTAACTAGAATTGTTGTCTACTTATCCATTCTACAGACTGTACAGAAAACAGCAAATTTACATAAGGGAGTAGAAAAACTACTATTTCTGCTGCTCACAGCATCAGAAAAAGTATTTTTTCTACTCCCTTATGTAAATTTGCTGTTTTCTGTACAGTCTGTAGAATGGATAAGTAGGCAATTCCAGTTAACTGAAAGGATATATTTCATATCAGTTCTAGGATGGATATGAAATGAAACCGACCAATCACAATTCGTGTGTTAAATACATCGACAACTATTCGTTTTAAAATCAAATTAGGGCGTAAGCTGTCAAAGTAACTGTCAGTGTGTACTGACAGTGTGTATTTGTGTAATATATTAATGTTTAATAAATTTTGTAGTTTTTTAAGCTGGTCGTAGAAAAAGTATACTGTACAACTCGAGTGGATTATCCATATCGCACTCAAAAGATTTGAAGCACGACGCTGTAGGCGGAGCTACGGCGTCGTGCTCAAACTTCTTTATCGTACGATATGGATATCATATCCACTCTTGTTGCACAATCTACTATTTACCTCCGTTGTTAATGGCAACGCATAGCCGTGTAAAATGTCAAACTTTAATGTCGTAAAATCAGTTAAGAAATGTCATGTTTTTCTGACGATGGAAGAAAAATTAATTAATTTTTCAAAAAGTGACCATGCACCAAATTTCAATAATTCTGCAAAAAGTAAAAATTATATCATGTTCATGTTACATCCGATGCGGTATTAATTTCTTTTAGGCAAATATATGTTATAAATGGTTTTAAAGCTCTAATCACAAATGCTAAAACCGACCTTGAAGTTGTCACAATTGGGTAATAAAATTGCTTTCATAACTAGCTGTACCATATGTGAACATGATAGACAGCCGGATTTCTTTAACATCTCAATTACAATTCAACGTTCGGTTAGCTCCTGAAAAAATAAATCCTATTTCAAATACCTGATGAAATATGATATTCAAGTAATATTCAAGACATTTACACATAATATGCGTAGTTCAACCCACGCTTTAAGTAGTGTAGCTTGTTCGTCCACTTAATAAAATCTTGTTTATGAATACGTTGAATATTAATATAAAGGCAAAAAAGCAACTTCTAACGGAGCATAATATATTCTTAATTTTATGGTTTATTTATACCTCCATTTAAGCCATGTAACCGCTATTTAAATATCTAGTTGAAGGAATCAATATAACAACCGATTCTACTGATCGGAAGTCCCTCAGAAGAATACCATTAGGTATATTTAGAATATTTATGTGGATTAGTAAGGACTATTATACCATTCGAAAATATGAAAAAAAGAGGATATTGATCGCCATATTTCTAAAACCGTAAATATAGCTCATAGAAAAAAAATTATTCATTCATCATCTTAGTCACCGAATTCTTAACAACTCTCAAAATGTCCGTATCTCTATCTGTCCGTTTGCCTGCCCATTCGTCACGTTTCTGATAATCACGATAATTTAACAAAGACAAGTCCGACTGTATTAAAATTTGGACAGTAAATTATTTAGGGCAAGAACCCCCTTGCTTTAAAAAAGATCTGTAAGAGTATTTACGCACAACTTCCCTCTCCATTTACACCTTTTATTTATGTGCTACATTTTCTATCAGATGACCACCCTGTATACTTTTTTAACTAAAAGTATACCTACGAAGCTTTCTTCCTGACAATATAATATAGTATAACAGAAATAAGCGAAAAAACACCTTGAGGTGGAACTAATTGCAACAAAGATGATTCTTGTTGTAAATGATAGGTAGCACGCTCCTAATCAACTTACTAAAAATATACATCCGTACTGTTGCGCAAAATGCGTTTTTTTGGCCGTCATCTTGAAAAACATGAAACAATTTTTAAAAAAAATCATAAAAAATCATGGGTGGTATCAAATTACAGGAAATTTGATGCTGAAAAAGAATATGATATTGGTTTTTAAAAGTAAAAGGAAATAACAAAATGGTGGCCGAAAAACTGAAAGCTTTTCCAGTGTTGAAAAACATATTTTTATTAATCTAAGCGGCTTAAAAATCCTAAGCAGCTTTAATTTCGCTCACAATTAAAAAAAAAAATGTTAAATTAAGAAAAATAATTAAAATTTTAATTATTTAAAGTTAAAATTTCACATTAAACAAAATCTAAAATTTAAAAAAGTTATACAATATTTTTTTTATAACAAAATCATATTTATTTTATTAAAATCAAATCATCATTCATGCTCATCTAAATCTTCATCTTCATATACATCAAAAGATCG
Source organism: Rutpela maculata (assembly GCA_936432065.2). Taxonomy (NCBI): domain Eukaryota; kingdom Metazoa; phylum Arthropoda; class Insecta; order Coleoptera; family Cerambycidae; genus Rutpela; species Rutpela maculata. The sequence continues at coordinate 346,048,582 of OW386285.2, forward strand.
GGGGGTTGGCATATTAAGATTTTTCCAAATAAAACACTGCAAATGCACTCGAAGCAGATGGTATTTCGCTGCATTTTGTGTTGGAGGCAAACGAGCTATATAAAATTCTTTCTTAGCTGAAACTATTTTCCTAATGTACTGTTCATAACGAAGCACTTTTGTCAATGTTACCTCCATATAGTGACACAACAACTTTCGACCAAATTTTCCTTAGTAACATCTTCGGATGATACAAAATGGGAAGCCCATTCGCTTAAGATTTTGGACTTTATGATATTCTTGAAAGCAGAAGATTTACTTTTGCCAAATAACGCACTGATGGTGTCACACCCTTTAATGCGTGAACAAAAAGTAAAGTTTTGCAAGCTTCCTCTCCAATAGATCATTGCATGGCTTGAATGTCACGATATCAGATTGTGTGGCAGACTGCATTAAAATGTTGTTAGAAGAATGATATAGTAGTAGGATTAAAATACTAGTATCATCAGCTACTACAGTGACATGTTTTTCTTGGCCTATGTTTAAAGCTTCTTTGACGATTAGTGTGTCTGCATCACCTTCTGCATGAATGACCTCTTCCTTGAAAATAACTCCCCGGTATATTGATAAAGCATTGTTTGTAGAGTTAGAAAGAAATTGGTTTTTCTTGATGATCACAGACGAATTTTTATCAAAGACTACTACAACAGACGACTGCTTCAAGCGCAATCTGTGCTCCATATCTTTTATATTTGCTTTTTCATACCCATCACAAACTATTGTCACTTTTCCATACCTTTTGTTGACAAAGAAAATCAAAATTCGTTTACCTAATTATTGATGATTTTTTTTACATTTTTTTATGTTTTTTCAAGATGGAGGGCAAATAAACGCATTTTGCGCAACAGTATGGATGTATATTTTTAGTATTAGCCCGTCGGGCAGAGCGCGAAAAGCCTTCTCTTTCTTGACCTACCCAATACTGAAGTATAACCAGATGGGACCTTCACTACTTGTTAAAGCTTGTCATTTTACATAGGAAATCAAAATTGACGACACTCTCCATTGGTCGAGACCGAAGATATAAGAAAAAAACTAAAAAAAAAAAGAAATTTAGAAATTTAAGATTTAATCAAATATAACTTTAGAACTAAAACAGATAAAAATAAAATTTTTGTTTGGTTTTGACAAGTAAACATTGCTGTTTAATTTGAAGTATAATTTATTGCAATAATTAAAAAATTAACATAAAAAAACTGGCAAAATTCAAAAGGATACACAAATCAGCAACATTTTTCAAATTCTTAACTCGCCATAACTCGCTTATATAACGAGCTATTCAATTTTTTCTTTCACCAAAAACTGCCAAATTTAATAGGCTTCATTTTGTCTCGATTCATGCTAGGTCTAATTTTTTAACTAAAAGCGCTACAGCCCTTGAAACACAACGAAGCGCACTACGGCGACGAAGACACGAGGCTTCCTCTCTCGCCCCCGCTACTTTCTCGGCCCATCAAGAAACGTATCGGCTGCTGGCCTCATTATTGTCTGGATAAGTATTAATATAAGTATATACTATTTTATTTACATTTAGGCTATTACAGTTTATGTATATTGTAGATACAATTTTATCAATGAAGAAAAACTGCATGTTTCTTTTGCGAAACTGCTGAAAGCAGAGAAAATCTAATGGTAAAAAACCAATTGTTAGTGGCATCAGGTCTATTATACATTGTGCAAATGAAAGAAAAAATTCTATTTCATTAAAATTCTTATAAAATAAAATGGTGGCACTTATTTGCACACTCTTCGATACTGATTTCATTATTCTTGTCTTTTTAGTAGAGACAATACATATTGCTTATGATATTAGTAACGTGATTAAAAATGTAAGTGAGCCTTCATGTGGTTATAATGAAGATAAAAATCAGATTAAAATAATATAGCATTGTCTGATCTGTGGAAAATCCAGAAAAATTAAGAATAAATTAAAAACTTTTTTAAGTAGCAATTTGTACAGGAACGAGTACGAAAACTAGAAAAAAATATATATTAAAGCTGCAGTGACGAATTGTGATATAGAAATAAAAGGCAGGTTTTACTTTTATTGAGATTTATTTGGGGATGACGGAATTTATCATAAAATTTGTTAAAAATATATTAACAAAACAAAATTAAATGTGTACAAACTAAACCACTGAAAGAAAAAATGAATTTAAGGTAGCATTAAACATTTTATTTAGGGAGGTTGAACTTGCTGTTTTGGAAAAAAAGAATCCTTAACTTTAACATTTCTAAAAACACTCCTTAATGATATATTTGAAGAAATCACGGAAGAAGAATTAGATTATTATATCAGCGGAAATATAAGAAAAAGACTAGAAAGCATATAAACAAACAAAGTGTTTTGGGAACACAAAGGAAATAAAACAACAGTTCATTCAAGTGATAATAAAGCTAAAAAGACTAACGAATTTTTGTTGTCAGACACAAGTGCTGCCAGTATCTTAAATGAAGCTATAGCTGGACATTTTAAAACTATAAAAAAACACGACTACTAATCAGAATAATCATCAATGTAAACAAGAAGCTTCAGATTTGTTATAAACATTTATGTCGTGGATACTAAATATGTCAGCACAGACAAATTTGAATTAAACGTTATTTCTATAGTAATGCAATTTGTATTAATAACTATGAAAAAAAAAACAACCAGCTTAGGCCACTTTTTTAATCCTTTACATATAATTACATGTATATCGTGCCGTCAGAAGAAAAAAAAACTTATTGATATGCTTTATTCTTTTAGCTATGGTTATTCCTACGATGAAATACGGATATTTAACATCTTTAGCTAGTCACGTATTAGTAAAAACTACGACATTTTTATTTCACCTGGAGTTCCTCCAGTAAGTTCTGAAAAAAACAATTACATTCATCGACATCGACAATTTTGATCAAAACTAAGACAGGCTAGATGGTAAAAATCCCACTCCCATTACTGCTTGGAATGGTATTATTTAAAAAAAGATCGGCCTATTTACACAAGAAAATCTATCAAATAAATTTTAACTGATTTTAACCCTTCCGGTTTACATGAAAACAAAAATACAGATGTACAAAAATCCAACTAATCGTTCAGATCCTTTACGAGTTAGTGAAAGCATGCCAAATAACTGTTTTGATTACGTGGTTACCTCTGACACTTTATGGAAAATATTAAAATATACGAAGCAAAATAAAAACTTTACTTGCTGGCATGAGTTTAACAATGATATATCTGAATATCAGTTATCTCTGTCTGATACCTATTATTTTCCATTTAATAATGCACCACCCACATTGCATGACACAACAATACCGGATTATTACAACTAATATTGTATTATTCAATTTGATTTGTTAGTTTTATCATCTTACAATAAAGGAATATTATTCTAAAACTTTTGTTACGGCCGCTGGGTGTATCATTGCGCGCTTTATGGCGAACGCGGGAACGAGAGGGGAAGCCTTTCGACTCCGTCGCCGTAGTGCGCTTCGTTGTGTTTAAAAGGCTGTACCGCTTTTATTTACAGAGCTAGACCCAGCATTAATTGAGACAAAATGAAGTTTATGAAATTTGGCAGTTTTTGGTGGAAAAAACATTCGAATAGCTCAATACATAAGCGACTTACAACGAGTTAGAACTTTTAAAAAAATTGACAATTTGTGTACCATCTAAATTAACGTCAATTTTCTAGTGTTAAAGTTATTATTTTTGTAATAAATTATACATCAAATTAAAGAGAATCGTTTATACTATAAAACTAAAAAGATATATATAATTCTATCTTTTTCGTTTGAAAGTTATTCGTTGTTGAATTTGAATTTTATTATTTTCATTTTTTTTTTTGTTTTTTTCTTGTAACTTCAGTCTCGACCAATGGAGAGTGTCGTCAAAAGTGATTTACTATGTAAAAAACCGGCTGAATAAAATGAAATAGGTTTTGTTTGGTTATACCTCGGTATTGGGTTAGTGAACGCTAGAGCCCGCCATCCGACGTACTATATGTTGATTAGGACCGTGTTACCTACCATTTACAACAAGATTCATTTTTGTTGCAAGACTACTTCTATTATACTAATAGTGAAAACTACATTCCAAATATTATTTTCCTCCGACGTTTCTTAATTAGCTTTTTTTAGAGAAACCACTCTGCATACTTTTCCCTAAAAGTAAAAGGTAAAAGTGTCAACTATATTCCAAATTTATATTCCGCCTTTGTTTCAAAATATTTTTTTAAGATGGTGGTCATCTTGTATCTTGTATTTGTATCTTTTTTTAACTAAAAGCATTTTTTTTCCTGGAAACAGTGACTAATATAATATAGAAATTTTCATCCCGTCGTTTCTTAAATATTGTTTAGAGTGACCGCCTTATATATTTTTTACTAAATTATGTCTGATTTTCTCCTTATTAATAGTGTCAACTATATTCCAAATATTATTTTCCACCATCGCTTCTAATTTTTTTATGGATGACCACCCTGTACATTTTTTAACTAAAAGTAAGCATAGTTGCCCAGAATGTTATAAGACACGTAAAAAATCACAAAGCTTTGCCGCAAATCCCCTTAGGATAGAGCGGGGCATGCCCTATTTTTCTACATCATATTAAATAATAAATATAATGTATTACTTAATACATGAAACATCATTATTCTCGTGCAAAGTATGTTCTGGCATGATTAAAATAAGAAATTAACAGAAACACACCTGTATCAACTATAATTTCAAATTATTTTGATATAATTACGCAACTCCCTCCTAACGGTTACTATAGCAACTATAACCAGCGTTAGGTCGTCAAATATTTTAGGAGGGAGTTGCGTAATTATATCAAAATCATTTGAAATCATAATTGATACAGGCGTGGTTCGGTTAATTTCTTATTTTAATCATGCCAGACATACTTTACATGAGAATAATGATGTTTTATGTATTAAGTAATGCATTATATTTATTATTTAATATGCTGTAGAAAAATAAAGCATGCCCCACTCTATCCTAAGTGGCTTGGCGGCAAAGCTTTGAGACTTTTTACCTGTCTTATAAAGTTTAGGTCAACTATATATCATTTTTATTTCTGTCAAGAGTAATAACTATGTTCAAAATATGATTTTCTCCTTTTTTTTTATCTATTTATTTAACGTCGGCTTATTTCCGCTACCAGGGCCTATCACCGACGCCAGGAGACGAGCTACCCCCAACCTGGAAATTTTGCCGAACCTCTTCCCTTAAGAAGAGTAGGGATCTTTTACTTACCTAACATTTAATAGACAAGGAACCGCCTGCTTTACATCCCCTCCGAAGGATGGTATATCCACTACGTAATCCTCGCCTGAAATTACGTAGCTTCCGCATATACACTGATATACAAGTCGCTAGAAGGTGGCACGAGAACGCTGTATTTCCCAAGATGGGTCACTCATCCAAGTACTAACCGCGCTCGACGTTACTTCAACGGAATATCGACTGACATTCACATTGAAGTCGCCTCTACACTCGCCCGCATTTTCTCCTTTTAATTACTTTTTTAAAGTGACTAGCTTGTACATATTTCATTAAAAGTATTATCTGTTTTCCTCCTCGCTAATTGTGTCAACTACATTCCAGATATTATTTTCCATCATAAATTTTTTATTTAAGGGAGTTCACCCTGTATATTTATCACTAAAAATACAGCAGGATGACAATTTTGTAAACTACATGCCAAATATTATTATCCTCGGTCATATTTTTATCATTAATTATTTTTTTAAAGGTATTAATCTTGTCCATTTTTCACCTTTGATATATCCCTGCTCTTCGTTGGAACATACTGTTTTTCTCCGTCAACTGGTTTGGTAGATATAACGCCAACGGACGGACACAAGACAGATAGACAGACAGACTGACGATAGTGAACGCCTTTAATTTTCATAATCTGCATAATCTGAAACGTGAAAGTTTGAAGAAATCTGTGAGGGTGGTTTTTTTACAATTAAAATACTTCCTAAAGTAAAGTAAAAATTGATCAATAAAAATAAAATTTATGAGACATTTAAAAATATATATATTTTATGAATAGTAAATAGTCTTAATTTTAATAATCTGAAATGTAATCTGGGATAGTGATTTTTCCACGATAACTTGGTAAGCTAGGACGTAAAATTATTTGAACCTCCCCCCCCCCCCCCCCCTATTTGAGACCTTCTATTTAATAATTATTTTGTTCTCGATTTTGTTCGTCTTGGTGACCACCATATTTTTTTCATATCATATTCCAAATATTAATTTCCTGTCGTTTTATTTTTTTAGAATAACCCCCAAAGGCATAAAAGGTTTCTTCCTTGTTAACCACCTTGTTAACCACATGAAAAGCATTATTGTTCTCTGTCGTACTTCCAACCTGTATATTTTTCATTAAAAGTGTATCAGGTCTCTTCCTTAGAAACTACTTCTCATATATTATTTTCAGCCCTCAAACATATTTTTAGATATAACGTCAACAGGCAGACACACGACGACAGACATACAGACAGCCCGACGGAATTCAAAGACCTTTTACAGGGTTTTCACCAACGTTGAAATTTTGAATTTCATGTCTTTCCAGGAATTTTTTTTAAGACCAAAATGTGATTAATCCGTACATTCTAACCAAACTTGGATACAAGTCAATAATAATGTACCTACTTATCAAAATGTGCTTCAGGTAACCATGGAAAAATATTAGCAACTACTAAAATGATTTTTTCATTACATTGCTTATAAGAATTTATTTTAAATCTTGAATAACAAAAAAATATAAAAAATTTCCATTTTTGTACGCAAATATTTTTAAATTATGACTGGAATTCCAGGATTTTACTTAAATTTCTTGGATTCCCCGATTTTTCCAGGTTTCTAGATTTTTCCAGGTTGGTGCTTTTTATAATCTACATAATCTGACAGAGAAAGATACGAAGACATTTCGGAGACTGATTTTTTCATGATTATAATACTTGCCTTCGGTAAGCGAGGAAAGTAGTAGACTGAAAAATGCCATAACTCAAATGATTATACATAATTAAATAATTAAGGATATCTTTTGTCCAGAAACTATTAGCAGCAGTTTCTAGAATAATTCGACTGACTTATACTGATTACTGATTATAAAGAAGAACTTTTAGGATGTATAACACCAAGAATTTTGAAACAATAGGTATTATATCAGAGACGTATATTGGCACCGAGTGGTAGGAAAAACAAAGTATTATTATACTGACGAAAATTATCAGTTATAATATCCCTAGGACATTGATAATGTACGAGATAAATTAGGACAATCGAAAGCACGTTGCTTGGTAATAGCCCAACGCCGAAGGCGAAGGGCTATTACCAAGCAACGTGCTTGAGATTGTCATAAAATTATGAGGCATTTGTCAACGTCAGAGGGATATTCGGTCAGAAAATTTTTTGAAAAAATAAAATCAAAAAGTCGCAACACAACAAAACAATTAACAACATAATTTATTTATAGATTGAGAATTGGCATTGCCAAAACGTGACATTTTGAAATTTATTTGGCAGTTATTATGAAGCTGTCAAAGTTAAATCATTTTACTGTCATAGTAATTGAAAATTTCCTTGGATGGTGTTATCAGTGTAATGTTAAAATGATTGGGTGATTTGTGTCACATGACAAGAAATAACTAAATTTAGTTGGTTGTTAGAACTGTCAAATAATTTTCTCTTAAATGTTTAAGGCGATTTGAACTTTTTACTCTAACAACATAGACCAAAATAACCACCCGAATTTTTTTCACATGAAAAGAACAGTGCAGTGCAACTATTACACTTATTGTTTAAATTATTCAAGTTAAGTGGAGTTCCATTTGAAGTAGTATCTGAAACGACACACCCGAGGGCGCATCTATGGAGTATGGAGTATGGAATTAGCAGGAGGGTGGTCAAAAACCACAGCACTTAGGCCCCATTGGACCCCTTGTACATCCTCCCTCTAGACAGACACTCGCCTAGGCCTTCAACCAACCTAATCTTTCGAAGTAGGTGGTGATGTTGCCTAGGGGCATCTCCCTTACATTGGCCAAGGTAGGCCAACGCTCTCCCAAGATGGATTCTCTGATTGATGAGACGGCTGAACAGTCACAGAGTACGTGTTGAACCGTCTCATCTTCTTGTTCACAACCTCTGCAAAGAGGTGTTTCGCTTAATCTCATATTGTATAGATGTTTCCTTAGCGGACAGTGTCCAGTCTGGATTCCTGTTATAAAACGTAGATTCCTTCTGGTCATTGCCAGGTAGTCCATTGCTGTTTTCTTGTTGGGATACGTGAGTAGTTCCCTAGCGAGCTGACAGCTGCTTGTTTCATCCCACAGCTTCTTAAATTCGTTGTGGGTGTTCTCCTTAATTAATTGTATTGTCGCCGTAATCGGTAACAAACTGGCCGGGCCTGGTCCAAAGATAAGTTGGCCTGCTGCCTTCTTGGCCAGTTTGTCGGCTTTTTTGTTGCCACTGCACTGTGCGTGTCCTTTCACCCAGCATACCGAGATGTTGTTCGTACTGGAGGCACCCACAAGTGCCTGATGACATTCCCATACTGCTCCTGTGGTTATTTTGTAACTTCTCAGGGCTAGTAGTGATTGTCTACAGTCTGTATAGATCCTGATTGTTTTGCCCGTAGTTCATATGCGGACAATCTCTTTTGCGGCTATGGTTATGCCCGCCAGTTCAGTTTGTACTATGCTGGCTCGCTCATCCATAGTCCATTTATATTGGATTTGCAGGCTTCTGGAATATATTCCACATCCTGCCCCCTCCTTCCTTGATCCGTCTGTGAAAATGTTTATCACACCTTCACCAGCGGTCTCGTTTTCACTATTTGTCTGTATTGTGTAGGGTCTGTCAAAGACAAATCGGGGAGAGATACCATCTGTGCATGCCTGTAGAAGAGGCGTCTTCCTGACAGCCTCATTCCACAGGCGACTTCTGGTCTCCCCACAGCCTACATTTGGTTGTAGGCCAACGGACTTGAGGCGTGCCATTGTTATTAAGGCCACTTCTCCTAGATATAGATCCAGTGGTGGCAGACACAGCATTACCTTCATTGCTCTCGTTGGCGTTGTTCGCATAGCTCCTGTTATGCTTAGGCAGCATCTATATTGAATTAAAGAAATTTTTTGTTCGCTATATATGTTTTCGTATTCGTTCAACTATCATTTACCTACGACCTGCAGATGTCTTTTTTGTTTAAATCATTTTCAAATAGTATCTTGTATAACGTCAAAGGCAGAGGCTTGCACAGCATCCATCGATATTGCCGGAAAAATAAATTACAAATAATATTTTCCGTACCACAATCAAAACTTTCATTATTATCGTCTCTATACATCTTAAATATATAGTCAGGAAATGGTTGACTAAATAATGCATTGACGAATGCATTGCAATTCAACATGATCAGCGTATTCACTATTTAATGATAACAAATTTTCATATCCCATTGAATTGGCAATGGGCATTCTTTAAGATAGATCACCAATAACAAAAGCTTCATAATATTCCCATTCATTTTTAATTTTTTGGCAACTCCAATACGGATTTTGCGGTGACGTTAATCATTATTAAATAAGCAATAAGAAACAGCGCGAAATAAATAGTTACCGCCACCTAAAACGGGAAAACATATTCCATGAAAATAATAGGTATTTTCGGGGATAATATAACTAGTGTTATGATTATCATCGGTGATAGCCCGAGGTAAAACCGACGAAAATTGACCGAGTGCGAAGCACGAGTTCAATTTTCTATAGGTTTTATTATTAATCATAACACGTGTTATATTTGGTGAAAGAATATAATGAACGTTAACAGAAAATAAATTTTTTAAAAAGTCAAGCGCAAAATTCCATGAACTGGTTCCACTGAGATTCTTCATTAATTTTGGTATTTTTTGGTGTTTTTTTCTCAATTAACTTTCGAATCTCTTCCTCGCTAGCATCTCCCCAGTGATCTACTGGTTGAAACATTTTTCTGCTTAAGAGCACTATTTTCTGATTTCGACGCGTCTATTGAAACTTTCTGTCACTTTGACAGTTAACTATTTTATTCATTAAAAACAAGTGACAGTCAATATGCGGTGATAAAATTATCACCGATTTGATAGCTATTATGCTCTTTTGTTTTGTATTTTATCCAATGAAATTACTCAGAAATGTACCATGTGACACGTGAATTATATTATCAAAAAAATAAACAGAAATATTCTATTCTAAAAATGAATAAAACAAAAGTAGAAAAGTGTAAATCTCTGTGTAAATTCCTAGTATAAAAAAAAGTGTCAAAAATGAAAATAGATGTTTTTTATTCATCCACTTCGATGCTCCCAACTACAATGCTAAAAGCAGTAGTTGAAAGTTTAAATTAAATACAGCTTACAGAAAGTAGCTTGGCGGCTGGTTACTAGAAACGTAAAAATAATAATAATAAAAAAAAAAGAAAAAATAATGTGGTAAAATCTGTAAAAAGTGAGCTTTAGAAAATATTATTTAGGTATTAAACAAATCATTAATACTTCCTGATTATGTGAAAGCAAATAAATAAAACAATAATTAATCGTAAAAAGAGAGCTTTAGTTTAAAAAAAGAATCACCAAAATCAGTCAAGTGGGAGCCGCTGCGGAAGTAGTAGAATTAGTATTTTAAATATACAGATTACAAATAAAATTTCATTTTTATATTAATATTACTGATTGTACAACTTGGTAAGCAAAAATAAAGTGGACGCTCCGCGTCGCCTTTCTGCGATTTAGTTTTTGGTAGCCAGTAAAATGAAATTTATGTCCTGTCTTGCAATCCTCAACTTCTTAAAAAACTTTGAAATGGAATCATTTTAGTTTGGACTTTTTACATCCCGGAACCCTTATCCTTGGCAGCATACGTTTGTCTGAGGATTGCGGTGCTCCCAGATATCCCGAGGGAACAAAAGAAGTTATAAAAGTGGGGTGGCGGCTCAATCGCGCTTTAAACTGTTTAAAGCTCGAGGTATAGGTAGAACTCAGGAGCGTACCTGGAGCAATTCTGGACAATTTATGCGGGTTATTTCAAATTAGAAACTACACGTAAACACCATACGGAACGAGGTTGTGATATAAATGTTGAACGTTTTACAGTATACTCGCAGTATTTTAAACACTTGAATTTTTTAGGTACTATTTCTAAATAATACTGTGTTACTTAGTACAATACCTAGAAGTAAAAAAAAAAATGCAAAATAAAAAAATGTCATATGTAATAATTTTTTTTATTGATGATTTTCATAATAAAAGGCATCATTTTCAATTTCTATATAGTCCTGACACTTATTACCCGAAAGGATGAAAACAACCCCCAAATTGAAAAATTTAATATTCGAAAAAGGATTGCTGATTTACTTCTGAAACGTAATATATTTATGTTTTTGCAGACGCTGATTACGAGTCTAAAGTAAAATAAAATAATTTTAAATGGCGGCTCCAATATGGTGGGGGGATTTTTTTTCTAAAGCAAGTATTTCAAACAAGAAAAAACAATGGGCATCTAGTTGATGCTGTATATATTTACAAAAAACAGTATTTGAGATTTTTCTTTTATTTATGGGTAATTACAGTAAAAAAATGGTGACATGTGAAAATTCATATTTTTTTCGGTCATAACTTCTATGTTTTTTTGTGACACCGAAACAAGCAAAGAATCGTTTAAAATCTTTATTAATCATGTTTAATATTAGTTCTTAGCATTTTTGAATCCAGTGTCATGGTTTCTGAAATATTCAACATTTAAACTAAATACTTCATACTGTAAACGTTTGGACGCCATGTTTAAACCTTAATATTTTCCAAACTATTAATTTACAGAAAATACAAACAAATATAGCTCATCCTCAATTTACAAGCTTTCTTACTGGTCTCAAAAAAAAGCGTCAAAAATGAAAATAGATATGTTTTTTATTCATCCACTTCGATGCTCCCAACTTCAATGCTAAAACAATAGTTGAAAGTTTAAATGAAGTACAGTTGACAGAAAGTAGGTTGGCGGCAGGTTACTGGAAACGTAAAAACCGCTGCCCAAGGAATCACTACTTACACATCCAGATTTTTTATCCAAGTCACTCACAACGAAAAAATTTTGTATGTGGAAATAATTGTTTGTGGAACTTTAATAATATAATATTTGAAATCCTCTACCCCAAAAACCCATAAAACGATACACCTCATCGGTAGTGGGGTGGGGGTGGATGAAGTAAAAAAATATTTTGAGGCTTCTGGTTCTTGTACACACACTAAATCACATTTTTTTTCATCCCCTTTAATAACGGAATGGGGGTGGAAAATGCCAAATTTTTTTTTGAAACCTTAGCTTCTCTTATATATACTAAATACCAATTTTATGGACTCTTACCTGCTTGATTTACCTATGTACCCCAAATTTACCCCAATTTACCCCCCAACCCTTCAACGGAACAAGATGAAAATATAATCTAGTTCTAGATCTCGTTAAAGTACATATGTGTACCAAATTTCAAGTCAATGCCTCAAACGGTTCCTGAGCAAACGTGCGCGCAAAAAAAAATTTTGTTTTCGCTCAAACTTAAAATCTCGACGTATCGTGACATTCTAAGCCTATTTGAACAATAAAAATTTTTTTAAATTTTTTTGTCGTTACTATACTTCCACTGGATGTGGAAGTAAAATAATAATAAAAAAATCGGCAGCTACTGGAAGCGGCTAGAACCTCCCCACCCGGTGAATCTTTGAAGCCGAAAAGAGCACTAAAAAAATATGAACGATCTCATTTAATATATTTATTAAGTTGAAATATTTCTTTCATATTAAAACAGAAAAAAAAGTCTATTACGTTCGGTGGGATTTGGACCTAAGAACTTGAGTGTTAAATTTATAGTCTGCACAAGATTAATATTTTATTCAGTATTTGAATACAAATATATGCCTCATCGGGATGCCGGAAATAGCGGAAATAGTTTTTAAAATATAATGTCACTGTCACTTTTAAAGTTTTATTGGAAAAAACTCACCGAAAACGTTCCGGTGAGATTGCTTATATTTGTAGGGCTTGTGAGCGGTTCACGAAGGTCTCTCACACCTTCCGTGGGCTTTATTAACGTCGAAGAAACTTGTAATGTCTCGATGCACTTGACCCTCAAATTTACTCAACATACAGTCTGCACGCTTTAACACACTAGTCTATTGAACGTTAGGTTAGACCACAAAGTACAGTAACTAGACAGAGGCGAAGGCTAGCCTTCCCGCCAAAACCAAATTTGTATACTCATTGCCATTTTTTAATTGTTTAACAATCAACCTCACTTTTATCTTGACACTGTTGACGTTTATCGTGTTAACTTTGGATTTGTGAATTTTGTTTCCACTCATTTTGGGATATTGAAAACATTAACCGAGAATTAAAATTCTCATAAATAAAACCTAGTGTACAACTCAATTGAAAATAGGCGCCGATTATAAGCAATTCAAATGGTAATATTTTTCAATCCAACTCGAAATACACTGTTTTTTCACTGTATCCTTAAATGGAGATCTGCACGTGACGGCATAGCTAACCTCAAAAATATATATTTCTTAAAATTTAAAAGTATTACGTAGCTATTATTAAAATGTCTGCCCGGTTCCCATACTTTCGACCAAAATCTAGTTCAATGTAATGTTTATAAAGTTCTAACTAGTTTGCAACAATAAAATAAAACGCATTTTGCAGGTTTGAAATCTAACCTATTAAAAGAAATAAATTAACAACATATTTCTCTCAGTGTAGACCAGGGTGTATTAAATAGGTGATGCGACGACAACCCTCACAGTGGCTTCATAAGTGTTTACTTCGTACATAATGTAAAAGATGGCAGGACAACTAAGTTCTCTCATTACTTACGCATAGATAGATAATTTTACAGGTTTTGTACATACGTGCATACAGTGATGCATACATTCCCGGCTTTTTGTTTTTGACAAGAGTCCAGTGACATCTAACATTAAGTAGCTAAATTAAAACATTGAAAGAATATATGCAATACTACATGCAGTATTGCACGTGTCGTCACAGCTAACCTCAAAAATATATATTTCTTAAGATTCACAGGTATTACGTAGCTATTATTAAAATTTCTGCCTGGTCCCTGTACTTTCAACCAAAGTCAAGTTCAACGTAATGTGTATGAAGTTTTAAATAGTTTGTCACGATAAAATAAGGCACTTTTGCAGGTTAGGAATCTAACCTATAATTAGCAGTCTATTTTTATTAATCAACAATACTGAAAAATTATTTGCGTGAATTTTTAAATATTTGCTTGGAACCAGTATGGCTCCAAGCTAAAAATGCCTATACAAACATTAAAAATGAGAATAAACGAAAAAAACTTAAAATTTGAGGTTATGTTAGTTATACGATGCACATGCCCAGGTAATTGTAGGACCTTATTGCTCGCGCCATCTACTAAAGTAAATAGAAACCATGCACTTACGAAGCCATTATTATAATAGGAAAGTGCCGGACCACCTATTTAATACACCGTGGTGTAGACGCAACTGCTACGCAAGGTTACAGAAAACGAGCCATCAAAACTCAAAGGAACCGCCAAAGACTTCGCCTCTGTGCAGTTACTGTACTCTGTGGTTACACTATAAAATATATCTTACACAAGAAGCGTGTTATTTGGTTTTTAATTTTTTTCACGGAAACCAAATCGAAAGAGTGCAAGTGTGATATATCGTTGAAATCGGAATTTTTACTGCTTTTCAATGGTTCGATTACAAATTGTAAGTAATCATAAAGTAAATAACTTATTGTGCCAAAACGGCAACAAACGTAATCCGATCTCAACCAAAACCTTTTCAGATCTTCTGGAGTACTAAAGAAACCCTCATGCAAAGTTTCATCCAAATCCGTTTAGTGGCTTCGCCGCTATCGTGCTAACAGACATACACACACACACACACACACACACACACACACACACACACACACACACACACACACACACACACACATACACACACACACAGACATTTTTCAAAAACAACTTTTTTGGGTTCCTGGGACCTCAAAACGTAAAGATTTGATGTTATCTCAATTTTCGATTTTGGACTAATTGTAGTAACCTCCCACAATTTTATTGTGGGGAGGTTAAAAAAGAAAAAATAATGTGGTGAAATCTGTAAAAAGTGAGCTTTAGAAAATATTATTTCGGTATTAAACAAATCATTAATACTTTCTGATGTGTTTTTTTATGACACAAAAACAAGCAAAGAATCATTTAAAAGCTTTTTTAATCATGTTTAATATTAGTTCTTAGCATTTTTGAATCAAGTGTCATGGTTTCTGAGATATTCAACATTTAATCTAAATACTTCATACTGTAAACGTTTGAACGCCATGTTTAAACCTTAATATTTCCCAAATGATTAATCTACAGGCTTTCTTATGGGCCTCTAGCATTTTCTCTCTATAACTAATACTTATTGAGGTATTTATTTAAAAAACCAAAGATTTTGTGGTTTTTCTAATATGCCCATTAAACATTAATAAGTCTAAGAAACGTTTTGTATGCTGCGAAACCATACGACAAAAAACGGTTAATTTAAACGTTTATTATATCGTGACAAATGTCTGCCCAAATTAACGTTTCTAAATTGTATGTATCATACCTAGAAATGTAATTAAATTATGACATTTAATAAACGTTTGATAAAAGTTTCACAAATACATTTTATAAGCAGTATGTAAGTAGAAAAGTAGTTAAATTATGACATTTAATAAATGTTTCGAGGATACCGTTTTTTTTAACATTGTATATTAGGGTGGAGTGAAATTTTTAATTTTTTTAAATTTTCTTATACATAGGGGGGATGGCGGCCGTTTGCATTCAGATTTATGGACAAAAAGTTTCAGCTAGAAAAAAATATATTTAGAGGGTTCACAACGATCTTGAAAATATGATTTTTTTTTATTATTATTATTTTCTTATACATAAGGGAAACTGAAGACACTTGTATTCATAATGATGAAAAAAAAATTCAGCTTTATCAAAAAATATTACGAGGGTTCACAACGACGTCGAACATTTATAATGTGTTATTTTATGCATCCGCATTTGGCAACTGACTCATATACCAAGTATCCCCTCCAATACTCCTCCACCAATTCTGAATTATTCGTGGTATATAGAAGCTACAACAAAAAAGACAACTGAATGAAACAAATGCTTCAATTGATGCTAGTATTATGATACAACTGACAATGATAGTGATTTTGTTACTAACTCATCAGTGAAAAAAAAATGCCGAATCGTGTGACTACAAAACAAAGATGGTTAATATTACATGTGAAGGAATCCACCTTGAAAGTCTTTATTTTGATGGTAGAAGAGATCGGATTAAAATCTGCGTAAAAATAAAATTCCTTTATCTCAGTTAGTGCCCGTTGGCAATAATGGTATAAAAGGTGGTGCTGTAAGGCTGATAGAAGAAGCTGTGGGCAGACCTTTGCAATGGTGTATTTGCTTCTTACATTGTAACGAGCTGCCTCTGAGACACCTTTTACAACATTTAGATGGCCCCACAGCAGGACCATCTGGTTTCTCTGGACTGGTTGGAAAAATGATGGAAAGCTGTGAGAACACAGCACTGGCGATATTCGAATCAATTCCGGAAATACTCACAGTTTTGCCAGATATATCAAAAATTAAGGTCCTTAGTTGCGATCAAAAATATCTATATGATATGTCAGGCAGTAGCCACTGGGAATTGTGCAGAATCATTATTATCGAGAAACCCACGAAAATTGTCACATGCTCGTTGGTTGACTGCAGCAAACGGAATTATAAGACTATATATTGGAATGCAAAATTCATCTCATAATTTGGTTACTCTAGCGAATTTTGTCAGTCGTGTTTATGCCCTGATGTGGTTCTCAATTAAATGTCACCCTCCAGCACCGATGGGGCACGCCAGTTGTGGAAAATGATTTCTCTTTCCAGATATCTTGACTCGGATGTAAAAAAAGTGATTGATCCTGTCATTGAAAGAAATTTGTTTTACGCCCATCCAGAAAATGTGCTTCTGGCTATGATGACCGATTCAAGAAAATCCATACACGAATTAGCGTTCCGACGAGAGATAAAAGTGCGATCAGGGGGGACTCAAGCTACTATTCGAAAGTTTGTGATACCAACATTGAATTGAATTGAATTGAATTTTGAGGCAAAGGATTATACTGATTTAATTGATTGGCAAGGTATTAATGTAACAGAACCTCCTGTAACTAAATTTGTAGCAGAAGGGATAATTTTGAAGGTAATTACAAGTGGTGATTGCAGCAATATCAATTTTTCTCGGTTCCCATGTCATACACAAAGCATGGAACGTTGTGTCAAGTTGGTAACCAAGGCATCAAGTGAATTTTTTGAACTTTTCAGATCGAGACTTGCAAGTAGAAAAATAATGCCCTAATTTAATACAAAGAAACAATTTCGCATAAAATAATAATCGTTGTGAACCGTCGAGAATTTCTTTTCGACCTGAAACTTATTTTCCATTAATTTGAATTCGAATAGAATCCATAACCAACATATTAGAGGAAATATATACACATTTTTTTAAATTTTTGTTGTTTCACTTGTGAACCCTCAAGACATTTTTTTATCGAGCTGAATTTTTTTCCCCATTAATTTAAACCCAAATGTATTAAAAAAAATAATTAATTTTTTTCAATTTTTAATATTTCACTCCACCCTATATGTATATGGCATTTTATAAACTATCTATAAAACGCGTACGTAGTCGGTACCATCAACAGTTATTCTAGCGAGTTATTCACACTAGCATAATCATAGTGGTGAGGCCCAGTGGTGGCATCTTCCTGTATGAGTCTGTACTTTTATAAATCAATAACAACTTTGGTTTACTTCTTGACTCAAATTTTAAATTCATTTATCATTCAAAATGTTGTATTTTTTTAAAATTTTTATATTGAATTGTATCTCTCTACCGTTTTTCTGCTAAATAAACTTAATTGTTTAATTAAAAGTATTGCAGGGATACAATTTTTAACACTGTATATTACATTTTATAAATGTTTCACAAATACGTTTCTAAGCTGTTCGATTTGTTCACTGAAAGTATGAAATATATAGATTTAAGCACATGCCATGTAAAATATGAATATATATAATAAAATGACTTTAATGGTAATGATTTTGTATAATAATCTGAACTGTCTTGAATGAGGTTGTTTATTAGTTCTTTTAGAGTTTCCAATATATATTTTTTTCAAAGTCTCACAACTAAATGAGATATAAATTGCATCAACTTTTCTTTCAATAAATTACAGGCATTCAATTTTTGTAGTCATGCATGATGGTCCAGTGGCTAAAATTTTGCCTAACATTCCCTACGGCGCGCTGTGCTTATCTTCAGGCCAGGTTCCGTCGAGGCGCATTTTGTAAATTCAAATTTAAAATAAATCTTGTTTGCTTGTTTGCCTTGCAATCCAAGGGTGATGTGTTCGAATCCCAGACAGATTTTTGAAAACTTTTTCCACCAACAAACTTTGTATCACAAAATTTAGAATGGTCAAAACTAACATTATTTACAAGAAAACTGCGAAGAGTATTCCATAGAATGTGCAACAATTATATAAAAAGTTCAGCAAACCGGCGAAGGATATAATTTTTACTGTAGTTACTATGCTAAAATCATTATTAATCCACTGGAACATATATTTCACGAATCTTATACGTTTTAATGTTCATTGGACTATTATAGTGAATGAACGATATATTTTATACCAAAGATTAAAACTTGTAGTAAAATTTAGGTCAGGTTAAAAATATGCAAAATTTACAAATGATGGTCATAGTACTTGAATATTAGAGCTAACTTTAAAATATCTAGGTAAAATAAGTGACAATTATTTCATTTATATTTTTTCTCTTTAAACATGTGTTTAACATAACAGGAAATTTCGATAAAAATGTCACGGTGATATTAGTCAACAAATTCTCACGATATTCATGCCCTTATTAGAGTCCGTTTCTGTGGCATTTATAAACCCCATTTTTTGCACTGCCACTGGTATAATCAGTGCAGAAGTAGTAGTAGGTGGGATTTCAGTCTAAAACACATTACAGGCAGCCTAATCCTGCTAAATCCTTAACCATTTCCCCACCTTATTCTTGTCGTTTTGTCAGGATACAACTAACCGAAGATAACGACCGTCTGATAAAGCAAAAACGACGTGACATTATTACAGGGTTTTTAAAAATGCTTTATAAGACAGTGAAAAGCGTGAAAATGTGTTTCCTAGACGTGGAAAAATCGAAATTAACCGGCGTGTTCTTCACCACTTAACAAGTCCTTAGAAAATAAAAATGAGATAGCGTTAATTTTACATTATGATAGATTTAATGTACCTACTATTTATGTAGGCTGACCATATTATCAAGGTTCTCCTTTAAAAAAGTTTTCTTACAAAAATTGTGTAGATTTTTATAAACTGCAGAATGGCTTAAAGTGGTTTAAAAACCATAGATTACTTTAAGAGTTATGACGGAAAATCTTCAAAATTAGGAATATATCTATGTCAAATATAGCTACTTCCAAGACTTCTGTAACTGTGAATCATCTAGTTTTCTTTAGAATCGCTGGGTTTCAAAAGTTACTCTTTAGGGCGTTAAAAAATTAATTAAGAAGGGAGGAAATACTGGTATTAAATATAGTACATCTCTCCATTTTCAACGACATTATCACAAGCCATATTTATTCATTAGAATCAAGTAATAGTACAGTACCTACACTCAAAGAAATAGTATGGGTAAATTCAACAAAAAAAATGGTTAACTAACAATATCGTTAATTTTGTTAAACCAAACTATATTGATGGTATTTTTAAACAAGAGGTGATTGTTATTTTAATTAATAAAAAGTTGTCGTACAACAAAACAAACATTAACTTAAAAAATAGATTATACTCTTACGAATTTATAGAAAATTAATAACATGATTGCAGTGTTCAAATTCTCTCAGGGATCATCGATATATTTGGATGGATCTTATAAACGATCTCTAATCTTTGGTTTGGGTGGTCTGATGTCTCAATACTGAGATTTTGGCTAACCAAAAAAAACTTCATCATGCAATAAAGTGTAAATCAACCTAAAAATTAGTTGGTGAACAAAAAACAAAGTCGTTGTACTATTTAATTGTAGACCAAATTGAAAATGGTCAGTGAACATAAAAAAATGTCATTGTACTATTTAATTTGTTACAAGAAGATATGATTATTAAACTACTATTTGTTTACGAAAACAAATAAAGTTGTATGACTATTCTTTACTGATTGATTTAGCTATGAAACTAGATAGGCGCGATTTCATATGCTCTTTTTGGTTGAATTTACCTATCATTTTCTTTGAGTGTAGAGGTAAAAATTATGCAAAAGTTCGGAATAATGTCATATTGAACGGATTTCGTTCATTTTTGGCAGAATAATAGTAAATGCTTCACGGAAAAGTTTATATATTGTGCGGAGGCTTGCTAATTTATAGGGGGTGGATGCCACCCCCTCTCAGAGAGTGGCACTTAAAAAATATATATATTTATTGGAGTTGAAGTAGAATCAAATTTTAAGAAGAAAAGGTTCTATCCAATTTTTCACATAAATTGATAGTTTTTAACTTATAACGACTTCAAAATTGCGATTTTAGCTTAAAAAAGATATTTTTAAACGGCTTTCGTTAAGTATCTCGAAAAGTATTACTTTATCGAAAAAATGTTACAGACCAATTACAGAAAGTACAAACTGGGAATTAATTATACTTTTTGTTTATTGATGTAGGATTAATAATTTTGGAGATATTTAAGTTTACATTTGGCATCCAAGGGTTCATAAGATAATTATTTAGAGTGAGAGTTAAATATCTCAGAAACTGTGACAGTTACGTCAAGGATGCTAATAGGTAGAATAATAGGTTATTAATTAAGCTTTCAACTATTTTTTTATTTGTTTCTGTAGCATAAAAACCAAAGAAGTTATGACCGAAGCAATGTGCGTCTACACATTTTTTTAATAACAACGTCGCCATTTTGTTATTGTAATTAGCCAGTAATTAAAAAAAAGGAATTTCAAACACTGTTTATCATTAATACATAGCACGACGTAGATGCTCAAATTTTTAGATTTGTATACAGCACTTGCTTTAGAAAAAAATGCTGTTTAAACTATAATGGTATTTTCGATAAAACGTAATTTCTTTTTCCTTTTCCAAATATCTCAATAAATATTAGTTTTGTTAAAAAATGGTAGAAACCAAAAATAAAGCACATAAACTGATAATGAATTTCGCTTGTTTATTTATTTACATAAATTTAATAGTTTCGGAGATATGAAAGTTTACAAATGGCGTCCGAACGTTTATAAGACGAAAAATACTATTTAAATGTTAAATATCTCAGAAATTGTGACACCTACGTCACGCATGCTAAGAAATGAAATTAAAATTCAATTAATTGGGCTTTCAAATTATTTTTTACTCGTTCCTGTAGTTTAAAAAATAAGGAAGTTATGAAGGAAAAATGTGCGTATTTACATTTTTTTATGTAAAAACAGGTCGCCATTTTATTACTTTAATTAGCCAGTAATTTAAAAAATTCTCAAATACAGTTTTTCGTTAAGACGTAGCATTACCTAGATGCTCAAATTATTTTGCTCATTTAAAGCATTTGCTTTAAAACTTAAATATCTCCAAAATTATTAATCCTACATCAATAAACAAAAAATGTAATTAATTCCCAGTTTGCACTTTCTGTAATTGGTATGTAACATTTTTTCGATAAAGTAATACTTTTCGAGATACTTGACGAAAGCCGTTTGGAAATCCCTTTTTTTAAGCTAAAATCGCAATTTTGAAGTCGTTATAACTTAAAAACTATCAATTTATGTGAAAAATTGCATAGAACCTTTTCTTCTTAAAATTTGATTCTATTTCAGCTCCAATAAATATATATACTTTTTAAGTGCCACCCCTATGAATTAGCAAGCCCCCGCACAATATAGAAACTTTTCTGTGAAGCATTTACTATTATATTGCCAAAAATGAACGAAATCCCTTCAATGTGACATTATTCCGAAGTTAAAACCTCTAGTTACTGTTTTTCTTAATTAGCACTGTTGCCATGGAGAGGCGTGATAAAAAAAGTAACTAAAAAATCCAATAATAGTCGGGAATCTGAGCTTCAATTTAAGGCTTAGTTTTTGAATCTTGAATACCTGTCAGACCTGCAACTGAAAAGTATCGTGTTTGATGTAAAATTGTCTGCTTCGTCCGATTCCGGAGAGCGCATAAAAATCGTGGATTGACTTCAACACTTAAATGGCGAATGTCCCCTTATTTCAGAAATCGTGAAGAGTTTAATTTTTAAAATATAACCTCTGTTTTCCCCTCAAAACATAAGCTAAATACCTATTTTTTTTTAAATTATAGCTCACAATGTACTTAATGTAACAGGGTAGTCAAAGCACATCAAATATTTATAGAAATTTTAGAAACAAATATTGCGTGAACCTCTACCCAGTCGGGGGCGCATTGAAAAATGTAGCCTGCGAGATTTTTTTTTATTTTGGAAAATTGACAAAACCTGCAAGGGGGCGCGCCACGAATTAAGAAACCGAGGAATGTGGGCAGTCGTTTGTGTTACTTAGTATGTATTAGTCGGTACAATATTTCTGTGTTAGATTTTATGGATTTATTTTGTTCAAAAAGATGTACTTATTAATTTGGCTGTTTAGAATTCCTTAGGTTTAATTACGTCCACATCGTGGAAGTTGTAACGGTATTTTTTTTTCATTCAATATGCTTCGAATGCCACGAAACGTAAAGATTTTAAGTTCGTGCAAAAACATTTTTTCTGTCTGTCTGCAACTGTCTGCAAGATGGAATTATTCTGGTTGATTGATTTATATTAATATTTAAACTTCTTACCAATACATGAACAATATATAGAGCGGGCGCCAAGAAGAAATCTGTTTGAAAAATCCGTAGGATTCATTCTGGTTGATGATTTACATTCAGAAAGATGTAGAGAATGAAATTCTGAAGGTTGTCAAACAAAACTTTAGGGATTTTTGTTTTTACCTAAATCATAACGATAATTTCGGGTACGATTAACTCCAGCGTCTTAAAACCATTATAAGATAATTAGTAATTAATATTTTGATCTGAAATTTTTAAGGCATGTCTTTTTAACGATTTTCCACAAGATTGTTGTTTTAAAATTATAATTTTTTTTTTTTTTTTAAATAAAAAGTTGATTTTTTTTCTTGTACATTCAGTGTGCCAATGTGACTAATTTTTTGAGACCCGGCTAATTTGACAAAATATATTTTTTAATATTTAAAAAAAATTAAGTAGTTTTTGAGATAAGGTGTGAACTCAAAAACAGCATGAATTTCACAAAATACAAATTTAATCAGGTAAAAATAAGCAAATTAGCTGTTTACTTAGTAATAATTGAAGACACAAGTGAATGTCTATGTGAATTTTCGAAAAGAACGAATTTTTTATATGAATGAAGGTTTTAAGTACACGAAATTCTCCCAGGTACATTACATTTGATTCTAATGCTAAAATACCTGATTTATAAATTGACAAAGGATCTATGTACTGTTGAGGTTGATAGGTTGTTAAAAACTTTGAGATCAATGATCTCAAAATCACTTTGTTGTTACATAGACCTTCATCTAATTGTGTCTTAAGTTGATAAAAATATAACAAAAAATTTTATATTTCCAAAATTTCTAAAGACAAATTTTGGCAGTTATTTTAGTCCATCGGAATTAGCATTTTTGGTCGATATTTTTAGTGCAGAAATGTGACCTATTAATGCAGTCAATTTGTGCTCAAAAGGGCCCCTAGCCGGAAAGTTGTGGGGTAGTTTTGATTTCTTCCATTCTGTACGTTTTCTGGGGTGCTGAATCCGAATCTGCGGTTTGCTAACAAAATTTCGTGACGCAACATTGAAAAAAATTCAAAAGAAAGCAAAAAATCTTATTTTTTGGCGGTCTTTTGCTTATAACTCGAAAACTATCAACTTTTCGTAAATAAGCTCTCTATTCAAAATGAAAGTGCATAAAATTTCCCACCAATTTCATTACTTAGATTTTTTTTCTCCGACGAACGGTTCGGTTTCAAGCGCTAGTTGAAAATTGGCGTAAGATGTGATGGCCGGTGTGTTTTTTTTGGTGGGGGGAGAGGGCAGGACCTCTCGGGAACAATACAAAGGGCCTCAGAATGGAAGCGCAGGTACACGGTGACCTAGTTGGCCTTGGCTCATTTGTGAAGGAGTCGAATGGAGGGAAGAAGGCTTTTAAACCAGACAGGGCAGTTATAAATTATAAATTATAATTCTGTGCAAATATAATTCCGTCTTGTAAGTCTTGTCATTTTATTTATTCTCTCCCGCCCTCCCCAAATAAGTTTATAACTGCCCCGTCTGGTTTAAAAGCTTTCTTTCTCTCCATTCGACTGCTTCACAGACGAGCCAAGGCCAACTACGTCACCGTGTACCTGCGTTCTCATTCTCGAGGCCCTCTCCCCCCACCAAAAAACACACCGGACATCACATCTTTCAGCCGAAATACGCCAACTAGCGCTTGAGACCGAACGGTTCGTCGGAGAAAAAATCTAAATAATGAAATTTGTGGGAAATTTTATGTACTTTCATTTTGAATAGAAAGGTTATTTATGAAAAGTTGATAGCTTTCGAGTTATAAGCAAAAGACCGCCAAAAAATAGGATTTTTTATCTTTTTAAATTTTTTTTCAATGTAGCGTCACGAAATTTTGTTAGCAAACCTCAGATTCGGATTCAGCACCCCAAAAAACATATAGAATGGAAGAAATCAAAACTACCCCACAACTTTCCTGGTAAAAACACAATTTGACTGGAGTATATATCAAATTGAAGGTTTTCACATTAGAAAAAAAACTGTCACAACCCGCAGTCATAAAAAAGGGTGAATTCCGAGAAATAGACGTATATATATCATTTTTTTCGCCTTTTTTCACATTTTACTCTAAAACTATGCATTTTAGAGGAAATATTTAAGAGGCAAAAATTGTAGAGCCGAAAATTTACGATCGACATAGGTATTTGAAATTTTCCTTTAGTAGTTGGTTTTCCCGCGTGAGCACGCTGGTGCATGTATGAATATAATATTCTTTTGCACCTTTCTTCTATATTTTGAGTACAAACGATGCATTTTTATGAAAAATAACAACAGGCAAAACTTGATGGAAAATTTTCTAGCGATAAAACTTTTTTTTTTCATAAACTTTTGCCTGTTGTTATTTTTCATAAAAATGCATTGTTTGTGCTCAAAAGACAGAAGAAATGTGCAAAAGCATATTATATACATACATGCACCAGCGTGCTCACGCTAAAGGAAAATTTCAAATACCCATGTCGATCGGAAATTTTCCGCTCTACAATTTTTGTCTCTTAAATATTTTCTATAAAATGCATAGTTTTGTAGTAAAATGTGAAAAAAGGTGAAAAAACGCGAAAAATGATATACATATATCTATTTCTCGGAAATCCTTTTTTATGACTGAAGGTTGTGACAGTTTTTTTTCTAATGT
Organism: Rutpela maculata; assembly: GCA_936432065.2. NCBI lineage: Eukaryota > Metazoa > Arthropoda > Insecta > Coleoptera > Cerambycidae > Rutpela > Rutpela maculata. The sequence goes on from OW386285.2 coordinate 346,074,282, forward strand.
AAAAACCTTCAATTTGGTATAGGTCACATTGCTGCATTAAAAATATCAAGAACTAGCCTTTTTTTTGTATAATTCCGACGGACTATATTATGAATGCATTTACAAAGAGAGATACAGATTAACTAATTTTTTTTAAAACTACAGGACATGGTTTTACAGTCTGCATTACATTTAGAAGTCTTAATTAAGTCTGGCAAAAGAGGTTTTAACATTTGAGTCTGGTGTAGCTTGCCACCTCGTAATTCCTAGCCAAATTGTACACAGTTCAGATGCTCGTGCAGTGGTGTGATGAATTTTTCCACAAATATGTTTGTGCAGCAGCTCTCAAACAATGTAAATATAATGCATCGTATGTACAAATAACTTTGACTAAATTCAAACAAGCCAATATTGCGGGTAATTAGCTTGTAGCTTAATTAATCTGCTGTAGTTTTTTGTTTCGCAAATAAATAAGTGCAGATTTCTTCAATCTGATGAAAGTCCATAAGAATTTCTGGATTGTTAGCAAAAGTAATGACAAATGATTGCTCTTGAACCTCTTAATGTGAAATATTTCGAATCAGGGGATAGGCGGCTGATTCCTTTCACCACCAGGTGGAGAGATATCTGAAGCAGAAGGGTAAAGTATACAATTTTAAAGACTTCACTAATATAGTTGAAAATGCTTCAAATAATGTTAAAATCATCGACAAAGAAATAGGTAACTTATTTAGTTGACAGAACAGCACATCGCAATATAAGCTTAGTAAAATAACTACTAGACCTTATCAAATGAGATGGTGCAAGCCAGTTTTTTTAGAGGCAAGAAAACTCTTACCTCTAAGGCTGGGCTTGAGATTGAAGAAAGAGAACAAAATTTTTGAATGCCGAGGTGGCGAAGGAAGGTGTCTTAAAACCTTCACCTAAAGTAGTTCCCAGAGGAATAACTGCCGAAAAGGAGAGATTTTATACTAGCAGCTAAACTGTGTGACACAATGCCATAAAGTAGACAAGGATTTTGCAAGGATCTTCCCATTTCAACTCACCCTGTTGGTTTAGATGACGAGTAAAGTGGTTCATTCAATTCTAGTTGCTTCTTTCTTTCGATGTATCAATCAATAAATAATTATTCCAGATTTGTGTAGATATGTCTTTTTTTTGTTTTTTAAACATATTGCATGTTAATGGTAAACGTCGTATCTAGGTAATATCTTAAAATTACGATTTTATCAGTTATGGCTTCTATCCTTAACAGAGCAGCCTGTCTAATAATTTGGTGCAGGTGAAGAATCCTACGGAGGAGAAAAGAAAGAAAACGACCAGCTGCCCCAACTAACAGCCCTCATTTCTATTTATTACTGTAGGGTCTCAAAAAATTATCTAATTGGCAAACTGCAGCATCCAGACTCGTACATAATTTACATATCTATATCTATAAAAGAATACCCTGACCGACTCACTGATCTATCAACGCACAGCTCAAACCGCTGCCTCTGGAAACTTCATATTTTGTATAGAGGTTCCTCGAGTGACGTAGGCAACCACTAAGAAGAGATTTTTCGAAATTCCACCACCAAGAGGGTGAAAAAGGGGTTGAAATTTCAGGTGTTTTGGAAACGGTCAGACCTAGAGGTGTGAAATTTGGCAGAAATATTTTTTGTTGAAATCTGTTAGACACGTGTAAGATGAAATTTCAATTTTCACTTTTTGAATGGGTGACAAAAAGAGACTCCTGAAAGGGTGAACGGGGAGGGGGAGGTTTTTAATCTTTTCGGAAACGGTTAGATCTAGAATCGAGAAATTTGGCAGAAATACTCTTTATTGGAATCTATTAGACAAGGGTAAGACGAAATTTGGATTTTCACTTTTTGAAGGGGTGAAAACGGGGATGGTAGAGGTTTAAAGCGTATCCATATTTTTGAAATCGGGTAAGTCAGAAACGTGATTCGAGCGATGGACTCTTCTGAGGAAATAAGGAGACGCGTATTCAACGGTACTATGGATACGCAGTACAATGGGTGCGCAGTGGGTTTCCCCGGGTACCATGGACACGCAGTAGGTTCTCTCGAGTGTACTTCCTGAGTACAATATGAGTACTCAGTGAGTATGTAGTACTTCTTTATAGGCATAAGTTCAGTGTTCTTAATTCTACGCGGATGACGTCTTCCACGCGAACGAAGCCTCCCCTCCCCTCGGAAAGGCTAGCCAAGTCTTCACCATGAAGAGAGAAGAACGTATGCAGCGTACTTATTTTGAATAGACAAGGCTTGCATGTTAATGTTTTGTTTCAATGGAAACAGTTCTCAGTGTAGATAACAAACAGCTAGTAAAACTTCATGTAATTCGAGGCAGTTCTGACAGTCTTGGTGTTTCATTCCTCAATTTCACAATAATTATTAAATACAATCTTTTATTTTAAACATTTTGTAATTGCCGATGTGGGAAATATAACAAGAAAAGAAAGTCATTTTTTTCTAAATTTTTTTAATGTTAAAATTTTAAAACGACAATCTTGTGGAAAACAGTTTTGTGAAAAACCATTAAAAAGACGTGCCTCAAAAATTTCAGATCAAAGTATTAATTACTAATTATATAATTTTTTTAAGATGCTGGAGTTGCGCGCACCCGAAATTATCATTATGATTTGGGTAAAAACAAAAATCCCCAAAATTTTGTTTGCAGAATTTCATTCTTTACATCTTTGTGAATGTAAATCATCAACCAGAATGAATCCTACGGATGGCGCTGAATTAATAGATAATTTTTAATTTCTTTGTAAACCTGTAGAAATGTAATCCCACAATTAGGATTTCATGTAAATCAGATTGATGGAAACAGGCAAGACATTTTACCACCCTAATGCAGCAGAAAAAAAGCGGTATTATATTGAGTATGACTTGCAAAAAGCGATAATAATAGAGCGAACACTGACACGCAGAGTAAATACCATTTCGCATTTATGTTTCGATTTTAATGGTGGTGATGAGTTAGTTGCCTCAGTTTATAGAGTGCTTTTGATTGGCTTGATTACAAGTTCACTATGCAAACCTGCATGCAAATGAGTACTCAGTGTTAATGTAAACAGCGCTTTTGTATTTGTACTGTTAATTGCCTTTTGTATGACAGAAGAATCAATCAACTTTGACATGACAGCAACATCCATATTAATATACATAAATACTGAGCGCGTTACAAAATGTTCGGAATTCATAGATTGCGTTGCTTAAAAAGTCGGCAGGTTGGAATTAATTTAAAATTTGTTGGAACGTTCAAATTCAAATTCTTTATTCAATTTTATGACCTTTCAGTTTTATTATGGATTAGTTTTATCATTGAGATAAAACAAAAGTGAACTACAACAGTACAGTAACTACAGATTTTAACTTGGAGAAATTGTCACATGGACTAAATTTCGTATATATTTTTTTTTCTTCAAGCGTATTAAAATGTTTAAATTATGTCACCAAAAACAGAAGTAGAAGTAGGACATTGTTTTACTAGTAACAAAATGTTAGTACCGAACGCCACCGTAGTGGACATTGTTTTACTAGTAACATAATGTTAATACCGAAAGCCACCGGTGGCGAGCCATCCACTAGCCACTTGTCATATTATGTCAACATGTAAGACTGTAGTTTGAATATTTGTACATTTATGATAAATAAATGAATTTTTGCATTTTAATACGCTTGAAGAAAAAATAGTATATATTGCACGGAGTAGAACGCCTTTTTTTGTGTTTCGCCCAGTTTGCAAATCCTGGGCTCAACACAAAAAAATAGTGCGTTCTACTCCTAGTAATATAATATACTATTTATTGGATTTTAAACGCATCAAAGAAATATGCCTATATTATGAGTGGGCTCATAATAACTAGAAATAATATAATAAAAATAAAGCTGAAAATCGAGACTGGAGGGGGAATTTTTTGCTAGAATATGAAGCATACGTGTAAAGAAGTATAATAATTGTGGGTTTTGAACTTCAAGTGAGGTCGGAACACATTCGTTTAAATAAGTGGAATCGCGACATATCGCCTTTTCTCGATTCTTTACAAATATCGCTGATCTTATTAGTTGTATTGCATAATAGAAATTGGACATTGTTTGCAGTTAAATTTCGAATAAACTTAGATACACAACCTTCTATTAAATATGTAGGTTAACCTCAAGGAAATTAAAAAGCCGATATATAACAATTTAATATACCTTTAATAATAATATCGACAACTACAGAAAATTTCAAGTCAGAATTTTAGTTTAAACGGACTGAAAAAAAACATAAATTGTTTAAAATTGTGTTACTTCATAGTCTTAGTCAAGTTTTACAGAAACATTAAAAAAACTAGTTTTTTAAATGGACTTTTGATTGGCTTTAACAAAACATTTTTTTCTTTATTTTATCATTTTCTGCATTTATTTAAATCATTGTTTTTGAAATTTTTTTCATAAATATAAAATGTAACGTGGTTTAAAAGAGCATAAAGAAAGCAATAATTCAAAAAAATAAATGTGCTCTTTTGTTAATTGTAAGACGCGATATCATACTTTTGCATTTATAAAGAAATCTTAAAATGCAAAAAAAAATGTTAAAATAAACAAAACAAAAATATTTTGTAAAGGCCTCAAAAGTACCTTTAAAAACCTAAAGTTTTTTTAGAAAAATGCCTCTCAACGACTTGATGGCACAATTTTACGAGATCACAAAGTTTTAAACATTTTATTGGATTTTTTTGGCAGTTCAAATAAATTTTCTGTGGTTGTTAACATCTATAAAGATAAAATTTTTATATAATATATATAAAATATTTTTTTTATCCACCCCCACTACCACCACCTATCACCACCCCCACCCCACTACCGATGTGGGGTATCGTTTTATGGGTTTTTGGGTAGAGGATTTCAAATCTTATATTATTAAATTTCCATAAACAATTATTTCCACATACAAAATTTTTCGTTATGAGTGACTTGGATAGAAAATCTGGATGTGGAAGTAGTGATTCCTTAGGCAGCGGTTATTTTTTGAAGTTAACTAAATACAGTGCAGTTGAATTGATTATTTTCGGCGTCAACATTCCACTAGAAATTTTATTGTTGGTTCTTATGTATTACGAAAAAAATATTTGCGCCCAAAGATTTCTGGTGCGTCAAAAGTTATATGCACTTTTTGACGCGCTTTCAAGGATTTTCTATTTATCTGAATTTATCTTGTACTAATAATCGAATGGGAATTTTGTAAATACTGGTTTATTTGAAATAAAATTCTTAAAAAATATAGACCTATACTCAAAGAAAATGAGGCGAATTCAACCAAAAAGAGCATATGAAATCGCGCCTATCTAGTTTCATAGTTAAATCAATCAGAAAAGAATAGTCATACAACAACCTTATTTGTTTTCGTAAACAAATAGTAGTTTAATAATCATATCTTCTTGTAGAACAACAAATTAAATAGTACAATGACATTTTTTTATGTTCACTAACCATTTTCAATTTGGCCTGCAATTAAATAGTATAACGACTTTGTTTTTTGTTCACCAACTAATTTTTAGGTTGATCTACACCTTATTGTATGATGAAGTTTTTTTTGGTTAGCCAAAATCTCAGTATTGAGACATTAGACCACCCAAACCATGATCCCTGAGAGAATTTGAACATTGCAATCATGTTATTAATTTTCTATAAATTCATAAGAGTATAAGATGATTGATTATTGTCAGAGATTTGTATGTGGCGTCATCTAGGAATAATTTCTGTAATAGACTACGTGGTAAGCAAGCAAATTTTATGGTAATTCCCTTTTAGAACTTCTAGAAGACAACAATAATATTGGTTTGTCTACAAAGTACAATAATACAGCGAACTAATACTGGGTTAGAATTACAATTCGATAATACTTAAAAATAAAGTCTACTATTTATCTAGTTTCATTTGACAAAATTCAACAAATTGTTAGTAAGATGAATAAATTATAGTCTTATACTATGGCGTTAATGTTTATTTTGTTGTGTGACAATCACCTTTTGTTTAAAAATACTATTAAATATACTTCAATTTAACAAAATGAACAATATATATACTATTTTTTGATTGATTTAACCCATACTATTTGCAAACAAAAGCACTGATGCGACGTCTGAATTCATCAAAGTGGATGGCAGAACGATGTTATGTTTATGTAAACAGAACTGCGGGTTAACTCTACAATAATATTGGTTTATCTGTCAACTATAATAGTAGAGCAAACTGCTACTGGGTTTACAATTACAATTCGACAATAGTTAAAAATAAAATATACTATTATCTAATTTAATTTGACAACAAAATAATAGTCAGACGAAAAAAATAATAGTCTTATTCATCTATTTTTTAAGTTAATGTTTGTTTTGTTGTACGACAACTTTTTATTAATTAAAATAACAATCACCTTTTGTTTAAAAATACCATCAATATAATTTAGTTTAACAAAATTAACGATATTGTTAGTTAACCATTTTTTTTTTTGTTGAATTTACCCATACTATTTCTTTGAGTGTATCCGATATGTATAAGACAATCCGCCATTTTGGAAAAAAATAGAAAACACCAAAAATTGCCAAAAAATTTTTCAATAAGAAACAAAGTTGTCAAAAATAAAACTCATCTATGGTCAAATACAATGCACCAAACCCGGACGCTGTAAGTCAAATAGAAAGGTCAAAGATGGCGAACGAAATAAAAAAATTGAATTCTTCGTCAAGTAGTATCAAGGAGGCATTATGCACGCTGATATAATTTTAGGTTGGTACTTGACGTCAGAATATCACTAGGGGATGACGTGCACCGCTTGATATATTGGAATTACTTTAATATTCTAACTGCTTGAGATTGGCCAAATGAACATTTTCAAGGAAGACGAGTGGGTCGGAATAGCCCCTTAATGAGTGACCCCTTGAATCGCCTGATCTAACACCAAATACTTTCTACTTATGGCGTCAATTAAAACAAACAGTTTACAAAATAGATCTTAAAATAAATACTAAAAGGATTAGCCAGGCTTGACGATTCTTTGTAAAAAACGACAGACGTGGTAAAATAGGACGTTTCGTTGGGGTTACAGTTTTTTTTTTTATTTGTTAGTTAATAAATTAATACTCTTTGTTCTTTTTGTTTGATAGTTAATCTTTAAACCAACTACTTCTTTATTAACAATTTACACACTACATAGTGTCTATATTTCTGTAGAAATCTCTCCATTTAATAGAAGCCGTTTTATAAAAACAGTAATGATCTACAGCCAGCGCTAAGCGTCAATTTATATTCATGGCTGAGTTATTTTAAGTTTAATATTTAAAAGTCTTTATGTTATGAATGCAATATTCGCCCCTTGACGCCCAGAAAAGCTGATATTATGATAATAAGTTGGGGATTTACTTTAAAAAAGTGCTCTTTCTTTCATATTACCAGCGGGTAAGGGCCTGGAAAGTGGAGAAAGAAACTTACGGCGATAATAAAGTTCAAAGTTTTACATTATATAAAGTTTAGCGTAATAATGAAAATAAAAATATAATTCCTGTACACGCCATTAACTTCCTTTTTGTGTTCTATTTTAAGATTTCTTTTCTTAACTAGTATATGCAGGTGAATATTTTTACTGAAACATTAAAAAATAATTAGAAGAAAATGACGTTATTCATTGTAAAATATGTTCTTTTTATCAGAAAGGTAAATACAAACACAATCTTAAATGTAAACCTCATCTGTAAATGATAATAACATACATGTAAAATGTCATGGTAGAATACTTCCTATTGAAATTGGGTTATACAGAGACGAACCCACGGGGGGTTATGGGGGGGTACGCTCCCCCCCCCAATGTTGATTGAGTTGGGAAAATCACCAAAAATGTAAAAAAATCTTTATTGGGTATAATTGCAAAAAAACGAATAATGAGTTGATAAAAATTAAATGACCCTGTCACTATGACAATTTTTTTATAAATAATTTTAATTGATATTATTTATGACTAGATGTGACTGATGTGAGAGCCACAGAATAGTCGACGGACAACGCACAACGCCGATGGGCCTACGCGACGGGCCAACAAAATAAACTCGTCAACTCGCGGAAATTCGACGTTCGACCCAGTAGACGGCACGGCCAGAGCATATAATTCTCAAAGACTGTCTTACATTAGAAATATTAGAATATTACTCCTTTTTGCCTTTATCGATACAATGCTTTGTCCTAGCTATAAAGTCGTTTGTTGTTGGTTTATACTGAGTATCACTAATATCAGTTACCAACCTCTCAACGAGAGATAATAATAATAACAAATTGTTGTCGGTCAGAAATTGTTAAAATATTAAATTCTTAGAGGACACTGAATCAGAATCTGGGACTATTAAAGGGGGTCTACAGACGATCCAGCTGCTGGGACGCGACATTGTTGGTACGCTTTGAAGATAATTGGAATTCCAGCGGACCAGTTCACTTTTACGAATGAGTTCAAAGCATGCCGACAAGGCTGGCTCCCTGCCGCTGGATCGTGTGTAGACCCTTTAATGCTACCTATTGCGTATCACAATGTGAAATGGGAAGTGGCCGGTAGCCGTACTAGCGCGGACGTTCACGAGCTTGCGCCCCGACTTGCGCGTAATCGTATTGTATCTTGTTTTTCTCCACGGTCATTAAACTATAACGGTTACCTCATCCAGTAGCTTCTAGACGAAGGAGAGCGCGGGGTCAACTTAGGTCTAGCGCCTTCATCATGTAGTTTAGTTAAACTTCTTTTGCATAATATTTGTTCGCTAGGCTACTTATAGATTAAGTCTGAAATTAAAAAAAACATAAGGAAATATAAGTTGTAAAAAAAATGGGCAGTTGGCAAATTAGTTGTAGCTTTCCCCCCTCAAAAAAAATAGCTGGGTTCGTCTCTGGGGTTATATCCGCCATACAGAGCGATCTTAAGAGTAAACTCTCAGCTTTTATTTAAACTATGTTTTATTACAATTTTAGAGCAAAATGTTACTAAGGAACACAATTTGAAGAAAAAATATTACGTCTAACAGAAGTTATTGTGTTTACAAGAAAGGGTCTACACACACATACAGACACACCGACATTTTCATTCGATACTGGCTCAGCCCGTTATGTTTTATTACAATTTTAGAGCAAAATTTTACTGAGGTTTTTGATTGAACACAATTCGAAGTAAAATATTATGTTTAACAGAAGTTGTCGTGTTTACAAGGAACGGTCTACACACACATACAGACACACAGATATTTTTATTCGATATATGGTTCAGCCCGTTATGAAATGGATTTCTTTACAAAAATTTTTTTTAGGATGATTATTACAAATTTTTCATCTCCGTATGTTCTTCTTCTTCCGCAGGACACAAATATTATTAATGTTAACTGATAATCCTAATACTAATAATACAATTGTAATAATAATATAAAATAAATAAAATATAACTGAAGGTGATAACAACTATTCGAAAATTAAAACCAATTTGCAATTATCGCCCCTTTGAGACATTTTACAACTTCTGTAAGATTTTTGAGATTTTTCTGCACTATGGTATACAGTGTCTCCTACTTTTCATGGATTCACCCTCATATCTCGCTCATCTGATATCCGAAGATTTTGAAATTTTTGTGTTGAATATATACCTATAAAGTGAGCCTTTAAACATAACCATATTTGATTTTAGTCAGAGGCGTACGATTCTAGGATGGAAAATGGGGGTCGATTTTCAAAAAAAAGTATTAACGATTTTTTTTAGAAAAAAACTAGTAAGATATTCTTAATCAGCACTTTTGGAAACTCCTTTGTATGAAATAACATCGTAGTGGGTTCAAAGGTGTTTGAGATAGGGACCGTCAAAAAAATTATTTTTTCTACTAAAAATAATTTATTGTAATGTATTGTACTAGTAAAGTAGTTGGTAGTGGGGTGGACGAAGTAAAATAAAATTTGAGGCCCTTGGTTCTTGTGGACACACCAAAACACAATTTAATCACTCATCATAATTTTTTCACGACCTTTAATAATGAGGTGGGCGTGGTAATGAGGGTGGCTAATGCCAAGTCAATATCTTAAACGGTTTTAGAGTAATGATACCTTTTACTACAATAATAAGCCACAAAGAAAAATTATCGTTAGATATGAAATTATTCCTAAATTTTACATATCTTTTTCCTCTAGGTACTGTACTAATTGCTTATATAGATTTTTCCAAGGCCTGTGATCGACTAGATCATAAAATCTTATTAAGCCGATTAGATCAGTATAAATAGTATGTCAGCAACTATTTTAAGCCATTTTGGATGACTTTGAAAATAGAATCTGATTTGTGCAGTATCATGGTTATAAATCTGGAGATAACACTGGTTCTATCATGAGGCTTGCAGGGCTCAATACTAGGAGCTCTCTTATTCAATATATTTTTAGACGACATAAGTTCCTCTATAAATATCGGTTTCCTCATGTGGAAGACATACAATTTTACACCGAATTAAGTCGTATAATAGTTATTCAACTACAAGCCAAATTGAATCATGTTATTAATTGGCGTATTGCAAATAATTTACTTCTGAACATCAACAAACGTCATGTCATTTAGTGGGCAATTATGTCCTCTAGTCTTTGCTTACTACACATATAATGAATACTTAGTTCTTTCTAGCTTTACAAAAGATTGAGATAGTATTCGACAGTAAATTGTCCTTCAATGAGCTTATTATATTAGTAATAAGAATGTCACATATACACATATACAATACTTTTGTTGACGTGGAGTCTTTTACTGTGTATTTCAGCTCTGTAATGGAAACCTTTCGTCGTGTTGACTTATGTAAATATACAGTGTGTCCCAGGATAGATGTAACAAGAGGTGTAATGGACCAAAACTTTTGGAATTTTGGAATGGTATTTGGGGATTGAGTCCTGCTTGTTATAAAACTAAAGTATACCAAAAATGACTTGATTTGGTGTTCTACAGGGTGTTTTATAAGCAAAGTTGTAAAAATCACCACTAATAAAGTACCTTTATTTTTCAAAATATGAAAAAATTCCACTAAGAAAAGTTATTTAGAATGCAATTTTATATCTTCATGCCAAATTTCAGGAATATAAAATATTTTTTTGAAACTTCCCATTTTTTGCGAATTAAAAGTTGAATTCATATTTAAAGTTGTGTAGGAGCAAATGTTAATCATCTCAAAAAGTAAGCTATTGATAAATAAAAAATTGAATATACGAGATGTAAGAAGGTATAATGTTAATCGAACTAATTGTAAAACAAGAAACAATTACTAACAGAAGATTAATGAGGTTTAAAAATTATAACAAGTAATAAATGTCAAAAACATAACAGATTCACAAACAAATTAATTATTGACCAATACAAAACAATGTTTACAATTTTTTTTTTATTCGACGTAGCTACCACCCACATCCACACACATTTCGATCCTTCGCCTGAAGTCCTTAAAACTGTTTCGATTATGATCTAACGGTATGGAGTTTACGGCATTTGTAATTCTCTGCTTCAATACTGCTACATCGTTAGGAAGTGGTTCAGCGTAAACCAACTGCTTGAGGCGACCCCATAAAAAGAAATCCAATATTGATAGGTCTGGGGATCTCGCCGGCCACTTGATCGGTCCATTCCTAGCAATCCAATTTTCTCCAAAATTTAAATTCAACCACCAATTTACCATTTCTGTGGCAACCATCATGTTGAAAATGAGCTAAAGGCATATCTCTTAAAATATTTAAATGTTCAATAACTCCAACGTGATAAGAAACGGCACACCACACATTCACTTTTTTATAATATTGTCTTCTACAATGAATTCTAAAATTTAGATTTTCAGAAGCCCAAACCGAAACAACACCATTGGTTGTGAATGTGGATTCAGCTGAGAAAATTATGAAATGATGAAAAAATCTCTCTTCCATGATTTTTTCTCCAAACAAAAATCCAACCTACGGCCGTCATCTCCCTCTTCAAACGTATGTTTATAATTTGCTTTATATGCCCTAATTTTCTTTGCCTTGTAAATTCTTTGGAGTTCAGACTTGCTAATATTAATAAGAGCTGATCTCTCTCTTAGTGGCATCCTAGGATTTTCAGAGACATGACAGACAGAGGCATGAGCTATAATAGCCCCAACATTGTCTTCATCATATGCTTTTATTTTTCTTCTCATGTTAAGAACACTACCAGTAGCCAGAAACTTTTTAATTATTCTCATAGCCTGAGTACGTGACAAAGCAATGTTTGGAAATTTCAAATTAAATGGGCTTACCACTTCTCTTAGCGAGTTTTCACCGCCAATTCCGTAGCATTGCACAATATAAATTTTATCACGCACTGTGAGTACCATTTTCACTTGATTTTTTATGCTTGGTTCGTTAATTTGAAACAGATATTAAGGATAATATTGACTACGTTTGACAGATATGTCAATAATAAATGATAAATGTGTATCCACTGCTTTTCTCATAGCCTACTTTTAGCTTCTACATTACTTTATATATTAATTCACAAAAAATAATTTCTATGCAGTTTTAATTGAATGGTTCAAAATAAAATACTAATTTATTGACAAAATGGGAAGTTTCAAAAAAATAATTTTATATTCCTGAAATTTGGTATAGAGGTATAAAATTGCATTCTAAATAACTTTTCTTAGTGGAATTTTTTCAAATTTTGAAAAATAAAGGTACTTTAGTAGTGGTGATTTTTACAACTTTGCTTATAAAACACCCTGTAGAACACCAAATCAAGTCATTTTTGGTATACTTTAGTTTTACAACAAGCAGGACTCAATCGCCAAATACCATTCCAAAATTCCAAAATTCCAAAATTTTTGGTCCATTACACCTCTTGTTACATCTATCCTAGGACACACTGTATATACAGGCTGTCCATTTTATAAGGGCCCTCGAGAATATCTCAGTTAATATCGGCCGTGTAAAAAAATTGTTTCTACGAAAATTATGCCGATTTTTGTAAGCTACAAAATGGTTTAACAACATTTGAAATCTATGGCCTTCTTTATTAATTTTTTTTGTTAGCTGAATTTACTGTGCTATTTAAAGTTGTGTTGATGTTTGATTATAGGAAAGACTTTGTGCTTCTTGCAATTAAAATCAGTGAACATCTGCGATAGTGAAAGTGAAATTGAAATAATAATCCATAATATTTCTTAAATTTAGTTTTGATATTTCCTAAATTGTAATCAATAAATACAGATTTCAGAAATAAAGTATAAATTTTCTATTTTATTATGACTGGTCGTAGAAAAAATAGTGTATGCAACTTACATTTAATGGCTATTAAGACACTCGCCTACGGCTCATGTCATAATTCTCATGTTTGTGTCTTAATAGCCATCATTAGATGGTCGTGGCATAATATACTATTACGCTTACACTATTTTTTCTATGTAAACGATCTCTATGCCTACATATTTTGTATATATACTTTCAAAATATTAACAGGACACACGATAGATGCACAAAAGCAAAACAGGAAACAATAAAATAAATCAAATTACATTACCGCCTTTTTCAGAATGGGAAAAAATGCATACCAATTCGACTCGGCAATTTCCTCGCGCATTAACACAAGTGCGTATGAATTCGAGAAACCCCGCAAAGTGCCAGAAATCAGTTGTGCGTTAGTGCCTAATATATGGCCAATATAAACGTTTTAAGGCGCCCATAAATTCAAACGGCACTGAAAATGGAAGTGTTCGTGTGAAAGCAGTGAGAATAGGGCGAAAGAAATGTCGCGCAAGGAAGGATGACGAATGAAAAAATTTCATTCTGCTCCTGAAACTTTTAAGCACATGCCCTGGGAGTAGTTCATTCCTTTTGAAAACTTATTATATAAGTCTTTAACCCGAAGTTTTCGTTAATTATGATATCAAAGGGCTCGCAACAAAATTGCTGGAACTTGTAAAAGTTATTAGGTCGCTCTCTCTTATTATAAATATCGATATCTAGACAAAATGTCTAGACAAAATTAGATAATTTAGACTTCAAAAGATACAAAGTTGTTGTTGCTGTTTTATTTGTGAGATTGAAAAATGATAGAGTAACATTTAAAATTAAACAATTAGGTTGGCTAAAAACAGAAGAAAACTTATATAAATACCAGTTGGCTGTCTTTGCGTTTGGTATTATTTCTATTTTACTACCTCCATGCTCGCTCATACGCACTCATTATATTTAAAAAGAGACCTCACTAATGTAAAAATGATAAACGTAAGTGAGTACTGTAAGGGAGGTATTTTGGAATGTTCCTGTATTGAGCTAGTTAACCGCAATATAATTATTGTTGTGATATATAGGCCACCAACAGGAAATTTTAATGCCTTTCTTAGAATTATTTTGCGATTTACTTCATGCAATTTTCAAGTCTAAAAAATAGGAGGGGATTTTAATATTAATTTTAATGTACCTAATAATAATGTATCCTTACTTACTGATTTATTGACTTCCTTTGGTCTTGAAATAACAATAAATAGTCCAATGCTAGTAACCCCCACAACAAATACTTGTTTAGATAATTTTTTCATTGGTCCTTATGATACAAAATATATGATAAATAATGTCAATTTACATTTATCTGATCATTATTCCCAATTTCTCTCTATAAAATCACATAAAAGTAAAAGTATAAAAACTGAAACATATATTTATAGAAGAAAAATTAATTCCGATAATATATCTAAATTCTGCAACTATTTAGAACAGGAAACTTGGAATATGTTTATTCAGAAAGTAACTCGAATTCTGCATTTGAAATTTTTTGAATTGTCATTTTCTATGATTCGTTTTGTACAAAAAAAGAAAAATTCTAATGAAGAGTAGATAACAGATACAGTAAATGATTTAAAAAATAAAGTTCAACTATTTTCGGATCTAGCACAAAAACATCCTGAACTAAAAACTATAGTAAACACCTAAATAATCAATACAAACAAAAACTACGTATTGCAAAACAGGAATATTACGATAACAAAATTAATCGGTCGAATAATAAAACAAAAACTATGTGGCATATTATAAAATAAATACAGGGAAAACCAAACTCCAGAAGGGAAATAAATATTGTGCAAAATAATATTAAGTTAAACAATAATGAAATTGCAAACAATTTTAATAAACATTTTACGACCAGTTTAATAACTAATAATCAAAAACCGCTGCCCAAGGAATCACTACTTCCACATCCAGATTATCTATCACTCACAACGAAAAAGCTGTGTATGTGGAAATAATTGTTTATGGAACTTTAATAATATAATATTTGAAATCCTCTACCCCAAAAACCCATAAAACGATACCCCACATCGGTAGTGGGGTGGGGGTGGTGATAGGGGGGTGGTAGTGGGTAGGGGGGGTGGATGAAGTAAAAAAAATATTTTGATGTTTCTGGTTCTTGTACATACACTAAATCACATTTTTTCATCCCCTTTAATAAGGGGGTGGGGGTGGTGGCTAATGCCAAAATTTTTTTTGAGATCTTAGCTTCTCTTGTATATACTAAATACCAATTTTATGGACCCCTACCTGCTTGATTTACCCATTTACTCCAAATTTATCCCAATTTACCCCCCAACCCTTCATCGGAACAAGATGAAAATATAATCTATTTCCAGATCTCGTTTAAGTACATACGTGTACCAAATTTCAAGTCAATATCTTAAACGGTTCCAGAGTAAACGTGCGCACAAAAAAAGTTACAGACAGACAGACCGACAGACAGACCGACAGACAGACCGACAGACAGACAGAAATTTTTTTTTCGCTCAAACTTAAAATCTCGACGTTTCATGACATTTTAAGCCTATTTGAACAATAAAAATTTTTGAAAATTTTTTTGTCGTTACTATACTTCCACTGGATGTGGAAGTAAAACTATGCAGGTATGAAATTAGAGGGCCTTCATTGAAATTTATAATCGAGATCAAGTTGTTCAAATCAATGATGTCAAAAGTGAAACCCAGGAAGGTAAACCAGGGTGTCCCACAAGACTCCATCCTGGGCCTTCTATTATACATTATGTTTGCTAATGATCTAGATTATTACTTAAAGCCAATTGAGAATTTACAAATAGTATGTTATGCCGACGATACGAATTTTCTAATCATGGAAAGCAACGGCACGGGAGCAATAAATTCGGCAGAGAATATATACAAAAAATGCATTCTTTGGTCTGAAAAAAACCTAATCAATTTAAATAAGCAAAAAAACCACCTCGATACTTTTCAAGCAAGAAATTTCGCAAGCTAATTTAAATACCCAAAATTCTAACCAGTCCAACATGCATAAAATTTTAGGAGTCACTTTTGACTCTGGCTTAAAGTCAGATATTCATATTGATGAATTGTGTAATAAACTACGCACTTGTTGCTATGCGTTTCGATCACTAGTAAACCACTGTAGTAAAAATATTGTAATTAGTCTTTATTATGAACTTTCACTCTCAGATGCGATATGGTATCATTAATTGGGGAATAAGTAGCTACTCGCAACGTGTCTTTACCCTACAAAAATATGCACTGCGAATATTAATTAAGGTGCCAAAAAGAGAATCCTGCAGAACAGCATTCAAAGAATTAAAAATTTTAACACTAATTGGTGCATACAGTGCATGTAATTGCGGATTGGGCATGCACTTCCACGTAGCGCGAGAGATATGACAACCCAGGTAACAGCAAACTCTCCCGTCGGCGGCATAGATTAAACAGTCGGAGCTAGACCACTGAAGCATCCCCGTTCTCAGTTCTTTCATTTCATCCAGCTGGCATACGCGATGTTGCAATTCTTACTTCCTATGCTCAGCCCGCCACTACACACACTGTATATTTATGAACTAGGCTGCTTTGTTTATAAAAATTTGCAAACATTTCAAAAATATCTGACTGGCCACAGTTACTCCACAAGATTTAAAAATAATCTTATACGTAATCAACATTCGACAGCACGGTATCAAAAAAGTATTTATTTTAACAGGTGCAAAATATTCAATGCTTTGCCAACTGAGATAAAAAATTCTCAAAACATTACTTTTTTCAAAAAAAGGCTCAAAACCTTACTTATTGATAAAAACTGTTACTCTCTTGAAGAATTTTTCTTTAATTAACGTTAAACTTAAGTTACCTTTAACTGTATTTGTTTTGATTTATGTGTATTATACACATGTTATATGTTGTCCAATGATGTTATATACAAAATAGTAATGACTGCTGAAAATGCTCGAAATGTCTAAGTCTTGTTAAAGTGATAAGAAATTGCATGAGGTCCGACGTAATCTTCATAAACTGCCCCTATAGGATTGAGAACAACCACCCCCAAAGTTTAAAGGATACGAGAAAAACAAGAAAAAACGTAAAATCCAACAGGATTTCTATTTTCACGGATGCTATGATTGGTTGAAATTGCGTAGTACTCTAAAATAGAACTAGAAACTTACGTACCATCAACGTCCTACAGTGTCAACCCTCAGAGGATGTGAAAACTATTCCCTATGTAAGATTTAACTATAAAAAGTTATAGTGATATCTATAAAAATTCGAAACACCTGCGTTGTGTCGAAGTGAGAAGAAACTAGACTATGTTCGACGCTGTGCTTGAAAAACACCCCCACGAGGTTGCGAAATGCCACCCTATATCCGTAGGATGCTGGAAAAACACAGAGAAACTAACTGGATTTACATTTTTATGGATGCTATGATTGACAAAAATCATGTTGTACACTTAGAGTTTGAAACTCATGTCCTATCAATGTTATTAAATAACACCCCCAGAAAGTTAGGTTTCACCCCCTAGGGGAGTGGAATTGAATAACAACAGTGGTACGTGACTTTCTAAGTCTAAGTCTGAGTATTACGCAATTTTAACCCATCATAGAATCCATAAAAATGGAAATACTTTTAGATCAATGTTTTTCCTGTGTCATTTAAGATAAGGGGTGATTTATGGCACCGCTGTTGGGGTAGTTTTCAATAATTGAGCCAAAACTACTGCAGACTCTTCTCACCTTTACAAACCTCCGGCGTTTCGAGCCTTTTCAAGGATCACTGCAGCTTTTTTCAAGTTGAATCTTGAATGGGGGTAGTTTTCACACCCTCTGAGGGTTGACACTATAGGACGTTGATGGTACGTAAGCTTCTAGTTCTATTTTACAGTATTGCGCAATTGCAGCCAATCATAGCATCCATGAAAATAGAAATCCTGTTGGATCTTACGTTTTATCTTGTTTTTCCCATGTCCATTAAACTTAAGAGTGGTTGTTCTCAACCCTATAGGGGCAGTTTATGAAGATTACGTCAGACCTGATGCAGTTTCTTATCACTTTAACAAAACTTAGACATTTCGAGCTTTTTCAGCAGTCAATGCTCTTTTGGATCGATTTTTTTATATATGGGGGTAGTTTTCGCCCTTCCTGGGGGTATGTTTCATATCTATTGTATGTACGCTGTTGTTTAACCTTAATTTGTATAATTCGATCGATTAAGATGTAACAACTAACTATTCTCGTAGCTTAATCTTCTTTTTACCCAATTCCAGGGGTGTTTTTTGCCTCTAGCTAATGATTTTGGGGCTGTACGATTTTTTTTGACCTCGGATTCGGATTCAGCGACCGAAAATACATAGGGATATATGGATCTGGTTGGCTGGTTTGAATTTTTTTTTGTGGGGCAATCTATTTTAAAAAATTGCATATAACCTTTTTACTCAAAATTCTATTCTCTTTCAGTTCCAATGAGTTTTTTGGATACCATCCCCTGAAAAGAGGTGGCATTCTTATAAATTAGCAAGCCCCCGTACAATATAGAAACGTTTATTTGATGCATCTACTATTATATTATCAATAAATAAAGGCTAAATTTAATTCATATGAAATACTTCTAAATTCAAACTTCCAGGCTGTGAGCTATGTTCTAGAACTCCTAATCTTTCACATTTTCGAGATGAAGAACTGAGTCTGGGAAAATACTGATTGCCATATACAAATTTTTTTCGTGATTATAGCCGCCAAGTTACATTTACCTACATTAAAGACGGCAAACAGGATTTCGATTCAATAAAGCACACACACACACACACACACGCAACCTTCCATCAACCGGTTTGTTTGTGGTAATAAGGTAATTGCAGCTAAGGAGCGCGCGTTGGGGTAATCGTCTCGGTAATTACGATGCCGTGAAGAAGTGGAGGGAAAACCAAAGCAGAAGGCACCGCTTCAGAGCCATCCTGCATTTCACAATATTGGATGAGCATTTAACAAAGAATGCTAGTAGAATTCCCCCTGGCAATTGTTTCAGTGTTTTGCGATGGCATTTGTCTCTAATAGGCCAGCTCGATTCATCACCGTCGGTCGTTACAGTCAAATAAATGAGAATAGAAAATTACGATTTATCACGCAAAAAATTCTGGGAGGAAAATAAGATGTAAGGATATAAAAATCCATGTAAGTTATAAGTGACTTATTTCTTGCGTATTTCTTGTCTCCGTTATGGCTATATAATGGGAGAGCTACTGTTATTATTGAACTTTATAACGCACTAGCAGATTTAGAAGCCATAAACATAATTCATTTTGATTTCCATTGAAACGTCCATAAATGTCGTGGATATATAGGTTTTATATCACTAATCAATTATGTAGAGAAATATAAACATATTTTTAATGCTGATATCCTTTCAATATATATTAATATGTTAATATCTGTAGCTAGTAATTTATGAACATTGAAATTATTGAAATCACTAGCCGTTCAATTCTAGTTGTTAAGGTTAACTAACTAGTCCAGTCAACGGGAGGTTTCACCTCTAACTTGAGTGCTAATGAATGGATTTTTATGAAACCTTGTGTAATGTGTTTGTAATGACGTTGATAAAAAAGTTGAAAAAATATTAGAGTAGGAAATGATCGGGAGGGGTAGAAAACAACCTCTTTTATCACGGATTCCGTAACTTATAGAGTTAGGTCAAAAATGAAAAAAAAAAAAAAATATTTACCTTTTTTAGCCCAGAATGTTTTTACTCTTGTGAATCTTTTCGAAAAATGCATATTTTTCAAGATATGGCCACTCTAAAATTCCTAAAAGTGGGGGAGGAAAATGTAAAAGTTGAAAAAGAAATCTGAAAAAATTCAAGTGAATGTATCATCGAAATACAAGACTTTTTTTATTTGCCAATTTTGTGTAAAGTGCGTTTTCACTGAGTTCTTCCGGAAAAACATGAAAAACGTGAAAAACTACCCTTTCTTTGAAATTGTAAACATATTATATAATTGAAAAATTTGAAAAAAGTTAGACGTATGCATTGAGGTCTTCCAAACATTTTTTGTCTCTTTGAATTTTTTTGTAACTTACTAATTTTCCGAGTTATAGGCAGCTTTTCACGATAAATAATGTACCACATTTTTTACATATTATATTTTATATATTACATATTATTATAAAAAAAATATGAAACCCATATAGTTATACCATTTTTAAAGATTCAATATAATTTTTAAATTGAAAACGTGAAAAAGTTTTCCGGAAAATTTTTTTAATGGGCAAAAAATGTAGTACATTATTTATCGTGAAAAACTGCCTGTAACGAAAATGTAAAAGTTGAAAAAGAAATCTGAAAAAATTCAAGTGAATGTATCATCGAAATACAAGACTTTTTTTATTTGCCAATTTTGTGTAAAGTGCGTTTTCACTGAGTTCTTCCGGAAAAACATGAAAAACGTGAAAAACTACCCTTTCTTTGAAATTGTAAACATATTATATAATTGAAAAATTTGAAAAAAGTTAGACGTATGCATTGAGGTCTTCCAAACATTTTT
The DNA here is from genome assembly GCA_936432065.2 of Rutpela maculata. Classification (NCBI taxonomy): domain Eukaryota; kingdom Metazoa; phylum Arthropoda; class Insecta; order Coleoptera; family Cerambycidae; genus Rutpela; species Rutpela maculata. The sequence continues at coordinate 346,095,119 of OW386285.2, forward strand.
TGTCTCTTTGAATTTTTTTGTAACTTACTAATTTTCCGAGTTATAGGCAGCTTTTCACGATAAATAATGTACCACATTTTTTACATATTATATTTTATATATTACATATTATTATAAAAAAAATATGAAACCCATATAGTTATACCATTTTTAAAGATTCAATATAATTTTTAAATTGAAAACGTGAAAAAGTTTTCCGGAAAATTTTTTTAATGGGCAAAAAATGTAGTACATTATTTATCGTGAAAAACTGCCTGTAACTCGGAAAATTAGCAAATTACAAAAAGTTCCAAGAGATAAAAAATGTTTAGAAGGCCTCAGTGCATGTGTCTGAATTTTTGCAAATTTTTAAATTTTTTAAAGCGCTACAATTTCAAAGAAAGGGGTAGTTTTTCATATTTTTCCGGAAAAACCCGGTGAAAACACACTTTACAGAAAAGTTGCAAATAAAAAAAGTCTTGTATTTCGATGATACATTCACCTGAATTTTTTCAATTTTTTTTTTCAACTTTTACATTTCCCCTCCACCACTTTTAGGAATTTTCGAGTGGCCACATCTCGAAAAATATGCATTTTCCGAAAAAATTCAGTAGAGTAAAAACATCTTATCTCCTGCCGAAAAAAGCAAATATATTGTTTTGTTTTTTCATTTTTTCGGTGTATTCTACCCCTCCCGATCATTTCCTACCCTAATCTTTTTTCAACTTTTTTATTAACGTCATTACAAACATATTGCACAAAGTTTCATCAAAATCCATTCATTAGCACTCAAGTTAGAGAATTTGGTCATTTTAGTGCTCCGTTGACTGGACTAAACTGGCCGGAGAGAAATTACTATTTTTTAATATTGTTGTTTTATTTTGTCTAGAATGAAAATGCAATAAGAACGTTGTTAAATTTACGGAGGAAATATAAAGGTTAAACGTTTATTTTACTTTCACATTCAGTGGAGTTGAAGTATAATAACAAAAAAATAATAATAATAAGGCCACAAAAATTTTTTTGGCATCAGCCCACTATTAATGGGTGGTAAAAATAAAATTGTGATTTAGTATGTGGATAGGAACCAAACGCTTCAACATTTTTTTTACATCAGCTACCCCCACTACTGATGTGATGTATCATTTTAGAGGTTCTTGGGGTGGACAATTTCAAATATTATATTATTAAAGTTCTATGAAAAATTATGCCCACATAGTGCAGTATAAATATAATATAATATAATATAATATAATATAATATAATATAATATAATATAATATAATATAATATAATATAATATAATATAATATAATATAATATAATATAATATAATATAATATAATATAATATAATATAATATAATATAATATAATATAATATAATATAATATAATATAATATAATATAATATAATATAATATAATATAATATAATATAATATAATATAATATAATATAATATAATATAATATAATATAATATAATATAATATAATATAATATAATATAATATAATATAATATAATATAATATAATATAATATAATATAATATAATATAATATAATATAATATAACATAACATAATATAATATAATATAATATAATATAATATAATATAATATAATATAATATAATATAATTATAACGCCCTGTCTCTCTTGGGGTTATTTAAAATGAATTCTAAATAAATAAAAATACGAAATTAACAATAAACTAATTTATTAACAAAGTGGTAGAGCAAATGAGAATAACACTACAGGGTATGGGCGAATAAATTTGTGCTAACGAATAAAGAAGTACAAACAAATAATCAAACAAATGCACAGATATACGGAGACAGACATAATGGTATAAAATACAAAAGATAAATAGGTAAAACGTAATAAAGGGAGATTGGCCAATTCCGCAAGGAAAAAGCTATTAATAATAAATAAATGATTGTTCATTCACTTATCAGAATTATTTTCCGAGCAAATTATCCAAGAATGAGCAATTAAATATTTATTTAAGTTTAAAGGCAAAAACAAGGTAGAAGACTTAACTAAAAGGTACAAATGGGAGTATTTATACACCCACAAAAATTTACATAATTCCTCGAACGAAATACGTAAAGATAAATTTTCATATTAAACATATAGCACTCCAAAAGTAAATTTGAGTGTTTAGTCGAGATAAAAAATTAGCAAGTACAAATTAAGCTTGCTTGAAGTGTTCACGAAAACGTAAAGGTAACGAACACGCACTACACTGTGATCAACTTGATGAACTACTGGCTCAAATCTTCCACAAATTGATGACTCGTGCATAAACAGGAAAATATAAAGTTCAGATCGGTACTTACATAAGTTCACTTTGGACATTACCAATAAAACTGCAATCCTATTTAAAGTTGAAAACGTAGATTGAACGCACTATTGTTTAGCCACTTTTAGGTGGATATTACACATATCAATACTTATTTCGAATGTACAGCTCGCAAAAGCACACATAATCTGGCTGTCAAATTCCTTAACCAGCTTAAACGAAGGAAAGAGACTAAATAAATAATTAATTTATAATTTTTATGGTTTAACTAAACCATTTAAATTCTGGAACTTTTAATATCTTCACTCAAATTTGGTTAAAAGATTGACTGTGGGCTCGCTTAAAGCGGCCGTGGAAGTCCTTCTCCAAGTCAAATTTTTGATGAGTGATGACTGTGGGCACGCTTAAAGCGGCCGTGGAAGTGTCATGGTTGCCGCTTGGCTCGGTATTTATCTCTTCCCCCACTAGTAGTCAAAATACCTCTAGTCCTTAAACCCGCGAATTTAAACTATGGTTTCTCATTGGAGGAAAGGCATTATTTTCAAATATTTACCAGTAAAGCCGAGAACTAGGCGACGGTTACGTTACCTTCTAGAACCTTACAGTAGCGGCGATAATTTATTTTTTAAGAGGTAACAAAATAGGTAATTTATGTACGGAAAATACGAAATAATGTAATTTAAGGGCTTTTATGCCTATGAATAGAAATGACCGTTACACTCTCCCTCTCCTTACTAGCGGGATCCTTCCCAAAAGGATGGAGACCGGAATAACTAAGGTATAGGAAAATAATAGGGAATATCTCTTTAGCTTTTCAAACATACTACATTCGCGTCACATACATCAATACATCTCAAGCTAAAAAGAGGAACAACACAACTAAATACTCGACGTTCGGATTTCACACATACTTCACACAGGAAGGGTAAGGGAAACATAAGGTAATATAGTAGGAGGTAACGTAGTAAGAAGAAGAATGTAATTAACTGTATTAAATTTAAAAACAAAGCTGAATAAAAATGAACCACATCAAAATGAAAACGAACATATGGACAAAGTCGAACCCACGAGGAAATATAAAATTTTAACTTTAAAGTTTATTGATAAAAACCAATAAAGGGACTAAATCGGGACAAAATAGTATTAGAATAAACTGAGGCGTTTACTGCCAGAGTGGCCTAACCAACAAATATGTATAACAGAAATATTAATTTATAGAAAATTGTTTGATTTTTAATTATTAATTTTTTTTGTTGGAAATTGATGTTTTTTATTTGTAGGTGTGTGACACTGAATTTATTTATGCCGTAAAGATTTATGCAATATTGCCACTTTTTCTTTTTTTTTGAAATGCTAGGCCACTATAGCACAACCAAATTTTTTCAAAGTGTTGCAAAAAAAGTTCACTTGGGCCATCATTGCATTAATAAAGACATTTATATCAACGAAAGTTTTATGTATTTGCAAAAATGAACCGTGGAAAGGAACAAGTTAGTCGAGTCTATGAAGGTTTTCACTTCCTAATTCTCAGCAACAGCTCCGATTTTGATCATTTTTTTTAAATGTGTGTTTTTTAATATTATTCAAAATCAGAAACATCCCAAGTAGCGCAAATAATTATTTATATTGTTTAAATAATAATTACAATATTTACAGGAAAACATGTTTAAAATATTTTTTTCGCGGTATTTCTAAAACTTTGAGTTGTCTTTATTGAAAATTTAAGTTCAAAAATGTTTCTCACAGCCGGGGTTGATAATTATTTATATTGTTAAACAATAATAACAACTTTTACAGGAAAAAACATTTTTTTGTTTTTTCACGATATTCATGAAAAAGTGAATTTATTTTTATTGAAAATTTTGTATAATAAATATTTTGAAGCTAATAATTATTTATATTGTTTAAACAATAATAATGACAAATACAAGAAAAAAAATTGTTTATATTTTTTTCGCTATATTTATAGAAAAGTGAGTTGTTTTTATTGAAAATTTAGTATAAGAAATATTTTGTAAATATAATTATTTGTTCTTGATTATTATTTATATTTATTATTATTATTCGTCTAAGTAACCTCCTCGTGTCTATAATTATAGGCCACTACTGCACTACTGAATTTCCACATTTTTAGTATTACAAGAGTGGCTTGGGTGCTGCCATCTAAGGATGAAGGTAGCTACCGAACATATGCCACTATTGCAAGTAAATAATGGTTTATATATTTTAATAGGATCAAAAAGCGCCAAATTCAAAATAACTCATTTAGGCCACTCTGGCAGTAAACGCCTCAACTAATCAAATTCATTTAATTTACCAGACACAAAAGTTTCCAAATGACAAGGGAAGTAGATCTATAGAAAAGAACCAAGTCATTTGAAGACCTCCAGAGACTAATACATAGGTAGAGTAACAACAAAAATATTTGGCCTTAAAATTTCTTAACTAAGACCATTAAAGCAAATATACAAAAACAAAGCGGTGCAAAGATAAACCAAGACAAATTCACTCAGTCTGCTAAGCAACAAAATTTTTCCAATCAGAAAAATAACACTATATACAGAAAGCAACTTGTTAGCTTTTAGCTAACTAAAAAATCAAAACTATCCCAAACTAGGCAAGACTAGTCAAGATAAAACGCATTTAAAATATTAGCCTTTAGCCAATAACATCACTAAAAAATCCCATACTAGACTTAGCTAGACAAGAAAGAACGGAAATATCCTCTGCTAATATATTTTAGCCAAGGAAGCGAAACGTAAACTAGTGTAAAACTAGCCAGACCCAGCTTGCAACTAACCCTTTTGGTCAGCCAAGACTTACATGGACCTCTGCACTCAACTCTTTGAGCCAGGAAAAGGTAAAGGTAAACGTATATTCTTGTGCTAATTATTATCTTAGCCCAGAAAAGGTAAAGGTAAACGTAAATATGACGCACGAAAACAAAACGTACGACAAAGGTAATCGCACATATCGTATGCACGACAAGATAACCTGCACTAAGTAAAACTTAGCCAGCAAAAAGGTAAAGGTAACGTATCGCACGAAGAATTCGTACGAAAAAAGTAAATCTGAACTAATGCTTAGATTAGCCAGAAAAGGTAACGTAAGGTAACAAATATAAAACATAACTCTGTGCTTACACACAGAAAACCAGAAAGGTAACATAAGATACGTAACAAAATGTACGATAAGCTAACGTACATCAAAAGATAGAACAAAATAAAATCCACATTTGCACACAGCAAGAGGGAAAGGTACTTTATACAGATAAATGTACGACAAAACGTACAACGCATAATTATACAAAAAGATAAAAGCATCCTGTGCTAATTTTAGCCATCCAGGAAAAACGCTAAACAAAAAGGTACAAAACGTAAGCTATATACAAAAATACTAAACGCAGCCCTGCTCAAATATAAGTTTAAGCAGAAAAGGTATATACATAAAACATAACGAAGAAAACCATAATAATTATTTCAGGTTACCAAAACTGTAAAATGTACTTAAAAGGCAAAATAGAAAATATACAAAAGGGCAGAAAAATACAAACTAGAAAGGTAAAAACACATGTGAAGGTAAACAAATGAAAAGGTAAAATGCAAAAAGAAAATGAAGGGCGCCAGGTATTTTAAGGGGAAACACCAACCGAAAGGTAACGTAAAAGACTCAAGACTTAATTTCAAAAATGTACTCCAAGAAATTTACTAAAAGAAACTCTACTAAAAAAGCTCAAAAAAAATATGACATATGGAATCTCGAACTTTAAAAAAATGTAAAAATCTAAAACTGCCTCAAGCACTAATAGAGGACCAAATTATATCCAAACTAGTACCCAAGCCAACAAGACCCAAACACTAACAAAAATTGCTGCTTACATCCATATTATCATAAGATAACGCAATATAACCGAAATATAGCAAAAATGTATTGCCAGGCCAAACGCAAAATATGTATACTGAAACGTAATAAAATAGTAAAAATTTAATTACTAGGCTGAACACAACAAAATGGTAAAAACACCAAAGCACAACGAAATACGTAAAAATGTATACACTGGACAAATCCAGATTTAAATTCAAAACATATATAAGTTACAAAATGTGCTTATTTAATTCAACATAAATGTATGGCAAAAACCAAAGTAAGGTAGGTACTAAACCTTTACTTACTAAAACTGAACGAAGAAAGGAAACAAACAATTTGCCAACTAACAAGATACTAAAAGATGTACGAATTGGACTGAAACAAAGTTTAAATTACCCCAAAAGGTTAAGGTAATAAACTGAACGAAAAGAAATATGTCACATGACGTCACACACTACTCACTGAAACTAAACATAAATTAATGTACACTAAAACACATTACAAGATACCAAAAACATAGACTCATACTTTAAGCAAAGGTAAAACATAAAATGCACTGCTTATTCACAGATACACCAAAAAACAAAAAAAAGCAATGTAGACAATGTAAAAGGTATCAAGAAATGTAAGGTACTAAAGAAAATATAAAGGACATAAAAAAAATAAATTCAAAAAATGCAATAGATCCAAAATGTAAGGTTATGCCAAAATCTTTAAACAAAATCGGTACAGTAACACGGCACAATAATAAAATTAAACAAAATCTACAGTCAAAAATATTAATGATTTAATTCAAAAATCCCCAAGCCGTCTCTGTCCACATAAAAATTATCAAATTCCATAAGGTTCACATAAACCGAGACTAAACTCAAAAGATATTAAATCCAACCGAACTTCTACTACTAATTTTACTGAAATAGCCAAAAGATATAATTTAATTTCTAACAAAATTTAAATTGTAAAAAGTGAATCTTCAACAAAATTACTAAAATGCATAAGCACAAAAAACGAAATCGTTAAACCGAACATAACGCACGAAATGAATTTAAAAATTTAGTTCTATTTTCATTTTAAATTTATTACAAAAAATAAATATTTTACCAAAATATTTTTAACATAAGACGTAAGCTACTGTACTCAAATAATGAATGTAAACAATGTGCGTCAGTATAGCAAAAACCACAGACTCAAACATAAACAAAAAAGTAAAAGCGGAAAAGTACTACTGAATCACAGAAACACCAAAGAAATGCAAAACACGACAAAAAATATAAGGGAATCCGAAAAATGCAATGGATACGTAAAACAAAAATGACAAATAGTCATACTAGAAAAATACTCAAAATCGATAAACATATGACACCAAAATCACTAAAAAATAAAATCGGTACGGTAGCATCAAACGAAAAACCAGAAAAATGTACTAAGTGCAAAAGTAAAAATTCCTAAGCTAACGGCGAAACCACTAAGCCACTTACATACATATGCGTCCAAATCAGTTTCGAAAGTCAAAAAATTCTACTTAAAATTTTGTAAGGCAACTGAACAAAAGGTAGATAAAGGAATCAAAAAATTTAAAGTCAAGGCAAATTTAAAATTTCACAAATAACGTACTCAAAAACAAATAAGTCCTTAAAATTTTTAAAGAACCCAGAAAAGATACTAATAAACAAAGTTAAAAAATATTAATAATTAAATTAAAAAATTCAGAGCCGCCCCTGTCCATATATAGAAATTATCAAATTCTTTTAATCCTACAATAAACCGAGACTGAACTAAATGTAATTTAATTATAACTCTACTGCACTGACTACTGAAATAACAAAAAGAATTTACTTTAGTTACTCAATATGAAAGGTAAAATATATAAAAAGGTACGCACAAAGTTGCCAGAAATACTGAACAAAAAACTAAATAATTAAATTAGCCACTTAAAGCCATATTACGTAAGTTGAATTTAATGTTACCATACCGAAATTACGATATTTTATTTAATTTCTTTAAAAAAACGAAACACACCAACAAAGAATTTATTACGCGACGGAAACCTCTTTTCTGTTATCCTGATATCTGCATTTACATCATGTAGAGACAAGAAACTTACAAACGCAATAAAAATATAAACACGACATTTGCTGGAAAGGCTTACATACAAATATATTGAAAAGACAAAAACTTTCTGCCGAAAAGATATACGTAATGTTTACTGAAAAGGTACTTATTAATTTACTGTTGAAAACATTAGGTAATTTGTTATTTATCAACACAAAACAAAGATAAAAACGGTACTATAAACCGGAATTTTACGACAAGGTTATGTTTGCTTTTTTAACTGTGAGCAATACAATTTCTTTACACAAAAACGGAACATAAAATTTACATAGGTACATACAGAAAAATCACAAATAGGTAACCTGAAAAAAATATTTTTCGGAAGCACAAATTTTATTCTCTAATTAAAATTTTTAATTAGACCTAGCTCCACGTTGGCACCGCCAATTATAACGCCCTGTCTCTCTTGGGGTTATTTAAAATGAATTCTAAATAAATAAAAATACGAAATTAACAATAAACTAATTTATTAACAAAGTGGTAGAGCAAATGAGAATAACACTACAGGGTATGGGCGAATAAATTTGTGCTAACGAATAAAGAAGTACAAACAAATAATCAAACAAATGCACAGATATACGGAGACAGACATAATGGTATAAAATACAAAAGATAAATAGGTAAAACGTAATAAAGGGAGATTGGCCAATTCCGCAAGGAAAAAGCTAATAATAATAAATAAATGATTGTTCATTCACTTATCAGAATTATTTTCCGAGCAAATTATCCAAGAATGAGCAATTAAATATTTATTTAAGTTTAAAGGCAAAAACAAGGTAGAAGACTTAACTAAAAGGTACAAATGGGAGTATTTATACACCCACAAAAATTTACATAATTCCTCGAACGAAATACGTAAAGATAAATTTTCATATTAAACATATAGCACTCCAAAAGTAAATTAGAGTGTTTAGTCGAGATAAAAAATTAGCAAGTACAAATTAAGCTTGCTTGAAGTGTTCACGAAAACGTAAAGGTAACGAACACGCACTACACTGTGATCAACTTGATGAACTACTGGCTCAAATCTTCCACAAATTGATGACTCGTGCATAAACAGGAAAATATAAAGTTCAGATCGGTACTTACATAAGTTCACTTTGGACATTACCAATAAAACTGCAATCCTATTTAAAGTTGAAAACGTAGATTGAACGCACTATTATTTAGCCACTTTTAGGTGGATATTACACATATCAATACTTATTTCGAATGTACAGCTCGCAAAAGCACACATAATCTGGCTGTCAAATTCCTTAACCAGCTTAAACGAAGGAAAGAGACTAAATAAATAATTAATTTATAATTTTTATGGTTTAACTAAACCATTTAAATTCTGGAACTTTTAATATCTTCACTCAAATTTGGTTAAAAGACTGACTGTGGGCTCGCTTAAAGCGGCCGTGGAAGTCCTTCTCCAAGTCAAATTTTTGATGAGTGATGACTGTGGGCACGCTTAAAGCGGCCGTGGAAGTGTCATGGTTGCCGCTTGGCTCGGTATTTATCTCTTCCCCCACTAGTAGTCAAAATACCTCTAGTCCTTAAACCCGCGAATTTAAACTATGGTTTCTCATTGGAGGAAAGGCATTATTTTCAAATATTTACCAGTAAAGCCGAGAACTAGGCGACGGTTACGTTACCTTCTAGAACCTTACAGTAGCGGCGATAATTTATTTTTTAAGAGGTAACAAAATAGGTAATTTATGTACGGAAAATACGAAATAATGTAATTTAAGGGCTTTTATGCCTATGAATAAAAATGACCGTTACATAATATAATATAATATAATATAATATAATATAATATAATATAATATAATATAATATAATATAATATAATATAATATAATATAATATAATATAATATAATATAATATAATATAATATAATATAATATAATATAATATAATATAATATAATATAATATAATATAATATAATATGTATATATTTTTTTATCGTTAAGAGACAGATAGGAAATCTAGATGTAGAAGCATTGATTCCTTGAGCAGCGGTTTTTTAATTATATCTTTATCAGAAATGAAAATATCTGTAAAACAAAAAAAAAGAAATGTATCCTCAAAAAATTATAGCAAAGCACTTTTCACAGTTTTGGACGCTGGAATTCGTATAAAGTATTAGCAATAGAGAAGAATTGTTGTGTCGACAGATCAGTGAGAACTTGAAAAATTCGGAAAATATCAAATTTTGCACAAATAACACTGCTTACGGCAATTACTTTCACATAGTAACGTTTTCTTTTGTTCATATAGGCTTAGAATGTCATGAAACGTCAATATTTTAAGTTTGAGAAAAAATCTGTCAATCTGTCTGCAACTTTTTGTGCGCCCGATTGCTCTCAAATGGTCCAGTCATTGACTAAGGTCTTAACGCCTCACCTAGGAACTACGGAGAAAATTTCACACCACATTTTTTAACCAATCAGAGGCTTGTTTTTTGTTAAGTTACCATGGCAACCCAAAAAATTTCCGGAAATTTTTTACATTCTGTGGAAATTTTTCTGTCATTTAAAATGTCAAAGTAAGGACGCGGAAGTTGGAGTGCTTTTAGAATTAAATTTATTTGGCGACGCAAAAGAGGATATTCACGAGGATATTATAAGTACACAAATTAATATGTTAATATTTATTTTTTTGTTTACAAAACTAAAGTTGTGGGTATCATAATAATATATATTAAACTAACAAATTTTATTAACACATGTAAGTAACTAAATTTAAGCGGACTTGGAAGTCTAACAAGAATTCTTCTCGTCTTAATGGAGAATAAATAGGACTGAAGACTGAACTTTGTAAACGTCTATGTTTAATAAAATATATGAAATATTTCGAAACCATTTAATTTAATTTTAATTAGATAGTCTATTAAATTTACTTGAAGATTTTTGTAGATATTCTTGGATTCTTCTAAATAGCTTTACATCCAATATTTCTTCCTCGATTTCTTCATAATGAATATTCTCAACCAATTTTGACAAGTAGGTAAGCTGACGATGATATTTTTCAATGTGAATATTTCTTGCACAAAATACACAATCCGTGTTTTAGAATCTGGAGCCATTTTTGTGCTATATGAAACCCATGCACTTTATTCTTTTGGCTGATAATATGATTAGAATGTAAAAATTAATCTAATTGACGTCTGTAAATGCGGCAGCCCTTACTATCTTGTTACCTTTTATTATTCCATGGCCGCCTAGAAGTTGTTAATTATTGTCTCGGCGACAAGAATGAATACATTCCCTGTGCTCGCACTTAATTAATATTATCAGAAATAAATGATGTTCCACCAATTTTAGTGGACCAAAGTTAATAAAAAACGGAAATATAATATGTTTTAAGTGATTTATAAAAAGTTCATGTAACTAAACTGTGAGAATGGTACGTTATTTCGCTAAGAAATTTCATATTTTATTAAACATCAATCTTGAAGTAGGTAGGTACTTCAGAATAATTATCAAAAATAAATGATGTTCCACCAATATTAGTAGATTCAAGTTAATAAGAAACGAAAATAAAAGATGTCTTTAAGTTATTTATAAAATATTTATGTAACTAAAATTAGAAAATTGCATTTTATTTCACTAAAAATTTTCGCATTTTAAAAAGTATATTCTCTCCTAATGGTTTTCAGAATAATTATCAAAAATAATGTTTCACCGCCTTTAGTAGATTAACGTTAATAACGGATGAAAATATAAGATGTCTTTAAATTATTTATAAAAGTTTCATATAACAATGTAGGGAAATTGCACCTTAAAAATCATGGTATCGTGATATTTTTTTAAAGTTAAGTCTAGAAATATAGATCTATTTTATTCAGAATCATTATTAACATATTTAAAATAACAAATGTAAGTGCCTACCTATATTTTGATATTAATATTTAATTATTAATATTTCACTATTAGAGGTAAGTTGTATTAATAAAAAAGTATTTTAATTGATTTGTTTTTGACAACACAATATTTGAGAAAACTTATCCTCTACTTATTGACATAATTATTAGTAATATTAAAAGTACTTCTTTCTTAATAATATCTTGACTATCCTTTCCAATACGGGACATTTTCAAAAACACAATCTAATAAATTAGTGAATTGCATAAACACACTGACTCGATGACAGGTGGTGGAACTTAACCACCCATTGTTATTCCATGGCTTACTAGCATGAATGAATTTTTGTCATTCGTAATAAAAATGTTCAATTTTGGCATAATATTTATAAAACAACGGTGTGAAATTTTCTTACCGAATATCCCACGAGCTTAAATTAATATCCGGAAATTTTTCCTCGATCATGTATATTTTAAGAAAATTCATGACCTCGAAAAAATTTCCGGAAATAATTTAAGCTCTAGGGATATTATAAGTGACAATTACATCACCCAAAAAAATTATCAAAATATAATAACATAGAAATTATAAAATTTAATTTATTTACACTTGCAGCTGGGCAATTCCTCGCAAGTAGTCCAAAATGCTTCTGTTCGCATAACCAGCAACCACTGTTTGTAATCATGACAATGCTATGCAATATGATTATTTTTAATAAACGCGTCCAATGTGACACGTTCTACTTTACCGCTATTGTCGCACGCGTCTAATTGTAGCACGCGTCTAATTGTAGCACGCGTCTTATTACCTGCGTCCAATTGACAGGACATCACAATTTCCATCACATTTACCAATGACACACACCATTGGTACCAAATTTTGTCCACAATAATTACAATTCAAGTTTTTAGAGGATTGTGCAAAAAGCTAATAATAATTATAATATATATATAGCTATAATAATTTATATGAATATACGTAGTGGCGATTACTTATTTGTTTATTCCCATTGAACAATACTACATAATGGAAGTCTCACTAGGATACACCTACCCGATCAGATGGAGAGGAAAACAATAAGAGTCGCATCTGAAAATAAGGAGTATGCCACCTGGTAGTCTATAGTCAAACTAATTATGGGCCTTTCTGTCATTGTCTCTTTAGTGTACGATGGTATCAATAATAAGTAAAATGATGAACTGAGATGCTAAGTTATTAAAAATATGATAACGTTTAAAGGGACTACACAAGATACAATTTGCTGGAGCCAGCCTAGTCGGTATTCTTTGTAGATTGCAGGGACAACTCGTGAAAGTTGAGTTGCATTGCAATGTTCAAAGCATACCCTCTTTAATGTAGACACCTTTAACCAGGCATTGAGAGGGGAAAAGCTGGTGGAAATAACCGTGGTCCGAGTAGAAATAATAATAACCTGGACAATCACACATTGTAAGTGAAATTTTTGAAATAAATAAATATATGTAATTTCAGTATATTTATAAAAGTAATCTATACTATTGCACCAAGCACTATTTTGAATATTTCTATTTCATATTTTACAAAATACTGTTTCATTTATTTTACTTAACGAATTAGTAAATGTCTTTTCAGTTATATTCAATGGACCACTAATTTATTTCATGGGTATTTGAATCTGAGACACGTTTGTGAACATAGAGCATACACGTTTATTAAGTTTTGTGTTGAATATGGGTTGTACCACATAAAATAATATGTCCTGCATTTAAAACATATTCCCCTTCATACACACACTTAGAATTTTTACATTTTTAGTGCTTCCCAAATGTTTCATACATTGCAATATGCTTAACCTAAATGTCACTCATGTTTCCTGAAAGAAAAGTGATTTAAACTACAACTGTACATAAATTTAAAGAAATATTTTAGTTTATTAATATTTAACTAGCCAGACACCGTTTATGTCGAAGAAACTGTACTTTTCAAGGGAAAAACTAGATAATCTAAAAAAATATGAATTTTGCTGAATAATGCCATTAACATATTGCAAATCACTTACAACAAAATCTTGCAAACCTTTAGGTCATATATTATTAATGTTATTATTTTTAACGCCAAAAATAACAATAAACAGAAAAAAATCAATATGAGTATTCGCCACATAAACAAACAAAAAGCCTATACCTAATTAGTTCACGAGTTCTGCACTTTGGCGCTGAATCTTAAATTCAGACGTCTATACAATTAATAGCGGGTTGAGGTCGCTATTGTCTCCATCTCTTTCCATGACTAGCTTTTCGATTCACCGGCCTATGACCGGCCTCTAAAGCCTGCAGTTATCATTCCATTATGTAGAATGGTTCAATATTTATTCCCCAGTTAAATAACTGTTACGCACTAGTTGATCGACAGAATCTTCTTATTAGTAAGTGCAAGTTTGTTTATTTTTACAATACAAAAGCAATTTATTCCTAATAGTGCCGGATGTTATGTAGTGAGGCGTAATAAGTACTGCCGTTATTGTTATTTTATTTGTACTCAACCACAAATCGCTATGAAAACATAATAATCATAGTATTTGATAAATTCAAAATGAGCAAATAACTCGGTTTGAATAAATTGCTTTGAATGGAGGATAATTATTATAATTTGCTCTATTACACGAATCCATACACTCATTTTAGTGTCGCTGATAATAGACTTCGACCTTATAGCTTTAGCATAAATTATGAGAGGCGAAAGTGTTATTCTATGAAAATTAACATTGGTAAAAAAGAATACTGCCAAGCCTGTCACGAGATTTCAGAGTGGGATTCTTCTCAAATTTGTGTGAGTTCTTTGTATTATTAGTTTCATAAGCAGCAAAGATTAAAAAACAGAATTGAGATTTATTACAGCAGGTACAAAACAGTAGCAATTATATAGGAGTGAAATAACGCAACTAAAGTTTAAGTAAACAAAGAACAAAAATTATTATACATAATTAAGATAACACACCTAAAATCTAGTGAACATAGACCTTTTCATCATAAGCGCGAGCATGTGCTGCCGCTATGTCTGTTTGCGGGAACTATGAAATGTTCGGACAATTGGTTGTCAAAATGGCTGGACCGGTATCATTTTTTCACATTAATTTAGACGAAAGTGTGATTGACGGTGCAAAATGAGTACACAACATTGTGGAAGAACACACTTGTGCTCAATTAAGGCGCTAGCTCAAGTATCCTGGCCGTAAAATGACTGGAAGCAAGAATAAAGAACTGGTTGCAAGGTTAGAATTCAACTTATCAATTTATATACAAATGCATTAAAAGAAAACAAATGTGTTTAGCCTACAATATGCTTAATAACATTCTTCGTGCAGTAATTGATAATGCAGTAAAAATATTTTCTGTTTTTTTACGAAAATGTAGGGTCAAAAACGCAATTGAAAATGAGGTCTTTTGTCGATCCTTCTGTGGATAAAGACTCCTTTTTTTCTATTTTTTTCAAATAGGTAAACTATACGATATGGCACTACCTATTTTCAGAAAATTGGTAACAGATTCATCATTATTTGTTTAAAAAACGTAACGTTTATGTCAAATCCAATACTGACATGCGAAAACTGTCCGAAGAAACATGGCGGAACTCGACGTTTTTTAAACAAATAATGATGAATCTGTTAGCAATTTTTTGAAAATATGTAGTACCATATCGTATAGTTTACATATTTGAAAAAATTGGAAAAAAAAAGGAGCCAGCTTTATCCCCAGAAGGATCGACAAAAAATTGCATTTTTGACCCTACATTTTCATAAAAAAACGAAAATATTTTTACTGCATTATCAATTACTGCACGAAGAATGTTATTAAGCATATTGTAGACTAAACACGTTTATTTTCTTTTAATGCACTTTTATATAAATTGATAAGTTGATAGTTGAATTCTAACCTTGCAACCAGTTCTTTATTCTTGCTTCCAGTCATTTTACGGCCAGGATACTTGAGCTAGCTCTTAATTGAGCACAAGTGTGTTCTTCCACAATATTGTGTACTAATTTTGCACCGTAAATCACACTTTCGTCTAAATTAATGTGAAAAAATGATACCGGTCCAGCCATCTTGACAACCAAGTGTCCGAACATTTCATAGTTCCCGCAAACAAACATAGCGGCAGCACATGCGCGCGCTTATGATGAAAAGGTCTATAATAAGAAAATTAACTACAATAAATTTTCAAAATTCCCGCCCCCAATCTCAATACACTTTGTTGCAGGTAACTGTAAATTACACAGGTCTGCGGTGAAATAATTGTTGGAACACTGACTCATAGATTTTTGAGGGTTGATTTAACATAGTTACTTAAACAATTCTATCATGTACCATTTTTCACAAACTTATTTTTCGTATTTCAATATCTATCGTTTCACAATGTTACAAACTTTAGAGCAAGCATTTATGACGAATTTTTTGCGTACATTTTTTTACAGTTTTTTCATGAGAAAGTACATTCAAAATGTTAAAAATACTAACTGTTGCAAATGTATACATCTCATTGGAGTGGAAATTCCATTTGCCAGTGAAGCTAAATACCTAGGAGTCATTTTTTACCAAAAACTGTCATAAAATATCCTCATTAAAAAAGAATCATATTTTTGAAGTTTTGTTTTATTCGACTATGTGATTTTTGACTTGTGTAAAACAATTTTGTTTTCTTTACACCAATACATATTAGTATTATTATATATAGTTCTTATCATATATGAATGTCCTTAAAGGATTATGCAAGCCCCGCCTCTTGTCGCTTTAAGGCTAATGCGCAAAAAGTCGATAATCATTTGAAATAATCTACAATTATTAATTCATTACGGACATTCATAAATGGTGAGACCTTTATGTATATTGTAGATTCAGCATAACCTACAATCGTAGATTTATTTTAGTGTTTTGTAACGCTTAGTAAAAGAGACTGAGCAAATTCATCCCTTTTATTAGTTCAATTCTCATCTCTATCAGCTTGTGGCAATAAATTTCGGACGCGTACAGTTACAACGCATACACATTTTGTTTCAGAACTCTAATTGAACAATTGTGTCCATGAGACATGTTTAAAAATTATTGACGCAATTGACTTATTTCGGTATTTATTGGTTTGAATAGGGGAACTTGAAGCTAAGCTATCAAAAGCATATGTGGCTCATTTAAATTTAGGGTAGGGAAGCGAAAAGATATCTTGCTAGGGGTGAATTCATATGAATGGAGCGCTGTAAAATTGCATATGGAGCTGTCATATTTATAAAACTAAATGGTTTCGAACATTGGAAGTTGCTGCCAATGAGAACAGAAAACGGACACGGCAAGATTTTGTTTCCTGGATTTGCTTTTTAAAGATTGATAAGTTTGTTTCCCATCCTAAATAATATTACTTTTATTATAGCGTATAAACACTCCCCAAAAAACATATAAATGTTAAATTTCGGTGTTTAGAAGAAGGCTAATCATAGAATAAAAATATAACCACACAATTCAAATTGTGGTATATAAGTGTCTAGTGAACATAACACTGATGCACTTCAAAGCACTCAACAACCCATTGAAGGTGGTATAAGGTGGTTTTCCTGATCATAGCGGGGTCAAAATGAACTTAAGTTGGCTAACTGACTGCAGTGTAGCGCCCTCGGAATACGTGTCAGCGGACTCAGTGAGCCTCGGCTACGTCAGGGACAGTCAAACCGACTAAAAGCGGGTTTCTCTTAGAGAACATCTTCCTCTTAACTGGAAAAAGTATAGTCACAGAAATTTTCCGCGCAGCCCGGGACTCCAAACTGACCTGGAATTTGAAAGATCTATTGTAGCTGTCTCGCTGTACGAGTTAGCGGACTTAGCTAGCTGCTGCTACACCAGATGCGGTTCAAACCGGCCGAAACTGGATTCCCTTTGAAGAGCACAGAATAAATCATAGACCATAGAACGCTTGCCAAGTCGTTGTATAAGAAGAAGCAGTAATTTCCTATATACATAGTTTATCGGATAAATTATTAGGTAAAAACTGAAAATGAACGGTTTTTCAAACGGGCACCATATTAAGATGTCCTTTATTAAAAGCTAACCAGATAAACATTGCCAAAAATTCCAGAAAATGTTATCTTGGTGTTAATGCTTTCGCGGAGCTGGTGATCTGGTGGTAAAAAAAATGAATTATGTAGCATGCATATTGCTGCTTCATAAATTATAACATAATTTAACTCAAGCGTGAAAAACCGCGGAAGTTGTTTCTTAAATTTACTTCATAAACAAACACAACGGTATGCAACCAGAGTTACGTCTAAGCTGTACTCAAGGTAGCTGGGTATTCTAACTTAGCTTTAAGAGTGGAAAGGGTAAAGAGACGACACGATTTACATACTACGAGAAAGGGAAGTCAGGACTAAATATTTCTCCGTTACAAGAAGCTTAGCACTTCGCAATTGTCAGCTAAATTTTTGAATAGTGATGTGTCTTCATTAAGTTTCTTTTTACGACTTCAACATCGAAAGGGTTGATAGTCCCTCTTCTTTAACATGAAGCAGGCCTAATTGTTTTCACCGGTTTAATCCGTAAGTAATTTATAAAGAAATATTTTTTTTTGTAACTTAGATTTGGCAACGGCCATTTTACAGCAGTACAGCAAGTTAGATGCAAATCTTCTAAAGTTAGATGCAAATCTTCTAATATTAGATGCAAATCTCTTAAAATTTGGATGCACATCGTAGATATGCATTTATTTTAATTTGGGTTGGAAACTTTAATTTTTTTTAACCATCCAATGGGGTTGTTTTTCTTCTCCTCTACGTAATTAGAAGATGGAATGTACATATTAGTCTAGGACAACTTTTTACGGAGATCGCGACGATAGTATGGTAGAATAGATGTGATTTGTCCTTATGGAATTTCTGGAAGCGTCGAACATGGTACTGGGAACTTCTTGACTTAATCAGCGATTACGTCAATGTGGGTTGAATTTCACCATTATCATCCCTCACTTGGAGTCACTACTTTAATTCACTAAGAATTCCAGATAAGTGTAGCAAATAAAATTTTTATCTGATTTTTTTTTTAATATATATCATATTTTTATGCTTTAATATTTTTAGAATTCTTTGAAGTATCAAATGTTTTTTTTAAACTATTTCCATTTTCAATTTTATCTTTAATATGTTTTCAACGAACAGTTAGTATTTTCAATTATTATTAAGATGTAAATTATCGGCGTAACGTCTAATTAAAAACAAATATATAAAAAGTTCTGTAATGACTTTGTGATCACAATTTCTACGAAATGCTTATATTTAAATAATTAATTTTGACTTTTAAACACCATATTGTCGGTTCATGTTTAAGACAATATTTTAAATAATATCTACATAACATATTATCGTCCATTCGTTTTTCTCTTTTGGACATAAATTTGTTTAATTTCTAAGGCCTCAGTTTAATTGTTTTCTAACAAAAACACATCCGGTTTGATTGGTTTATAATAAAATCAATTTTATAATCACATTGTCCACTTATTTCAGGTATTTTGAAACAAACTATTTTTATACAAACTATTCTTATACAAACTATTTTGATACAAACCATTTTGATAATATCTTTAGGATTATTAATTTACACTTTTTTTTTAGTCGACAATTTATACTTTCTTTATAATTTGATTAGTTTATCATTCTTGTAATCAAACTTCAGTTCTAGTGTAAATTACAAATATAGAAAGATTGGTGCCCCACCTCTCTGGGAAAATAATCTTTATATAAGTCAAATTAACATCTTTTTAAGAAAAATTATAAAAATACCTGTCATATATTAATTACAATCTATCAAACACATAAAACCATTTGTAAAGTGTTTTCTGACCCATGACTCATCTGACGAATCTCTGAGCTACTGGGGTAGTAACATTTTTTCTCTAAATAACATAAAGTTTAGTCTAAATCTCGAACAAAATAATTAATTTATTAAACAGCGAGGAATTAATGTTACAATTTATAGTGCTCCCTGTAAGTGCAGTAAACATTATGTAGGTGAATTATTGATGCCAATCGACGTAGGGCTTGACGAACATACAAAATATGCTATAAGGGGAGAATTCGAGAAATCAAAAATTTGTGAACATATGTGGGGTAACAATAATGTGATCCAATGCGACTTTGCGAAATTTTTGGAAAAAGAAGACAACAGCTAAAATACACTTATGAAATCAGCTAATATTTTGTTAAACGAGGATAAATGTGTATCAAATTATTACATATATTTTTGTACTAGTTGGTTGTTGATACTCAGAAACGAATTAAATAAGTATTTAATGTCTCGCGTGATTAGAGGAATACATAAACAATAAACTATCGTATTTGTCGTGTAAATGGAAACAGATTTTTTTTCCTAAATGTTAACAGCTTGTAACTAAATTTTTATTCATATAATAATATATTTATAGTCCAGTCAAAGAATGAGTTTAGAGGACTTAGAACTCGGAAACGATGCGTCGTACGCGAAAAATTTTTCTATGCAAAATTAAATTATATTAAATTTCCTACAAGAATGTCTATATTCATTTTTTTCCTATGTGTTAAAGTTTCCGAGATATTCGCCAGCGAAAATCGATAATTAATAAATAAGTTAATAATATATCTGAAATGTTTCTATCAAAACAGTTTACCGTGGTCTGCTAATAAATCACAGTCACAAAACAATCTGTATTTTACAACACTCGACGTATTTACTAACGTAATATTTTGTCGAAATCTATACAATTCCCTAAACATGCAGTGCGACTTACTTAAAATGAAGACATCCTTATAACTTTCTTATTTTGTTTCCGATTTGAATCAAATTTTACTCAATTATAGAACAAATTAGGATCTACGTATGACCAGAAGAACATTCACCTGCTATAAATGCAAAGCCACCTACGGTACCAAAATATACGGAAAAAAATAGAAAATCATATTAGGTATTTTTTTATCTCAGTGATGTTTACTGCAATTTTTATTCATAAAACCTGGCAAAGAAAAAGTTCAAGCAAATGTTTACTCTCACCACCAAATGCAGCAGCTAGGACTGAAGGAAATTCCTACCTTTTTTACGTAGAAATGACTCCTGCATGAGATTTTCTAGTCCAAAGTGCCACTACGGTTCGTAAAAAAAAAAGAAAAAAAAAATTCATTATCAGGTATAACTCCACGACCTCCACGGGATAGCGTGATGTAATACATAAATTATTGTTTCTTATAGCTTAAAAAATGTTTCTTTACCAAATTGGGAGAAGATCGGTCTAGAAGTACTTGAGGTATTGCAAAAAAAATGACAATTTTGACACCCTGTTTCTTTTTCCACACGAACAATTTACTAAAGCATGTTTGGTTATATCCTCATATTTTGATCCAAAAAATCTACGGCCAATCTATCTAATCTATGGCCAATTATTAATGGTCCACCCTGTATACTAAATACCAATTTTATGGACTCTTGCTTGATTTACCCCAATTTACCCCCCAACCTTTCAATGGAATAATATCAAAATATAATCTAGTTCCAGATCTCGTTAAAATACCTACATACGTGTACCAAATTTTAAGTCAATATCTGAAACATTTCCAGAGTAATCGTGCGCCCAAAAAAAGTAACCTAGTTTATACTGACACTGTATAGACTAGGTTACTCATACGTTGATGAATTTTGTTGTAGTTGTTTTATATCAATGTGTTGTATTTTATCATTTAAATCCAATGTGACAAAGAAAAACTCACCTAAATAATTCTGAGGATGTTAAGTTAAAAAAGTTTATTTTTCTAACAACTTTTTGGTCTATACCCGTCAACCCTTACCAGCATTATTTACAATATTTATAACTAATTACTACGTAGAACAGTGGCACGAATCGTGATTTTTTCGTTCAAAATTGTCTAGAGCACTTGTTTCGCAACCGATTGGGATAATTTTTTTTTTTAAATACTCGTTATTATACTCTTCGCAAATACGAAAACGAAGAGTATATTGCATTTGATCGGCACATTTCTAAAACTGTAAATATCGCTCGCAGACAAAAAATGTTTATATCATTGTGTTAATGAACGAATTCTGAACAACTTTCAAAATGTCCGTCTGTCCTTCCGTCCGTTCGTCTGTCCGTCCTTTCGTTCGTCACGTTTCTTGTAAGCACGATAACTCGAGAAAGAAAAATCCGATTGCACTGAAATTTGGACAGTAACTTAGTGTTAGCTAGGGAAAGAATCCTATTGAACAAAATCGATCCGTAAATGAAAATGTTATTAATGATTTAAATTTGAGATTTTTTTTGATTTTTATGATTTTGTAAAAATTTACATTTTTTTACGTGTTAGGTGGTGGTGTAGTTCTTTTGATTCGGAATCCAAGGGTCCCAGGTTCGAAACCCACGTCTTAAACTAACATTATTTACAAAAAACTGCGAAGAGTATCCTATAGACAGTGTACCTAACAGTTATATAAAAAGTTTAGTAAACCGAGTAGAGTTTTTAGCTTGTTTAATTTACAAAAAACGTAAGAGAGCCGATTTTTAAATTATGCTAATCAAAAAAATATTGAGTTTAGCCAAAATGGCCATTTTTTATTTAAATCTTAATGAGTTTTTGAGGTCGGTAATTACGAATCTGATATCCAAATTGTTATAAACCAACCTGCAAGATGGGGGAATCAATGGCGGCTATGAAATGCTAAAAAATGATGAAAAATGAAATATTTTTGTTAAAGTTAATGCCAAGAAGTTCTGAATATTTCTGATAAGTACTTTTAAGTTAAAATGGACTGAATTTTAAGTTCCAAGAAGAAATTGAAGATGGCAGATCCAATATGGCGAATCGTAATTTCTTATACAATTTACATAAATCTTGTTACTCGGGGGTTTTTGGAGTATGTTTGTTAAAGTTTATGTCGAAGAAGTTTTGAATATTTCTGATAAGTACTTTTAAGTTAAAATAGACTAATTTTCACGTTCCAGGAATAAATTCAAGATGGCGGATCCAATATGGCGGTAATAAGATGATATAAATAACTTAAAAATAAATTAAATGCATTAAATTAAATAGGCTATTCCTAAAAATTTAAAAAGGAACAAATTTTATGAAATTTTCAAATATATCCAATATGGCTGCCATAGATTATTTATCAATCATAAATATGCGATTCAGTCCTCCATTAATTTTGAACATAACTTAAGTAGGTCATATTATTATTTATTTTTTTATCTGCTAATAATATTATTTAAATGTATTTAGGGGAATCAATAATTAAACAAATTATCAACTCAACTGGAGTGTTAATATTGTTTAAACAACACAAATTAAATAGAGAAATTTAAGATTTAAATAACGACGAAACATTTTTGTATTAAGTTAGGTTTAAAGTTCATGGCATAGAACTCTTCCCTTAGGTTATGTTAGGTTTAATATTCTCGTTTCAAAGTTCTGGGTGTTAGATATTTATTATATTATTTGCAGATAAAAAAGAGAAATATTAATATGACCTATTTAAGGTTATGTTTAAAGTCAATGGAGGACCGAATCGCATATATTTATGACTAATAGTAATTAATGTATGGCAACAAATACTGAATATTTGAATATTTGAAAATTTCAGAAAATTTTTTCGTTTTTAAATTTTTTTAATAATTCATAGGAATAACCTATTTAAGTAGTTTAATGCATTTAATTTATTTTTAAGTTAGTTTTATCATATTATTGTCGCCATATTAGATCTGCCATCTTAAATTTCTTCCTGGAACTTAAAATTTAGTCTATTTTAACTTAAAAGTACTTATCAGAGATATTCAAAACTTCTCGGCATAAACTTCAACAAACATATTTCATTTTTCCTCATTTTTTAGCATTTCATAGCCGTCATTAATTCCGCCATCTTGCAGGTTGGTTTATGACAATTTGGATATCAGATTCGTAATCAGCGACCTCAAAAACCCCCGAGTAACAAGATTTATGTAAAATGGATAAGACATTACGATTCTCCATATTGGATCCGCCATCTTCAATTTCTTACTTGAGCTTAAAATTTAGTCTATTTTAACTTAAAAGTACTTATCAGAAATATTCAAAACTTCTCGGCATAAACTTTAACAAACATATTTCATTTTTCATAATTTTTTAGCATTTTATAGTCGCCATTGATTCCGCCATCTTGCAGGTTGGTTTATGCCAATTCAGATACCAGATTCGTAATCAACGACTTCAAAAACAAGATTTATGTAAATTGGATAAGAAAAAAGTTTTTATTTGTAAGTTTTATTAAGTTTTAAATTAAAAATGGCCATTTTGGCTAAGCTCAATAATTTTGTTTAGCACAATTCGAAACTCGGCTCTCTTACGTTTTTTGTAAATTAAATAACGAGTATTTTAAACAAAAATTATCCCAATCAGTTGCGTAGCAAGTGCTCTAGATAATTTTGAACGAAAAAAATCACGATTCGTGCCACTGTGCGTAGGAGCAACGAGGACAGAGATAATTGCAAAAATCTGTAATTAAGTTCCCCCGTTTTTTACTCTACAGACTATATTATAACAGGATAGGAATTATTCACGACAGATGACAGATTGACTGTACTATTCACGAAATAGAAACATCAATTATTATTAAATGCCAAGAACTGGTTCGCAGGTTTTCCTAATATTATGCATACTTCTGGGAATTTACTCAAAATACCACATTCACCGACCGAAAATAAGACGAAACTCCGTCTCTATTACAGGTTCATAACCTTTTACAGTCTGCCAAATGCCAAACCCAAGACAAAGCGAAGAAATGCCAATATCGCATAATTTACGAGCCAATACACCCCATGCAGATTTAAGGGGACTTTCAATAATCAATAAACAAGTTAAAAACACTTTGCATCCGAAGTGCCCCAAATGAATTGATCAGAACGTTCAAGAAAGTGGTCATTAGGACTGAACGGCGCGCTATAAAATTAATGGCGCCTTCGAATTCGGAGTAACCGTGAACGAAACAATTGCATGTCGAACAAAGGCAGCGGTGTCAAAGGTGTCGTGATTTTGGTGCTGATTTATAGTGGCATTCAATGAAGTGCGTAGGCATATCGAGGATTTATGTGCGTTCAAAATGGTTTATAGTTTTTTCTGCTCATTAATATGTTGTTCTTGTCCCGTTCTTAGTTACGTTAATGGTCCTTAATGAGGCATATTCTTACAGTTTGTGTAAGTAGCTGTAATATTTTCATTCCAAAACGTTTTCGACATTAAGGACTTGTTTGTTGGTTAGATAGCTTCTGCGTGTCGATTCTTATTGCATAGAAATAGATATTTTATATAAATTTTATGAACGACGGAGTAAGAAAGGATATTAATAACTATACACCCATCTCAATTCTACCAGTTACCTAAAAATATTTTGAACATTATGAAAAACATTTTTTAAAACGAAAATCAACAGAATATTTTTGTCTGGGATATTAACATAAACATCTTGGCTAATTATTAATATAATGAGAGAGCGGGCTTCAATTTAGTTGCACTAGGGTACGAGATGAGTCTTGTATATACCACATATTTACAAAATATATGAGAGTAAATAAATTCCTGTCATTTTTAAAATTCTTTTTATGGCCTTTCAAAGAGTGTAAAAATATACGAAGTCTTAAATTTAAAAAAATAATAATAAAGTTCATACCTCCAAAATGTTTTCTTCAATTGTTTTCCTGAAATAATTTTTGGAAAATACATATGATTTTCTATCACTTTCATTTTTTACGTAACTCCATAAATAACGAAATTAAATGAGGTTCTAACGTTCGCGTGACCACCCTGTACATCATATCACCAGAGATAATTAAAACTATTAAAAAAAAATAAAAAAACTAATTTTCAATTTAAAACACACTCCAAAAACCTGGAGAAGCTACCTGCATCGGAGAAGATACTAAAAGAAATAAATATAAAGAACTGGAATCCCGTTTCTTTTTTTTTTTGCTGCTCTCAGTAGAAACCTTGGGTACATGGGGCGTTGAAGCTAGAAAGTTTATTAATTGCATAGGAAAGAAAATTCGTGGCATTTCAAACGAAAAGAAAAATACTTGCTTCCTTATCCAGAGAATCAGTTTGCGATTCAGAGAGGGAATGTCGCGTCAATCCTGGACATGATACCGCCTTCTGCCAACTTGGGAGACATTTTTTATATTGTAAATTAATTTATAGTTAAATTGTCCTTTGTTTAATTCTTGAGCCTCAGGTATAAAATATGTTCTATTTGTTATATTTAATAGATTTTCAATTGTCAGTGTAAAGGCAGTTATTTTTTAAAATAATATACAGAAAGCCCCAAAAGTATGGATACCCCTGAATAACTGGTCAGGATAGTGAGATATGAGGAAAACCATCTGTATAAAAGTTGTTGAAGTCATCGCCCAGCAAACATTTAGGTATTATTTGACGTCAAAATTACCTAAATTATATATAATAAATTTAGTCGCAAAATTAGAATTAACCATGTTTTGGTAAAATTTACGTTGACGCTACATGGAATCGACATAAGTGGAGAATAAGACGACGTCAAAATTAAGTTATATCGACTAAGCCAGGTAAAATTACACATAAATCGTACTTGTAGTCGCCCAATATATTTGGTTACTAATACCTGTTTAGGTGAATTTTACTTAAATTCGACGTCAGTTCGACATCGAGTTAACTAGCTTTAGGTAAAATTTACGGAAGTATGTAAAATTGCAAAATGACTGGAAGAGGAAAACAATAAGATTTTTACACTTTTCTCTATAAATAGTCGAAATATTGTTGTCAGTCACCTAGAAATTTGAAGAGATACCTAATTCACAATAACGATACAACACATACTTCCAAGTAATTCCAATTTATAAGTAAGGTATTTGCAGTTCTCGCTTGTTGAAATTAATGCGGCGAAAATTTTTTTGTGCATAATAGCAGCTGTACTTCGTAAAATAACAATGCGCCTCCAGAATATTCATCTATAAGAAAATTCCTACTGCCATATGAAAAAATTACAGTATTAATTTGAGCCAAAAGTATGCTATACTTGTTTAATATTAGTTTACAGGTATAATTATGTATTTTCTTTTACCTTTTCGTCAGTTTATTTCCATACACACTCATTTTTAAAATTCTAATTTGGAATCATACTTCAACTGTGATGAGAAAATATGGCGTCTTGAGCTAATTTAACCTCAGTTAACTGCGTTTGAAAATGCAACTGCAAAAGATAATTGACTTAATGGTTGAAAGGTAGAATTTATTGACTTTGTTGACCTAATATTTCTTCAAAGGAGTATAATAAAAGTGACCAATTAAGTTGCTATTTAGGTATACATTACGTAGGATTTACAACAAAATTTACCCAGTAAGATATTCGACTATTAGGAATATTTTTAGTCATTAAAAAGGTAAATACTACCTAATTATATTACCTATTTCGACCCTATTGGAAATTTATCCTTCAGATCATTTTGGTAGATTTTTTAGTAGTTTTTCACTCGCTGCTTTCGTTAAATTTACTTTCAAAGAAAATTGTGTATGAGGTAGATTCATTGGTATTATTTACGTAAACTGAAATCTAAATTAAGACCAATTGGTAAATTTTTATCCGAAGTGTATTTTTCCAGTCAATTTTACGTCATAATTACCTTAATAAGTAAATTCCTCTTTTACCAAGTCGAATTGGAGCTAATTTTAACAAAAATGTTTGCTGGGCGGGGGCATCATTGGGGACATTGGATTTGACCTTGAACGTCATTTTTAAGGTCAACTTCCTTTTTTTAAATATTTTTAATATTCTGCAAGAACGAGAAATTTTACATTAGAGTTCTAATGGTTCAGATCCATACTGCTAGGACACTCTGTAAATTCAAGGGTCGCAGGTTTGAAACACAGACACTTTACTTACTTTTATTTCAATTAAATTATCTCTGGCGACATGATCTACATTAGCAATCGAACAGCCAATGTTATTTTAGGTATTAGAGACATTTAATAGTTAGAGTGAAATAAAATTTTCGATTTTCGACAAATACCATTTATTTTAATCTGAAAATATTTTGAAAATAAATCTAAGCCGAGTTTAGGAGGTTTTTAACTTATGGTTCTTTTATTTTCTATTGAATGTTTTTTGTTAATTTTGACATTATTTATGTATTTTTTTGTTAACGCGTTATAGAATACCTGTTGAGTCTTCAATATACTACTGTTAAAAACAGGTTCTCATGCAACTACATGTATTGTTTTTCCATGTTCGCCACTGGAGGCTTTATTTAAATAAATATCATTTTCAAAATATATACCAAAAATAGAAAAAGTAACAAAGTGTCTAATTTATTGGGTCGTTTGGATGACAGCGAAAAATAGCTGAAACGTCCTCCCCATAATTTGTTCTGAATGGCGCTACGTAAAAAAAAATAGTAAAAAAAAAATGAGAAATGATTTTTAAAGGACACAGTCAATATCTTTCGCAATTTGTAAAAAGCATAGTAAATTATTAAATAAAATTCTAACGCATTTACATGTGCAATTTCATGTTTATGCGTCACCGGTGGCCTATTTAAATAAATAACATATAAATTATCGATAGAAAAAATAATGATCTTTATTTTACTTCCATATCCAGTGGAAGTATAGTAACGACAAAAAATTTTTTAACATTTTTTATTGTTCAAATAGGCTTAGAATGTCATGAAATGTCGAGATTTGAAGTTTGAGCGAAAAAAATTTCTGTCTGTCGGTCTGTCTGTCTGTCTGTCTGTAACTTTTTTTGTGCGCACGTTTACTCTGGGACCGTTTAAGATATTGACTTGAAATTTGGTACACGTATGTACTTTAACGATATCTGGAACTAGATTATATTTTCATCTCATTCCGTCGAAGGGTTGGGAGGTAAATTGGGGTAAACGGGGGCAAATAGATAAATGAAGCAGGTAAGAGTCCATAAAATTGGTATTTAGTATATATAAGAGAAGCTAAGGTCTCAAAAAAATTTTTGACATTAGCCATCCCCACTACCACACCCTATCACCACCCCCACCCCACTACCGATGTGGGGGTATCATTTTATGGGTTTTTGGGGTAGAGGATTTCAAATATTATATTTTTTTCCACATACAAAATTTTTTCGTTGTGAGATACTTGAATAGAAAATCTGAATGTGGAAGTAGTGATTCCTTGGACAGCGGTTTTTTCTGTAGCTATAATAAAAAAATATTCTTTGTGGTTTCATATTTCTCTCATTTTCTCCCTTCAGTTTTTTTTTTGCTTAATTTTTAATTTAGTGTATACTTAGTATCTTATTTTAAGTCTCATCGAAACTTTATTATTTTGCTAGAGATGGAATTCAAATGGTGTCCATGAATCAAGAGTGATAGAAAGTTCAAATAATTTTAGAAACGTATTCTGCATGGCCTGCTAGAATCAAATTCTGAATTCGTATCTTTATTGCTAATTCATGTTTTATAAAATAGTAATTTATTTTCAATCGTAGTAGCCTCATCCTTTTTTTTTTTTCATTTTTTGAATAGTGTCAATGAAGTTGTTCTGAAGATGTAAGTCATTAAAATTCAATTTAATTACTTCCACATCCAGTGGAAGTATGGTAACGACAAAAAAATTTTTGAAAATTTTTATTGTTCAAATAGGCTTAGAATGTCATGAAACGTCGAGATTTTAAATTTGAGCGAAAAAAAAATCTGTCTGTCGGTCTGTAACTTTTTTTGGGCGCACGTTTACTCTGGAATCGTTTAAGATATTGACTTGAAATTTGGTACAAGTATGTGCTTTAACGGGATCTGGAACTAGATTTTCATCTTATTCCGTCGAGGGGTTGGGGGGTAAAATGGTGGATAAATCGGTAAATCAAGCAGGTAAGAGTCCATAAAATTGGTATTTAGTGTATACAAGAGAAGCTCAGGCTTCAAAAAATGTTTTGGCATTAGCCATCCCCATTACCACCCCTACCGCATTATTAAAGGGGATGAAAATAAAATTGTGATTTAGTGTGTGTACAAGAACCAAAAGTCTCAAAATATTTGTTTACTTCATCCCCCCCACCCCACTACCGTGTGGGATATTGTTTTATGAGTTTTTGGGGTGGACGATTATATTATTAAAGTTCTATGAACAATTATTTCAACATACAAAATTTTTTCGTTATGAGAGACTTGAATAGAAAATCTAGATGTGGAAGTAGTGATTCCTTGGGCAGCGGTTTTTTATATCGTGTAAAATTTTGATTTATTGGTCGTTTTAGAGTTAAAGCCAAACATATGTTATTGCTGGCAGATTTTTTTTGCTGTAGGCCTTACATAAAAGAAAATTGTAAAATACAAAATGAGGGTCTTATGCAGAATTGTATGCTCTATCGAATGGAGTCAAAATCATTTCTCTATCTCGTACCGTTTTTGAGAAAAAAAAAATATATCTAGGCAAATGCCAGTAGACCCTTTGAGGGGTGGCAGAGGGAGTAGGCATGATTTCCCGAGATGGGTCTGTTCGAAAATCTATTTATTTTAACTCGTTCTGTGCATGGTTAAAAGGATTTGTTTCTACTCAAAAGTGGAAGTATCAAACACCTAAATCACTAAGCTACCCGTAAAATATGCGAATAGGTACATCCTCGCCTACAACTAACTCTTTGTTGTATGATTTTATGAAAAGTTTATGAAAAGCTCTACACATTAATATTTTTAAAATATTTACCGCTCTCTTTACACAATGACAATAATATGAAACGAACATAAATCAGAGTAGTATACACAAGCAACGCAACAAAAAGTATTACAATAGACCACGAGACTGACGTGGTGGAGAATAAAAGCTTTTACGTTTAAATGCAAAGCCGCCTCGATTGCATTGAGAACGGAAAGTAAAGGAAACTGATACAGTGATATCAAGTGCGCGGCGATATTTCCTCGTCAGTAAGGCATTGTGGGAAACTCAATGCATAGAATAGTCATTATTTTAAAGCAGTCCCTTTTCTCCATCTCAATGGAATTTACAATGTACTCCCGTATCGCCGCGTCGCCGGCAGA
This sequence comes from Rutpela maculata, assembly GCA_936432065.2. Classification (NCBI taxonomy): domain Eukaryota; kingdom Metazoa; phylum Arthropoda; class Insecta; order Coleoptera; family Cerambycidae; genus Rutpela; species Rutpela maculata. The sequence goes on from OW386285.2 coordinate 346,126,281, forward strand.
CTCTTTTCCACAAAACACTGCTAGAAATTTCAGCACGATTTGCATTTTAGGAGAGCTTCCAGATTCTCTGGCGGTTTGACATTAATTATACTATGGAGATTGTTTAAATCTAGTTGGCAATGCTCCGCGAGACATATTGTGCTTTCCTGCAGTTATAATATAAATGTAGTATAAATTCTGCTTTATGTAAAATTACTGCCCAGAGCACTAAGCAAATCAAGTTTTACTAGATCTAAATGGTAGCTACATGCAGATGTCACTGAATTGAGTTCACTGTGTTTACAAGAGGAAAACTTCTTTATTTTTAATTTTATCAAATGTTTCTTTACAAGCAGTTTTCCTTTAATATAATTATAATGTAATAATGGTATCGCTTATTTCAATAGACTATGTTACATAATATAGGAAACGTCAGCAAAACTACAGAGTACAATAATTTTGCCGGTTATAAAATTCCATGTCACATACCTACAAAACATAAATGACAAATTAACAAATAATAAAAACAAATATAAAACAATGAAAAGTAAACGCACTATAGTTGAAACAATGGATCTTTGAACTGACGTCATCTTCTCCTTTGCCTAAACTAATTCATTGAAAGATGATAATGATTTCGCACCATTTTTTGTAGCAAATTTTTGTTAAGATGCGTATTGAAAATCAATAAGTAATAATAACATTATTAATAATTGTAAATTGGAGTAGACTACAGTATTTGGCATTGTCAGTAGGTTCAATGAGCAAATATAAAAAATCAAATAAGTTATAAAAACTTTTCATACATTTGAATTCTCTTTTCACAATATTTCAAGTCTAATTAAACTTTCAATTACACTTGAGATATCCATGATATAAAATATTAATTTTTGAAAATGTTTATTCATTCATATTCCCATTTTGCTCGGAACCACCCCCATAAAAAGTTTATTTTAGGTTCGATTTACATCATTTTCTTAAAAAAAATTTAACGTGGATCTCTGAGAAGTACATTCTTGTGTGCATTACATTTTATAAAACATAAAAACTCGGCCTACTGCGGTTTTCTTACGGGGTGGAAAATGAAGAAACCTTATTTGCAATTTTTTATTTCTAATCTGAGTACTCTACTGAATGGATTTGTATAAAATTTCGTGAAAGAATACCTATTTTTGGGTTTTTTCCCGTAAGAAATAAGAATTCTGAAATTGCCAATGAAAATCCACTGTTAAACTGTTGTGTATTTATAAGAGTGCCTTGACTAAAACAACTGACAAAGGAATGTTTCATCTGAAAATACTAACTCTCTTTGAAAAAGTGAATTTTTATTCTGTTTGTATTTCCTGAAAAATTCGGGCCTTTTGGCAGCAATATTTGTTTTCTTCATTAAAGCTCATCTGCTGTCATCTTTTTTAAACTTAAATCCCAGATGTAGAAGAAGTGTTCGTAAACTACCATAGTTTATGTCAACAATATATTTAGTACGAAGTTCTTTTTGCAAGGTTTTTAATATAACACGCCTTTCTGAAGGCTAGGGGCTCCCCCCTATACTTCCTTTATTTTTAACTTATCCATTTGAAAGTTGGGGTGCATAAACTACCTGTAAAAATGGATTTTTGGATATAAAAAACGGTATGAGGCCATTTCCGAATATAGCTACAAATATAGCAAATTTCGATTTTTAAATGGAACACCCTCTATATTTTTATATATTTGAATTCAAGACAACATTCTCAGTATACGTTTCGCGAATTTTTTAGTCGATATTCAGTTTTTTAAAGCATTTTAAGACATTCGTCTAGAGTGCGTTGGATGCCAAAATTTGTTCAACGGCAGGTAAAATCCAAGGGAAAAATATAATTTTTCGTTTAATTTCATTGTCTATCTTTTTGGACTACCGAGCTACAGAGCGTTTTTGGAAATCGGCATTTTTGGATGACCCCTATCTTAATTACCAAGTATCGAATCGAAACTCGAGTAACACATTCTTAAGGCACTTTTTTGAGTAAAATCTGTTGCTGATAAGAACAAAATTATGCATGCCTCAGTTTTCGACATATAGATATAACTTGCGTTTTTTTAAATGGAATATCCTGTAGATTATTTCATTATTCGATCACAACTTAAATTAGCTATCCAAGGATATATCATATGTGATATTTATCGGCTATTAATACACAAGAGGTCGATTTTTTACTGAGTAAAATTTTTTTGGACAAAAACCTGTTTTCCCATGAAAATTATTCGAGAATTAAGGGCATGGAAAAACGCGACACGAAGTGGAGCGATTTTTCCTATGTCCCTTAATTCGAGCATAATTTTCATGGAAAACAGATTTGAGTCACTCAAAAAAAAATTACCCAAGTAGAAAATCAACCTCGTGTGTATTACAGAAGATTAATATATGATTAAAAAATATTATCTAAAATAATTATTAAAACAACAAAACTGTTTATTTAATGTTTTAAAAATAACGATTTATAATAATAAATAAAAACATTTTCTAATGTTTTTTATCATGCTACAACCCCAGTCAGTCAAAATATTTGCAAGTTCATCATAGTAGTCGTATCTTTTTCGAGGGAATAATGCTCGTTGCAAAAAGCTTTAAATTGTTTCCATATAGAATTTTTAGTGTTTCTCGTTTTAACTGGGACACTTTCATTCATAGCTTAGTTAATATTTTCTTGTGAAACATCACCAAATCGCTTTTTCTCATTCATTTTGTGTACAGAAATCAAAACGTGAAAAGTCAGATTTTAATAATTTCAATGACTTTTTTAGTTTGACACATGGCTACTACGAAAAAAGTAACATACATTTTTCTCGATTTTTTCCACTTATCGATAGCCGGTTTTCTCACTTTAAACAAATCCTATTGGTCGATTTTTTTTGAAAATGTACGTTTTGATTGGTTAATAAAGTAAGAATATTTTAATCTCTATAAAAAGTGGTTAATTTTCTAAGAATTTAATATATTTATGATGAGGACATGGAAAACTATTAACAATAACAACACTTCTTATAATGTAAAATAATTTTACCAAAAATAGGAAAAACTAAACTACAATAAATGTTCGAATTGTCTTACATTTATGCATTTTTAATTTTCTCCTTACAGCATTTGTTGCATTTCCAATCATGACAGGAGTTATTGTCCGAAACGCTACTAATGTTTTTAAATCCTTCTGTTATTAAAATGGTCTTTATATATAATATTTTTTAAATAACTCCAAAGCCAAAAGTCGGCAGGGGTTATATCGGGAGATCTAGCTGGTCACAAAATAGGAACATTATTTCATAAAAATTAAACAATATCTAAACTACTTTGTTGCAGAGCTGAGCAAAGTACTCATTTAAACACTTCAAGTATCAAGTACCAAATAGTTAGTTAGGATACTTGTTGCATCAAGTATCAATTACTTTTCAAAAAGCAGAATACTTCAAGTATCAAGTACTTCGAGGTAATTTTGGGTGTAAGTACTACTTGTACTACTTCAATTAATCATTTAATTCCAACAAAGTACATTTAAATACTTCAAGTATTTTCTTGTTGTATCAAGTATCAAGTACTGTTTAAAAGTAAAACACTTTCAAGTACATTTATCTACTTCAAGTTCTCTTGTCTTTAAGAAACACTACCACCTTTAACATTAAAATACATTAAAGGCTTGGTACAAAATATCTTTGATGAAGGGAGAGAGGTATACTTTGTGTGGGTAAAGTCCCATATAGGATTGAAGGATAACGAACAGGTGGACGATCCAGCTAAGGAGAGTATTGTTGTAGGAAATAATTGTAATTATAAAGTATGTATGACGGATGCAACGATAATATTTAGATCGAAACTAAGGAATAATTGGGATTACATGTGGAAAGAATCAGCTTTCATAAAACCGACTCGATATTCTCTTATTCACCCGGATTTGCCGTATAAGTTTTGGCATGAAAACTATAACTGCTCCCGAAAATACATCACAACGATTATCCCCTTCAAATTTGGACATGCATGTTATCCTGCACACTTGTTTAAAATAAAGATTTTCAGCTCTGATGTCTGCGAATATTGCAATGTCATAGGTGACCTGGATCACATATTCTTTGAATGCACAAGACACGCAGAAGCAATTGATACATTATATAACAATATAATAAAATATGGCAACATCCCTACACCGTTCAATATACTATATCTGTTGCCCTTAAATAAGAAGAATATTTTTGATTATCTTATGGATTTCTTGGAAGAGACAAAAATTAAGTTATAGGTTGGCTTTGTTTCATTTGTTCTTCACCTTTGTGTTATAAAAACTGTCCTAACCGTGGTCTTATTTTGTATGTTAGAAGAATGCCCTGAAAGACCCCTGGGCGAGAAGTTTGGGACCTATGTACAACCATTGTTTTGTTACTGACACTATGTCAGGTAGTTTATTGGTTATTGTTTAGGTTAGATGTAGGTTTGTAATGTCACTTGTGGCTGGCTGTATGGCCTCGGCCTTTATGCCAAAAAAAAACTACTTCAAGTACTTTAAATTTTTTATTTTTATCTAAACGAATCTTTATGTGTAAATATTTCTATATATTGACATATTTTTTATATTTAGGGTATATTTAAATAATCATACAGTTTTTTGAAGTTGTTTTGTTTATTACTAAATGAGAATATTTTGCTCCTAAAAAACATAACATTCCATTTCATTAATGTATTCTAAAATAACTAAAAGTAAAAATTTTTAAATAATTTTTCAGATTTGACAAAATTTCTTGAATATTATAGTCTATAGTCTAGGTCGATATATGGGGCCTAGGATACAACATGTTGCCATTGCTGTTATGTTTTAGAAAATATTTTTCTGAGTATTTTATCTTATGTGAGTCAGACCTCCCCCCTGCCCGCTAGCCACCTCAGAAAATATTCAATTGTGAAACAGAGTATAATAATTTGGGGCTTGGTGCTAGTTGAAGAAGGTATATTGCGTATCAACATTCGATAATATAACATTTTTTCTCCGTTCAATGGCAGCACCGGCGTCATCAATTACGGCAAAAATTGGAACGTAGTAATAGTATAACACTTTCTGACCAAGCGAAAAATTTTCGTTGTCAATGCTCATTGCTGGAAAACCATATGCCAACATTTTCTGCTTGCCCATTTTCCATATTTTTGACCAAAAATTAGACTTTTGACTAAAAACGGGCTAAAACTGGTGCTTTTCAAAATGTTGTTCTTAAACTTGTAGTTTCGGTACCAAAGAATACCTGAACATATTAACACATAATATCAACACTCTCAATATAGGACTACATCTTTATTACCCTCACACTATGTCTGTCTAATACAAACTAAAAACAAATGCTCTTTTTAGCAATAACGAACAACTGAGGAGCAAGCATGCAAAACCCGATAAATCCACTTTTGGTAATTTTCGAGTAAAATATGTATTTCTATTAATTCGGGTGCCCTCTGTGGATCTGTAAAGTTAGAATCGACCGAAACATGATTGATCCCATTGAAAACTAAGCCTCAATATGACCATTTCAATCAAAAGCCGATAAATCCAAAATTCATTCAAAACCCGATAAAAACTATTGTGCTGTTGCCATCTAGTATCAAGTAGTAGCAAGCATTAAAATAACAATAGTTATTATTGCAGGAGTCTGAAAAATATAGCATGTGTAGGACATCACATAATAAGGATCTAATAAAATAATATTTACCACTAACCTCACAAAAACAGATTCATTTTCCCGCGCTAAACACTAAATTAGTGCTGAGTAGTTGTTTCCTGCAAATTCTATATAATACCGAAATGGAAAATGTTATATTTTTCAAAAAATCCTCAAAATACAACAATTTTCAGACAAAAACCGATAAATCCAAACCGAAAACTTAAAAAAAATTAGGTGGTAGTAATTTTTTTTCCAAAGTTTCCCAGATGCATGTAAAACCTTTAAGACAGCAATCTGTAAAAGAAAATTTCAACTTTTTTGTTAGGATTTTGTACAAGAAGTTTTTCGCAATTTCCCAACAATTCATAAAGGTGGATTTATCGGGTTTTGCATGCTTGGTCCTCAACTGCTCTTACCAGTCTCTGCAGGTTTCAACTGGATTGTAAACTTACTTGCAGTACCTATGGTACTTAAAGTAGTGATCAAGTACTTTAAATACTTGAAGTAAATTGTAACGTACTTTAAGTACTGTAATTTCGTTTAACAAGTACTAAGTACTATTCTAAAATATCTGCAAGTATAAAGTACCAAGTAGTCATTTCTTCGGGTATTTGAAGTAAAAGACTTCGAGTAATAAAAGTAATTGAAGTACAATTTATACTACTTTTACTTGAAGTAGTGTCCAGCTCTGTTTTGTTGTTTATTAATGTCCAGTTAGCTAAAATCAATTGTTAGTTATCAATTTAGTTAACTTAGATAACTAGACATTGACAAACTAGTCCCGAGTGATTAAAAACACCTATCCAATCCTCCCAAAACTGAGCATTTAAATAATTTCTTGTTTCATTTGACGTATGATCTGGGGCGCCAACGTGTTGGTAAATTAATTTTTGAAATTGTCTTACAGGCATATTGTCCACAAAGGGCTCTATTGCTTGTCGTAGAATGTGAATAAAATTGTCGGTATTCAAATTACCGTGAAAAAAATGAAAGCAGACCATACACCAGATCCAAATCGTCCTTGACGATTAACTGTAGCGGTTATGTCCGGATTTTCATGAGCGCATAGTGGTTATTATGCCGATTAAAAATTCCGGGACTGCTTATATGGGCCTTGTCTGTTCATATAATTGTTCCTTCAAATCCTGGAACTTTATTGCACTGACTCAAAAATCACTGGCAAAAATCGAGACGCTTTTGAAAGTCATTTGGGTATAGATGGTGACTAATTCTAATTTTGTAGGGTTTGAATTTATTTTATTTAAGCAACGCAACGCAGTTGTTTTTGGGATTCCTAAATTTTCTTTTTTTTATTATGGCCTTCTCAATAAATATTAGAAATGCGATAAATATGCATAGATGTCAATGGAAGATATACATTTATTGTAGTTTAGTTTTCTTATTTTTGGCAAAATTATTTTATATTATAAGAAGTGTTGTTAATGTTTTCCAAGGCTTCCTCACAAATATATAAAATTTTTCGAAAATTAACCACTTTTTCTAAAGATTATTTCACTCATTAACGCTATAGCCAATGAGAGCCCGTTTTTCACAACATTGCACCAATCAAATGTCATTATTAGTGGTAATTCAAGCTAGATCGGCTTTTGACAGTACCAACATGCAAAATTTATCGCTCTAATTTTTTATGTCACTGCAGCGGCAAATACTGCGATAATTTTTTGACGTTTTGTTTCGTGAAATATTTTCGGCAAATAGGGCAACTCACGCTTTTAAATTTTATCTACAATAATCTTCTCTAGCTTATTACTAATTGTTAACTTACCTTGTAAATTGTAATATTGTATTATGTACTAGCAAACATAAACACACCACATATATAGTAAACAATCGTCAGTTCCAAAGAGAAGCCTGTCTGAAATATATATATAGAGGCTATAACCCTTGCCTATCTGTAACTATTTCAATTTGCCTACTTTTCAATCAGGTAACAATAATATACAAACATTGTACTTAATATACCTAGCTCATAATACAGGAACAAGTCAAGAACAGCTTTCAATAGCTCAATAACGTAGTTACAAAGTTAAGCAAATCATTTATTATAAATGTCAAGTAAACACAATCGCTCTGGAAACAAACTAAAAATGTACCTAGGTACCTACTTACATACGGTAATCTATCAAAAAGTAACTAGTTGAATCAAAGCTGTGCAATATTTTAATTTGTTGTATTTAAAATTCACTCTGCCTAACGAAGCAAACCTCAACATAATTTGTAAAGTTCGTAAGTTAAAAATAAGGATTAAATACGTAAATATGAATCAATGAACAATTATTATGGAATATAACTCTAGTAGCGGTAGCGCTAGATGGCGCTCTCTATGTCAATCTCGGAACCATGAGTGTATAGTAATAAATAGGCGGGACATCGGGAATAAAGTAGTGCTCGCAGATTGAAGATGTAGTGCTCTCTCTATCATTCCTCGTCATATTGCACCTCAGAAACGCCTGAAAGATGTTAAGCCAGTCTATATATTATAATATCTAAGGTTTCAACTCGTTTTATTTACTAGTTGCCATAGAAACGTCACTAGATTATTTTAAGATATAGGGAATCTCCATTGTTTATACTACGTTTGTTTCAGATTTGCTGTTTTGACAATATGAGTCAGTTTGGAAGTATTTCTGTATATCAAATTAATGAGGAAATTGAAAATAAAGGTCAGTAAACTCTAAAAAGTGACAAGAAAACGTCTGAAGGCAATTAATGAGAAAACATAATAATGAAGATGTACTTAATAAATTATTTATTCGTGAAATATTCTCCTCAAATACCACTCGTGCTTTAAATTTTATCTAAAAATTTTTTCTCAAGCTAAGTTGCCCCTAGTTAATATAACTCGTGCAAATTGGCAGTTTATTATCAAAGATTAAATCCCTCCCGCTAAAGCGGTCGGGATTTAATCAGATAATAAACTGCCAATTTGCACTCTTTATATTACCAGGCAACACGCTTTTGAAAAAATTTTCGATAAAATTTTAAGCACTAGTGATATTACATACGATAAATATGACTTGATATGATGATATATCACTGGATAGCTAATTTAAGTTGTGGTTGAATAATGAATAATTTACAGGATGTTCCATTTAAAAAAACACAAGTTATGCCTATATCTCGAAAACTGGGGCATGCTTAATTTTCTTCTTATCAGCAACGGATTCTACTCAAAAAAGTTCCTAAGAATGTGTCACTCGATTTTAGATTCGACATTTGGTAATTGAGATATAGAAAAATACCAATTTTCCAGAAACGCTCTGTAGCTCGGTAGACGAAAAAGATAAACGATCGCGGTTTGCACCATTGTTTGTTGCTCGAAAATCGAGCTCAGGACACCCATATTTGTTTTTGTCTATCTGCCATAGTTTTAGAGAAAACCCAAAATCCCATCTAATTTGGTCCACCCTGTACATACGTCACATTTGGTCGACTATAGGTCACTATTCATTTATTTTGCCCCATTGATGCATTGGCATTGTCAAGACTTTACGTCCGTACTTTACACCAAAATTTTACGTGTAAAGTTTGAAAAGAATATATTTCTTGTCAAATTTTAAATATTTATTTAAATTAATCTACAAATAGGAGTTCGACTAAGTTCCTACAATTTTTCACCCCCCCACTTCGACGAACAATGCAAACAAAAACATAGTAATCGACTTGAAACTTTCGTGCTTTGTTCTCCTGCTCCTTAAATCATTTTTATGACTTCTGATTTGGCCACTGTTAAAGTTCTAAAAGCCAAAGTGGCGGAAGACTTTATTCACGGCACCGAAGCTCGAACTGAGTGAGAAACCGGGCGAAATAAATTTTACAATTTAACTTAAATTGCATCATTTTAATTAGGAAACCGCGATTCCATTTGTATGGCAAGCTGGCTTACTTAATTCCATTACATTTTTGCCTTGCCTTGATTTAATATAGTAAATGATACGGAAGTAGGTTGGCGAGCGAAATTAATTATTTTTTTCTCTAATTTAATTAGAGGAATAGGATAACTCTAAAGCATAATAAAGATAATTAAATTTTCTGTACTGGAGTGGATTTCATTAATATCTAAGTACGTTCCATTGGATTTTTTTCTTGCAATACAGTAAAATATGGTATCGATAGGGTGAGAAATGAAACTGTAGAACATCTCAAGAATTTTGAAGTACTCATAATTGTTTGTCTCTTAAATAACCACATTTTACCAAGGGAAAGTATTAATTATAATCTTGAAATAATTACTTTACACGAGAATTCTTCTGATTTTCACGCTTTAGACTATATAGATTATGAAAATTAAGGTCTTTCGGTTCCATAAATCTGTTTTCTCTCTGTTGGAGCTATGTCTACAAAACTATTTGACGGAAATAATCATATTTGGGATATACGTTTAGTACAATATATACAGGGTGGATATAAGAAAAAAATAATTCATGATATAAATGCAACCCAACTAGCAATTTGGTATTTTATAAAAGCTGCAGAAATATCCAACACAAATTTTATAAGAACCACTTTAAAAACGTTATTACGACAGCTATAAATGTAAAATTGGCACCATTTTATAAAATAGTTTAGTCATTGTTGTAATTTGGTAAAGCTATTGCAACTATTACAAAATAATTGTATAAACAATTCCGCAGGCTCTAAGAAAATTCGGTACCGCCACTATAAAACAGTTTTATTGAAGCTTCATTTAATTGCGTTATAAAGCACATACTTCACTGTTATCATTACTATAAAACACCAATAAAATAAAACAATTTCTTAAATGTATTCAAAAAGTCGCATACATCTACTTACAAATATATAATATGCTGATCTCTATAATACCAAGCTATCAGTGATTTTACTGTATAATGGATAAGAACTTACTTAATAATTATTTTAGAGAAGTGCTAACCCATACAACTTGAAATTTTTGATGCGAAGGAAATTTTACTGTGAATTATGCCATGTGTTTTTGATGAATTTTAAGTGCCTCTCATGTCTACTGAAGGTTTCTAATAATTTTTGGAATTTTATAAAAATCGATTTCACATTTAAAATTTTTTTTGTAACGAAATTTAATGCCAAGGGCATAGCAGGATAAGCATGTACGATCTGCCCCCTAACAAAATTTTGTTTGTTATCAACTATTTGAAGGGCCTTACCCTAAATATGACTTTCCCAAAATTTCAAGCCTGCAGCCGCCATATTAGAGCAGTGGTGGGGGTTTTTCATATTGGTTTTTAAAATTTTTTCGGATACCGTTGTACGAAAAAATCCGAAAAAATCCACAGTTGTTACTTACAGGTTAGACTATTTACCCAATATTTTTCATAATTTTGAAATGCAAATTTCGTATGCAAAAAAAATTTGCAAATTTTTGCTCACAATTTTTTAGCACTTTAAGAAAGAAGGCCACGCTGGATTTTTCATTGTAAATTACTCATTTATCAAGGCCTATTCTCAAATTTTTTTCATATTTTTAAAAATGTGGAAGATAGTTAAAAAACAAAAAACTGCATTACCGACCATTCTCTTATACGCGCCTCACTATCATTTGGACGCATGTCTTGTTAACAAATATAAGGGTGTTTCATTAATAATTGGACATACGTTAACTGGAGAATCCTTAGTCCAAAATATGAAGATTTAACCTGAAACACTTCGATAAAATGTACTCCTCCTTACTGACACGAAGTTGTAATTTTTTTCTTTTTTTTTGTAATATTTCAACTACCTCTTGACCGATCTTCTTCCAGTTTACGTATAATTTCATTAGTTTGACATTTTGACAGAACTAAGACGTCACCAAAGCACACTTTTCAATAAATACAATTTTTCCTCTTCAAATTGGGCTTGTTTTCAAAGAATCTTTGAGATCTATGCGGCAGTTTTCTCGAAAACGGTTGGAATTATCAAGTTCTATTGAGTGTACCTTTTTTTACATAGAAATAACTCCTGCATGAGATTTTCTAGTCAAAAGTGCCACTACGTTTCGCAAAAAAAAAGAGAAAAAATATTCATCATCAGGTATAGCTCATGAGGCGCCCTCCTCGGGATGGCGTGATGCGATACATAAATTATTGTTTCTTAGCTGAAAAAATGTTTCCTTACCAAATTGGGAGAAGATCGGTCAAGGGGTAGTTGAGATATTGCAAAAAAAAAGAAAAAAAAATTAAAACTTTATCTCAGTAAGGAGGCACATTTTATCTAACTGTTTCAGGTTAAATCTTCATGTTTTCGACTAAAGATTCTCCAGGATGTCCAATTATTAATGAAACATCCAGTATATTTGTTAACAAGATATGCGTTCAAATGATAGTGAGGCGCGTATAAGAGAATGGTCGGTAATGCAGTTTTTCGTCTTTTTAACTATCTTCCACATTTTTTAAAAATATGAAAAAAATTTCAGAATAGGCCTTGATAAATGAGTAACTTGCGATGAAAAATTGAGAGTGGCCTTCTTTCTTAAAATGCCAAAAAATTTTGTGCAAAAATTTGCAATTTTTTTTCCATGCGAAATTTGCATTTAAAAATTATGAAAAAAATTGGGTAAATAGTCCAACATGTAAGTAACAACTGTGAATTTTTTAGGATTTTTTCGAATAACGGTATGAGAAAAAATTTTAAAAAACAAAAATCAAAAACCCCCCACCAATCCTCCAATATGGCGGCTGCAGGTATAGCGGTGTAATGCTATTAAATAAGATTCGAAAAGGGTTTCAAAATATTTGTATTCAAATTTTAAAATTATAATTTTTGTTAAATTTTTTATTGTATTATATTTTGTTTCTTGGATCCTTGGTTACTTGAACCTGGGGTTGGTGACTTATATTTACCCAGCAAGTGAACTGATCGCCACACTACTCCCCCGCTAATAAAAAGATCAGTCAGTCATTCAATTTGTCAATAGCAAAACGAACTTTCTTAATCGAAGCTGGAGTGACATCACATTTGTCAGATAATAAATATGCTGGTTTAATCCTGTCAATGTTTACCGTGACGACTTTAGTTCCTTTAACAAAAGTAACCAATTTATCTGTACGGGACAACACTTTAAAAGGTCCATCGTACAGCGGAGTAAAATATTTTTTAAAACGTTCTTTCCGAACGAAAACAAAATTACAATTCGAGATGTCTGGGCTGACAAATGATTTGTAATTAACGTGGTGAACAGGTGGAATGAACGTTAAATTATTAAATGAAGTACGTAATTTAGTAATAAAATAAGGAATATCCGGACAAGTATATGATTTAATAAAAAATTCACCAGGTATTCGTAAAGTTTGACCAAAAACGAGTTCTGCGGAGGAACATTGCAAATCGTCTTTAGGGATGGTTCTGAGAGCTAATAGTATGATAGGAAGTTCATCTACCCAATGTGGTGTAGAAGACTTAGCTCTCAGAGCAGTTTTAAGAGATTTATTAAACCTTTCAATCATTCCATTCGAGGAAGGTTGATATGGTGTCGTACGAATTCTATGAAATCCCAGAAATTTTGAAAATTCTTTGAACAGTTTTGATTCAAATTGAACGCCTTGGTCGGTTGTCACTGTGACAGGGACACCGAATCGACAAACATAATTCGGAAATAACGTACGCGCTACAGTTTCCACAGTAATATCCTGAAGTGGATAAGCTTCGGGCCATCTAGTAAAACGCTCGATCACAGTAAGAATATAAGAACAACCTTTAGAAGGAGGTAATGGTCCTATTAAATCTATATGTATGTGGTCGAATTGTCCTTTAAGTATATCGAAGTCAGTAATCGGGCTCCTCGTATGTCTTGTCACTTTATTAGTTTGACAGCTAATACAAGTTTTTGCCCAGAGATTACAATCTGAAGTCATTTTAGGCCAAAAATAATTGGTAGAAACTAATGTTCTAGTCGCTTTGATACCAGGGTGAGACAATCCGTGAAAAATATCAAAAATTGTCCGTCTATAAACGATAGGAACATAACGACGAAGTTTAGGGCGAGAAACGTCACACCAAATAAACTTGTCTGAATATGGAATTTTAATTTTCTTTAAATGAAAAGTTCTCTTCGTGTTCGATGAAGTATCTGATAATAAAAATTTACGGTCAGAATCATCTTTTTGAGCTTCGCTCAATAAATTTAAGTCAAAGTTAATATCAACTAGGTTAGACTTTTGGGCTGAAATTGGGGAAATGCATTGTTCTAAAGAAGACGTATCATGCTCACGTCATAAAGTGTCTGCAACAATGTTATTTTTCCCTTTGATATGTCGGATTTCACAGGCAAACTGAGCAATGAATTCTAAATGTCTAATTTGCCTGGGAGATCTTTCAGTTTTAGTGAATAATGCTTTGACCAAAAGTTTATGGTCAGTAAAGCAAATAAATGTGCGACCTTCAAGTAAAAATCTGAAATGTTTAATCGCTGTAAATAAAGAAAGAAGTTCCTTGTCAAAGGAACTGTATTTTGTTTGTGCCAAGGGAAGCTTTCGTGAGAAGAAGGCTAATGGGGCAAGTACACCTTCGTCATCGCGCTGTTCAAGAACTGCCTCCATAGAGACATTAGAACAATCAACAGTCAGCGATAAAAGCGAGCTATCATCACAACGTGGATGTGCTAAAAAGGTTGCGCCAGCTATAGCAGCTTTGGCTTTGGAAAAACTGTCAAGACAGTCGGTAGGCCAATCATTTATTATTTTAACTTTATCATGCAGTAATCTAGTACAAAGTGCATGTAAAGGAATTAAGATTTCAGCGAAAGAAGGTATGAAACGATGATGAAAGTTAACCATACCTATGAAACGCTGAAGTTGTTTGACTGTAGTAGGTAAGGGAAAATCATTTATGACATCAATACGTTCAGAAGAAGGTAAAATACCGGCTGAAGAAATATTGTGTCCTAAAAATGTCAAATGACTGACACCTAATATGCATTTTGACGGTTTAATATTTATGCCGTACAATTCTAACCTCTGAAAAACAAGTTTCAAGTGCTCTAAATGTTCCGAACTAGATTTACTTGCAATCAGGATGTCATCTAAATAGACGAAAATAAAGGGTAAACTTATTAAAACTTCGTTCATGAAACGTTGGAAAGTTTGACCTGCGTTACGTAAGCCGAAAGGCATACGACCAAATTCAAACAAACCGAAAGGAGTAGTAATCGCTGTTTTAAAAACGTCACTTTTTGCGACAGGTATTTGGTGATAAGCACGTACCAAATCTATTTTTGAAAAAATAACACAATTATACAACTGCGAGTTAAAATCATGGAGGTGGGGCAACGTGTATCTGTCAGGAACAGTAATTGAATTTAGACGACGATAGTCTCCACAAGGTCTCCAGTCGGAGCTTTTTTTTCAACCATGTGTAATGGTGAGGATACGGAAGAAGAAGAAGGTACACAAATACCTAATTCTACCATATTATTGAATTCGTCTTGAGCTATCTTGAATTTAACGCTATCCAACCTACGTGGGCGTGAGAAAGATAAATGACCTCCAGTAACAATATGATGCTCAACGGAATGTTTAACTGGCAAACTGTAATTTGGAGAGCTAATTAAAGTAGGAAATTGTAAAAGTAATGCAGTGAATTCATTTGATATGCTATATAACTTAGGAGAATATGACGGACCATTGTTTGAAAATAAATATATTGACAAACTAGTCATATTGTCGATTAAACATTTATGTTTTAAATCAACAACTAAACCAAAATGAGCTAAAAAGTCTGCTCCGATAATGGCGATATTTATATCTGCTATATTAAAAACGAAAGGAAATAACCTACGTAAGTTTAAATCAATTTTCAAAAATTTCTTCCCGAAGGTATCTATAACTGAACCATTAGCTGTTGTTAGTACAACATCGGGGTTTCTCCTAGTATTCGTTAATAGATTCCGAGGTATAATTGATAAATCATCGCCCGTGTCAATGAGGAATTCTATTTTATTAGTATTATCAAATATAAAGAGACGGGGTTTACTATCCGAAATTTTAACGTCAGTTGTCAAAATATTATTGACATTTAGTCATCTTTGATTGTCGGTTTTGACATCTTTGGCGAACGTGCACCAATCTCCGAGACACTTAAATGCTTTACGTTGATGGTAATAGTAAACTTTGGTATTAGATGGATTATATCTAACGCTGGTACCACTTCGACTGTTAGAACGGGGCCTCGAGCCTCTGCGATTTCTCGAGTCGAGTCGACTTCTACAACTATCGCAATAAGTTCCAGAAACTGTAGGAGTAGTGGAAGGAATTGAAGAAACTTTAGATTCAATAGCAAGTAATTGAGATGTAAAGATTTCTTGTTCGTCCAATACTTGATTCAGCGTATCTTGAAAAGTTGTAATAAAATTTGATGTAGAAAATGTTGGATTAACGTTAAAAATTGAATTTGAGGTAAGGGAAGTCATAGAATTTTACACGACTTCCATATGCGATCAGCAATGTAGGTTAAAATATTCTCCGAAGGAGGTGCTATTTTTAAAAGTGGTGAAATAATAAATCGATGACTAATTGATTGATTGAAGAATTGATTGAATATAATATGCTATTTGTGATGTTTTTGAATGAGATTTTTTGAGACGTCAACGTTGAATGACTGACATGATTCCCTTAAATAACGAAGAAATAATGATAAAAAGCAAAACAATTCACTTACTAGATAAATAAAGTTTTGCTGCTTCACCGTCTAGGATTGATTTAAATTAATACAGTTTTGCTTCTTCGCCGTCTAGGATTGATTAGGAGAATGTTGGGAATATATACTTCCAAGTCTACGAATTTGAATTTGTCTTCTAATCAACAGCGGTTAGTAGCGCGAGCATTTTCCTTTGGCCCCATAGTCTTGTCGCAACTGACACAGCTGTCTAGGAAATCCATGGGAGATAATTTTCGGCAAAACTATGTAAAAATACTGTCAAGGGAAATCAAACTTCAGTCTTCACCATTAATTCTTCCTCTGCTTCGGGAGGCATACAATGCGTGAAGCGTCGGGGTCACCAATATAGCGGTGTAATGCTATTAAATAAGATTCGAAAAGGGTTTCAAAATATTTGTATTCAAATTTTAAAATTATAATTTTTGTTAAATTTGTTATTGTATTATATTTTGTTTCTTGGATCCTTGGTTACTTGAGCCTGGGGTTGGTGACTTATATTTACCCAGCAAGTGAACTGATCGCCACAGCAGGCTTGAAATTTTGGGAAAATCATATTTGGAGTAAGCCCCTTCAAATAGTTGATAACAAACAAACTTTTGTTTGCGGGCAAATACATGCTTATCCTGCTATGCTCTTTGTTTTAGTCATCATAATTTTATAATTAGCACATACTAATTGCCATAAATATTAATAAAAATGTGATTTTTAAACTTTTTATGTCTTTACGATCTGGTCTCATGAAATGGCTTCCTTTTATAAAATACTTTTGTGCTAAATACAAGCATTTTAAGATAATTAAACTATATGCGATTCTTACAAAACATCTATAAAATAATATGTCGGTGACGGCCTTGTGACAGAGCCGTATCTTAAATGAAAAATATAACAATTTTAATTCACAAATTTTTTTAACAAATGTCTTATTTTGCACTTATAAGCGAATAAAAATAACTGGAATCACAAATATTTCGATAAAAACTGTAATTTATTGTAACTATTACCGTTAAATTGCTCAAGTTTTCATTTTAACACCCTTGCTCATTTTATGAAAATTTTCACTGGTAATCTCCCTAGTGCTTAAAAAATTTCTGGTAATTAATTAAAGCACGTGGAGGATTCGGTAAGAAAATTTCATTCCTAAATTAAATGAAAAAATAAATAATATAAGAATGGCAGCTAAATTATGTTAGTTAATAGGCTGTGTACTACATAGAAAGGTTGGGTTGATCCTTTGAATATAGAAGTAAGGAAGGAGCACAGTTCAAATAAGAAGCGACGGAAATGCATGCAGAATTTTGATTAATGGTTGATTAATATGGCGGATAATCTTGGGATCGGTGACGTTTTTTGTAGTATTGGAATTACTTTTTCTTCATACAGAACTCTTTATAACGGATAGACTTTTCTAATAACTCACTAAAAAAAAAAGTTTCCCATGTGGTGCACAGGCGGGCAAATATAATTACTGTTAGACATTACAGAGGTGAAAACGTAATTTAAAATTAGAAAAATTATACATGTAAAGTAAAATCGTCCAATACGATTCTGCCTATTTAGTTAGAGCCCACTTCATCTCAGAAAACAGCTGTTTGTTGTTTTTCATGCATATGCGCGTTGCGGACCAATATGCTGCTAGGTAACTTTTGCGCGATTCTTATGCAATAAATTACTTACTTTCGCGATATTTTGGAAGTTTTTTTTATAACAAATATGTTAGAATTGTGTTGTAAATGCAGCCACTGAGACAGTATTGGCGCAATTTGCGTAATTAATTAAATTAGTTTTATAAAGTTTTTTCCATTGTCCTAAATCTGATATTTTTAATTTCTACTTTAGCACGTATGATCTTCATCAGTCTGCTCAGTATTAGACCCAAGTTCTGATGAAATATAAACACATAGCTGACGCAGGAAATCAATTGTTTCAAATATATTTTATTGCATAGTTAGCATCAGCATTTTTATGTTCACGTAAAAATTTTTATTTTGTAACTACTTTATTGCAGATGCCATATTGCAGTATATTGCAACAGTATATAATAGTTGTGTAGTAGACTATGGAACAACAATTGATTTTCAACAGCAAAACTGTCCCAAATAGTGCTGTATATAATTGTTTTATAAGATAATAAGAAACGACTATAAAATAATTTTAACATAAATTTATAACGGTGCTGAAAATACTGCCGAATGTTACTAAAAAAGCACTATAAAATTATTTAGTTTTATAAGCTGAAATGTTTTATAGTTTAGTCACGGAAACGTTCCTAAAGTAATTTCTTAACTGCTTTATACATAAGATATTTTATAATTTTGCTGTAGAAACATTTTAATGATAAATTCATAAAACAGTTCAGTTGCAGACAACCAAATAGTGTTTTCTGCAACTCTAATATAATCAATTAGCATTTTAGAAACATTAATAAAATGACAATAAAACAAAATAATCGTATAACATTTAAATTATAAAACAAATTTGCTGGTTGGGAACGTAGAACAATAATATTTGGTATGCAAATAACACAGTTGTTAAGGAAAACACCTGTTATACTTTTAGTGAAGAATATACAAGGAGGTCACTCTATAATATAATTAAGAAAGAAAAATTAGTAACAATAGCGCCATCTAGCGTTTCTAGAACCATATTTGAGACAGTATTTCCTCCAGTGGGTAATGTACAGGGTGGTCACGCGAACATTAGAACCCCATTTAGCTTCTTTATTTTTGGCAAGAAGTTAAAAAATAAAATGTATAGACAACTACATGTATTTTCCAAAAATCATGCCAGAAAAACAAATGGAATGTCCATTCCGGTGATATGAACTTTACTCAGGTTTTTTATTATGGAACATCCTGTAAATATTCAGGGTATACGTAAAGTTCAAAACTAAAATTTATGGACAGTTACATGTATTTTACAAAAATTATGCCTGAAGATCAATTGAAAGTAGCATTCCCGAGATGTTTATGGAACTGAAAAAACTGGAAAATTTTGGCAACTTAAGATGTTTGATGAAGGTCAAGTTGCACTTTCTACATTCACATGTTAATTACTTCCCAATGAATTTAGAATATTATGGTGAGGAGCTAGGATAAAGATTTCATTAAGACGGAACATTGTAGCGTTGATATCAAGGGAGATGGGATAAGAATATGCTGGCCGGTTTTTGCTGAACTCTCAAGAGAGATGTATGAAGGCTATGGCGAATCCAGAATAGATTAATAGTTGGGGGCATTAAAAATGCGCCGCCGCAAGCAAACAAACATTTTTTTTCACTCGGAAATGAAAATTGATGAGCGGAGGGGGAGAAAACCACAAAATTTTTTTTCACTCAGCAATAAAAATTGATGATGAAAAAAAATACATGAAAAAAAATCAACAAATTTTTGATGCTCCGGTCTTTTTGCTAAAATAAACGACAGGGGGGGGCTTGTACAGTACTTATGTTTATATAAAACAATATAAATTATTATTATTATGATATATTAGTACTATTAAAGTAGGTACAATAGGGAACTTGCGCAAAAATAAAAATGAATTAAAACACTTAAAATCGTAAACTAACACCATTAAAAACCCCATAGACAACAAAAATTAAAGAAAAAAAAATCTCTTTCAGAATTAAAATCCGCCTGATTTTACCTATTCGTGAAACGTGACGTCAGACCGAGCGAGTCGGACAACGGCGTCTAGCCACACCAATTCTACTTTGGTTTTGATAATTCCGTAAGGGGATTTGCGTTTTAGTTTTGTCAGAAACAACTAGCAGTGAACATACAACGTAACCTAAAATTTAAATACTACGCCATGTAAAAGCCTACAGCCAGATACCTATCCGTTAGAGGAACGTCTTCAATATTCGTTGATTTTGAGTGATATTTGTTATTTATATATAAGCTTGTGTGATACACATTCTAGTTAAAAATGACTGATGCAGGTTTTTCAAAAGGACAATCGTACAATTGACCTAGCGTAGATATGCTTATGGTGGCTTCATACATTAAAAACACTGAGAGTTTTTCTCTTGTTGAAGTTCGTGGTGTTAAGGTTAGCAAGTAAGTATTATAGTGTTTATAATATTATAGTTTTACAATTAGGTAATTAATAAATATATAAAATAAATCTATATTGTTTCATTTTAGTTCATATTTGTTTATAACTCTTGCTTCTGGTTTTTTTAAAGGAGGCAATTTAATTTGGGTAATTTATGCTGTATCCTGTACTCCTGTATGTGAAATCAGAAAAATATTTTTAATGAACTTTTATATTTATATTTTTTGTTTAACCTGTAATATAATATTTTATATAAAAACTCAGTTCTTGGTATTTTGGCTATACTTAATATATTTACATTAAAATGATCTTCACATATATAAATGGCGTTGTCCTTTTCAGAAATATCACCTATATTTCTTCAGCTTGCTTTTAGCCATTTTGATCTTCAGGCACCCGAATAAAATTTTTTTGTTGTTTTAACAGTTGTATTAGTACACAGTGGAACCACTCAGTGTTTATAATAAGTATTTTTCATTTCACAACACAAAACAGAATTATAAACTAAACAAAATCTACAAAATACGCCGAATAGCACACGTGAATACACAACACAATTCAACGCAAATTATAATAGCCTGCCGCTTGCCGTTTCGTTTTCACACACAAAGTAAATAAATACGGCAAATGTAAACACGAAAGTTGGGTTAGCAGGTATTACTCTGTGACAAAACGAAAACGCAATTACGCATACAGAAGTCTTAAAGCCAAAGTAGAATTGGTGTCGCTAGACGCCAGTTTTCACGGAGTGACGTCACGCGCTTTTCGCGAGGATTTCCACTTTAATTAATTATTACAAAAGTACTTAAGTACTGCGATTTAAGAGCTGATATTCGGTGTAGCGTATTTTTATACACAAACATACACTTTAATGAAATTTTAAAAATGGGAAAGTTCCCTATTATAAATTGTAACTTGAAGCGTTTTTCTGCCTATATTGTTTTAGTCACGGAGAAACGGTCACCTGATAGGGCAAATCTAACATCGGATTCAGATTTAGCGACCCCAAAATCCTTTAGTAAACCTTTTTTACAAACGACTTCAGTGGTAAGTGTTAGAGTTCAACCCTTAATAGTGTCAGTTTAGCGTCTCTTTTCAGAGGTTAGGGAGAAAACTGATGTGATGGTCCAAATCTGACATCGGACTAGACTTCAGCGACCCAAAAACCATAAGAATATGATGGTCATCCGTTCTTTTTTCGTGGGCTTGTGATAATCAGCGACCCCAAAAACATAAATATAATGTTTCAAAAATAAATCAGCAATAATTTTTCAATTAAAAATCTGGTGGTTTCCACTCTTTGGGATAAAAGCAAGGTTTCCATCGAATGTCATATTCATAGTATTGTCACTGATATTGTCAATAAGGGCTTCAAGATATACCATCTTGTTTACAACCTACACTCAGTATCATTAAGATATTTAGATGATTATAATTTGCTCGGTTTACGATCAAATTTTTGTTTTGTTGTAACTTATACTTAATATTTTTGTGTGTTTCTTACTGGAATGCTCTGCCACATGTATTTTCTTCTAAACAATGTCCATGGAATCTACAAAATAATACAATTATCCAGTATTTTACTGGAAAATAACCTCTACGCCTGTGACTTTTACGTCAAAGGATCAATTAGAGGGTGGTTCTTGACAAATAATGAATAAGAACAAAAATATAAAAATGACGTATTTTGCTGACGGAAAAAGAGTCTCAAAGCATATTATAAGTGTTTGTGTGCTGTGTATACAGTCAAGTCAACGAAGGAGTGGTAGAAGACATGGAAGGGGGGAGAATTTTCATCCTCAAGAATGTGTTGGGGGTAGTTAGGAAGTAATCATACTAGAAAACCCCGCCCCTAGCCCTGCCGCTTAATGGGGGGGGGGGGGGGGGGGTGGAACGGTCTCTTTTTTCACTTTCTTCCTGTGTGTTACAGTTTCCGAGATATTCGCCAGCTAAAATCGATAATTAGTAAAAAAGTCAATTAGGTATCTGCCATTTCTCTATCAAAACAGTTTACCGTGGTCTGATAATAAATCAGTCAGAAAACAATCTTTATTTTACAAAACTCGACGTATTTACTAAGGTAATATTTTTTCCAAATCTATACATTTCCTTAAATATACAGTGTGACTCACTTAAAATGAAGACACTTATAACTTTTTTATTTGGTTCCGAATTGAATCAAATTTTACTAAAGTATAGGACAAATCAGAATCTACTTATGACCAGAAAAACATTTGTCTGCTACAAAAGCAAAGCCGCCTGCGATACTAAAATACGCGGAAAAAATAAAAACATTTTGTTAAAAATTCTAAAAAATGCATCGGATCGGCGCCAAAAACGTACATACATCAAAATTTTATTTGTTTATTGATGGATTTCTCATACATAAGCTGATCTGGCAAAGGGGATCCTCAGTTTCCGAAATCTGTGGTGGATACGTGAAATTCGTCAAGACATACTAATATGATTTTTAATTTTTTTCCGCATATTTTGGTACCGCTGATGGCTTTGCCTTTGTAGCAGGCGAATATTTTTCTGGTCATAAGTAAATCCTAATTTGTTCTATACTTGATTAAAATTTGATTCAAATCGGAAACAAAATAAAAAAGTTATAAGGGTGTCTTCATTTTAAGTGAGTCACACAATATATTTAAGGAAATGTGTAGATTTCGACAAAATATTATGCCAGTAAATACATCGAGTGTTGTAAAATAAAGATTATCTTGTGACTGTGATTTATTAGCAGGCCTCGGTAAACCGTTTTGTTAGAGAAATGTCAGATACCTAATTGATTTATTTATTAATTATCGATTTTCGCTGGCGAATATCTCGGAAACTATAACACATAGGAAGAAAACAAATATAAGCATTCTTGTAGGAAATTTAATTATATTTAATTTTGCATAGAATACTTTTTCCATACGGCGACACCTCCGAGTTATAAGACAAGAATCGAAAAAAGAGACTATTCCCCCCCCCCCCTGAAACGGCAGGGCTAGGAGCGGGGACTTGTAGTATGTTTACCTCCTAACTATCCCCAACACATTCCTGAAGAGGAAAATCCCCCCCCCCCATGTTCTCTGCAATTCCCTTTTGGTCATTCATTGATTGGACTGATATTAAATAAACAGCTTTAAGAATATATTTGTTATATTGAGTATCCATAGATTCTTACTGCTTACACAGAACTGTTAATATATCTAGTTGATAGGTTTATTTTAAACAATGTTGAGTTTGTTAAGTTCTTCTTTTAACATCGGCAGCCAGGTTGTGTAAACATCTACGGAATAGTTCGACACGCATTTATCCTCATTCCATAATATGATAGCCGCTTCTTTAATTTATCTTTTCTTGGTATCTGTCACTTTTGTTAAATTTTTTGCCGAGTTCCAGTTTATTCTGTCGTTTGACGTAAAAGTCACAGGCGTAGAGGTTATTTTCCAATAAAATAATGTATTGTTTTGTAGATTCCACGGATATTGTTTAGAAGAAAATACATGTGGCAGAGCATTCCAATAAGAAAGACAGAAAAATTGAGAATATGACTCAACCAACATTTAGACAATATTTACACGGGGACACTCGAATTGCGCACACATTAATGAGGGTAACACTCGAATTGCGCTCACATTAAAACCAGGTACTTTATTCCCATACTGAACTGCGCTCACTGTTCCCAGGTACTAAAAGTAGGGATAACTAAATATTGTCTAAATGTTGGTTCTGGCATTTTCTTAATTTTACTTCCACGTCCAGTGGAAGTATAGTAACGACAAAAAAATTTGAAAACATTTTTATTGTCCAAATAGGCTTAAAATGTCATGAAACGTCGAGATTTTAAGTTTGAGCGAAAAAAAATGTCTGTCTGTCTGTCGGTCTGTCTGTCGGTCTGTCTGTCGGTCTGTCGGTCTGTCTGTCGGTCTGTCGGTCTGTCGGTCTGTCTGTAACTTTTTTTTGTGCGCACGTTTACTCTGAAACCGTTTAAGATATTGACTTGAAATTTGGTACACATATGTACTTTAACGAGATCTAGAACTAGATTATATTTTCATCTTGTTCCGTCGAAGAGTTGGGGGGTAAATTTGGGGTAAATTGGTAAATCAAGCAGGTAAGAGTCCGTGAAATTAGTATTTAGTATATACAAGAGAAGCTGAGGTCTGAAAAACATTTTTGGCATTAGCCACCCCCATTACCACCCCCACCTCCTTATTAAAGGGGATGAAAAAAAAAATGTGATTTAGTGCATGTACAGGGACCAGAAACCTCAAAATATTTTTTTACTTCATCCACCCCCCACTACCACCCCCCCATCACCACCCCCACCCCACTACCGATGTGGAGTATCGTTATATGGGTTTTTGGGGTAGAGGATTTCAAATATTATATTATTAAAGTTCCATAAACAAATATTTTCACATACAAAGTTTTTTCGTTGTGAGTGACTTGGATAGAGAATCTGAATGTGGAAGTAGTGATTCCTTGGGCAGCGGTTTTTTCGTTGTGAGTGACTTGGATAGAGAATCTGGATGTGGAAGTAGTGATTCCTTGGGCAGCGGTTTTTCTGTTTCTTATTGGGATACAGAAAAATTAAGGAATAACTAACAAACTAACCAACAAACCAACAAACCAACAAACCAACAAACCAACAAACCAACAAACCAACAAATCAACAAACCAACAAACCAACAAACTAATAAGCTAACAAACTAACAAAGTAAGAAACAAACAAACTAATTAATGAAGATTTTATGAGCGAAAAACCAAGAGTGGAAAATTAGAGTGGAAAATTATATTTCCACCGACAATATGGGCTGCAAAAACCTCAAGTATTTTAAGGACCACAAATGCATGTGAATCATTTCATTCAAAGTTTAAAAGTGAACCGGACCTAACCTAATCAATATGGCGTATCCAACATGCTGGATGCAATATGAACCCTGCCTATCACCCATATTTAACTCTGTGAGATAAACAATCATTATAAAAAGCGTTGTTTTACATATGAGAATAGATATCACAAGTCATAATAGACATTACTATATGTTTTGCTCGGTCTCCCTTTGCTTCATGGTACGTCTAACAGCATCACGTCTTTAGGAGTTCATTAAGGATGTGAGCGCAATTCAGTGGCACCGATTTACACTTAATATTTAATTTA
This sequence comes from Rutpela maculata, assembly GCA_936432065.2. NCBI lineage: Eukaryota > Metazoa > Arthropoda > Insecta > Coleoptera > Cerambycidae > Rutpela > Rutpela maculata. The sequence goes on from OW386285.2 coordinate 346,151,791, forward strand.
AAGTTATGCAAGAGCTATATAACTTCCTTTGGGAATATATTTCTTCCCAAATATGGCGAAAGAAAAATTGGTGTAAGATATTTCGGTGTCTAAAATTTCAATGGCAATTCTTAAGTACAAGCAGGATTCGCTTCATTGCAATGTCGACAGACTTTCAGCAAAGAAAAAACATTCCTCTATTAAGCAGCAGGAACCAGCAACTATTTTATTTATATGTTCTTGTCTATGACATTTATTGATGTTTTCGAATATCGTGCCCTTAAAGGGGGATGCTGTCTGCCAACCATCACATTGCTATGACATCATTACCTGCGTTGCATTCCAAATGAGCTTCACCGGCACAGAATAACGAAAACTTTATAAAAAGCAGCCATTTCAGTTATTTCCCATTTATATGATAATAATTACAATTAAATTGTAAAAAGAGTCATTATTCCTCATTTGTATGATAATGCCGTAGTTTGAGGCTAATTACGGGAGACAAACAAGCGGCTAAGCGGCGAATCCATTAATAACATCTGTCTTGGCGACATGGAACATCGATGTGGAATCCCCGAATCTGGAAACTTACACGAAACAGTCATTTCATTCCCTGATATTAATCAAAGGTTTTGTTTCGATATCCCGTGCACGAAATTAAGTTATTTGTTTCGTTTTTGATTTATGATTTAAGTTTTCCGTTAGGGGAAAAGAAAAAGCTTAATTACGGAGGTATAATGTTTTATTTATGTTATTGTGGACAAAAAGGTGATATCTATTATTGTATGTATGTGCAGGTGCTTAATATTCCGAACAGTAATTTAATTGCACTTTTATAGTTCTTTTACAACTTAAGATATATGTAATTCTAGCTATTGGAATATTTTACGCACATATTAGTCTAGGCGAATTGTCACGAATAGTACCTATTAAAATGTGGCAAAAAAACATAACCACGATTTTATTGTTGGTTGGATATCCAAAACAAGCCCTTATAGCGTGCCAACTGATGTCATACCGGATAAGGGGAGTGGGGTGTTGTAAAGAGTTGAAAACTCGGTTTTTCGCGTTTAAATAGAAGGGGAGGGGAGAGGAAAGTTCAGTTGGAATAGTCATAAGTATTAAAAAAACCTATAAAATGGGCCCTCGAAAGTTAAGATAGCTTTATAGCTCAGGAGTAAATTCAAAAAACCGAAATTCCGAAAAAAATTTTTAATTTCAGCAAAATTTTAGAAACATTTTTGAAATTTTACTAAAGTACGGGCTATAGAGGAGGGAACATCTGATAAAAATTTCAGATCGATATCTGCATTATTTTTTTCAATTTTTTTGAAAAAAAAGGTTCTTCGAAAAATGGTTATAAGTACTTCACTTTATGTCAGATTTTGCTATGAGAAGAAAAATTCTATTCTTCGAAAGTTGTTCAATATTTACAATTTTTTTCTATATGGTCATTATTCAGAAAAAAGTGGTGAAAATTTAATTTGAAAAAATAGAACATTTTTTGCATATAAAAATCTAATTAAAGTTAAATATCTTCTGAATTGAATGCAGTGTCGAAAAATCGTGTCTACCATTTTGAAGTGCTATTTTTTTAGTTCACCTAAAAAAAAATACTATATGATAATTGGTTTTAGAAAAATATGACAAAGAACTGTGCGCGAGCGTAACAGTGCGCGGATTGGGCAGTCGGGCGACTGTACATTTTTTATATCTATAATTATTTTTAATACAGCTTCAAAATGTAAGTAACACAATTCTGCAAAATGTAATTGAAATTTACTTTATTGTGTAATGATTAATGTTAAATATTTTATGATTAGATAATTTATACATGGCATTATTATTGTATTATTATTATTACATTTTAATTGTAATGATTTCGTTGAATAGTATATTATTCTTGTATTACAAGGATTCAGAAACCTTTATTTCTTTGGAATTTTTACAATTTAAAGGTTTGTATACCAAGTGGATTCATGGAAATGAACACATCAAAGGGACACGTTTCTGTGTAGTATAGTGACACCTGCATACTAATACATACAAAGGTCTTTGATATGATGAAGTAGACCCAAATCCTTCAAAAGGGGACTATTTATACCTGGGTTCCTGCCGAATCATAAACCAGTTTATCATGAGCCTTGGAGGAGTGAACATTAGAATTTTTGAAGCACTAGCCAAGGATGGGTGGGGTCAGTCCAACCGCCCTTGGCAATTTTAGGGAATCGGCCCAATCAGGCACCCAACCAGAATCTCAAATTTGGGCGGGCCACGGTAGAACTATTTTTTTTGTGGGCCAAGACCCAAACTCTAATGTTTCATATTAATGAAAAGTTAGATATTTGAGTTACACCATTTTCCTCCAAAAATAGGTTTCGTCAAACGAATTTTCCTTCTTTCATGTAATTGCAAAAATGATTTAAGGTTCAAAGTACTAACATATAGTCCGACTCAACCACGATCTAGCGCAGACTGCTACCGTTTCGGTAACATTTTTAAAAATGCCACTAAAAATGGTCAATGGTATCTAAAAATATTGTTGTCAGTATCGTTTTATTTTGTAGAATTTGGGACGAACATGTAAAATTAGGTTATTAGTTTAATAAATTTTTATAAATGATATTTGGCATTTATGTCAGTAGCCGAGTTTTTAAGATAGCAGCCTGAAAATCACAACTGAGATTTCTTTCGTTCTAAGTAAGAACTAGGGAGGAAAAATATTTGCCGTTTAAATTTTTTTGGCCGTCGGATTTTTTATGCGACCGAACAAATACCTATTTACCTGTGCCCGGCCCCAGAGCAACCAACACGACGGGCATTTGCCCCTTTGTTGACTTCGCCCTTTCATAACTTTACTGAATAAAGTGTATTATTATTATTACTATTATTATATATGTAAGCGATTTATTTGAATGTATGAAATTACACATATTAAAAATATAAAAAATAAAAACTAAGTAGGCAAATATTTTGTCTCAATTATTATGCCCGAACGCATTTTATGACTGCCCAACCCGCGCACCATTACGCTCGCACACACTACTTCATATTTCGAAAACCAATTATCTTTGAGTAACGTTTTTTTTGAGGTGAACTAAAAAAATAGTACTTCAAAATGGTAGACATGACTTAACTTTAATTTAATTTTTTTATGAAAAAAAAATATTTTTTTCAAATTAAATTTTAACCACTTTTTTCTGAATAATGACCATATAGAAAAAAATTGTAAATATTGAACAACTCTCGAAGAACTGAATTTTTCTTCTCATAGACGACCCTTTTTTTTTAAAGAATCTATCAAAAAACAAGCTAAAAACGTACTCTTCGCCAATTTACGGAGATTTTGATATAATTGTTACTTACACATTCAATAGGAAATTTTGTGATACCAACTTTGTTGTGAAAAAAAAAATATGAAAAAAAAACATCCGACCTGTCCGGGATTTGAACACACGATCTTTGGATTGCAAGCCAAACAACAACAACAACAATAATATTTTATTTTAAGTTTAAGTACAATATATGTGCCTCACCGGATCCTAGACCGGAGCCAGCAAGCCAACCACGGCGAACATCGCCGAGGTGGGCGTGAGGCTGGGCAGGGTTCGGCTTGGAAATAAATTCGAGGGGGGGTACTAGAAGCTCCTGTTTGACACGGACAGACTTAAAAACTAGATTAAAATGTTTGATGTGTCCACATGGACCTAAAAGTAACTTAAAAATAAACACAACACTGAGAACACTAAAATCGTAGGCGAGCGCACGTCGTAATTTTGGTTGTTGATACGTGAAACACAACTAAACGAAAAAACACGTTCGAACAAATGACGATCTTGTGGTCTGATCGCCGACAAGGAAGGTAAGGTGGAAAAACCGCTGCCCAATGAATCACTACTTCCACATTCAGATTTTCCATCCAAGTATCTCACAACGAAAAAATTTTGTATGTGGAAATAATTGTTTATGGAACTTTAATAATATAATATTTGAAATCCTCTACCCCAAAAACCCATAAAACGATACCCCACATCGGTAGCGGGGTGGGGGTGGTGATAGGGGGTGGTAGTGGGGATGGATGAAGTAAAAAAACATTTTGAGGTTTCTGGTTCTTGTACACACACTAAACCACATTTTTTTCATCCCCTTTAATTATAGGAGGTGGTAATGGGGGGTAATGGGGGTGGCTAATGCCAAAATTTTTTTAAGACCTTAGCTTCTCTTGTATATACTAAATACCAATTTTATGAACTCTTACCTGCTTGATTTACCTATTTTCCCCAAATTTACCCCAATTTACCCCCCAACCCTTCGACGAAAAAAGATGAAAATATAATCTAGTTCTAGATCTCGTTAAAGTACATATGTGTACCAAATTTCAAGTCAATATCTCAAACGGTTCCAGAGTAAACGTGCGCACAAAAAAAGTCGCAGACAGACCGACAGACAGACAGACCGACAGACCGACAGATAGAAATTTTTTTTTCTCTCTCAAACTTAAAATCTCGACGTTTCGTGACATTCTAAGCCTGTTTGAACAATAAAAATTTTTAAAAAAATTTTTGTCGTTACTATACTTCCACTGGATGTGGAAGTAATAAAATTGTGGTTTAAAAAAATTAGGATTTAGTTAAGTTTTCGAACTAGAGGGGATTTAAAGAGACAAAAAGGGAAGAAAAACAACAAAAAAGATAAAAGAACAAAATTGTACAATCATAAATGGGGAAAAAGAGGGATTGGAAATATGTAAAGTTGAGGAAAGATAAGAGTAAGGGAGTAAGATATCGTAGAAGGAAGTGTGGCTAGGGGAGCTGCCGGAAAGAAGGCAACGCCTGGTATGGCAGAGGGTTTCTTATATCGAAAGGTATGGCATTATGCTGTCTGATTCGGGTAATGTTGCGGGTAAGCGGGCTACCGTCTGTGAGGGTTCTTGGGCGTAGTCCGATGGTGGGGTTATGTCGTGGCAACGTGCATAGAGATCTCTGAGGGAGGTGTACCTACCGGAGTCTGAAATGAGGCGCATACATTTGTGTTCGAAAACTTTTAGTTTCCGCATTGTCGTGGCCGGGATGCTGCACCACACCGGCGCCGCGTATGTGATGGCCGGCCTGATTACCATTGTGTACAACAACTTTTTATTAGTCCTGTTGAGTCCGCTACCCCTTGCCAGAAGCGGATACAGACTCCTGGACATGAAGCAGACCTTGCGTACTGTCTCGTTAACGTGTGTATTAAACATCAGTCGTTTGTCTAAGTTCACCTCCAGATATTTCACGCACTGTGTTATTGGAATTTCTCTACCCCCGATCGAAAGTGGCGTTAAAACCAAGCTAAAACTTCAGCCACTGCACCACCACAGATTACTGCAAAAATTGAATGTCTGTAGTATATATCTTTCGAGAATCATATTTCAACGCATTAGATATATTATTACGAAATATTTATTAGTAAAATGTATAAAACAAAAAATATATTATAGAGATAATATTTCGCAAGATTTCTATTTAAATACAAGCGACAAAAATTAAGAAACTACTTTTTTTAAATTAAATTATTAATAACTTTCTTATTTACTGATTGATTTTCTTCAAAAACAATAGGGTTCTTCCTCTAGCTAACACTAACTTACTTTCCAAATTTCAATACAATCGGACTTTTCTTTCTTAAGTTATCGTGCTTACAAGAAACGTGACGGACGGACAGACAGGCGGTCTAACGGACAATTGAAAGTTGTTCAGAATTCGTTCACTAACACAAGCGATATTTACGCTTTTAGGAATGTGTCGATCAAATGCAATATACTCTTCGTTTTTGCGAAGAGTATAATAATAGCACGTACTTTAGTAAAATTTCAAAAAATTTTCTAAAATTTTGCCAAAATTAAAATTTTTTTCAAAATTTCGGTTTTTTTGAATTTACTCCTGACCTATTAAAGCTATCTTAACGTTCGAGTGCTCATTTTATAGGTTTTTTTAGACCTATGACTTTCCCATTTGAACTTTCCCCTCTCAGATTATTAGCCTTCTATTTAAATGCGAAAAACCGAGTTTTCAGCTTTAGACTCCCCCACCCCCCTTAACTGGTATGACATCAGTTGGCACGCTATAAGGGCTTGTTTTGTATGTCCAACCCATCAACTTAAAAGAATAAAATCATGGTTATGTATTTTCGCCATGTCAAATTAAAACTCTACTGAACTATATCGCGTTTTATGGTAATTGAGATTCAGACAGTCAAATGCATTAATTAAGTCGGAAATCACAATGTTAAATTGAAATTCATAGACAATGAAGTAGTTTTCACATGTACCAAAACGCTTGAAGTCTACATTCAAATACTAATTCGATTAGAGTTTCACCGAGGGGTAACTCGCGCAAAAACAGCGGGACAATATACAGTAGTGGCAGCCAAAATTCTTGGGTCGATTCCCATAATAAGATAGAGTGAAATATAAAGAGCAAAATAATGTACGCGAATGAGAGCGATATAACAACAACGATGCCAGCACTTGTGTATGTTAAGAGTTCCGCCCTCTATCCCCTCTTATTGTCCCCTCTACAGCTTGAGACGTTTATGATGAAAACAGCAGTTTCCTTGTTTAGTACATTTCAAGATGAGTTGGGATGTACTACTCTTGTCAAAAATGATGTTACGCGTATTGGAGTTTGCTGGTTGGTAGTTATTTAAAATAACTAAAATACTGTTTTATTTCTGCACATTTTTAGCCATGTGGCGTGAAAATTAAACTAGCATTCCCTAGGTACATTCTTTAAATAAATAGGATTTCTCCCTTTTCCAGATCACAGTCATTTTAGGTGGGGATGTCTAAGCGAATACTCTGCAGTGATGGGATAAAGTGGAGTAAAAAGAAAATGCGAAATCGGATGAAATCCAATTATTGATTAATACGGCTTTATTTGCAATTGGTTTCTTGTTGAAATAATTTAATTAACAGTAGCTCATAGAAACATCATGATTTGTTATCCTTATTTAGATTTATGCTGCGTATTTTAACATGTCGTAAAATAATTTACGTTCCCCAATCTCCCCCAATGTCAAATCTTGGTATGCTTTACCGGCGGCAATAGGTAAGAAGCTCCTCCCACAGTCTACACGTGCGCACCTCCCATTGGGATGTCTAAATTAACCAGGCGGGCAAATATGGGCGTGAAGTTTTTTTTTATCCATAGTTCACCTATGTCCTCAAAACATAATCTTTGTCTAATTATGAAGAAATGACAGAAACAGAATGAGTTGACGCAAATGTATCACAAAGAAAATTCAGTAAAAGAGGAAGGATTATCTTGACGACTAAAAGTAGCTAGAGAGAAAAGTGGCAACAGCGTAGGTTAAATCTCTTTCTTTTCAGCATATTATTTGTCTATTTCTCTTCTCTTCTACCTTACATTGGCATCGACTCAATATTTTAACATGCCACTACTGCATAGCCTCTATGGTCAATATCTCCCCAAAACGTCTCCAGGTTACTCCAGATCGCCCAGTATTGCCTCAGATCGCCCCCTATTACCTTATATTATAATTCGTATCAACGCTATCTTATCTGTTCATACAACATGCGGAAAATGTATCACTAGGTTGTCCCCACCGAAAGAAGTTAAAAAAATTAAAAACTAAATAAATATGACAAAAAAAAAATAGCTTATTTTTTGTAGAAATGCGCCGCCTATTACTTCAACTAATCTGACGTAACGAGGTGAAACCATGTCACTTCCCCTCCCCTTTTATCAGACTTGGGACTGACAGCAAAGCTGGCGGGGTTAGAAGTGTCTTTTTGAATTTAATCACATTACAAAAATACCAAATGGGGTCGAGCGTAGAGGCGACTTCAATGTGAATATCAGTCGATATTCCGTTGGAGCAACGTCGAGCGCGGTTAGTACTTGGATGGGCTCCCATCTTGGGAAATACAGCGTTCTCGTCCCACCTTCTAGAGGCTTGTATATCAGTGTATACTCGGAAGTTACGTAATTTCAGACGAGGATTACGTAGTGGATATACCATCCTTCGGAGGGGATGTAAATCAGGCGGTCCCTTGTCTATTAAATGTTAGGCAAGTAAAAGATCCCTACTCTTCTTAAGGGAAGAGGTTCGGCAAAATTTCCAGGCCGGGGGTAGCTCGTCTCCTGGCATCGGTGATAGGCCCTGGTAGCGGAAATAGGCCGACGTTAAATAGTTAAAAAAAAAAAAGAAAATACCAAAAGTTTAAAAATTTTTTTGTAGAACTCAGCACAGCGGAAAACTTAAAAGTAATGAAAAGTCAAAGAAAAAGTTAGAATGCATTACGTTCAATGCACTGTTCTAAGTGCAGAATGGCATATTGAACGGTATCAATCTACGAATACAATTTAAAATTTAACGGTATGCTCCAACTGGAAGTCGGGAAGACAATAAATACACTAACCCCATTCATTAAACTATTATACTACGTACCTGCAACGGATCCGACCGTTGAAGTTCGTAATAAGATAGAAAGAGACAGATATCAGTCACGATTGCATGTTGGCTACATTCGATTTGCCTTAACCTTTATTTGAAGGATGGATCCGCTCCAGGTGGGTGGTTCATTGCATTATGCACTGACCTAGACATTAATAGTAACGTATCTTCGCAAGTTTTGATGCTAGGAAATATACTAAATTACCTCGGATCACTCTAAAATTTTGCAGGGGCTTTCCCACATAGAAGACTAGTACACCGTTTTATTTTCCGCATGTTGTGATAAATCACCCTGTATAGGTATTGAACTGCGCTGACATTTGATCTTCATCGAATTCATTGCCGGCGCATTTGAAATGCCATCGGTAAATTGGAAATAGAGATGAGATGAACTATAATACAGCCCATATTTTTATTTCACCAGGATTTTCATATTATGCTAGGAGGCCCCAGAATAGTTTTACGCAAATATTTCGAAGTTTTAATTTTAATATATCGCACAGCACATTTAAATTCGATTTAAGGACGGATTACTGCGCAACAAATCACTTCCGAAATCTAATTGTAGCCCTTCACCGACGCGACGTGCAAATCATGCGAGTTCGGAAAATATTTTGGAATTCGAATTGCGTTTCTTACAAAATCAAGTGAAAAATTTAACCACATATTCAACTATTCTGCATGCTAATTACTCACTATAATAGTAGTTTGTGCAACAAGAGTAGATATGATATCCATATCGCACGATAAAGAAGTTTGAGCACAACGCCTTTCGAGTGCGATATGGATAATCCACTCGAGTTGTATAGTATATTTTTTCTACGACCAGCTTAAAAAAATATATATAGTTTATTAAACATTAATATATTACACAAATACACACTGACAGCTTACGCACTAACTTGAATTTAAAACGAATAGTTGCCTATGTACTTAATACACGAACTGTGATTGGTAGGTTTCATATCATATCCATCCTAGATAGTATATGAAATATATCCGTTCAGTTAACTACTTATCCATTCTAGAGACTATACAGAAAACAGCAAATATACGTAAGGGAGTAGAAAAAACTTAAAACTTCTACATCAGATTTCCTATCCAAGTCTTTTACAACGAAAAAAATGTTCGATAATATATCTGCGCTCCACTGTGTCGAAATAATTGTTCATAGAATTTTTATTTGAAATTGTCTACCCCAAAAACATAAAACGACATGCCACTCGGTAATGGGGGTGGTAGAGAGAAAGGCTGATGCCAAAAAAAAAAAATGAGGCCTTTGTTTCTTATACAGACACTAAATTACAATTTTATTTTTTTACCTTTACCTTTATAATATTGAGGGGGGTAGAGGGGATGGCTGATGCCAAAAAGATATTTTTAGCCTTAGGGTCTTGTATACACATTAAATCACAATTTAATTTTTTTACCCCCTAATAATGGGGGTGAAGTGTTGTTGATTAATGTCAAAAATTCTTTTAAGGAATTTGGTTTTTGTACACACACTAAATCGCAAATTTCTTTATTTTTGTTACCTCCTTTTATAAATGGCAACATGGCTAAATCACAATTTTATTTTTGTACCCTATTTAAAAATGGGGGGTGGTAATGGGTAAGGTAGAGAGGGTGGCTGATTCCAAAAAGAAAGTTTTGAGGCCTTTGGCTTTTGAACACTCACTAAATTACAGTTTTATTTTTATTCCTTTTAGTAACAAGGTGGGGGTGACAGTGGGCGGGGGTGTCTGATGCAAGAAAATTTTGAAACCTGAGCTTCTCGTAATAATCCCAATTTTATGGGCTTTTGCTTGCTTTACCTATTTACATCCCATTTTTCCCCTAACCCTTCAACGGAATAAGATCAAAATATAATCTAGTTCCAGATCTTGTTATAATACATAGAAAGGTATACCAAAGGACCCCGCAGAATTCTTATGGGAAATGGCTTTCGGTCAAACTCTCTGAAACACTGGATTCTGGTAGTTCTTTATGTGTAGAACAAGTTCTCAAGGGCACTAAGTCCTAAAAACTCATGGTTTTGAGATATAGCCCCCTGAAGTTGGACTTTACGTGTGAATATCACAAACCGTTCCAGAGTAATCGCACGCACAAAAAAGTGACAGACAGATAGATCGAAATTTTTTTGCTCAAACTTAAAATCTTGATATTCAATGACATTCTAAGCCTGTTTGAGCAAAAAAAACATTTTTTTTAACGTTACTATAACCACTACCCCACATGGATGTAGAAGTAAAAAGGACAATACTAATTACCACTTCGACAATATATCACGATCACTTTAATAGCAAACTTAACAGATTATTTAACTTTTTTTTTTCTCCTCTTGGCTTTGGATGAAACCATCAACCAGTAGCTCATTATTTAACTTGTTGAAGCACAAAACGCGAACAAAACTCAGTTAATGAAACCGAAATTCACAGTCAGACACAGCGACGTAGCCGCCATAAAATACGCGAAATACGCACCCAAAATTTTGTAGGTACACCAGATTTCCTCTTTGACGAAGATTACAAAGATTTCCTCGGATTTCCTCAAAGATTTTTTGAGATTTCTTCGGATTTCCTTTTGAGTATACACCAGATTTCTTTCACAGTTTGCCCCTCGAAAATACAGCTGTACGGCTGCCGATTTTCCATGATCACATACGAATAGAGTGGGATTGCCCTGTATATCCCCGGATCGCCTTTGGATCGCCCCGTGTCGCCCTTAAGTCACCCTTGATCGTCTTGGTAAGGGATGAAAAATCACCCCGTGTGTTATTCGAGTTTCACTAACCATGTTAGAATCATCTGGAGATAAACACACTACATCTAGTAGTGCAAAGCCCAGGCTGTCCGGAAGGGCAGAGGATGATTATACATTTAAAAAAAAGCAGACATACATATTACATACCCCACCGGGTATGTAATATTGTCAGTCCCGGGATCAGTACACGTCGACTCGACAAACCGTGACTCACAAAGTGTAACTATTTGGAGTACACCCTTTGTCACTATAGACAACCCAAAGAATACTATTCAATCAAACGAAAGGTCCAGGATTAATGAAATCAATAGTGAGGATTGTAATTTGAAGTATATTGGACCAACGAAATGTTCCATTATAACTAGATTCACGGAGCATATAGCCCATCTCAAATAGAGAAGAATTGAAAAGTTTAGTCTCGGCCAACATATCTTCGGTAAGAATCATAGGATAGATAAATAGACAGCTCGAGACATTTGAAAGCTTAACAGTTGCAAAATAGTATGAATAGAGACAAAGGCCTTCTTCCAAATAGCCGATTTTATTGGTTAGTGGGTTGCGTTGAACCAGGACATTAATTTAGTATAAATACAGTATAAAGGCTTCTGGTTTCCGAGTCTTGTTCCGCGTTAACTTTGTTGAGTTCTTGATATTTCGACCGTCTTGCCGTGATCTTCTTCTGAAGCGAAGTGAGCTCTGCTAAACTAAGTCCCAACTTCCAGGTTTTTGGTAATTGTACTCCGGTGTTACGATTATAGTTATTCGGATGTTTATTGATTTCAGTGGTTTCTATGTATCTTCTTGGCCAATAATTCTTGGTGTTGGCTAATTTCTTTGTCTTGTCGAATTTTATAAACTATCCGGTATTTTCTGAGTGTTCGGCAACTGACGATTTTATAGAATTTCCCTTCTTTGTATGGCTAATGTGTTTTCTAAACCTGGTATTTATATGTCGTTTGGTATCTCGGATGTAACTTGTCCGCAGGAACATGGAATGCTATGGAATCTACTCCTGATGTTTCTAGCTCATCTGGACCTTGGTATTTGGGAAGAAAGTTGTGCCATCTTCTATTTCGCATTATCTATTACTTTGACGTCCTTTTTCTTTCTCCAAAACTCCGATCCTATTCATACATCATTGTGTGTATGGTGGGTACGCTGTTGCTATGTATTTCTTTTCTTCATCTGTTCTGGTTGTATCTTGTCTCTTTATTGCGTTGTCCTTCGGTTTGTATCCATTTTTCTGTAGTGACGTTTTTAAAGTTCGATATTTTTCTCGTAGACATTCTGTCTAGCAAATTTGCTTTGCTTTGTGTACTAGTATGTTAACGACGGACTGTTTTTGTACTGGGTGGTGGTGAAAGTTAGCGTGTAGGTAGTTGTCGGTGTACGTCGGTTTCCTGTATACCTTAAGGCGAGACAGAACATCTCCAAGAAGAATGTCGAACTTTGAAAACGTGACTACAAAAAAATGGATACAAACCGAAGGACAACGCAATAAAGAGAAAAAATGCATATAACCTTTTTTGTAGAGAATTTTGTCTTCTCCATTTTTGTATATAATCTATTTTACCCTAAAACTCACTAAAAACGAGAAAATTGACAGAAACTGATTTTTTGTACCTATTTTGGAAAATTTCATAATGTTCCGGTTCACTTTCATTGTAGGAAACTTGATATATTATATTTTATGTCCAAATGAAGCAATTAAAATAGTTTCTAGCTTTTTCCGATTTTCTTTTCTAGTCGAAACCTCTGCATACTGGCCTATAATATTCGAGTGTTTTGATATTTGTAGCACTTACTTCATCATCTGTGAATTCTGGTTTTAAAAAAATGATGAATAGCATGGCCCTTCTGCGCTTTCGTAATTTGATTTGACATCGGTTAGTTAATTTTCAAACAGAACTGAAACAAAATTCAATAAATGTGTATTGAAATACTTCTACAATATAACGAAAGCTGAATATGTTAGTTATGTAAATAATTTAAAATTAGAGGCGTGTTGAATAATCCAAGGAATGCCTTCTTATCGTTTTATCATAACATATGAGAATATCGCGTTTCGCTCGAACATTTATGCATTAAATTTTAATGTATACAGAGCCAGAGCTACTTTTTGATTAGATTAATTTAACTTCGTAAACGTTTGAGAGCACTTTTTTATTATTTTCCTGGGAAAATTCTTTTTGTACTTAATGTCGCCGCATTTTACTGCAATGTAAGGCTGAGTTTTTACTTTCGTTTCTAGAATATTAATGCGTATTTTATCTTTTAGTGGATGGTAGTTAATTTATTACCTGACATAAAGGTATTGCCGGAAACATGTAAACAATTAAATTAATTAAGATGCAAATTTCCCTCTTAAGTTGCAACTTACTAATAAATACGAAACAACGTAAGGGAATTAAAGGCAACTAATAATATCGGTAACATTAATTTATTTAGGTTTTAACTTCGGAATACGAATACGAATATGAATTAAACTTCGTTCATTTTTGGCAACTTAATAGTAAATGCATCAAAGAAAAGTTTCTATATTATACGAGGGCTTGCTAATTTATACGGGGTAGATGCCACTCCTTTTCAGGGGGTGGCAACTAAAAAAAAAACAACAAAAACATTGGAGCTGAAAGAGAATCAAATTTTGAGAAGGAAAGGTTCTATGCAATTGACAGTGTTTAAGTAATAACGACTGGAAAATTGGAAGAGAGGTATTTCAAATAGGTTTTCGTCAAACAACTCAAAAGGTATTACATTGAGCGAAAACATGCTAGAAACAAATAAGAAAGCTACTAAATTGAATTCAATTTTTTTTGTAATTTCTGTGGAATTAATGGATTCCGAGATCTAGAAGTATAAAAGTGGCGTCCGAACGTCTATAAGACGAAAAGTTAAATATTTTAGAAACTATGGCGTTTACATTTAAAATGCTAAGAATCAAAATGAAAGTCCATTAATTAGGTTTTCATATGATTTCTATAGCATAAAAAACAAAAAATTTATGACAGAAACAATGTACTTTTTCACATTTTTTTAATAAAAACGTCACCATTTTGTAAATGTATGTGGTCAGTAATTAAAAAAATATATTTTCATATACTGTTTCTCGTTAATAGTATGACCTAGACGCTCAAATTTTTCGTCAGCCTACAACGCTTGCTTTAGAAAAACAGTGGCATTTTAAACTGCAAAGGGATTTTAGAAAAAAACCTCGAAAAAAACGTAACATTTTTGTTTCTTTGCAAATATTTCAATAAATATTAGTTTTAGCGAAAAAATGGTGAATGTCAAAAATAAGCTAATAAACTGAGAACTTCGTTATTTATTTATTTAATACATTTATTTTTTTTTAAACATTTGTGTAGGATTGATAATTTCGAAGGTATTTAATTTTATAGATGACATCTGACCGATATTAGAATGAAGTAGATAGTTTTAAATGTTGAATAACACATCTATCAAAAATTCTAAGAAACAAAATTAATATTGCAGTCGAAATTGTTGAATTGATTTTTTTCAGCGACAACATTCCACCTGAAATTTTATTGTTGATTTTTATGTGTTATGACCTTTTGCTTGCGAAAAAGAAATGTTTGCGCCCAAAAATTTCTTGTGCGTCAAGTTATACGCACTTTTTGATGCGCTTCCAAGGATTTTCAACTTATCTGCTTAATATATCTTGTACTAGTAATCAGATGGGAATTTAAAAAATACTGGCTTATTTGAAATAAAATTCTTAAAAAATATAGACCCTTGGAAAAAAATAGAAATCACCAAGAATAGCCGAAAAAATCAAAATTGAATATCTTTTCTATAAGAAGAAGTAATTTCACCAAAATTGGCAAAAATAAAACTCATTTATGGTCAAATATAACGCACCAATCCCAGACACCGTATGATAATAGAACGGTCAAAGGTGGCGGAAGAAATAAAATTTTTAATTCTTCGTCAATTACACAGGTTTACACAGAGCTGGGTAGTAATCAAATACTGAGTATTCAGAATACTATTCAAAATACTATTCTGGTATTCAGTATTCAAACTTTGCATTTTCACTGCCTAAGTATTCAGTATTCCTCAAAATAAATATTATATTCATTATTCAATATTTAAATGCGATATTCATGAATACCAGCAGTATTCAAGGATACTAAGTATTCATGAAAACTTAGAGTATTCATGAATATTAGTAATATTACTCTGCTCACAAATATTTGAATATTTTTTTGTAAGAGGTGGTATTGATAAATTCTAGGAAAAGCAGCAGTCATAACAAAATTTTAGCACATAATTGACTTCACTTCCCTTATGTGTAGTTAGTAGTCGTGTCGTGGTCAAACTGTGCCGTACTTTCCTGTTCTTGATTTGATTTGTGTGTTTAATTGTTTGTTGTCATTCTCATTCTTAGATTAGGTAAGTAAAATAAATGTTGTATAATGTATGGTGTATTATTTCTGGTTATTCATAATGGCGGAAATTTGTGTGGTGTACTTGTTAAGATGCAGATGGAATTGAATTGAATTTTTAAAATAATGATGATTTAAAAATATGTGAATATTGAATATTGCATCATAACCCTAAAAGCTATAAGTAACAACTTATTTCAAAAACGAAAGTGTCTACTAGTTGAAGGGTACAGGTTAAAAAGGATGAGGGTCACAAAATGTTAGTTTCGAAAAAAAATGAATGGTATTTTTACTTCCACATCCAGTGGAAGTATAGTAACGACAAAATTTTTTTTTAAAATTTGTATTGTTCAAATAGGCTTAGAATGTCACGAAACGTGGAGATTTTAAGTTTGAGTGAAAAAAAATTTCTGTCTGTCGGTCTGTAACTTTTTTGTACGCACGTTTACTCTGGAACCGTGTGAGATATTGACTTGAAATTTGGTACACATATGTACTTTAATGAGATCTAGAACTAGATTATATCTTCATCTTGTTCCGTCGAAGGGTTGGGGGGTAAATTGGGTAAATTTGGGGAAAATAGGTAAATCAAGCAGTCCATAAAATTCGTATTTAGTATATACAAGAGAAGCTAAGGTCTAAAAAAATATTTTGGCATTAGCCACCCCCATTACCACCCCCACCTCATTATTAAAGGGGATGAAAAAAATTGTGATTTAGTGTGTGTACAAGAACCAGAAACCTCAAAATGTTTTTTTACTTCATCAATATAATTCAAAAATAGAAAAACACGTCAATTACTAATATCAAAATGCAAATGCATAAAACTCATAACTTTTCTTATGATTTGTGTTAGAAAAAATACAGAAACACTTACATACATAATGCATTTTAGTGTATTTATCTCAAACATCGATTTTTATCGATTCATTCTTTTTAGCCTGTACCCTTCAATTGCTATTAAACCGCCGCGACAGAATAGAGATCAACTTAGTGATTAAAGCATTTGCGTAGCAATATCAAGGACCCTAATTCAAATCGCAGATTTTTTTTATCGCTGTTTTTTTAAATTTTTTAATATTGGTTAATTCTTCCTAGTTTAATACATGATTCTTATTTTACATGCAGGAACGTAATGTTTATACTATAGATAAGGCATTAAAATAAACATAATAATATACTGTCCAGTTTCCCGATACCAAACATTGGTTGACAACAGATATTTTGTAAGTGCAAGTATGGATAGTGATTATGATAGTGCTAATACTGTTAATAGGGATATTAGTATTAGTGACCTAGAACCAGCAGAACCACCATCGCCAAGAGATCCTTATTCATTTGATGACGATTCAGATTATGAGCCAGCCAAAAGCAAAAGACCCAAAAGAATTCCTGACTATTTTCATGTAAGACGAACATTAACTAATACAGCTAGGACTTGAAAAATTCGTCCAATCACTTCTCCATCAACATCAAGGTGAGTGTTAAATTAACATGGTTGAATTCAGCATCTGAATTTACAACGCTAGATGTTGCTGACATACATAAACTTGTCGTCGAAGCCGGCATTGATATTGCAATAGAACGTGGCTATGGATTACTTGAACAAGGATCTAGATCTAAATCCAAAGCAAATGTAAAAATAAACAGTTTCTTTAAATTCGATGATGATAATTCTTCTGATTCAGATCAACCTGATCAACGTGAGCCTGAGTCAATGCAATTAACGCACTCACATCTAACACCAGCACCTAGGTTACAAGAGGATAATGAAGTAATTAGAAACAATTTTTTTTGGAATTACTGCAGTATTTAAAAGATAAAAATGTGACAGTCCAGACGTTGCAAAATTATCCCGTTATAATGGAGGTGTTTAAACGGACCAATTCAATTTTGCCGTCATCCGCTCCAATTGAAAGAATGTTCTCGTTCGCAACAATTATTAACTCTCCCCGTCGAAATGCTATGAGTGACGAACTTTTCGTAATGCTTGTTTTATTAAAAGCCAATAATTTAAAGCTGAAGTAGAGCCGTTGGTGGTTACCTGTTAGTGTTATAGTATTAGTACTTAGGTACTATTAATGTTAATAAATAAATAAATTAAAAATGTCTAATTCTTTTTATCTTTTTACCGTTTAATATTTTGACTAAGAATTTTACTGGTTCATAAAGTATTCATGGTATTCATGTCATGAATACTGCGAATACAGGTATTCAAATACTTTCAATCTAAAGTATTCTGAATGCTGCAGTATTCAGAATGCTTTTATCTATAAGTATTCAGTATTCTGTATTTAAATACTTTTTTAGTATTCATACCCAGCTCTGGGTTTACAAAAAAAAATGTCTTGTCCTAAGGTTCTAATCTAACTTTTCTGAAGTATTTTGATGCGCTGAAGCTAATTTTGGACAAAAAAAATTTTTCTACTGGCTCAGTTTCCCTCTACCACCCCCTTCATCCCCTAAAAAGGGCAAAAAAAAGTTTTGTCCTAAGGTTCTAATCTATCTTTCTGAAAAAAATTGATGCGTTGAAACTAATTTTGGACAAAAAAAAATAGGGGATGAAGGGGGTGGTAGAGGGAAACTGAGCCAGTAGAAAAATTTGTTTTGTCCAAAATTGGCTTTAGAGCGCCAAAATACTTCAGAAAAGTTAGGTCAGAACCTTCGGACAAGACCTTTTTTATGCAATTTTTTAGGGGACAAAGAGGGTGGTAGAGGGAAACTGACACGGTAGAAAAAATATTTTGTCAAAAAATGGCTTCAACGCGTCAAAATACTTTGAAAAAGTTAGATCAGAACCTTGGGACAAGCAAGACCTCATTTTTGCCTATTTTAGGGGATAAAAGGGGGTGGTAGAGGGAAACTGACACGATATATATTTTTTTGTCGCATCAAAATACTTCGGAAAAGTTAGATCAGAACCTTAGGACAAGACCTTTTTTTTTGCCCTTTTTAGAGGATAAAAGGAGTGGTAGAGAAAAAATGAGACGGTAGAATTTTTTTCCCCAAGATTGGTTTCAGCGCGTCAAGATACTTCTAAAAAGTTATATGAGAACCTTAAGACAAGACCTTTTTTTTTTTTTTGTAGACCTATGTTATCAAGGAAGCATTGTACATACGTCACTTTTTTTCGATTGTACATTATTTTACGTACTTTTAGGGGATAGAGTTCATTTTCTTTAATTTTCAAAGAAGTGCGTTTTTTTATTTTCAAAAATGTATTTTCTTTGACTCTTCTTTTTTTCGCCCAATTTTTATCGAAAGAAAATGAAATATACTATATTAGTTTCATTACCATCATATACCATAATTTCACCGCATTCCTCATCGATAGCCGATTCATCAAAGGTAGAAGAAGCATTAGCACAATTATTTCATTTACAATAGACACATAGAATAGAACATTATATATTCAGTTTTCTACAGCTATACTGCTGATTTGTACAGCCTTTTTTACATTTACAATAAATATCACTTAGTAAATTTTTAGGAAAAGCATTAGGTACTTTCACTCATAACATCAAGCATTGAACCGTTTTCAGTTTTAAGCCACCCGAATTATAACGGATCTTTCTCAGAACCTAACAATTTTTGGACTTGAACATTGATTCTTAAACAGTGTTTTTCTGTTATCACTTGAGTAGGTGGAATTGCAGACAATTATATTTTCATCATAAGGTTTATCAATTGAAGACCTAAGTGGATAAAGGTGCTATGTCGCATTTTTAAAAAAAATTACTTTATGCAATTTTTGAACACCCAATAAACGGTGAATTCTAAATTTGTAATATTTTATAGAAACTTTTTAATTATAAAGGCGCCATGTCATACATACAACCAGTAATTTTAGTGGATGTACACAGTTTTGGACAGAAAAATCTAGTTTCATAACAGCTTGATATTGTTCTTTAATGTTAGTGTAAACAAAAAAACATAACCCAAAATTATCTATTTTATGAGGTATTATTCATTTGAATCGAAGACAAAATAAATAAGTTCCAACTCAAAACCGTTTTGTTTAATTTACACAAAGTGTGACATAACACCTTTATCCACTTAAGTCTTCAATTATTTTATTAATCTTAGGTTTGTAAAAATAGATGTTTTTATAATGATTCCATGCTAGTTGAGTTACTGTAACCAAAAGGTCAATATCTTCACCAACTATTATAACTTGATTGTCTTCGTTTTTCAAATCAATAGCAGTTTTAACGATTATTATCGGCGTCTTCTCTGCATAATTTAACGTTAATGTCATCTATTAATTCTTTGCGCAATGATTTTATAAAGCTATCCTTATTTTTACTACTAGCTATAAAATTTTTTTGACTAACCGAAGATTTCATAATGTCACTTATGATTGAAATATCTACGCAAACATTTTTTTGTAAACGACGAATGCGCTCGTTATTCTTAGTGCTATATTCTGTTCATCGGCATACCCAACAAAAATAACTTTAGTCTTGACTGCTTGGTTCTGATTTTATTGATCATATATTCATATATTATTATTATTACTGTGCGCATGCTTAATAAATTTCCTTTTCAAATTAATGAAGTTTCATATTGTATTAAATTTTAGTTATACGAAACTTTCTATAGCATATTTCAATTTGTTTCGATGCAAATTGGGCGAAAAAAAGGAAGGTGACAGAAAATACATTTTTGAGAATTATAAAAATGAAATTTTTTGAAAATAAAACTACATAAAATAACGTACAATCGAGAAAAAAAGTGACGTACAATATTTCCTTGATAATAGATGAAGAATTAAAAACTTTATTTCGTCCGCCATCTTTGACCGTTCTATTTGAGATATGGTGTTCGGGATAGGTGCATTATATTTGACCATAAATTAGTTTTATTTTTGCCAACTTTGGAGAAATTACTCCATCTGATAGAAAAGATATACAATTTTGATTTTTTCGGCCACTCTTGGTGTTTTCTATTTTTTCCAAGATGGCGGATTGACCAATACATATCGGACAGGTCTATATTTTTTAAGAATTTTATTTCAAATAAGCCAGTATTTTTAAAATTCTCATTCGATTATTAGTACAAGATATATTAAGCAGATAAGTTGAAAATCCGTGAAAGCGCGTCAAAAAGTGCATATAACTTTTGACGCACAAGGAATTCTTGGGCAAACATATTTTTTCCTAACCAGGAGGTCATAATACATAAGAATCAACAATAAAATTTCAGGTGGAATGTTGTCGCCGAAAACAATTAAATTAAATAAATTCGATTGTACTATAACCGGAAATAAAATATTTGAGAAAAAACATTTTTCCTATTCTTTTCAGGGTACTTAAAGGAAACTTTCTATTTGAAAATCCGGAACGAAATTTTGATAAAAATGAAAGTTCTCAATAAAATATTTGGATAGTTGAAAGTTTCCAAAATTCCGGAAAGTTTCCTTTGGCAACTTTCGGAATATTCAAATATTTAATTGGAAACTTTCATTTTTATCAAAACTTCGTTCCGGGAACTCCTGAAAATTTTTTGGAAACTTTCATTGGAAAATCTTGTAGGCATTCTTCACGAGTTAAATGACAGATTGACCGTATTAATATTGAAATTGTTTTTTATGATTTATTTAACGCTGGCCTATTTCCACTTCCAAGGCCTATCACCAATGTCATGAGATGAGCTAACCCCAACCTGAGAATTTTGCTGAACCTCTTCTCTTTTAGAAGAGTAGGGACCGACTGCTTTACATCCCTTCCGACAGATGATATATCTACTACGTAATTTTCGTCTTAAATTACATAGCTTCTGCGTATATGCTGATATACATGCCACTAGAAAGTGGGACGAGATCGTTGAGTTTCCTCGGATGGTCACCCATTGAAGTACTAACCACGATGGATGTTGCTTAACTATATGTGTTGAAATACATGTATAGTCTAGGGTGACCAATGTTTGCAGTTTGAATGCTGTATACTTGGACAGACAGAGCCATGGAGGGAAAAATCAGAAGAAAACATTTTTGATACTAACATTTTCAGCGGGAGGGAAAAAAAATTTCCAACCAAAACTTAAACTGTACGTTTTGCTGTACATCCAAGCATGCTGTACATACCACTAAAATTCCGGAAAATACAGCGAAATTCCATACGTATGATCAGCCTAGTATAGTCAAGACGCCTCTATGCGATTAATTGGGTACAACATATGGTGCGGGAGCTAAGTGGCTTTTTCGGACACTCATCGTTACAAGCATTTTCTATGCGCTGATTAATTCTATCGAACTTAAATAACGACAAAATAGACTTCTGCCCGTCGAGTTGGCCATGGTTCAAGATATAAAAATCAGTGAAATTATATCATCGTTACAAAGCCAATTTTTTTTGTGTGTACACATTTTATGCTTAGAATGAGTAAAATAAGATCGCCAGAAAGTGTGGGCCATCAGGGGCGCAACCAGAAAGGTCAAAGTGGTAAAAAAACGGAGTTATATAACATGATCGTTACAAACTTTTTAAGGTTGAGCATGTTTATTTAAATGTTTTGAACACAGAAAAAAATTCCCAGAAAGAAACTACCGTCAGTAAGGCTAGCCAGAAAGAAAATGTTTAGGATTTTTTAAGAAAATTGGATTTTTTTTCGTATATTTCATCTCAGAACTTTAAACTCATCGTTACAGGTTCTGGCTCCTTTTTAAAACGTAAATATAAGCTCCTTCAACAATAGAATAGCCTCCCCGTAAAGTTCTTAGTGTCAACAAAAGTACCATAGGTTCTTAAATACAGGAATTTAACACTTTCGGCTAACGTGACTCCGTACCGATGTATTGTATCATTATTACCTTTCTGGCTGCGCCTCCTAACGGTCCACACTTTCTGGCGATCTTATTTTATTCAGTGTTCAGTGTTTGTGACGCTATTGACAGGAGGTGCCCCGCCAGAAGTCGATTTTATGAATCGTTATCATCCATTAAACCATAAAAATATCTCAAAGTTCATAAAACGATGAGCTGCCGAAAAAGCCACCTAGCTCCCGCTCTAATAGCTCCCTCTTCTCAACTGATCAGGCTGTTGATTAATTTCTGATTTTTCTAATAACTTTATAATAATAACTTACTTCCATATATTATTTAAAAACGAACACTAGCCTATCTCAGAACTAAACGTGGAAATGTTTCAACAAAATTGATTAACCCAACGGATGCAAAAAGTATATCTATTACTAAAGCCAGCAGGAATTCCTCGGTACAAGCGATTGCATTTAACATTTTCGTAATTCTCTCTAATTTTTCATTCCCCCATTCAATTTACTGCACGGGACATAAATTAAAATATTAACAACGTTAAAAACACAACGTGGCGCGTTTTCTTTTTGTTCCACTGTTTGTAAACGCCACCCTGGTTGACTTCATATTAATGATCCTTATAAATCATTCCCGATATCTCGTGCATACTTGATTTTGAATTTACATCACACAGCTGAGAATGAAAAGTCTACCACTAAATTGAGCACGAAAAACAGCAATTAGCTAATCTCTGGAACGATATTTTCAAAGTGCAGTGCATTTGTAAAAGTCTGATATTATACATATATGCATTTAGACGTTTTTATGGAATTCGATTAATACTGCAATTAAAGTTGAATACAAATGAGGTAAGGTGGGTTGAGTTAGGTCATTAGTAAGAACGGCAGAAATCAAAAAGGTAGATTTTCTCAGTAAATGTGCAAGGAATTAATTCTAGTCATCGGAAACTCAAAAGTATAATTTCATTTACTGTAATTATTGGCATCTCTCATTTTTTCCAGAATTTACTTACCTTATTTAAGTCATCCGCATTTATATTTTAATTCGATTTCAAGTCAATTTGAAGCATAATATTGGGTGCCTCATGGTTCGGCATTGGAGCCACTAAAATATAATATGCATATTATTGATAATTTTTTCAGCGACTAATTCTGCTTTAGTTAACATTTTTAACACAATCTTGCAAATATATGTAATTGGTGTCTAACTTAAATAATTTAATGGATTATAATAAAATATAACGATAACGATATTAAGTTAGCTATACTTACAGTGTATCGTCCACCAAATGGTAACATTAATTTATTCATGGATAATTTGATACAAGCCCTTAACATTGCATCTAGCAAAACTAAATGCATCGATCTAAACAAAACTCATTTCTATTGCAAGATTTCAATACAAACGTAAAATTACTAGGCACTCTTATATACACAAATTGAAAGTGTCTGGGTTAAGTTAAGTAAGGCATACTATGCCATAAGGCAAATGAAAGATTGTCTTAATAATCCAGGCTTGCTAAACATTTATTATGCTCTGGCATACTCTCACATATCTTTAAACACAATCAGTTGGGGACTGTGCTCGCGAAATACAAAGGGTGTTTATTTTACAAAAAAGATTATTTAGATTAATTTTCAACATAGAATACAGGGAAAGCTGTAGACAAGTGTTTATAAACCATAAAATTCTGATCACTCCCTGTATTTTTATTCTTAAATATCTGATATTTGTTAAAAAAAAAAACGAACACATTTTCATATCTAGCTCATCCACGCATAACCATGACACTAGATTCGGTCAGCTATTAAGAATTCCCCTCACAAGGCGTCAACTTATAAAAACTCACCTGCCTATAACTGCATTATTTTGTACAACAAATTGCCAGCTGACATGGGAAATATCAAAAACCCAAATATGTTCAAAATCAAAGTAAAAACCATGTTAATAAATGGAGGCTTTTATAGCACACGTGAGTTTTTACACCAATAAGTAACCTAAAAAGGATGAGAATAATATATAATTGTTTGTTAATAATGCATATATGTTTTTCCATTGTCTTTATATCTATATTTACTATTTGTAGTTACTGACATGCCATATACAGGGTGTTTCGAAACGATTGGGACAACGCTTAGCCGTAGATTCTTGACATCAAAACAAGTCGATTTAACTCAAAAAGTAGTGGTCTAACTCTTTTCGTTTTCAAGATACAGGGCGGCAAAGTAAAAAAATTGTATTCGTAATTTGTCTCTATCTTAGAGACTATTATACGTATCTACTTCAAAGTTGGTAACGATATGTTTTTCAGGTCGCTAATTACAATGGTGCTATTACCGATGCCATATTTTATAGATGGCGCTAGTTACAGGACTTTTACGTGACACTTTAAGCCATAACTTTTTTGAGGTTAGGTTTTGGACATCGTCTTCTAGTATACTATAATCGAAACGCAATTTGGTTTCCTAAAGAAAAGGTGTACTTGTTTAAACGCGATAAAATGCACCCTTTCAGAGAAATACGAGGTAACTAAAAATTGAGAATTAAAATTTCACCCAGTTGTCCGGTTAATTGAACCTTAACAATCTGCAAATATTTTAAATTTATAAACATATATAAACAAAATACGTATAGACGGAGCAATGGATCTTTGAACTGACGTCACCAATGCAGATAGCAATCAAAGACTACCGTTTGTATATTGGCGTTTCACTCCTTACAATCGAACTTCCTGGAATGGATTCACATAGAACAGATGAGTGACCCGATGCCTCCGGTTGCAGTTGTATCCGCGAATTTGGCAGAGTTCAACAGATAACGGCAACAGTGAGATACAAAAGAGGATTGGACTCAGAGAATCTCCTTGGAAAACTTCTCTTCAGAATGCCACCTGCTCTGTCGTAACTCGCTGGGCACCTGATGTCCGGGATTTGCTGCCCCTCGTTCACTTACTTGTTGAAAACTCAGGCCAGACGTCACTTGTGTATGCCGTGTTGATCCGGAGCAGCTCTTGGAAGCAACAAGAGCTTATTGAACTTCCTCGGAAATGATTGCCTGGCACCCTCTTCTGGTTCTTCAACGTTTCTGCGGCAGAGTGCCTCGAAGTGCGCTATTGCTGGAGTGTCGCTATTGAATGGATGTCATCGTTTCGTAGATTATTTTCCAGAAATTTTCGACATCGGCTACGGTCGGCGGATTGTCAACCACACGCTGTGGCTCTTGAAATAGGAGGGTAGGATGCGTACGGAACAATGTATTTTGCTCCATACTTCTACCCGCCTATTTAGCTGTGTCCTAATTGCCATGGGAGCGCTCGAATCCTATCTAGACAGTACTGCTTAATAGTGAACATCACTGTTAGAGTGTGGTGTTTAGGCCCTTTAGGTGACGTTGATGATGTCTTCTCCAACAGTTCAGAGTTCAGATCCCAACAAGAGATCACAGAGGCTCCTAGTCCAAAACTGACCAGAGGGTTCTTGTAGACTCCGGTTATGGACCTTCTTACTGGCCTGACTGTGGTCTTTGAATTTCACATTCTACTACTTATTATTATTTTTGTTATCATTATTATTGCCAAAAATTGAACGATTTAGTTGACAAACGAGCTAAATCGAATCTGGAGGTGGAAACTTTTGTTTATTGTGATTTTGTTGCCTTTCATGATATTTCTGCCAATTTTCAAATGAACCGTAAAAAGTCGGGGCAACTTGATAAATGTGTGCATAATTACACATTAAATTGTGCTGATATCTATCCGTTAGTAGTGGAATTAAAATATTTGGTAGTTAATCAGCTGATGGTACATATTAGTAGATTTCATACCCATTGATATTCACAAGCCATTTGTGTTGTTGTAAATAATTCTAAAAAACAGATAAAGAAAACATGTTCTTTCTGTTGCTTGAATACTTTTGACTGTGCAGATGTGTATATAAAAGTCAAAGCATGCCAATATTTTTTTTTGTGTACTTATTATATAGTTATGAATGTCTTAACGAAACTTTCTTGTAAAGAATTCTGTGAGACCAGGGCCGTATCATTTTATTTTTTGTAACTTGTAAAATGGTCAGAGTCTACAAAAGACACATTGGAGCCAGAAACTACAGAAATTATAGCGAAGAAATTTTATGGGAAGCTGTGCAATGTTACAGAACTGAAAAAATTTCTTTAACGAGTTTATCTAAGCGATATGGAATTCCTGTCGCTACAATTAGCAGAAAAGTAAGAGGAATGCACACCAAAAAACCTGGTTGTCCTTAGGAGAGTCCAGTTACAGTTTAAAACTGTAACTAAAAATTCTGTTTTTGTTTAAGATACCTATACCTAGGTAGTATTTTTATCTATTTTTAGAATAGGTGTCCTTTTAGTTTTTATTCAGAAATGTTATTTATTTACCTTGTTTATTTAAATAAAAGTTTTTATTTACTTTGTTTGATTTTACTAAAACAAACATAATTCCTTATAATTTCCTTAAAAATAATGCGTTTAAAGTAATTTTTGAAGGGTACCTTGTATTTTTTTTTATTTACTTTTCAAGTTATCCTAGAAGTGTTTAACTTGAAAAATAGAGGCGAAATTAAGCATTTTTTAAGAAGCCCTGAAAAGGGGTAACTTGAAAAATGACCTATATAATTTTTTTTTTTCAAAAACTAGAGCAACTTGAAATTTTTGCACTATCAGATTCTTCTCCTTAAGGCCAAAAGTAATATTTTTTACAGTCAGAATTCGTTAAATTAAATTAACAAATTAGGGGTAACAAGGAATATCCCGAAATCGTAATCAAGTTACCCCGGGTTACGATACGAATTTTGTTGAATATGTTTCGGATATTTTTGTCGGCTTTGGCTTAATTTTACTGGATTATTACTTTTACTTAATTTGCTATTATAATATTACTTTAACTCCGCCTAGTCGTTCCACAGTATCTCTACACAACAATCATTCACGATCTCAACTTTGAAACTAACACCTTAACGGAAGCGTTCCCGAAATAAGAGTTTAGTACAAAGTTTCCATATGTCGTGACAACGCGTAGATATTCTTGAGCGATTTATAACAATTGCGTTATGACAAACATTACTTCGCTCAACTTTCCTCACCACATCCTCTCACATGGACCACCTTGTAGACACATCTGATGAAATCAATTATTTATTAACCAATAGCTAAGCTACCTCCGACTACCATATAAGTCCCTTTACGCTCACAATAGAATAGAAGCAATACGACGAAGTGATTATTCTCTTCACCAGCGCACTGCGAAAGAACAATGGCCTAGGCTTTGGCAGCAGACAGATGAATAGCGTTGACGTCATAGATCCACCATCCAATCATACGGTCTGTTTTGTGGTGTGTCGTCGGCGTGGAACCCGCGGCGATTCAATTAGCATCAAAGTTGGCGACTCACACTATCGGCAACTGGTCTCCGCCGCTGCAGTGACAAGTGTTTTCTATTCACTCGTGCAAATACCAATTAAAGAGATCTCACGGTGAAAAAAAGCACATGTCGCTATCGAGGTAGGAGTTTTTATTTAATTTCCATTGGAATTCTACGTCTTTTACAGAGAATAGTATCAAATTCCAGGAGGTATCTGAGATTCCTCTTAATGTTGCAATGCAGTTAGGCTGACTTATCTCGCGAGGATAACAGGAAGAATTAGAGATAGAAAAACACAATTATTTATACATTTATTTATTGGTACAGGAGTCGCTGGCAGTATTACATAGACTTGGAATTTTATGGCAATATTTATACGCAGTCGCGGGAACTGAGTATGATGAAGTATTCTGCAAACAAAATATTTTTTAAAGATTATGTTCTATTACATCGCAAATCGCAAGGAAATTGACAGAAAAACCTATTGTTCCTTTTTAGGATCAATGTTTGTAACTATATTATACAATAAGGTAATTCAGACTTACATTGAAAGTGTAACAACTGCCATCATTTTAAACGCCGGCGTAAGAAAGAGAAAAAGTGGGGATTATGCGATAATGATTTAATATCTCAGCAAAACAGAATTAGCCCTGTCAATGAACGTTCAATAAGGGGGTCTAGAGGAAAATGCCGAGATGACAATTTTTGACTTGAGGGCTGTGTTTCGACTATTTAGGAGGTAAACATACCAAAAGTCCCCGAACATAGGAGGTGCGGAGGGTGCAGTGGGGCACAAAAAAGTTCCCGGTTTTTGGTTTTTCGCTCATATCTCGAAAAATATTAGCCCTAATCAAGAAGTGGTTATATGCAAAATTAAAGCTGACTAAATTTTCTACAATAATGTTTCTATTAATTTCTTTCGTATCTGTTATGGTTCAGTAATGAATTGTATATCTTTTGACTGTATTCTAACGTTATTATAAATTCATTATAAATTGAAAAAAAAAATTAATAATCATCGTAGAAAACAATTTTTTGTACAGATATCACTTTCACAGCGGATTGAACGTAACCGATTACCTCCCACTGTACTTATTTGAGTACACCGTGAATTTTTGCCTCCCAGCGACATGTATTGAAATATTTCTACAAACTTATAACTTGGTAGGATTGTGCAATATGTAGGAAGTGCGTAGTTTCAAGGTTTTTTTATGGATGGGGCATTTGTAGTAAATGACAACTTAAGAGATTGAGTAAACAAGTTGTGGTAAAACCTGTGCTTTCAAGAATTAGTTTTTATAACATGAAAATTAAAATTTTCTATTTGAGGTGGTAAATTAGGTTTTAAGATATGTATTTTAGTTGTTTATAATATTGGAATATACCATTTTGCATTATTTAAAAAGAAAAATGAGAAAAATGGCAGTGTACCCATTTGAGTACAATGGGAAGATATGTATAAGTAAATTCGGAATATCTTTTCAGAACTTGCTCCGAAATGGATTCTGAATTCCAGCCAATCGCTTTCAAAAGTTTTTACGGCAAACGTTTCAAAACAATGGGAGAAACAATGGAAGAAGTTTCTTCTGCACTTCTGTAAAGCACGACCTAGAAATAGTTATTATCCCGCCTGAGGTAGATATGCAAACAGATGGGTATTTTCAACATTCCCGAAGTTCAAATAGTAATAGTAAAAAGGTGGAGCCTAGGTGGAAAAAGAATTATGAAGATATTAGTATGAAGGATAAAACTATGGGCTACGAAGAAAGACTAAGAACAATGATAGAAGATGTGAAGAACGACAATCCTATTCAAATGTTTGAAAGATTTTTTGACGATAAGATTATAAAATTCGTCGTTGAGCAATCAAATATTTATGCATCATAAAAAATAACCACGGTTTTGCGGTGGAGGAGGCAGAAATAAAAATATTTTTAGGAATTTTATTACTTTCTGGCTACTATAAATTACCCCATGTATTGGTACGTTGACGAAGATGTTTCTGTACCTTTCGTGGCTTCCAACATGTCTAGAAATAAATTCCAGGAAATCAAAATTGCTGGCAATACTAAACTTGATAAGTCTGATAAAATGTACTTATAAGCTACGTCCTCTGATGAACTTGCTAAATACTAATTTTGACCAAGCAGTAAATAACTATAAAGTATCTATTCGCGGGAAGAAATGGTGGTGGTATTCATTCGTTAAACATTGGAATCGTAAATGCATGGAGACTGCACCTACTAGCTCATAATGATAAAATGGATGTACTTGGTTTTATTAGAGATGTTGCTCGCCATTACCTAAAATCTTTTGGGAAGGCGACTTTTTCGAAAAGGTGACCTGCTTCTCAGCCAAGAAGTATCGCGGAAGATGGTGAGGGTCATTTTCCGGAAAAATAAATCGAAAAACAACTAAGGTGCCGTCAATGTCACCTTCGAGCAAGATGGAATTGTCTAAAGTGTGACGTCACTTTATGTATTAAGCGTGATTGTTTCATAGAATTTCATTCAAAAAATTAAATAATATTCATCTGTATTTCTGCCACAAATAAAAACTTTTATGACTTTTAAAATTTCGCACTTTTTTTTTTATACATTATCCCGTTGTACCCATTTGAGAATACCATTTTTTTTTCAAAAACTTGCAAAATAAAAATTTTTGTAATAATTTTTCTAGTATAAGTGTGCGTATGAGTGGCCAAATAAAGTAAAAAACCCATAAGAATAAAGAAAAAAAATATTCGTGGGAGCTAATGGGTTAAATATCTAATAAAAAATGTCTTTGCGTCTGTAAGAGTGTGTGTGCGCGTATATGTATGTATGCGTGTATACCGTTTCTTGTAAACACGATAACTTCTGTTAGACTTAAAATATTTAATTACAATTTGGAACATAGGTATGTAAGACAGCGTAGTACAATAATCTCTATTGAAATTGGGCAATATCTGTAATACATGATGATAACAAGAGGCCTACAAACTCTCACTAATAATAATCTTATTAAAAATACCACGTATTTTAGGATAACATTGATATATCATCTAATTTAAATAAAGTTGGTTTGAACCTGACATACACCCGGTATATTGCGGTTTATAAATCTTATACATCTCCATATTTTTGTATGCTTAATCAAAAACCTTATAACATTTTGCTCTGAAATTAAAATAAAACCTATTTTACGTAAGAGAGAGTTTGTAGGCTTCTCGTTATCACCATGTATTACAGATATGGCCCAATTTCAATAGAGATTATTGTACTATGTTGTTTTACATATGTTCCAAATTGTAATTAAATATTTTAAGTCTATTTTTTTTGTTCTATCTTATATTGATTAATGTAATGAGATTTGAAAACTTTTGTTTTCGGTAACTGTAATAACTGAATCATTAACACTACAACATGTAAAAATTAATTAGTGATAATATTTGTATTATTTGAAATATAGCCAATTTTTTTTAACTATTTGATGTTTAACTTTTTTATTTCGAGACGCTTGCGGAAAAAATAGTGTGCCAAATTTATCTGGAAAGCTTTTTTCTGGACTCGCACACTTCTGGCTCGCCTACGGCTCGCTACGAAATCTTGTCTACTCGTCCAGAAAAATATCACTTTCAGGACTTTTACGTACATAACTATTTGAAAGTCCATAAAAATTATTTACTGTTAAAAAAATTTAATTCAGTATTATTTGTAAATACACCTATTGACAGACTGAAACGTAATCATGCAACAAAGTCTCTGGTAAAGACTTAAGACTGCGGAAGTTAATTTAAATTCTGTTAAATAATTTTCACGTTTCTGAAAACTAATATAAGTTTAGGTAACGTTAACTTAATTCATAACGACGTAAGTTTAGAGAGGGTCGCTGGCAGAGATTTAATTCTCATTAAGGGTTCGTGAATGTTTAAGAGGGTGACTTTATAACTAAGGGATTCTGAAGTGTTACAATCATAATCTTGGTGTAACATTCATAATAGATTTAATATAGAAGATGAATTGAATTGGTTTGAGGATTTCTGCTTTAACTAATGAGGACTCGGGAAGCATAACTCGGAAGTTATCTACTGGGTGGCTGGTAAATTCTTCGTTTAATCTCATTTCCTATTACTTTTATTAACATCTACCCTGAAGAGAAAATAAATTGCAGTTCAGACTAATAAAAATAAGTATTAACCTCGGTGTTTACGGTCAAATAACCATAGAAAATATTCTGGAGGGGGGTTACAAAATTCGGCGCGACTGACGATGAACTAGTCTCCACAAAACACTAAAACGCATACATAAATATACGTGTAGTCAACACACATTTTTTTTTTTTTCGGGAGCCATTTAATAGTTACATAAGCCTCTTGGGCTTATAGTGATATTCTCTTATTTGCTTTATAATACCCATTCCAGTACTCTGGTCCCTTGTACTAGCTTGTTCAGCCCCATCGCTTTGGTTTCATATTCTTCTGGACTCTATTGCCTACCTTCTGTGATCCAGAGCCTCACAATCGCACAGGATGTGGTAGGGTGTCTCCTTTGGCCTATTGCATTGTCTGCATCTTAGGTCCCCGTTGAACATTCCCATTCTGTGTAGATGTCCTTTCAGGGCACAATGACCTACGAAGCCAGTAATTATGCGCAGCTGATTCCAGCTTAGTAACAGCAGTTTTTCAGTCTTCTTTCAAAATGGCTCTTTGATAAAGGTTTTTCAATGTTCTTGCCCAGTTGTTTTTGTCCCAGTATTCTTTGTGCTGATTTTTGGCCCATTCCCTCATTTGGCCCCGTACTGTGGTTTTTTACACTCTCAGGCCAATTCTGGTCAATATATGGAGCTCACGATCCCTTTCTTGCTAGCTAGTCGGTTCTCTCGTTGTCTTCGATTCCTGAGTGTCCCGGCACCCATTGAAGGGTTACTTTATTGTGGTCCGCTAGGACTTTGGGGCAGCTGTTATTAGTTTTAAGGTTCCTTTTAATGATTATATCATTCACAAGAACGGAATTAAATTAGGGTTCAACTATATATGAGTTATTACAGCTTTTCTGCTTTGAAAGTTACGCGTACCAGCCCTCATATAGGTTCAATATAGGATATGTGACATGACCTCGCCTTCGAGCGACCTTTTTGCAAATGACCTCGTTATCTTACTTATGCACAAGGCAATTTTGAGAAACAGGCCATGTCCATTTTTGTTAATTTTAGTCTAATAATTTCACATAGATGTTAAGCGCCTTTGACACATTTTTTGGTCTCGCTGCCTCAGTACGTCGCGTTGCCTCGATGACTGTGTCTTCAATTTCCCCGTGTTTCGTCAAGCGTTAAAAAAGTTAAAAATATTAAAAAATATTTTGAAAGTACTCACACTTTTATCGTACTTTGTAAAAAGTATAATATCTTCCTTTCCTTATCCACAAACATATTTTCACATTGGCGCACTTTCAAAAAAGTATAATATATTTTTCCCATGACCAGAAATATACTTTTATTTTAAATATATTTCTTTCATGACCATAATATACTTTTATTCTTGCGCCCAGAACATAAACATATTTTTCAATTTTTTCTAGGTGAAAAATTCTTGGACGCCGCGTGTTTTGCCTTACTTTTCTATGAACCTGGGTGAGTTCAATTTTGGATGCATCGTTAAAATTTTATAGTCATTCTTTTGAATGATCTCCACAATGACTGTCTTCAATTTCCCCGTGTTTCGTGAAGCGATAAAAAAGTTAAAAAACACTCAAAAATATTTGAAACTATGTGTTTCCTTTCCTGCGCTCGTTTATCTTAGGACCCATATATAAAACTACATTTGCCGAATCTCTATGTACACTGTACAGTTTGATGGTAGAACATATTTAGCTGACCTATGCTGTTAACGAAGATTATTATTATTGTTAGTGTATTAACTTTTTCCTAGAAATGACCTTTTAAATTTGTTTCGGTTAAATTCCTATTTGCAATGTTATTAACAAATAAAAAGCATGATTTTCAGCTTTTTGTTACATTTTTTATCTCAATTAGTGTTGATTGCGTTAAAAATTACTATTTAAATGTTTCATTAATTTTGCAAGTGCTGCAAATTGTTGCTTCTCATTATAGTAAAATGGTTTAGATGGTAGCGTCCTAAATCCATGACTTTTTTTAACTGGCATTTTTCTCAAACACCTTAATCATTGTCGCCTGTTTTTTTCTTCGTACTAAATAGGCAGTATTTTTTTTTGGACAATTTATTAAAAATTCCACGTCTGCTGGTTAATAATTATAGGTAATAACAGTAATTGTCGATCAACCAAATTACCATATCTCTAAATGAAAATGTTGAATCACCGTTCATGATGATTGTAGACAGCCGATAGTTAAGGAGATGAAAGATTGGAGATTACGCAGATAAAATAGGAATTATCTGCCTCTTTTAACGACTAGCTAAGGATATAAGTTGTACGATCATGTGAACAGCGCATTTCTCGTCTCTTGCATTGTATACACATATATTTGACTTCGCATAAGCATAATAATTGCAGGAGAATGAAAACCTTTGCATAGGTACCTGTTGTATAAGTATAGCACCCTGACCTCAAATACAATGAGGAGTTCGCCTGTATGTAGATATGAGTGTAATTGTGGTCTGTCGACCTTCCTTTTGTTAGCAGAAGCATCTACAATATACCCTGGGATTGATTGACCATCCACGTTTTAATTTCATTGAATAATTGAAAAAATCGATAGATTTACTTGGTTAATTTCACAGTTACAAATGCGTACACCTCTCTGAATGTTTCCTCTGAATGTTTGCTTTGTTTTTACCGTGTTATTACTCCTAAATATATTAATATTAAGGTAAAATTTTGTGTAGAAAGTATAAATTATTTTTAAGGCTAGGTGGATAAAATGTAACAAATTGCAGGTTCAAGAATAGAAAGCAGGAATCTTTTTCATTTTTTCAAATTAGATACCAAGTATATAGA
Source organism: Rutpela maculata (assembly GCA_936432065.2). Lineage (NCBI taxonomy): Eukaryota > Metazoa > Arthropoda > Insecta > Coleoptera > Cerambycidae > Rutpela > Rutpela maculata. The sequence goes on from OW386285.2 coordinate 346,186,507, forward strand.
GAAAATATCATGAGAACATACGGAACTCAGTCGTAGATAAAACGATGTAGAGAAAAGTGTAAAATTAGTGAAAATTCAAAGTAAACGTATACTCGCTTTGACATCGTAACGTGACGTTGATGGTAACTTATATGTAGCAGCACCCTAATCCATAATTATTTAATACTGATTATTCATTCATGTTTAAATTTATCTTACACAATAATTTATTTTAATATGATATATTAATAATAATATTATGTTTATGATTTACCCAAAAAAGACATAACATTACATAATACACAATAAGGGTTGGGTAAACAATCACTGCAGCCTCATTATGTTAGGTAAAGTATCAATGAAAACGTGGTACAGTAAAGACATATTTAATGAGTTAGAATCTTTTTCTGTCCGGTGAGTTTAAGTACTTCCCGATGATATAGAAATGAAATTTGCCATGGAGATAGGGAGTACCTTTCTGACCCCCAGAAATTTCAAAAATTTGCAGTATTCGAAATGGCTGCTCTAATATGATGGCTAATCTTTGTACATAGAAGGCAATAAACACATTAAAATGTAGATGCTGTTAAGATGCTAAGATCCACGAAAGAAACTAGAGGAACAAAGTTGTGGGGAATTAAATTTCGTATAAAAAAGTGACGGATGGCATATATGTATTTTTTATTGTTTTGGCAATATATATGTTTAAATTCGATGCCAAATTTTGTACGTTTAGACTAGGAGTCTAAATCGCCCTAAAATGAATTGTCTTGCAATAACAATTTTTTGCTGGAACTTGAAAATTTTACAGGGCATGTAGTAAAAAGCTTTGGAATAAATCTGAGTTATCGAAGACAAACAAAATAATTTTCAAAATATTATCTTTTCGCCGCTTTTCTTAAATATCTCCGATTATATAGTTTGCATGGCTTTATGGCAATAAAGAAAAAAACAGGTTATTCGTTATGAAATTGTGAAGAGACTAGAACTGTCTGAATCTCTTTGGTCAATTTGTTAACTTGACAAAATAAAAATAAATCAGAGAGGCTATCTCCAAATAATGATAACTTAAAAATTAATGCATATAGTTTAATGAAACTTAAGGAAAAATAGGTCATAGTATTCTAATAATGAGTTATAAAATTCTAATAATAGTTACAACTGCTTTGTCTTCGTCCCATGTCCATATACCTGGTGACCCAGAAAGTACCTACCCCCCCACTTTTTTCTACAGTTTTAAAAATACAATTCTGGCCACATTTTGATCATTCGGTGGTGAAAAAATCATTTCCGGTATGGCCGGAAATTGCCACAACTATCTTATTTTAAATAGCACCCTATATATTTAAGTCACTTTTGTCATAAAGCTGTAATTTCTCTTTCCAACGCTTTTTTTCAGATTAAAAGCCGGATGAAAAATAACCTTGGAAATGGCATTTATTTTATATCTCTAGTTGGCTTTGGAATTCAGGAACAAATTTTAAAAAATTCGAAGTAGGCTTTTAATTTGAATAAAAGGGTATTTCTCAACAAATTAAATGTAAGATTGGCCTGTTTTGTTCACTTGCTTGGATTTAGAGATGTTTTTCCCATTTTTCCATTTCATGGAAATTCAGTTTGTCATAACTCCAATTTTTCAAATTGGACCTTGTATGTTTTATTTTTTTATCAGATGGAGTTGTAAATTTGCTTTAGACTGGTTTTCCCGATTAAAAATTCAATATAAATTAAAATATTAAGCTTTTTGTAGAAGCGTTTCGAATTATCTGTCCATATCTTGCAGTAAGCCATGAAAAATAGACGAGTTGTTTGTAATTAGAGAAAATTTATTTTGATAAATATAACAAAAATTTTGATGAATCATTAGCAAAATAATACACACAATCAAAACCAATTTATAAGTTATGATACCCATCTGGACAGCAACTTACTAAATTTATTAATATTATAATTAGAACAATGCAACACAACAATACAATACAACTAAATACCAAACCTAAGATAGGTGCTCAAAATGACGCCCACCCATTTCAGAACACTTGTTCACTCTTCGTCAGGGGCGCAGCCAGGGGGGGGGGGAGCCACGGGACCCCCCCCCCAAGCCGTACTCCATGAACTAAAAACAAAGACGCATAATCTCTATCAGTACAAAGCAGTATTCAAACTATCCCTTGAAATAAATATTTTGTAATTAATGCCAATATTATCTAGTAGAGCAATTTATACACATCCGTTTACAACAATTTTCTGAAAAGTTTTCCTCATCCTCTGGAGAGGCCGGTTCTATTGCCCCCCCCCCCCCAGATGAATTTTCTGGCTGCACCACTGCTCTTCGAATAGTTTCTCTCATAACACTTTGTAATATGACTGGAGTTAAAGATTCAAACGCATTTAAAATTTTATTTTGGAGTTCTTCCAATGTTCCAAACGGCGTTGAGTATACTTTATCCTTCCTAAAGAAAAAATTAGGTGGAGGAAAGTTCATCCAGTTCATTTGGTATTTCATTTTGCAAAAGGCTTAAGTAACGCGCACCGGTTAGTGGTTATTAGGGCCAAACTAGACGAGCGTATTTGCAACGCGTATTTGACGCTGCCATAGATACGTTACATTGCGCTCGTTTAACTGACTACATTCAAAAACGTGATTTTAATTTCGGCGTAGTATACGCGGCGCTGAATACGCGACGCAAACGCGACGCAAATTACGTTCGTCTAGTTTGGCCCTTAGTCCTTGAAATAGCATGGGACCAATAATTTTTGTACCGAATATTCCAGCCCACACATTCACTCCAAATGTATCCTGATGGTTACCTTCAAACATTTCGTGTAAATTTTCTTTAGACCAATAATGTAGATTGTCTACTGTACATGTCATTATTCGTAAAACGAGATTCATCACTAAATAAAATTCTATTGTTCAAGTATACGTGTTGAGTAAACCAATTACAAAAGATCAATCTTCTGTTTCCGTCGTTTTCATATAATTCTTGATGCAATTGGTATTTGTAGCATTTAAAACCGTGTTTTTTTAATATACGTTTTACTGTCTCACGACCAATATCTATCTCTTTTGCCAGCTCTCTTGTAGAAACATTTGGGTACACATGTGTGTAAGCCAATACGTCTCAATTTCTTTGCTTACTATAAGTCTGTCCTCCACCACCTCAATATTTTCTGCATTTCGTGTTGACTCTTCTAGAATTTTAAAATATTGCCGGTATGACTGACGACGATCGGGATATCTTTCATAATATAGACGTGCGGCCACATGGGCATTTTTCTGACATTCGCCGTAAATTAAAAGTAAATCTACCTTTTCATTTTGTGTATATTGCATCATAAATCGTATCTTATTTTAAATAAAGCACCTAATTATAAATTTACAAATAATAAATACGCCTCCATTTCACTCAACGTTTTGACAGATGCTGTGTGCAATTTTTCATCTGCTTTTCATGGCTTACTGCAAGATATGGACACATAATTCGAAACGCTTCTACAAAAAGCTTAATATTTATTTTAATTCATATTCAATTTTTAATCGGGAAAAACCAGTCTAAAATATATTTACCAGTCCACCTGATAAAAAAATAAAACATACAGGATACTATTTGAAGAATTGGATATATGACAAAGTGAATTTCCATGAAATGGAAAAATGAGAAAAACATTTCTAAATCCAAGCAAATGAACAAAATAGGCCCATTTTACATTTAATTTGTTGAGAAATACCCTGTTACTCCAAGGTTATTTTTCATCCGATTTTAAATCTGAAAATAGCGTTAGAAAGAGAAATTACAGCTTTATGAGAAAAGTGACTTAAATAAGAAAGTTGTGGCAATTTTCGGCCATACCGGAAGTGATTTTTTTTACGACCGAATGGTCAAAATGTGGCCATTGATACGTGGCCTACGTAAGTGATTTCATCAGGCCACCGCATTGCACTCGAGTCCGCGTGTGACGTCACGAAAGGAGTCCTTCGATTTTACAAAGTTACTGCGGCTGCGGGTGGATTTAGCTCTCTTTTGCAAAATTAATATTTTATTTCTTCGTATAATTTGTTTAGTATTAAGTTGAGTATGGATTAGTGTCAACTAATTGAATTTCAATTTGTACTGGAGTCGAATGAAAAGGAATTACTTAAATATTTAATGTGCCTAACACAGTAATAATTCAAATAGATCGTGAGAAATACTGCAAATAAATGATTCAGCCTCCTAATACTTAATAAAATCATAACAGTTATTGAAATTAGATCTTGATTTATTACTGTATCTTTATACTGTGAACATTAATTAATGAATGCCAATTAAACACAGGTAAGAATGCCCCGTCGATGGCATCGATGTTGTGTGTCAGTGCAAATCAAATTACAATAAACAACGATATACTTCTCTGTTTCCTTTTCCGTCGGACAAGAACCCGGCAAAAAATGGTCTCACAATATTCACCGAAAACATTTTATCCCGAATAAAAATTCAGTAATCTGCGTTAATCACTTTAGTAAGCAATTACTTCCACATCCAGTGGAAGTCTAATAACGACAAAAAATTTAAAAAAAAATGGTATTGTTCAAATAGGCTTAGAATGTCATGAAACGTCGAGATTTTAAGTTTAAGCAAAAAAAAAATTCTGTCTGTCTGTCACTTTTTTTGTGCGCACGATTACTCTGGAACCGTTTAAGATATTGACTGAAAATTTGGTACATGTATGTATTTTAACGAGATCTGGAACCAGATTATACTTTCATCTTATTCCGTTGAAGGGTTGGGTGGTAATTTGAGTAAATGGGAGTAAATAGGTAAATCAAGCAGGTAAGAGCCCAAAAAAATTGGTATTTAGTATATACAACGTGATCTATCAGGATATGCGGAAAATTTAACAGTAGGTTATCCCCACCGAAAGGAGTAAAAAAAATGAAAAATGTTTAAAAAACGACCAAAAAAATTACCTTATTTTTTTGTAGGAATGCGCCGCCAATGACTTCAACTAATCTAACGTAACGCGGTACAACCATATCACTTTATCAGACTTGGGATTGACACTACTGACAGCAAAGCTGGATAATAAGATAGAAGTGACTTTTTGGTTTTAATCAAATCACACTACAAAAATACCGAAATAAATCGAAGACATTGATCTCATGCTAAAATGACAATCAGATATACGAGATATTTAGTTAAACGCGGCTCAACACACGATCCAGCGGCGCGGAGCCAGCCTTGTCGGCATGCTTTGAACTCATTCGTAAAAGTGAATTGGTCCGCTGGAATTCCAATTATCTTCAAAGCGTACCAACAATGTTGACTACCTGCCGCTGGATCGTGTGTAGACCTCTTTTTTTGATCTCGCCAGCCGGCTTCACTTTTTATGCCAATTTAGGAAATGTAAACAACTCGAATACGTTCTTTCACCAGTAAGTTCGTCGACCTCTTCAGAATTAGGTCAGGACTTCCACATCAGTAGTGTATCTTCGCAAATTGACTAATAATTTAATGTACTAAATTACCTCAGAATCCTCTAAAATTTTGCAGGGGTTTTCCCACATTGAAGACTAGCACACCATTTTATTTTCCGCATTTCTTGGTAGATCACGTTGTATAAGAGAAGCTAATGTCTCAAAAAAAAAAAATTGGCATTAGCCACACCCCCCCTTACTACCCCCACCCTATTATAAAAGGGGGTGAAAAAAAATTATTATTTAACGTGTGTACAAGAACCAAGGTCCTCAAAATATTTTTTTACTTCATCCATCCCCAATACCTCTCCCATATCACTACCCCCACCCCACTACCGATGTGGGATATCGTTTTATGGGTTTTTGGGGGTAGACGATTTCAGATATTATATTATTAAAGTTCCATTAACAATTATTTCCACATACAAAATTTTTTCGTTGTGAGAGACTTCGGTGGCAAATCTGGATGTGAAAGTAGTGATTCCTTGACCAGCGGTTTTTTAATTACTGAAGATTCTGTCTTTGTTTGATATACTTTTCTAATATATTGTTGAACAATTATTCTAAAGTGAAAAATAATCGTATCAGGGAAGAAAAAAAAAGGTGTAATAAAAAAAAAATTACTAGCAATGAAGAGATTAAAATAAAGTCTGATAAAAAAAGAAAAGTTGAAAAGTTGCAATCTCTGTGATAGGAATTAAATTTAAAATAAATAATTTGTAGATACTCGTATATGTACCGATCTTTTAATATTTATTACAATAACTGTTGTGACTTATTATTAGAGAGGCATTTTAAATTTTTGTTACCCATAATTTATTATTGCTGTTAGAAATTAAAGAAATAATTATTTTTGTTTTGTTTTTAACTATTATTAAAAGTGTTTATTTTATTTTGAATCAATAAGGTATCAAGCGTGTATTTTATTTTTATAGATATATTTTATTTAATAGTACAATACTGATTGTTAATCATTTACATATTATTTATTTATTTTTAGAAAGCTATTTATGTTTTTATAATATATTTTATTATTAATTATATAAAGTAAATCATTTTCAAGCATACGTTTAAAATCTTTGTTGTATTAGTTCATATAATTTTATTAGAAACATTCTAGAAAGCGTTAAGAGTTTCAGTATGCACCGTAATGCTAGGACTCCGACAGCCGCGATTGAAATCGAATGCGGTGGCTTGATGAAATCACTTACGTAGGCCACGATTGATACCTATATTTGATTTCCCAAATTTCAGAATATTAGTTTTAAAACTGTAGAAATTAGTAGGGGGGTGTAGGTACTTTCTAGGTCACCCGGTATTCACGAAAACATCAAAGATCTGTAGCAGTTGCATCTCTTCAAATCTAATTGAAAAAGAAAGTTCAACAGAGTTGAACATAGGCCCACAACAAAAGTGGTCTGTCCGGTGGACCAGACCAGTGTATTCTTATATATTTTGACAGTTCCGAAGTCAGAATTGTCAAATTGGCTAGTTTTTCATTCCTAATCTCAGAGAACACCAGTAAAAACAATTTCTCGTCTTTAACAATCAAATGAGTAGGGGGATTTTTTTTTATTATGTTTATTTCATAACCTCATAACGCCCTAACCTCATACCAATGTAACCCAATAACCCTATAGCTCCATAGCTTCATGACCCTATTAATCAGGGCGTGCAGGCTTCTATAACCACAAAACTTTGATTAAACACAAATTTTACACATCTGAATTCAAAAACCATATAACTCTGGGTACGCAGGCTTTTATAACTTCATAACCTCTAAATATTGTAACTTCGTAACCTCAAACTCCATAACTCCATGATCCGGGGCACCCTTTAATGCCATGCTCCGAGGAAAGTAGGCTTTTATCGATGCATCACTAGAGACTATTTACTTATCATATCTAGTACTCATCAGCTCAAATATGAGCTTCTGTGCGTGAGTAGTATATAATTCACTCTTTTCTTTTGTGATATTGAGTTCTCTTATTCTTGAAAGATCTGTGCAATGACCGTCATATCTTTATCCCTTCTGCCTTGGTATCGACGCTCCACATCCTTCAGGTCCTGGTCGATCTTTTCACCCTACTCTTCACTGAAACGAAGATTTTCTGAGAAGTAGTCAATATGAGAATCCAAGAAATGCAATTTAAGATTCATCAAGTAGTAGTAGATTTGAGATAGTGAGTATTCGATATGAAAAGAAAAAATTCCTTGGAGATTCATTGGTAAAAGCCCGCTTTCCTCGGAGCGTGACGTTAAAGGATGCCTCGGGTTATGGGTTTATGAAGTTACAGAATTTAGAGGTTATGGGGTTATAAAAGTCTGAGCACTGCGAGTTATATGGTTTTTGAAGTCTGATGTGTAAAATTTCTCTTTACTCAGAGCTTTGTGGTTATAGAAGCTTGCACGCCTAGATTACCAGAGTTAAACGGTTATGGAGTTGTAAGGTTATGGTATTACAGTAATGTGAGGTTATGTAACTACTAATTTGAGTGTGAAAGGCGAAAAACTTGGCTTTTTATGGGTGTTTTTGATGAAAAAGTAGGTCAAAGTACATAAGCATACACTGGTCTGATTCGCCGGACAGTCCATTTTTTTAGGAGCTTTGTAATTAATTAAACTACGAATTTTGTATGTCTTCGTATTTATAGCCGCATACACATAAACGCAATGCTCAACTTTAACTCAATAACAATGAAAAATATGGGTCAAAGTCTAACTTCTATCTGAAATAGATAAACAAAAGCAGATGTAATTTTCCGATGAAAATGAAAATGTAATATTAGATATTTTTTCTAAACCAAATTGCTTTTAGCAAAAGAGCACTAAGATATTTTAACGATCAGTAGGAGTTCATTTTGTAGTGTATGTCGACTTGTTTATCAATTATTTTCACAAAGCAAGTATGGTAAGTATCGAAATAAATTTACTAGTTACGTTGAGGAGAATCATTACTATTTCGCCAGCTCGTTTAAAATGTTAATATAAACATTTACCTCTGTAATAAATAAACTGAAAAAGTACATAAAAGCAGGTATGAAGCGAAGATTCCACCTATGCCGTATTCAACAGATAAACATTAAATCGGTAGGTGTGAATGTACCTAATGTAAATAAAATAAAGTGTTTACCTTTTCTTATAAAGCTGCTCCTCACTTGACCAGGGACGTTTCGAAGATAATCCAGAGGATTTCGTGTGCTGCGTATGGCCACTTTTCACCTTCACTAAATCACGACATTGTTGCAATATACCCAATGACTTGGTCCTTTTCATTTTCACCACACTTGCACTATTTACCTCAGGGAGGGACACTACACCACACCACAACTTTTATTACAATCTGAAACAACGTAAATAATATTAAATCCAAAAAAGAAACATTAAAAATGTTAAATTTTGGTGTTGAGAGAAAAGTTATTCAAAGAAAAAAAAGTGAAGCTTAGTCAAATAGTCAAATTGTGGCATATAAATATCAAGTATACATAACACTGGCGCGCTTCAAGGCTCTCAACGTCCCGCTTCTATCGTTATAGAAAATTTCAACCATAAAAGTGGAATGTTGAGAGCTTTGAATCGCGTCAGTGTTATGTGCACTAGACGCTTCTATATACAATTTTATAATTGGTTTTTCACTCGACTAGGCTTGACTGATTGGTATCACTTCTTTTTGTTTTACGTTAGTAAGTGCACATTCGCTTATTATATATTACACAGAACTACAAAAAAAATCTGCTCAAGGACTAAACCATCATGCCTTAAGTATTTTTGTGTGCTGAATCCCGATTTTTATTGTCAAAAAAACCGTATTTTGACGATAAAAACTGGGATTTACTCGAAATCTAAGCGGTAAAAATTTTTTTAAATTGAAAATTCGGATTCAGGACACAAAAATACTTAAGGCATGATATATTTAGTCCTTGGAACAGAATTTTTTTTTAGACCTGTGCAGAGGTGCATCTGTTGCACAGGTCTACAAAAAAAATTCTGTTCCAAGGACTAAACCTATTAGTACAAGATCCGGCAGAAGAAGTTAATTAATTCCCTGATCTGTTATTCATTATTCATATAAGAAATAGTTTTTACGAAAGATAACACATAGGCTAATAGATCGCGACTAGGTTGCCTAGCCATATCTTGACCCCATGACATTTAATTTGAAAAAAAATTATTAATTTTTTCTTTTTTTTGTCAGGCGAAATCGAAATTTTGTCTTTAAACGTATATAGCAGCGAAACCGTTAATCCTACAGGAATTTTTCAACAAAGCAAATTCATCATCATTTTATAATCTTTCTAATGGATCCCTATCAGTTTTTTTTCTAGAACCAACCTTTATCTACATATTCGCAAGAGATCAGAAAAAAAACACGTTTCCTTGGAAAATGTAAATTTCCAGTTTTATCGCTCCTAGCATCCTTATTTTTTGTCGTCGGGTAAAAAATTAAGAAGAAAGTTGTCGCTTATTAAATTCTCTACAAATTCGTTTAGGAGTTACGGACGTTTTAAGCAAAAAAGTGCAAGACACCGCCATCTTAAAAGGCCCGCCGGGCCCAAACCAAGAGTCAAAGGTACAGACGTGTAGAATTTTACTTCAAAAACCTATTACAACAGTCGAGCTATCTTTTATTTTTGCCCTACAACGAAAAAAAACCGCTGCCCAAGAAATCACTACTTCCACATCTAGATTTTCTATCCAAGTCACTCAAAACAAAAAAATTTTGTATGTGGAAATAATTGTTTATGGAACTTTAATAATATAATATTTGAAATCCCATAAAACACATCGGTAGTCGGGTGGGGGTAATAGGAGGGATTTAGTGGGGGTGGATGAAGTAAAAAAATATTTTGAGGTTTCTGGCTCTTGTACACACACTAAATCACATTTTTTTTCATCCCCTTTAATAATTGGGTAGGGGTAGTAATGGGGGTGGCTAATGCCAAAAATTTATTTGAGACCTTAGCTTCTCTTGTATATACTAAGTACCAATTTGATGGACTCTTGCCTGCTAAATTTACGTATTTACCCCAAATTTACCCCAACTTACCCTCAACCCTTCGACGGAACAAGATGAAAATATAATCTAGTTCCAGATTTCGTTAAGGTACATATGTGCACCAAATTTCAAGTCAATATCTTAAACGGTTCCAGAGTAAACGTGCGCACAAAAAAAGTTACAGACAGACAGACCGACAGACAGACAGAATTTTTTTTTTCGCTCAAACTTAAAATATCGAAATTCTAAACCTATTTGAACAATAAAAATTTTAAAAAAAATTTTTTGTCGTTGCTATACTTCCACTGGATATGGAAGTAATAAGGACGCTAGGAGCGATACAACTGGAAATTTACATTTTCCAAGGAAACGTGTTTTTCTCGCATCTCTTGCGAATATCTAGATAAACGTTGGTTCTTGGAAAAAACTGGTGGAGATCTATTAGAAACATTATAAAATGATGATGAATTTGTTTCCTTGAAAAATTCCTGTAAAATTAATGGTTTCTCTGCTATATACATTTAAAGACAAAATTTCGATTTCGCCTGACAACAATTTTCAAATTAAATGCCATGGGGTCAAGATATAGCTAGGCAACATAGTCGCGATCTATTAGCTAGCCTACATGTTATCTTTTATATAAACTATTTCTTATCTGAATAACAGATGAGGGTATTAATTGTTTATGCCGGATCTTGGACTATATCATGCCTTAAATATTTTTGTGTGCTGAATTCGAATTTTCAATTTAAAAAATTTTCTACCGCGTATATTTCGAGTAAATCCCGGTTTTTGTAGTCAAAATGCGTTTTTTTGACAATTTTTGATATTTACTCAAAATCTACGCGGTAGAAAATTTTATAAATTGGAAATTCGGTTTCAGCACACAAAAAAAACCGCTGCCCAAGGAATCACTACTTCCACATCCGGATTTTCTATCCAAGTCACACAACGAAAAAATTTTGTATCTGGAAATAATTGTTTATGGAACTTTAATAATATAATATTTGAAATCCTCTACCCCAAAAACCCATAAAACGATACCCCACATCGGTAGTGGGGTGGGGGTGGTAACAGGGGGTGGGAGTGGGGGGTGCATAAAGTAAAAAAATATTTTGAGGTTTCTGGTTCTTGTACACACACTAAATCACATTTTTTTTTCATCCCCTTTAATAATGGGGTGGGGGTGGTAATGGAGGTGGGGGTGGTAATGGGGGTGGCTAATGCCAAATTTTTTTTTGAGACCTTAGCTTCTCTTGTCTATCAATTTTATGAACTCTTACCTGCTTGATTTACCTATTTACTCCAAATTTACCCCAATTTACCCCCCAACCCTTCGACGGAACAAGATGAAAATATAATCTAGTTCTAGATCTCATTAAAGTACATATGTCTACTAAATTTCAAGTCAATATCTCAAACAGTTCCAGAGTAAACGTGCGCACAAAAAAAGTTGCAGACCGACAGACCGACAAACCGACAGACAGACCGACAGACAGAAATTTTTTTTCGCTCAAACTTGAAATCTCGACGTTTCATGACATTCTAAGCCTATTTGAACAATAAAAATTTTTAAAAATTTTTTTGTCGTTACTATACTTCCACTGGATGTGGAAGTAATATATAAGGCATGATAGGTTTAGTCCTTGTAGCAGAAAAAAGTTCTGTGCAGTGGACCAAATTATATGGATATGCTGTATTTTTCGACACTGAATCCGAATCCGTGGTCCAAAAAAAAAAATCTATCGTGTCAGTTTTGTTTTTCAGTCGAAAACATCCCTTAAAATGGTGTAATATCATAGAAATAATGTAATAACTCTTAATGAAGTGTAAAAAATGGTAGATATTTTGTAGTCGAGAGTAAAGAATATAAATTTGAGTCACAGTAAGCTATTTCTATAAATTAAATCGAAATCCGCCCTTATGGGGGCTTGAAAACTACAGTTAAAACTCAAAAAACGCAGGTGAGTATAATAATAATATGTACAAAGGCCAAATTTTTCTATCTTTTAGTGCAAAATATTTGACTCTGGTGCGACAATCAACCATTACTCTCAAAGGGTTGAGACTCAATCCTAGGGAGGAAAAACTACCCCCACCCCGCACAGGTTTCAAAATGGGAAAAAAATTCAGGCGGGGTGAACAAATATGGAGTAAATGAATTACAATCACCAATACATGACTAGAGACTACGCTTGAAGAGTGGTAAGAGCTGCCCCCATGCTCAAATGTTACATATGGGAGCTATTCAAATTCAGGAAGGGTCAAATACTTGTAGCTCATTGTGCCAAATATATAAATCTGGTACGACAACCGCCCAATTTTTTTAATAAGATTGAAAATCACTCCTATTGGGGGGGTAAGAACTATCGCCACATACAGACGGAAATAGATAGACGGAAATTTAGTTAATTTAGTTATATAGCTTACATAGATAGAAAAAATGGTCACTGAAGAATATATCCTACATCTGTGACTAAAAGAAAGGAAAATAAAACCACGAAAAAGATATTTTGAAGATAAGAGAGAAAAATCACAAGAAAAGAAAGTATTTAGATTGATGGTCGAAAGTATGATATAAATAGGAAAAAGAATAGCTTTACACAGATTAATAGATAGATAAGTTGATAAATGTTAAGATAAATAGTTGAATAAGCAGGTATGGTATAATAAATAAAACACAACTGGTTAATGCTTAATGTATGAATTTACTCCATTTTTATCTACCCTGCCTAAAACTACAAATGCCTGAATTTTTGTTCCAGGATATTAGAAGTAATGAAATCCGTCCGTCTGTGGGGGTGGTTTTTACTCCTCCCCCCAATAGGGGTAATTTTCAACCTTATTAAGATTGGGTGGTTGTCGTACAAGATTTGTATATTTGGCATGATGAGCTACAAGTATTTGACCCTTTTCGAATTTTAATAGCATCATTTGAGCATGGGGAGACTCTAGTCATGTGTCGGTGGTTGGAACGAATTCATTTTGAAACCTATGGGGGATGGGGGTTGATAGGGTTAATTCTCTACCCTTTGAGAGTAATGGCTGGTTGTCGCACCAGAGTCAAATATTTTGCACTAAGATATACAAAAATTTGGCCTTTGCACATGTTATTCACAGTCACCTGCATCTTTTGAGTTTTAGCGGTAGTTTTCACGCCCCATAAGGGTGGATTTCGGTTTAATTTATAGAAATAGCTTACTGTGGCTCGAATTTATATTCTCTACTCTCGACTATAAAACATCTACCATTTTTTTACACTTCATTAAGAGTTATTACATTATTTCTATGATATTACACCATTTTAAGGGATGTTTTTCACTAAAAAACAAAATTGACACGATAGATTTTTTTTAACTACGGATTCGGATTCAGCATAGAAAAATGCATCATATCCATATAATTTAGTCCGCTGCACAGAACTTTTTTTTTGTGTGTGGCTGTGTTATCTTTAGAGATAAAGCCTACTTTAATCTTTCTGGTGCCGTAAATAAGCAAAATAGCCCAAAAGTTACACTTTGTTGTGCAATATCGGCCGCGGGAATTATTGACCCGTATTTTTTTGAAAATGCATGCGACATGACAATCCCAGTTAATAGTAATCGTTATGGTGTAATGCTCCAGTATGTTTTAATAACAGAGTTAAAGAAATTTCGGGTATATAATGGTGAAACATGGTTTCAGCAGGATACTGCTAGGGTATCTATGCAAACCTTGAGAAAATGATTTCCTGAAAAAATCATATCGCGGTTTGGAATCATCAATTGGTCAGCTAAGTTACCTCAGTCCTATGCACTTATTTTTGTGAGGACACCTCAAATTAAAAGTGTACGCTAACACTCCTGCAACACTAAATTAATTAAAAGACACAATCAGAGAGAAAATCACTGCAATACCAGCAGACATATGTTTAGCAGTTTTCTCCAAATTGAGGTGGGCATTAGAGGAGTGTTTGGAGTAAAAGGGAAGATTTCGACAATCTAATTTTTAAGAACTGAAATGCGCATGTTTCTTCTCTACTTAGAGCAGAATGATTTTTCTTAGAAATATCTCATGCCTCTTTGATATGTGTTAAAAAACTGAAATCTATTATGAGACACCCTATAACACTGACTTGGACAGGCGCACTTCAACTTTGTCCAAGATCTTATCTTCAGATTTGTTAATCGTGATGGAAAAGGCAAGTTTGACTGAATACTGCCTTAGCCGAAAGAGATGCCAGGATCTTGGGGGCCAAATCTATGTTGGATATCTTTGGGACATTCGAGTGAGAACTATGCAAGTAGTCAATCAGAGACAGGCAACTTTTGCAGATACCTTAAGTCAACATTTCGTATCGGCCAAACGTCGATGTAAAATTTAATGGTCGCGATTTCATTAGCATCCACTTTTTCATGTTGACTTAGCCACACCTAGGGATTTTTTTCAAAATAACAACGCAGAGGACATGAACTGCCCTTGTAGTACGGCTCGTATTACCCATAATTGTTCCACGGACAATGAGCTCGGAATTGAAGAAATGTAGTGTTATTAAAATTTTATTACCTATATGTTACTGCTGGGTTGTTATATTTTCAACATTTCAAAAAATCAGTAGCCAAACGAATATAAAATTACCTACCTAAAAAAAAACTCTTTACCGCTTGACAATGTGGATATACGCGTCTGAAATTAAGATTGCAGTGCCTGTGCGGTTGACATCGGAACTAAGTCATGTGTGATAGGTGTTTTGTTTACATTCAAATCTTTGTATCGGTGATTTAAAAGGTATTTTATAAATAAATTTCAATGAAAATATATGTATAGCAACTGATTTTATTAAAGCGATATAAATAATAAAAAAAAATCTTGCATAATTCAGCTGAAATACCAACAAGAAGAGCTAATGTAACATAAGACAAATTACAATTTAATTTAGTAAATAGTAAGACAATTCTCTCTTTTACTGTTAATCTACGAGCTCTTTTGTCTCTAAAAAGAGACTGCACAACCTCCACTATTGTGTCCAGGAGTTTAAAATTGTAGTAAAACAGTTCAGCTTACAGAGTACACAACGTAAATACTTCCGGAGTATTTACTTGAACTTGGAAGTTACAAAAACTTTTTGGTCCAACATAATCAGGTTGTGCCTGTAGTACTTGCAATAAACTCTCATCTTCTTGGGTATTTTCATTTTCTTCACAATCATACTGATCGTCGAATGGTCGGGGACCGTTTCTGCCAAGACAAGCCTTCTTTGAAATCGTTCAGACCTATTGGATGGTCCTGGAATGGCATCATTATCACTTACAGTAAATTTCTCGATGGGACTGCTGTTTTTTTCAAGATTTTATTTTTTTTTTACTTAACTTCAACATACAATAAATACCTCATTGATAAAAATAATCATCTTCTGTGAAATGAAGTGAACAAACCTTCATGTACTTTGTCACTGGCTTTCCAATTTTTAATTTTATTATCCAGGCTTTTAGCCTGTCCACAAAATCCTCCCCCCCAAAACTGTTATCCATCTTCACGCGGTGTTTTCCGGCTTTGGGAAATAAATGTTGTTTTTTTTTTTGCCAAGACGAACACTGAGGAACTGAACAATATTGATTCATATTGTTTTCAATTTTAATTGAATCCAATCGACAATAAAAACAACGCAAAGCAATTATGACACAAGCAAAAAATGAAAGTTTTCACTTGTCATCTCACACAAAGTAGTTCGTAATCGGCACCGTAGGTGGCGTATCTCTTATTTTGAATCGCGTATAGATCTGAGTAAGAAAAACGGAAAATTAGATCTGACAAATCGACAACCCGATCGAGAACTCTAATCAGGCCGTTTTTTGCAGAAACCTCGAGCCAACAGTTCATATCGGCTAAACGTCGATGTAAATTTATTTAATAGTCGCGTTTTCATTAGAAACAATGGATGTTGTTGCAGCACCTACTTTTCATGTCGGCTCAGCCACACCTAGAGATTTTTTTCAAAAGAACAACGCAGAGGACGTGAAGTGTCCTTATAGTACGGCTCTTATTACCAATAATAGTTCCACGGACAATGAGCGTCCGTGCAATGATACGTCCATGGTCAGATGTGCCCTTAGTATCCAGGAATTAGAATTCAAAGCATATGTATTTAAGGACTGTTGTGATCAAAATGCACTTATTGTCAGTGAAAACAGGACTGTGTTCGTTCATTTTTCTATTGCTTTTCTAATATCTATTCTTAATATTAGCCCTGTAGAAACAAGCAACAAAACTAGTTTATTAGGAATTAACACATAATCAGCACTTGATTTATTCGGTCATATAGATAGTCTCTGCTCAAAACTACATAGAAATACTTGTGCCATATTAAATATTAAAAAAAAAGAAGTCAATGAGAGTGATTCAATTACGTTACAGTACTCTCACGTACGCACAACTCTTAGCTTTAATATTTATTATCTGGGGACAGGCGGTGGAAGTTAATAGATTATTCGTTACGCCAAAGGGGATCAACAGAATTATTTTTAATTTACCCTATAGATGTCCTTATAGAGGCAAATTTTGAGATATCTATACAATACTTTGCTAGGCATATAATAACAACAGTAAATTCAATCTCAATAAAGCAGTGCACAATTGTAGAACTTGCAGTGCAAGAGCTGGTGCTTTGGTGATACTTTCCACATATTATGCTCAGAGCCATTAACTAAATTATTGCTTGCCTTTTAATTCAATTATAACTCATTATGCTGGGCTGTTAAATTGCAAATAAAAAAATTTATGTTTATCATCTATGAAGCACCGACTGTAGAATTTAATTTCCAGTTAATTTAGCTACATAAAAACAATAGTGACTATATCATTGCGATGTGAAGATGAAACTTCTTTAATCAAACCTCATACGGTTAACGATTCCTAATTGCCGCCGATTAATGTATTTTTCAAACGATTAATCCAACCGAGAATTCTAATCAGAGACGGCCGTTTTTTGCAGAAACCTCGAGCCAACAGTTCATATCGGCCAAACGTCGATGTAAATTTATTTAATAGTCGCGATTTCATTAGAAACAATGGATATTGTTGCAGCACCCACTTTTTCATGTTGGCTCAGCCACACCTAGGGATTTTTTTCAAAAGAACAACGCAGAGGACATGAAGTGCCCTTGTAGTACGGCTCGTATTACCAATAATAGTTCCACGGACAATGCGCACGGAGCTGAAGGAATGTAGTGTTATTAAAATTTTATTCCTTATATGTTATTGTTGTGTTGTTTATTGCAAGCATGGGGAATGATTTAGAACGAGACTTAAGCAGATTATGGATGCCTGTTTCAGTTCTCGATGATGTTATCGAACTAAATTCAATTAGCGATTTCCGCTTCACTCTACCACGCCGAGTATATCATTCGCAATTTATAAAGCTGCCGATTATAGTCGCAACGACGAAACATTTTTTTTATACAGAGTGGTACTTAAGTACGTGCCGAAAATTTAGGGTTGGTTTATTTTCCGAGTGAACGTTCATGTGAATTTTTGTTCTAAATAGTACAGTAAGTAGACATTTTAATTTGATTTTAATTTGAAAAGGTCGTCATAAAAAAATCTAGGTTTTTGATAATTAAACAGTAAAGGTATCGAAGAATAGTTTCTATATTATGCGGGAACTTGCCTTTCTCTTTTCAGGGAAGGCACCCCCCCAAAAAAAAAAACAACCATTTGAACTGAAACCGAGTCAATTTTGAGAAAAAGCGTTCTATAGAACCTTTCATATGAATTGAGTTTTCAAGTTATAACGACTTGAAAATTTTGATTTTAGCTTGAGAAAACAGTATCTAAAAACGGCTTTTGTCGAATAACTCGCAAAGTATCATATTTAGCGAAAAACTTCTCATTACGAAAAAGAAAGCTTATAATTTAAAAAAGCAACTGTGTTTTTTATCTGTATAGGATTAATAGTTTCGGGGAGATGGAAGTTTAAAGATAACGTCCAAATTAAACGAACTATTTAATTTTGTTTATCTACTCTTATTAGGGTATATACTAATTAATGAACTGCTTTTGATCAATTAATAGTATCCATAAACAAACAGCGTGAGTTATAATGCGTGAGTTATTATAACTCACTAGGTACAGAGCCAATCACCTTTGCCTTCATGCCTAGCCTGTCCAATCGCGCAACACACGAAGGTGGAGCCAGGGAGGTAGTGACAGCTTATTCGAGTTAATATCTATAAAGATTTTTGAAATGTCACAAAATGCTACTTTTGATTCGTTCGTGCCGAGCCGAATTTTCGATTTTCGCCGTGCAATTTACGATCATGTTTATCTGGAAGACTTCCTCTTTACGTCGCGACATCGTACGGCCGTCCCAATGGTGTTTTTCGAAAAATATGAATGTGTCAAGATTGCATGTTTTTGAAATTTTTTCGACTCCGAAATGTAAGCTGTTTTTTGTTATTTTTCGCAGATATCTCCGAAACGGTGAAAGTTAGCTAATAAAAAACAAGGTCGAACGAGTATTTTCCATTACGAATCTTTTGCTACTATCAGAATTTTGATTTTTTTTCGTTTCGGAGATAACTACTGAAATGTTGGCCATGTACGGCAAAAAAATCGCAAATTTTGAGCTTCTACAGTTGGCAACTTTTTAATTTTGGTTCCTACGCTAAAAGACTACTCTAGTTAACTTAAATAGAACCAGATTTGCTAAAACTACTTTTTTTATTTTTTGAATTCCGACAAAAATGAAGGAATTAGAGGGGGCGGAATTTGGGACTTTTTTTTCGGTAAAATTTCTCCATTTTGTCACCGTAATTAATCGGTAATTAACTGAAATCGATCTCATATATGATGTTCACTTAATATCATGTACTACTTTGACGCTCCGTTAATCTTGGCCCTTTGAAACAAAGGTTTTTGAGAAAAAATATTTTTTTAAAGATTTACATACACTCTATAGGAAAACGTGTAATTTCTTACATTTCCTCGAATATCTCGATATTTATCGTTTTTTTCGAAAAATTTGTAGATAGCTTATGTAAAGAGAATTGATTGATTTTTCCGACGCTTTTTAAATTTTTTCTCTAACATAAAAAACAAGACTTTTGACCGAATATGCGCTCCGGGCTATTGCAGTTCGCGGAGAAGTTTTGCATTTTCCGCCGCGTAATATTAATCTACAAAGCTGATTATGCACTATTTCGATTAAAAATCATATTCTATCTCCGCTTAAAGGTGGCTAAATATTTAAAGACAACAAATATAAAAGGGTGTACAAAAATTAAATTTTACAGTTAATTTTATTAATAAACAAATTGAGTAATTTAAACAAAATTTTCTCAATTTAATATTTTTTATTATAATCGTGGATAAAGTATAGTATTCAACTTGTGGTAATAGTAATATCTTACTTGATGAATTACAGTACTCGCCTACGGCTCGTGCTGTAAACTTTCACCTGCGTGAGTTATTACCTACATTACCGCTCGTTGAATAATATTCTATTTTCTTCCTGGGATTTCCCTAAAAATAATGTTCGTGAAACTTACAAAATAGCACAATTTTCCGGTATATTACTAGAAAATGACCTCTACACCAGTGGCTTTTACATCATAAGGACAGTCAGATGATGTTTTTTGATAAATGATGTGAATAAGGATGAAAATATAAAATAATGTATTTTTCTGACGTTTCGGAAACCGAATCGTTTCCTTTCCCAAAGATTTATTGTAAGATCTTCTGTGTGTTGTATATAATAAGTACACAGCTTTATGCTAGTTATATTCAATATCCATATATGCTACTTCACAGAATTGTTAATATTGTTGCTCCATAGATGTTTGTACAACCTGGTTACTAATGAGAACTTAACAATTTCAAATTTTTTTTTATAAATATTCAATATCTAATTTATTCCACACCAAACAGAACTTGGGGGAACCCACCCTCCTCCATGTAACCCCATTAAATTATTATAGAACCAGTTTACATTAGCACACATGCTTAAATGTTGTTGAACTTGAAAATCATAATTCCTTGGAATAAACTGCACCCTAAGCTTCCCCTATTACTATACAATACCCTAACATCCCCCCCAACTCCCAATGGCAAGCACCCTCTCCTCCACAACATAAACCTTTATGCTGCTACCAGATATAAAATAGTTTTAAAAAGACTTTTTATTTACATTATTAATAAAATACATACCACCCTACCCCACTATTAAAGGTGGTAATTTGTCAACAAACACCCCATAACTGTTTCTTTGACGTAAAAGGCACAGAGTAGAGGTTTTCTTTTCAGTAAAATACTGGATGATTATATTATTTTGCAGATGTCATCAACGTTATTTTAAGAGAAAATACATGTATCAGGAAATTCCAGAAAGAAAAACAGAAAATTAAGAGGAACAAGTTCAAAATGTCTCAGAAACTATGACACTTGCGACAAAAGTACTAAAATTAATGAATATTAGTTAAGCTTTAAAATTTTTGTTGCTTTATGTAACATACAAAACAAAAAAGTTATGACGGAGAAAATATGCGTTCTCACATTTTTTAAATAATAATGTCGGCACTTCGTTACTATAATTAGCCAGTAGTAATTAAAAACAGTTCTCAAATACTGTTTTTATTATTGTATAGCACTTTTCATCAGAGTCCTTTCCTGGTTAAGAAAGTCAAGTACCTGTGTGTTGTTTAAAAGAACAATGGTGAATCTTACCAAATAGTTCAAACAAAATATTAACGATACTATTTGTCTCGTAAATACGTGCATAATTAATAAGAATCTGATAAAGTATTATGTTTGCTTTACGAGTGGTTAAATTGTAAAAGAACATTATAGAGCAAGTGTTCATTATACGTAAAATGGTATAATTATAAATTTAATTGTGCATACGACTGCTACTAATCTATAACTGTGGCTGCAGTCATTCTTATAGTGTACACTTTATGGCCCAGCAGATTTTGTAAGTACATAAACAATTATTATTTTCCATTTGGTCGTCAACGATTCATAGAATCGAGGGAGAATTGAGCCCGTGTTTCCCGTTGGCCGACTTTTCAACATTTTGATCGCTAGTGCAGTGCGTTCTTTTTACATTTGCGTCACCCCAAACTTTAGGAGAGTTTTACCTCCTATCGCTGGAGCGCTGACAAGGAGTAGTTATAAGCAGCACTAAGACTTCCAAAATGATATTTGTAGATGACACCACTTTAGACGCAGCAAGCAAGGATGACCTCATTCACCTTCCTGGCAACCTTCAAACAATAACGAACAAAACGAAAATTATAATGTAGACCGAGCAAGTGAAAATCATCCAGACACGCTAAGACAACTGATTGTGAAACAGTGAATAAGGTGAATGTCAAGATCGATAAACTGCTAGTTGAAAAAAATTTGACGTATCAGAAATACCATAAAAATCAGGCTTACTAACACCCTAGTTTTCTCCAGATTCCTTTACGCCTCTTAGAGAAGTAAGCGTATTAATGCTTTCGGTGATGCTATCGGGCGTACCATACTGCAGAGGGCGGCCAATTAGAGTAATGCGCCTGTCAAGACGTTGTGAATAAGAGGAATATAAGAAATTTTATACGTTTATAAAAAATTATTGGAAAGTTCTTAACTGTGAACATAAATATTGCTTCATTCAAATATTTATTACGGTTAACCCACTAACTCTGCGTTGCAAAAACTCTTCAATTTGACACACTCTATGCTACAATTACGTTTTCCTAAAAACACTGCCACTCCTTAAATTAAACTCGTAATAATTATTATAAAACACTTGAAAGTGTTATTGTTAAAAAGCGTGTGGTCATTGTTACATACTTTTTATTTGGTAAACATTTTACGAAAACGTGGTTAACGTGCCGATTCTGAAATTGGATCTATTGTTGTTAATTCTATTAAATTTCCTCAGATTTCTTCACTGAAATATAAAAAGTGCAATACAGCGTTAAAAAATAATTGAATACTAATAGATGAGGCGCACAAAAATAAATTAGTGAACCGTACATAAGTTATTCTGTAGATGAGGTAATTGAATATAAATAGAACGAAAGATTTAGTCCAAGTTTGATGAAACTACTCTTAATATTTATTTTTAAGATATTTTTACTAAAGTTCTATTTTTGTCAAATATTTCAAACTAACGACCTTATTCATTCAAATAATTAAACCACTCAAGATTTCGTTTGTCAAACATGACATAATAAATTAGTTACAATAATATAAATATTACTCATTGAAATAGCTGTAATTTCCTTAATTGTTGAGTTACCCTCGTAAATCATTTAGATAGTTCCATGTACCTGTGAACTAATTGTATATACTATAATTATTATCTCGACAAAAAAAAATTAAATGTGAAAAAACACAGTAGTCATGTTTCCAAACAGTTCTGTTAAAGGGTCACTCATGTCAAACCAGAGGTTTAATCCTGAACAGCGATGTTTCAGGAATACCTATCGTACCAAGAAGACATCTTCCTGGTACCATCCTTTCACGAGGGTGGGGGTTGAGCACCTGCCACGCGCGTCTCCAAGTGGCGGATAGGAAAACGGACAGACTCCGCAAGGAGTAGGGCTAACGTGGTCATACTGCTGGGGGGTAGGGCTAATAACCCAGTCCATCCCGGCTAAAACCGCGTCGCGAACCAGCTCACACACCGGAAACTGCTGGGAGCGGCAATGACTCCCTGACCCAGGTTAGTCTCTCCAGGGGGCACTTGGGTCTTGGCTTCACCGCCCTGACCACGTGGATGAAGTACCATCATAAAAACTTCCCCAATCCCAAGGTATTGAGCGCGCTGAAGGGACGCATGGTCGGAGGAAGCCCGACCACTAGCAACAGACCTCGGGGCACAAACGCACCCCGTTGTATAAATACCTTCCACGTATGTAAGGGGCTCCGTGCGTCGACCATCCTTTCCCCTGTACTCGTGGAGAGGGAGGCGGTTCCTCAGCATGTTCTGTGCAGACCTTTCCATTCCAAAGCCCACGAGCGCAGCGCGGGAGGTGACCTCAGACAACATCAAGGACCTTCCAAAGCGCCTGAGCCTCTCGTCTGGGTTCCCGAGTCAGAGGAGGGTAACCCTCAGGAAGGATAGAAAAAAATAGACCCATTTCAGCCGAAAGTGCAGATATACCTGCATATAGTAAGAAGACCACAGCGGTCTTTACTAAAGTGATATGCAGTGAAGCAACGTCGCAAGTTGTGAGGACTTGACTGGGATGACGGACCGTCAAGGAATACCGCGTAGCGAGGCCGTTGCTCGCAAGGAGCATAGCCTGGGAGGGCAACCTTCAATAGGTTGAAGGAATGGGAAAATAGGTCTATTCCAGATAAAACTGCATCACAATGAGGAGGCTACAGCGGTCTTCGTCTAGGAAGTAGTGGATTTTAAATACCGAAAATAAACTTATTTTCAGTGCCATTTTGTTAGAATGAAGGTGGGGGCGATAGTGTAATCGCCAGAAAGAAATTGTTTTATTGTTATTGATGTGTTCAAGAACCGCTGCCTATGGAATCACTACTTCCACATCCAGCTTTCCTATCCAAGCTTCTTAGAACGAAAAAAAAATGATACTATATTTGCACTTCACTATGCGAAAATTATAGCTCATAGAACTTTAATAACATAATATTTGAAATCGCCTACCCCAACAACTAATAAAACGATATGCCACATTGGTAGTGGAGAAGGGGGAGGTGATGGTATTGGGGATGGCTTCATTGCTACACGAACGTCTTTCAAATTATATCTTGGTGCTAAGGTTTTCGCTTTCTGAAGGGAAGTGAGCTCTACTGGACTGAGCTCCTCTATTTATACAGGTTATCAGGAGGCGTGTTGCGGATCATTGCTCATGCGGAACATTGACTTCCACGTTATTGGTAGTTGTACCGTTTTCACCTCGGTTGTCACGGTTATAGTTATTCGGATGTTTATTTATTTCAATGGCTTCTCTGTATCTTCTTGGCCAATAATTCTTGGTGTTGGCTAATTTCTTTGTTTTGCCGAATTTTATCAAATGGCCGGTTTCTTCTGAATGTTCGGCATCAACCGAAACTAGAAAGCAACAGAGTTGTCATAAACATGTCGTTATTACCGTTAGATGCCAACACAACATCAGTTCTCTGCAAAGGTTTCAATTATGCCGGTACTCCAAGATCAATACCGAGGGAAGACATAGTAAGTTCTTTGAAATCAGCTTTACCAGCTATCCAGGGAAGACGCAGAAGAAATCAGAGCAGCATCAGCAGCCATTCTAAAACAAGCCAAACCACCGAAACCAAACATAACGAGAGGAGAAAGACAGGCCCTAAAAATACTCACGGACAACGCCAACGTAACAGTTCTGCCAGCGGACAAAGGAAATGCCACTGTACTAATGGATAGAGCAGATTACCAGCAGAAAGTACTAAACCTGTTAGAAGACCAAGTTTACGTCCAAATCACACGAAATCCAACATGGACCATCGAAAAACAAAGGCGATCAAGGAATCATGCATACCAATAGAGCACCAGAAGAAACTGATACCATCAGAATCGAGGACATCACAATTCTACTGCCTACCCAAGATCCACAAAGCAGGAGTTCCATTACGACCCATTGTAAGTGCAGTGAATTCACCAACCCATGCGCTAGCAAGATATTTAGCAGACATTCTCAAAGCATTTATTGGACAAACAGAACACCATATCAGGAATTCACACCATTTCATACAAGAGCTGAAGAACATCACAGTGGACCAAGAAGATATACTAGTCAGTTTTGACATAACATCACTCTTTACAAACATACCAGTTAATGAGGCGCTAGAATTAGCTCGGGAAGAATTGCAGAACAACTGTTTGGACACCACCTTAGCAGACCTGATGGAGCTTTGTGTCTCGACCTATTTCAACTTCAATGGAAGTCTATATAAACAAAAAGATGAAGCAGCAATGGGTTCACCTTCACCAGTACTCGCTAACTTATTTATGGAAGCTTTCGAAATATACGCTTTGGACAACTACCAATTGAAACCAAAATGTTGGTTTAGATATGTGGACGACACTTTCATTATATGGCAACATGGTCGTGAGGAATTGGAGAATTTCAAAGACTACCTAAACAGCTTACATCATAAGATCAAATTTACCATGGAAATAGAAACAGGAAACCAATTTCCATTTTTAGACGTCCTCGTGTTCAAGGATAATGGAAGATTAGGACACAAGGTATACAGAAAACCGACGCACACCGACAGATGCCTGCACGCCAATTCTCACCACCACCCAGCACAAAAACAGGCCGTCGTTAACACACTAGTACATAGAGCAAAGCAAATTTGCGAGTCAGAACATCTGCAAGAAGAATATCGGACCTTAAAAACATCACTACAGAAAAATGGATACAAACCGAAGGGCATAGACAACGCAATAAAGAGACAAGATACAACCAGAACAGAAGAAGAAAAAGAAGAAAAGAAATACACGGAAACAGCTTACCTACCGTATATACAAGGATGTACGGACAGAATCGGAAGAGTTTTGAAGAAAAATAACGTCAAAGTAATATATAATGCAAAACAGAAGGTGGCACAACATTTTCCCAAATACCAAGGTCCAGAAGAACTAGAAACACCAGGAGTATATAGCATCCCATGTTCCTGTGGACAAGTTTACATCGGAGAGACCAAACGACGTATAAACACCAGACTCAGAGAGCACATTAGAAATACAAAGAAGGGAAATTCTACAAAATCAGCAGTTGCCGAACATTCAGAAGAAATCGGCCATTTGATAAAAAATTCGACAAAACAAAGAAATTAGCCAACACCAAGAATTATTGGCCAAGAAGATACAGAGAAGTCATTAAAATAAATAAACATCCGAATAACTATAACCCTGACAACGGACTACAACTACCAATAACGTGGAAGTCAATGTTCCGCATGAGCAATGATTCGCAACACGCCTCCTGATAACCTGTATAAATAGAGGAGCACAGTCCAGCAGAGCTCACTTCGCTTCAGAAGAAGACCACGACAAGATGGTCGAAACGTCAAGCACTCAACCAGGTCTACGCGGAAGAAGACCCGGAAACCAGCAGTCAGGTCTTTCAAATGAAATCATAAGTCCGACTTTAATCTCGGAATTCCGAGAATAAAGTCGTAATTCCGAGAAATATATTTCAGTGACCCTTCTACTCCTCCGCAGTATCGCATAGTTGTATATAAACAAAAATTAAATATTTCATGCCATGCTTGTGATGGTAAATAGCAAAAATTTTGAAAAATACAATTATCAAAAAAGTTAATCTGTCATAGTGGAAAATAACTGTTAGTGGAAAACAGCCATGGGTAGAAAATAGTTTCATACTCCTTCTGAGATCGAAAATCTCTAGTTCCAGAGAAATCTTAAAAATTCAGATTTGTTTAATTTTTTCCCCTATTTTATCTAATATTTCTGGATTATGCGTATTTATTGAAAAATAAATTAAACCCATTAACATCTGTGAACATTAAACTATACTTATTGGACAAAGCGATTTGTTTTTTTATTATTAGGATAACGATAATCATGTTTACCAACATAAACAAATATAAATGCTAAATTACAGTCATAGATAATTAGTGGGTATTATCAGATGGAAAGTCAGGAATGGCGATCACGGTACTGAATTAGAAGCCGTGCAGCAAATAAATTTGATATTATCATTATTTATATAACGCATGCATACTGAGAATAATTATCGTGCGGATTTTTCACTCATTAATTTGGTTTGGACATAACAGCAGGCATTATTGGCTCTATCTAGCATTAAGTTCAAAACAATGTAAATTAATTGTCCATAAATGTGAACATTATATTGTAACAAATGTCAGTTTTACTGAAATAATTAATATTTCATGATATTGTAAAGGTAATGACAATTTCGGAAATTTATTTAACGCAAAATTACTGTGGGTTAATGAAGGTTCTCAGATTTTAAGGCAAAGTTTATACAAGGTGTAACAGAAGTGAGCGACCAAACGAAGTGAGATGATAGGGGAGGTCATTTCCAATCAAAATCACCATATGTGTTTATCCAATTGTTGATAGTTTAAAAGTTTGTTCGATTTCTGTAAATTGGTTAATTAGTAATATAAGGATTTTCATTATTTTTCGATAACTATTCGAAATTTCTACATATGCTCTGATACATACATAATCGGCATAGCCGAATAAAATCCCATTTAATTAGTCGAAGTTAAGTCTACTGTATACTTATAATCTACTGATAGACACCAAATATTGAAATATAAAGATGTATCATCTGCAAACAGTAGGGGTTCCAATATGGACTCTTAGGGTACTCCACTTATTGTATATAATGATGTATCGTCTGAATCTTTGTATGCAATAAGTGGAGTACTCCAAAGATCCATATTGGGACCTCTACTGTTTTCCGTGTATATGTCATTATTTAAAAACTGTCTACCTACATGTAAATCACACTTTTATGTTGATAACACCCAAATTTATTTGTCATATGGTGAATCAGAAATTGAAAATTCTAACAGATTAATAAGCAATGACCTAAAATCCCCGTTTGACATGTCGAAAAAGTATTGCTTATCGATAAATCCCACTAAATCGCAAGTCCGTTTTCGGGCCTAATTTTGTTCAGGGCAGGTCACTTCAACACGTTGAAATTAAGATCAATAACGAAATCATTAATAAGTCGGACGTCTGGCATGGCTTTTTGTTCAAGTGCTTCCATGAATACGTTGGCTATTACCGATGAAAGTGGTGATCCCATAGTTGCTTCTCAGTTTTGCTCGTAGAAATCTTCGTTCTACAGAAAAGTTGCTGATGGGCATATTCGATACGAATCGGGTATATCTTCTCTTAATCCTTTAGGTACAAGTTGCTGGCGTATCAGGTTAACTGTTCTTTTGGACACCGATTAATGGAGTAAGACTAGTAGCGTTTTCCAGTAATTGCACTTTATGAAACTTTTATATCTCAGTGAGAAATTATAACGCAGTTTTTTGTGTTCCAGTGGAAAAATCATTTTCGTATATTGTGCACATTTTTGACACGGGCTCTGGCAGCTTGTACAATCGTGGAGTGCGATATGGCGCATTTGATTAATCTAGAAATAATAAGAAAATTTACTATAATCGACGGATTTTTGAAGAGTTCCTCGAACAATAGTGAGAATGAGATTAACCAGCACAAAAAAAGATAATCTAGATAATCTACGTTCCGATGAGCCAGTGGCATTGTCACTAGTGTCATTACTGCAAAATTCGTGGAGTGCATGACGTCATTTGCATGCGCACGATGTGGACTCAGTGCTGTTCACTTGAAAACATTGTAAGAGTCTAATAAAGTTGTTGTGTTAATATGAAGGTCAAATTTTAATAAGTGTAGAAAATATTTTTTTTAGGCTATGCTGATTGTCGATAAACTGAAAATTTACAGGTGCGAATATAACAAGCAAGAAACTTTTTTATCATTCGAAACAGATACCAAGTATAATGATAACATATGAAGATAAAGGATGGAACTAACTTTTTTATTTGAAACTTTTTTTTCTAGGTTTGACAGTTTTAGAGAAAATTGCAATTAAGTATATTAATATCACGGACCTGCTCGAACCCTTTTGATCAATCTGTGAAGTTAAAAAAAAATGGAATACTTAAATGACTCTGTTCATTTTTAGACAATTAATGATATTTTATAATAATGCATATATTCTAACTAAACTTTAGTAATATATGCTTCTACTGGAGATAAATAATAATCATAACCATCATATCTTTTACCTCTTCGTTTTTTTACTAGTTCTTATTTAACTTCACCTGCTTGTATGTTAGTTAGTATGTTTAGTTCAAATCTTGCAAGTCAATTTTGAACCACTTAACGACGTCCAATTGAGCCTCGAATTGGGCTGAATTTTGCATATACGTGTAGTTCTGGTGACAATACAATAATAATCTAACTGGCAAACTTAATGTATAAGAAAAAATCAATTTTTTTAAAATTTTTTTTTAATCTTGTCGAAAACCGTTAAAAAGGCATGCCGTAAAAATATAATGGTTTTAAGACGCTGAAGTTGCGCTCACCCGTAATTACCGTTGAGATTTAGGTGAAAAAAAAAAAAGGAATCTGGAACATTTTTGGCAACCTTCAGAATTTTATTCTCTACATCTTTCTGAATGTAAATCATCAATCAGAAAGAATCCTAATGGTCTTTCAAATGGAATATTTCTTGATGAGTATTAACCTGGCTTAATCATAGATCGCTGTGAAATTTGAGGTTATTTCCTCCATAGAACGCGGTAGTACCGAAAAAACTTTCCCTAAAGTTTTCCTTTCAATTAAAGAAAAACCTCCTTGCGTGAATAGATATTTACATAAAATGCAATTTTTATATTCGATAGTTACTAAATTATGACATTTTATTACAACTTTTTATAACCCGAGAAACCTCGATTTGCCGATTCTCCCTCGTAACATACTTAAAAAATCTCACACTGCCTCTCCTCTTATTGTATTCCTTCTCGACGATTTCCACTTCACGTCACCACACACCCGATTGACGAACGATACCACTCAAAGAAACACCACACGAAATAAAAGATGTGCACAACACCAGCACGGCACTAGACTTTTTTTGCTTTCAGCCGCTGTCGCCAGAATGCAAATAATAGATCGCGTTACATAAGCAACAATAGTAAACAAATGCGAACGAATGCGACACGACTGACTGACCGGCGTGTATTCAGAAACCGGCTGTATTCACTTGTTTTGTGCAGAAGCCCGAGGATCTTTCCAAGGCAGACTTGACTGAGAAGCAGCTATACGAGGGACTTTCTGTTATTAATTTGGTAGGCCGAGCAATATCTATTCCGAAATACCGCAAGTAGAGAAGTAATTAGTCATCTCATGAAACTATCAGCGAAAGTTTTATTCGGGGTCAGTAATTCATAATAAAAAATGTTAAATGTTTATCTGTTATGGGGCGTAAATAAAGAACTACAAGCAAACTACAACTGTCGCCGTCTTCTTTTAAATGTGGTGCAAAGTTGTAGAGCCACACAATTAGCGAAAAAATCACTGCAATTAAATATGGCTTAATTCTACAGGGCGGTCCATATGTAATGAGTCATAGGGCAACAGTTGATTCATGACATCAAAAAATATTGCGATTTGGCTAAACTTACCTTAGTCCAAAAGTTGATATTAACAGAAATACAGGGGTCAAAGCCAATATTCGATTTTTAATTTTCTCATATAACTTTTAACATTTTTGAAATATTAAAATGAACATTGGTTACTAGGAGTCTGTTGGGATGGGAAGTGTATTGTCTAGAGGCCTCCACCTACGCCACCCTTCATGTCATGTCTTAAAAGAAACACAACTTTTTTGCGCCTTTTATGGCATTTTTAGTAAAAAAATATATTCCCTCGGTTTATTAAATAAAAATTTTAATAACTCTTTTTGGGATATTTAATTTTTGAATGCATGAAAGTATTCAAAGGAAAATAATAGTAAAGCTTAATCCTAAATGAAAGAAATTTTATTCCCAAACGACCCCACACAAAATACATCGATTTTGTTTTCGGTTAAATTATTTCGAAACTTTGATTTTTGGTAGTTGGTTTAATGCTGATCAAATGTTCAAATGGCGACAACCCTCAAAAACTCTTTGTTTTGAGGCTACGGCCCTTTTAAGGGTTAAAAACGTGTATTTTTCATAAGTGATAAAATCTTTGGCACTTCTTAAAAAAAACATGAATGTAGGTCTGTGGACTTAAACAAACATATAATAAATATATTTTCCTCTTAGTTGAATTAACAACTGCAAGATGGCGCTTCATAAATAAATACATTCGCACATAAAATAATTATTTTATAAAATATATAAGATTGATTTTCAGTGTCCCTCACCAATTATTACTGTTTTAAAAGTAATAATCTGCATCTTGTATGCATTCTTAACCCACTCGGCTATTTAAAAGGGCCCTAGCTCCATAACAAAGGATTTTCAACGGTTGTCGCCATTTGAACATTTAATCATCATCTATCAATCAACTACCAAAATCCAAAGTTTCAAACAAATTTAACGGAAAACAAAATCAATGTTTCTTGTGCAGGGGTGCAGGGAGGACAATTATGTCTAAATTAAAAAATCTAAATAATTATATGAAATTGTAGGAACAAGAAAATACACACGACTTATTTAAAAAAATCGGCAGCTACTGGAAGCGGCTGGAACCTCCCCACCCGGTGATTTTTTGAAGCCGAAAAGAGCACTAAACAATATGAACGATCTCATTTAATTATATTTATTAAGTTGAAATATTTTTTTCGTATTACAATGGGAAAAAAAGTCTTGCGTTCGGTGGGATTTGGACCTAAGAACTTGAGTGTTAAATTTATAGTCTGCACAACATTAATATTTTATTCAATGTTTTTAATACAAATATATGCTTCATCGGATCCTAGCCCGGGGCCAGCCAGACAACCACGGTGAACACCGCCGTGGCGAGTGTGAAGCTGAACGGGGTAGGTCCGGTTTGGCTTGGAGAAAAATAGAAAAGTAGCTCCTGTCTTCTGTAGGCAGGCTTAAAGACTAGGTTAAAATTATAATGTGTCCACATGGACCTAAAATTAATATGAAAATAAACACAATTCTATAAAAACGTTCGTAGGCAAGAGCACTTAATAATTTTGATTATTGATACGGGAAACAACTAAACGAAAAAACCTGTTCGTTGGTAATGGGATGGATGGCAGGGATGGCCATCTTTGGAAAAAACCATATAACTCTTGGTGGACAGCTTCCCTGCCAGATGTAGCCAGGGTAATGTTCATGGTGGATCGTTTAAGTTTGAGTTGGTATATTTTGTTTTATCTTTTGGCCTCGACCAATTTTTCACTAAATCGGTCGGGGAAGTGATAGCTGTCAAATTTTTGGTTCCAATGTTTCTCTGGGGAATTTGGTTTTTGAAAAATGTTTAGGTTGGTACCAATGTCTTAAATTGTTTTTAGGTTATGTAGTACTATTTTTAGGTTATGTTGCCGGAAGAATTTCCGGCGGTATGCCGGAAGCAGCGGAAATAGTTTTTAAAATATGTCACTGTCACTTTTAAAGTTTTATTGGAAAAAACTCACCGAAAGCGTTCCGGTGGGATTGCTTACACTTGTAGAGCTTGTAAGCGGCTCAGGATGGACTCTCACACCATCCGTGGGCTTTATAAACGTCGAAAAAACTTGTAATCTCTCGATACACCTGACACGTCAAAAATACTCAGCATACAGTCTGCACGCTTTAACACACTAGCAGAGAACTTATACCACAAATGGACCCGTAGTATTTTTTGGGAATTTTCCTTTGAGTCCATTTAATAGAATTTGACATTTTTCTGAAAATTTGACATTTTTCTGAAGTGACATTACTCCGAAAATTTGACAATTTTCAAACATTTGACGTTTTTCTGAAAGGTGACATTTCTTCGAAAATTTGACGTTTTTTCGAAAATTTGACATTTTCCTGAATTTTTGACATTTTTCTGAAAAGTGACATTTCTCTGAAAATTTGACATTTTTTCGAAAATTTGACATTTTCCTGAAATGACATTACTCCGAAAATTTGACAATTTTCAAACATTTGGTATTTTTCTGAAAGGTGACATTTTTTTGAAAATTTGACATAATTCTGAAAAGTGACATTTCCCTGAAAATTTAACATTTTTTCGAAAATTTGACATTTTTCTGAAAAGTGACATTTCTCCGAAAATTTGACATTTTTTCGAAAATTTGACATTTTTCTGAAATGACTACTCCGAAAATTTGACAATTTTCAAACATTTGGCATTTTTCCAAAATGTGACATTTCTTCGAAAATTTGACGTTTTTTGAAAATTTGACATTTTTCTGAAAAGTGACATTTCCCTGAAAATTCAACATTTTTTCGAAAATTTGACATTTTTCTGAAAAGTGACATTTCTCCGAAAATTTGACGTTTTCCTGAAAATTTGACATTTTTTAAAAATCTGATATTTTTCTGAAAAGTGACATTTCTCCGAAAATTTGATATTTCTTGGAAATTAAAAAAAAAAAATTTCGTGACTCGTCTTGTAGAAATATTTTTTTGATATCATCATCAGTTCGCCTGTTATAAGAATTTTATGCTTTTACGACGTCATCAGAACGTAGGTGTATTTTTAATTCACTCGTATTCCATCCATCTACAATATTTCCATCTACGTTTCAAACTTTAATTGGATGTTTCCAATAGTTAAGTCGATATCTGCACCAGTTTCTAAGAATTTTTCTTATTTGTGACGTAATGTGACGTAGGTGTATTATTAATTCACTCGTAATCCGTCCATCTACAATATTTATACCTACGTTTCAAATTTCGAATAAACGAAAACACCTTAAAATTTGAGGTTATGTTAGTTATGCGATGCACATGCTCAGGTAATTGTAGGACCGTATTGCTCGCGCCATCTATTAAAGTAAATAGAAACCATGCACTTACGAAGCCATTATTATAATAGGAAAGTGCCGGACCACCTATTTAATACACCGTGGTGTAGACGCAACTGGTACGCAAGGTCACAGAAAACGAGCCATCAAAACTGAAAGGAACCGCCAAAGACTTCGCCTCTGTGCAGTTACTGTATTCTGTGGTTCCACTATAAAATATATTTTACACAAGAAGCGTGTTATTTGGTTTTTAATTTTTTTCACGGAAACCAAAGCTAAAGAGTGCAAGTGTTATATATCGTTGAAATCGGAATTTTTACTGCTTTTCAATGGTTCGATTACAAATTGTAAGTAATCATAAAATAAACAACTTGTTGTGCCAAAACAGCAACAAACGTAATCCGATCTCAACCAAAACCTTTTCAGATCTTCTGGAGCACTAAAGAAACCCTCATGCAAAGTTTCATCCAAATCCGTTTAGTGGCTTCGCCGCTATCGTGCTAACAGACATACACACACACACACACACACACACATACACACACACAGACATTTTTCAAAAACAACTTTTTTGGGTTCCTGGGACCTCAAAACGTAAAGATTTGATGTTATCTCAATTTTCGATTTTGGACTAATTGTAGTAACCTCCCACAATTTTATTGTGGGGAGGTTAAAATAACTTGTATATTGGGTTATAAATATTTAGTAATAGAAAAAATTACTTCTCGGTAACAAATGTTCAAGGTGATCACGGCCGACAATACACTTTGATGCGAATTTAATAAAAGATCGCCTAATATTAAATAGTATTTCTTCATTTCTAAATAATAGAATTTAAAATTATTTGCCATAACTCAGCGCGGGTATTTATCGTCTCATTGTAAGCAATTATTTCTTGTGACCACAGAAACACATCCTAGCATCCTATCCTAGCATCCTATTCTTACGAGCTTGAGGCACAAACACTTCAGCATTGGTTTTCCGGTGCTGGAGGAAATAAAGGATGCCCCCATAGGAAGGATTCTGGTCTTTGGATTAGAGTCCGGCCAGACTAGGGGAATTCCCTAACTTAGCGAAGGCACAATGGGACACAATACCTGAGTGCGATGACCTCTCGTTGCCCTGCTAAAGGAAGAAGACCACATAAACAAAAATCTAGGGGACTGAAATCAGGGCTACGCGCTTACCAATGCAATTGACCGTCCAACGTTTGGGAAAATTCATATTAAGGTGATTTTGAACTTACAAGGATTAATGTGCCGGTGCGCTAAGTTGCATAAAATACTTTTGAACTTACAAAGATTAATGTGCTGGTGCGCCAAGTTGCATAAAATACATGTAGTCCAGTCAGCGGAGAGCTAAAATGACCAAAATCTCTAATTTGAATGGTAAAGAATGTATTTTGTCGAAACCTTGGGCAATGTGTTTGTAATGACGTTAATAAAAAAGTTGAAAAAAGATTAGAGTAGGAAATGATCGGAAGGGGTAGAAAACACCTCTTTTATCATGGGTTCCGTAACTTGTAGAATTAGGTCAAAAATAAAAAAGAATATATTTTAATATATCAACCTTTTTTAATAATAATAATAATATGTTTATTTGCAAAAATGACAATAATATACAATTCTTAATAATAACAAAACAGATAAGCGCAATAAACATGTGCAAAGTCACCGAAATCGATATAGGTCGATTTGTGCGTGACATGGCCTAAAGTAACATGTTACTTTTGTGATTTTTTTTGAAAAATGCATATTTTTCGAGATATGGCCACTTTAAAATTCCTAAAAGTGGTGGGGGGGAAATGTAAAAGTTGAAAAAAAATCTGAAAAAATTCAGGTGACTGTATCATTGAAATACAAGACATTTTTTTGGTTGCAACTTTTCTATAAAGTGTGTTTTTACCGAGTTTTTCCAGAAAAACATGAAAAACTACCCCCCCTGTCTTTGAAATTGTAGCGCTTTAGAAATATGTAATTTAAAAATTTGAAAAAATTCAGACGTATGCATTGAGGCCTTCCAAACATTTTTTGTCTCTTGGAATTTTTTTTAACTTGTTAATTTTCCGAGTTACAGACAGTTTCTCAAGATAAATAATGTACATTTTTTGCACGTTAAAAAATACATGAAAATTCGAAAAGTGAGCGTGTTTTATATACCGGGTGTAAACGAATAATAATAATAATACTTTATTAATCCTTTAGATCATTATACATGATATAGGATAAGTCAATTTCACAAAAATATGTATTTAATACGTCAATAACGTAAGTACCAATAATACATTGAGGAAAAAAAATGAATAAATAGATAAAAGTATAAATATAACTACACGCATTGTAAATAGTCTACACAAGTCAAGTAAACAAAATATAAAGAATAACACCAATAAACATAAATTTATCTATTAAGGAAGGCATCAACGCTATAAAATGCACCGTCTGTTAACATATTTTTAACTTTGAGTTTGTATGAATTAAAATTGTTAATAATTTTTAAATCAAGAGGTAAAGAATTATACAATTTAATACACCAGTAGAATGGTGATTTTTCAAATAATGTAGAATTATGCGTTGGTATTAGGAGGTCACTGCTTCTCGTGATATAATTATGACGAGATGAAACTTTATCAAAAAGGTGTAAGTTTTTTTTACGAAACATAAGCATTTATAAATAAAAATTGATGGAGTTGTAAGTAATTTATTTGACTTGAAACTGTGTTTGCAGCTTTCCCCTGGTTTTAAGTTAAATATTAAACGTATGAGTTTTTTTTGGCAAATAAAAACTCTGTCTCTTTCAGTGGCCATACCCCAACATAATATACTAAAACTTATATGCGAGTATGCAAGTGAATAATAAGTATTTAGTACTGCCTTAAGATCAAATATATTTTTTAGTTGTATAACTGCAAAATAAGCCTGGTTTAATTTCTTGCATACTATATCAATTTGGGATTTCCAGGATAGATCTGCGTCCAGAACAACGCCTAAGAATTTACTCTTGCAGCAAAATGTAAAATTCTGTATAATACTAATACTTTCCTATTGTAAAAATTCATGAAAGTTGTTTTGGACGAATTTAGTATAAGTTTATTACGGTCACACCAAGCAGAAAATTCATCTAGAACATTATTAACTTTTTTATGGAGGATAGCAATATTTGAGTCTGCCACAGTTATAGTGCTATCGTCAGCAAACATAGTCACTGACCCACTTTTTATATGATGTGGCAGATCGTTGACATATAATATAGTGGGCCCTGTAACTTCCTTCTTTTTGAAGACATCGGGATGAAATTTTGTATGGTGAAATTAGGTAAGATTTCCAACTTTTTGACCTATCCGTCATATTTATCACTTCCGGTTTCACCGGAAATGGCCCCAATAGTCTTTTCTAAATGGACCACCCTGTATGTTTTTACATTTCTGAAATAAAGATCACATTTCGGATATATTTATACC
The DNA here is from genome assembly GCA_936432065.2 of Rutpela maculata. Taxonomy (NCBI): domain Eukaryota; kingdom Metazoa; phylum Arthropoda; class Insecta; order Coleoptera; family Cerambycidae; genus Rutpela; species Rutpela maculata. The sequence goes on from OW386285.2 coordinate 346,223,859, forward strand.
ATTTTGAACAATTTATACAGTGTTGCACGAAAAATAATTCGAATGTTATTTGTCAATCTAGATGGCTGCGAATATGTTAAAATTATTTTTGTTCCAATGTAATTCATATAAAAAATACGAAAACGTCAATATGTCCAATAATACATCATACAGGGTGCTATAAACTCATTAAAATCACATTTTTCAAAATGACTCATTTGTTTTAAACATTATGATATGGGCCACTCTACTTAGTAGAGGTTAAACGGAACCAAAAGTTCTGTAATGTGTAATCGTTACCGGCAGGAATGACAATTTTTGTTAAGAAATTTATGATTTATATCTAACTTCAATTAAATTTTGATCAACCCTGTATATTTGTGTTAATATTTTATGATATGCCACAAGAATGAGCCAGAGGCCTATTCTGTCTCCTGCGGAGGGTGGCATATCATAAAATATTAACACAAATATACAGGATTGATCAAAATTTAATTGAAGTTAGATATAAATATAAATTTCTTAATAAAAATTGTAATTCTTGCCGGTAACGATTACACAACACGGAACTTTTGGTACCGTTTAAACCCTACTAAATAGAGCTTTCTGAATATCTGGGTGGCCCATGTAGTGTAGTTACCTAACTATTTCCCTTATTATTTGTTATATTGTTTTACATAAAACTAGATCCCGAGGATTAAAGTAAAATCAGTTACTTAGGTTACATAATTAATAAGATATGATATATATGTATATGTGGAAATATTTTAATGTAAATTTTATCTCCAAACCTTTTAACTACATTAAACCACTTTAAAATAATATTTGTTTTTGATTATGTGGAACCCCACATAATTTTGTGACCCCGACTGTAGACTAGAAAGTCTCCATCTTATCACGCATTCCGTGATTTTGTCTCCATAAATTGGTAGACCGAAGCTCAACCCGACGTTCACGTAAATTGGTAACCCCAAAACTCTCAAATTGATTACTCCAACGTCCAGATATTTTGGTGACCCCGACACGAAACCTTCGTAATAGCTGCTATACTATCCTTGCCACAATTGTTTTGTTATCAAGTACATTGGACAGGATACAGATTTATGTAATTTGATTATATTGCTGCCAGACATTCTTTGATGTTGAAGATTGGTAACCACAATTGAAGTTTTAGAAGATGAAGACCTTTTCTTAATAGAAGATTTTTAAGTATTACACTAGATTTGGATAATTTTTAAATACGACTTGTGATATTTTTGAGATTTGGACCGTTTAATAGAATAATTTTATAGATTACAAGACTGGAATTTACCTTTTGAAATTATCAATTATTGTACATGGTTATATATATGCTCCTTTCCATTGTTTCATTTTAAACCAGTCAATCATTCAAATAATTCATTCATTTGATCTACTTTTTTTTAAATATGGCCGTCTAAAACGCAGTTGCACCAACGGATCTTGAAAACCCTGTTGTCACTGATCCAGTTGTTGCACAAAATCAATACGTCACGTCATTGAAAATTCCCCCTTCTGGATAGCTAAACCAGAAATATGGTTTTCTCAAGTAGAAGCTCAGTTTAACGTTGCACGAATAACTTCTGATCGTAAAAAATATGATTATATAATCGCGAATTTACTGATGGAAGTCGTCAGTAATATTTATGACATTATTATTGCTCCACCTGCCACTAATCTATATAATTTTTTGAAAAACGCTATCATTGCCCGACTTTCTTCCAGTGAAGAAAAGCGTTTAGATGACCTGTTATCAGGATCAAAAATGGACGATAGAAAACCCTCAGAATTTTATCGTATTATGTCAGGAATTGTCGGTGGCTCCAATATAGTTAGTCAAGCCACTCTTATCAAATTATGGAAACGACGTTTACCCAAAACGATTTATATAGTAATTACTGCTTCTGGAAAAACAGAAATAGAGGATATCATTGACATAGCCGACAAGATATGGGAATCTTGTCAGAGTACTGCAATATCCTCGTTCCTATCTAACATTTCTACTGTTACGATTCCGAATTCAATTTCCTCCACAACATTGTCAGATTTATCAGACAAATCTAATGCTTTTTCAGTTGATTTTTAAGCCACTTTAAACAAGATTTTATCTAAACAAAGTTCTCTTGAAACTCGAATATCTACCTTACAGGCTTCTAATCACCAAAGTCGACCTACTACCTCTTTTACTCAACATCAATGTCTCACTTGTCGCAATAGACCTCGTTCTCGTTCTAAGTCTTCCAACGGTAACAATAAATTTGATTCTTCTAATAAAACCGTTTGCTATTATCACCAGGTATGGAAAGATAAAGCTTTGAAATGCAGCGGCCCTTCGTGTTCTTTTTATAACACCCCATTATATAAAGATCATTCTATTTATCAAAATAACTAATCAACACTAGCATATTATCTGCGGATGCTAGTGATTCTGACAGCAGATCTAGACTTTTCATTTATGATATGTCAAACAAGTTAGATTTTTTAGTAGATACAGGTGCAGAATTATCGGTTGTACTTAGGAATTTATTTACTGATTTTAAAAAGAATCCTAATTTAGTCTTGCAGCTAATAATGCTATTATTTCTACCTACGGTAAGAAACTTTTAAAAGTCAATTTAGGCCTGCGCCGCAATTTTACTTTTATTTTTACTATCACTGACATAAATGTTCCTATCTTAGGAGCTGACTTCATAAAACATTTTGATTTACTTGTAGATTTAAAGAACAAACTCTTGAATAGATAACATGACAAGTTTGTCAATTAATTGTTGCGTCAAAAAGTTTTCTTTCATCTCTCCCAGATTATTTTCTGTTGAAAACCAATATACCAAATTGTTGCAATCTTTTCCTCATCTAATTAGCACGCCGGATTACTTTTTGCCTATTAAACATTCAGTGAAACATTATATAGTTACTGAAGGACATTTACCTTTTAGTCGCCCAAGACGTCTGGACACTATTAAAATTTAATGTTGCAAAAAGTGAGTTTGATCATATGGTTGAGTTAGGTATTTGTGAACCTTCTTCTTCGTCTGTTGCATATCCATTACATATGGTTGTTAAAAAAGATCCCGACGACTGGAGACCTTGTGGTGAGTACAGACAACTAAATGTTGTCACCATACCTGATCGATATCCACTACCAAATATCCAAGATTTTAATACCCAATTATTTAGTTGCTCAGTTTTTTCTAAGATTGACTTAGAGCTTATCATCAGATACCTGTTAACGAAACAGATATTTTCAAGACTGCGATTACCACTCCATTTGGTTTGTTCCAATTTAGACGTATGCCTTTTGGTTTAAGAAATGTTGCTTAAACCTTTCAGAGATTTATGAACGAAGTTCTATCACATTTGAAGTTTGTTTTCGTTTATTTAGATGACATATTAGTCGCAAGTAAAGATCATGTCGAGCATTTACAACATTTACAGATCGTTTTCGAGCGTTTAGAAAATTATGGAATAAATATTAAACCCTCTAAGTGCGTTTTAGGTACAGATCAATTAACATTTTTAGGTCACCACGTCTCTCATAAAGGCATTTCCCCCACTACCGAGCATGTTGACATTATCAAAGAATTTCCACAACCTACAACAGTTAAGCAACTTCAAAGGTTTTTAGGCATGATTAATTTTTATCATAGATTTATACCTAACCTTGCTGAAATATTCAGCCCTTTACATACACTAACTACTAAATTGTTACATGACAAAATAAAGATTATAAATACTTGGTCAACGGACTGTTCCAATAGTTTTATCAAAGCTAAACAAGCTTTAGTAGATGCTACTGTCCTTGATCACCCTAATTACAACGATGGAGTAACTCTTTCGTTAACAGTTGACTGTTCAAATGTGTCCGTAGGATCAGTTTTAGAACAGACCTTTAACAATGTCTCCACTCCTTTGGCTTTCTTTTCTAAAAAGCTAACTGACACTCAAAAACGTTACTCAGTTTTTGACAGAGAACTTCTCGCCGCTTATTTGTCAATTAGACATTTCAGATATATTTTAGAAGGCCGAGATTTTACTCTTTTCACCGATCATAAACCTTTGGTTTCAGCATTGTTTTCTAGAGCGGAGAAAACCCCCAGACAAACTCGTCACTTGGAATACATAGCACAATTTACGAATAACATTAAACACATTCCTGGTGCTCATAACGTCGTCGCAGATACAATGTCTCGTTTGAACGATTGTTCTTTAGTAAATCGAAATTATCTGATGTCTGCTATTAATTCGAATGAATTTAATTTGACGATTTTGAAAAATGCACAATCTAAGGATTCAGAACTTACTTCTCTATTACAGTCGCAGGAAAATAAACACAATAAGGTACATTTCTTTTTAAAACAAATTAGTGTTGCTTCAATAGAGCTCATTTGGTGTGACGTCTCTAATTCTAAATGTCGTCCTTATGTACCCAGAATTTTGCGTCATGTTGTTTTTGACATCTTTCATAACCTAGTTCACGCAGGTATTCGCGCTACTAAAAAATTAATTTCTGATAAATATTTTTGGCCCAGAATGAATACGGACTGCACATTATGGACCAAAACGTATAAGTTGTCAAACTTCTAAGGTAAATCGACATACCAAAACTGCGATACAAAATTTTAATGTACCTAAAGGTCGTTTCGAACACATCCATGTGGATCTTGTAGGACCGTTACCTCCTTCAGAGGGTTATTCTTACATTCTTACCATAGTTGAGCGTTTTACGCGTTGGCCTGAAGCTTACCCCATTCCAGATCGCACTGCCGAGACGGTGGCCAAAGTGTTGTTTCAAAATTACATTTGTCGCTTTGGCGTTCCGGTTCATATCACGGCGGACCAGGGAATGCAATTTGAATCTAAATTGTTTCGCGAATTTTCGAAGTTTTTAGGATTTCATCGTATTCGCACGACTGCTTACCATCCGCAAAGCAACGGATTAGTGGAACGTTCACTAAAGCCGCTCATTAAAGACTACTTTATTAGCTAGAGCAAATTCAATTAATTGGGTTTCGGAACTCCCTATTATTTTGTTAGGTTTGAGAGCTATGCACAAAGTTGACTTACATTGTTCGTCTGCAGAACTGATGTTTGATCAAGCATTTCGTCTCCCTGGAGAATTTTTTATTAAATCACACGTTCGTACGGAAATTCCTTATTTTATTAATAAGTTACATGACACTTTTGACAAATTAGATTTTACAAATCCCAATCCTAATCATTTTTCTCAGAAGTCATTCGTGAGTCCCGATGTTAATACTTACAAGTTTGTATTTCTTCGTAATGCACGTATTAAACCTGTTTTCACACCTTTTTTTCAAGGTCCTTACGAAGTGATTTCACGTACAGCTAAAATTATCACCATCTTTAAGCAGGGAAAAGAAGTGACTGTCAGTGTTGACAGAATTAAACCGGCTTATTTATTAGCTGACATTACAGATCGTCCAGCTCAGTTGGTGGCTAAAATAGTACGTTTTGATTTTGATTGATTGGTTTATTTTTTTCTTTGAGGGGGAGTATTATGTAGTGTAGTTACCTAACTATTTCCCTTATTATTTGTTATATTGTTTTACTTAAAACTAGATCCCAAGGATTAAAATAAAATCCGTTACTTAAGTTACATAATTAATAAGATATGATATATATGTATATGTGGTAATGTTTTAATGTAAATTTTATCTCCAAACCTTTTAACTACATTAAACCACTTTAAAATAATATTTATTTTTGATTACGTGGAACCCCACAGCCCATATCATAATATTTAAAACAAATGAGTCATTTTGAAAAATGTGATTTTAATGAGTTTATAGCACCCTGTATGATGTATTATTGGACATATTGACGTTTTCGAATTTTTTATATGAATTACATTGAAACAAAAATAATTTTAACATATTTGCAGCCATCTAGATTGACTAAAATTCGAATTATTTTTCGTGCAACACTGTATAAATTGTTCAAAATAGTATAAATGTATCCAAAATATGATCTATATTTCAAAAATGTAAAAACATACAGGGCGGTCCATTTAGAAAAGACTACTAGGGCCATTTCCGGTGAAACCCGAAATGATAAATATGGCGGATAAGTCTCAAAAAGTTGGAAATCTTACCTAATTTCACCATACAAAATTTCATCCCGATATCTTTAAAAACAAGGAAGTTACAGGGGTGGCCTACTATTCGTTTACACCCTATGTTATAAAAAAACATGAAACCTATATAGTTATACCATTTTCAAAGATTCAATGTAATTTTTAAATTGAAAATATAAAAAGTTTTCAGGATAATTTTTTTTTTCACAGTTTTTATTTGTTGATGATAAAAGTGGAAGAACTGATTCAAATAAGACTTTTTTAATCAATAATTCTTTTTCAAAAAACCATTTGTTTCGTAACAATAAGGAAGATAAAATTCGTGATGTACCTTTTCGGATACCATTTAAGAATAGAATACAGTAAACAAGCACTACATAAGGTGCGTTATTTCATTATTTTTAAATGAGTATTAAAAATCGTTTATAAAAAATTTAAAATCATTTTTGTATATATCAACCCATTGAATCAGTTCTCCCGCTTTTATCATTAAAAAATAAAAAATTGTGGAAAAAGAAATTTTCCGGAAAACTTTTTCACATCAACAATTTAAAAATTATATTTAACCACTAAAAATGGTATAACTATACAGGTTTCATATTTTTTTATAATATCATATAAAACACGCCCATTTTTCGAATTTTCATGTATCTTTTAATGTGCAAAAAATGTAGTACATTATTTATCGTGAAAACTGCCTGTAACTCGGAAAATTAGCAAGTTACAAAAAAATTTCAAGACACAAAAAATGGTTAGAAGGCCTCAATGCATACGTCTGATTTTTTCAAATTTTTAAATTACATATTTTTAAAGCGCTACAATTTCACTTTACAGAAAAGTTGCAAATAAAAAAAGTCCTGTATTTCGATGATACAGTCACCTGAATTTTTTCAGATTATTTTTCAACTTTTATATTTCCCCTCCCTCACTTTTAGGAATTTTAGAGTGGCCATATCTCGAAAAATATACATTTTTCGAAAAAATTTACAAGAGTAAAAATATCTTATTTTGGGCCAAAAAAATATATTGTTTCTTTTTCATTTTTGACCTAATTCTACAAGTTACAGAACTCATGATAAAAGGGGTATTTTCTACCCTTCCGATCATTTCCTACTCTAATTTTTTTTTCAACTTAAAAAAGTTGAAAAAAAAACTAGAGTAGGAAATGACCGGAAGGGTAGAAAACACCCCTCTTATCATGAGTTCTGTAACTTGTAGAATTAGGTCAAAAATTATAAATTATAAATAAAAATTAACGACATTACAAATACATTGCACAAGGTTTCATTAAAATGCGTTCATTAGCACTCAAATTAGAGGTTTCACCCCCTCGTTGACTGAACTAATGTTATGTCTCGTATGATTACATCTATTGGCAAAAACGTCCAAGAGCTCAGTCCATATTTAAAAAAATTAAGTAGGATTGGCCATTCAGATTAGTCGGTAACTCATATGGTCCTAGAATATAGATCCACACCAAATGTTAATTTTAAATTAAAATAACGATCTATTTTCTCGGGGAGAATACTAAACATTTTAATTTCAAATTGAAATTAGGGAAAGTCTCGCGGAGTGGAGAGATTTTAGACATACCACAATCATCACACTAATCTGCCTTTACCTCTCAGTACTTACAAACTCAAAATTGTAGTAGCAAGGCAAAGCTGTGCAAATGTGAAGCATGCATGCATTTGTATGGGCAGACCATGTACGTTTGAATCATAGCATAAACTGTCACAGTTTACACTGTGTGGTGCCGATTTGGGACCCAATTTCAATTTAAAATATAAATTTTTAATCTTCTTTAAACCTGCATTTCGAAACCAGTAATAGTAGTCCAATCAACGAATGACCCAAAGGGTGGTGTAGAGTGCGTGAGCAGGGACCTAAGCGATTTCATTAGAAACTTGTTCAGGGTGCTTAGGAAGTGAATATACTGAAAGTCCTGACGGCTTTCGAATTCGCAACCGTTTTCGAGCTACACACTCCGAAAAAGTGAAAATTTTCGAAAAACAGATTTTTATAAAAGTGAGACACTTCAACTTTAAGGAAAAGCAAGGTGGGCTTCTCAAAATTGTACTTAAAGCCAGAAATCATCAAGGAAGTGGCACTGATCTTTTACAATCCCTCCTCCACTCAAGGCGAGGTTGAAGAGGCTGGGAAGATTTGCTTCCTCAAATGGTGTGGGGCACCAGCAAGACAGACCTCCATCAACCAGTACCGGTTCCAATCGTTCATGCGGTCAGTGGCAAATATTAAACCTCACATCAGCTCCTCCCACCAACTGAGAGCGCAGCTAAACAGCATTCCCGGCGCACCTACCACCAAGTGCAGCAGTGGCTCGGGAATGAGCTGCCCCATCAAGAGTGGGTGGAAACATGTAGGAGACACCCTGGTGCCAATTACAACAGAAGATCCACCAGCAACTTTTTTTTATCATCTTTAAAATATAATTTTCTATTTTTCAGGTAAAAATCTGTTTTTCGAAAATATATAAAATGAAAGTTGTAGAGAATTTCATGAGCTTTCATTTGTTATCAGGAATTTTTTCCCCGAGACACACTGTTTTCAAAATATAAGCGAAAAAACCAAAAGGGGGACTTTCTTTGTCCCCTCCCCCCTCCGGCTCACCTCCTAGACGTCAGGACTTTCAGTATGTTTACTCCCTAAGCACTCTGAACAACTTTCCAAAGGAATCGCTTAGGTCCCTGCTCACGCACTCTACACCTCCTTCATTGACTGAACTATAGAGCAGTACATAGACAATCTCCCATGTGCCTTCTGAAAAATTTTTCTTGTTTTATATATTTTTTTTACACTAATTTTATTAAAACGAAAAATCTGATTCGTTATAAATATTCTAAAATACTGTTAGAAAAATAACAATATATTTTTTAATTTGACCGCACCTAACTTTTTTGACCTGCAACTAGGCATATGATCAATTTATAACTATGAGATCTATTGATGAGAAATCGACAGCGTATTAAAAATTCAACCAATTTAATCAAATTAAATTTGAATAAGAAAACAACAGGGCCCTTTTAAGTTTCTAGGTTTTGATTACTCTAATAATAACCGGTTCCATATCGATAAATTTAAAAAATTGTTTCGCTCTCAAGTAAACGTGAAAAACTATGAGTAGTCAATTCGATTTGACATCCCATTAACAATAAGAAGACCTCCCACACCTCTAATTTCTTAGGTACAATGAATCTAATAAATAAATTAAAGGCGAATGATTTATGAGCACGCCCCACCATCTTTACTAAATGAGTACATTGTCAGAATACACCATCAACAGCAATTTGTCTATTTGCAATTTGTTTCGCCGTCTTTAGTTTCCCTCGTATGAGGAACCGAATCAATCATGGGAAACGTCTCATTTATTACATTGTGCTTGAAATTAGGCAACGCAAATTAATTAATGTGATGGAATTAACAGTTATTTATTTACAGTTCATTAGTAAGTGTTAAGTATAGTACAAGACAGGTAAGGCTCGATGAATAGGGTGAACCGACTCCTGTTATGTATTAGATCATTAGTAAAATTGTACCAAACAGTCACAGAGACGACCATAATATGCATAGTCGTTTGATAAAATAATTATTTTGTATCTATCAACTAATAGTAGATACATCGACAGATAAGTCCTTATTTCACCACTATATGTACAAAACTGAACATTAGTAGCAAGTAAGAGAAGTAGCTGATAAGCAGCAGATTTATAAAATATAATAAATTTAAAAAATACAGTGCCCAGTTTCTTATAGAATCTGGGCTACTGGTGAACAGTCTTGGGACCTTGCTAGTTTTGCACAGAATCAAAGCTGATTCAAATATTTCATGAGCACAGTCCCGTGAAATAAGTCCTGTGTTACTCTTGACGTTCAGAAGAGGGGGGATAATCGAGTGACAACCTTTAACTTGAAATAGCTAAATAGTTAAATCTCATGCCGGACTAATATTCTTAGAACTCCTTAGGACAGTTACCACGAGTATTAAAAAATTTAGTCATTTTCTTTGACTTGTGTAAGATTTCGATATGGTGTCTAACGGTCGCCACTTGAAGTGATCCTAAGCACAGGTCTTGAAAGGCAAAATTAAATCCTTAATTAGGGTGATCAGTGGATTCCCCTATCGATTGATATATGATTCACGGCTGTTCACTCATAGCCCAAACTGGGCATAGTTCTTTAAACACAAAAACATATATATGCATATATCATCTCACATTGTTATACAAAAATATAAATATAAAAGCGAAAATATGAAGGCTATCAGAGCATTCTGTAAATATGAGTATTTAACACTCGAGTGTGATGGATTGGCACCATAGGGTCCCTGAAAAATTCATCAACTGAGTAAAAACAATACTTTAGAATTGAACTTTTTACATTTTTCTTTGAAGGGCAATAAGTTTAGTTGCTTAATGTAATATAGTAAATGATTATTAAAATTTAGCTTGAGGAATTATTATCGTTTGTAATATCACTAGTGCTTAAAATTTTATCGAAAATTTTTTTGAAAGCGTGTTGCCTGGTAATATAAAGAGTGCAAATTGACAGTTTATTATCTAATTAAATCCCGACCGCTTTAGCGGGAGGGATATAATCTTTGATAATAAACTGCCAATTTGCACGAGTTATATTAACTAGGGGCAACTTAGCTTGAGAAAAAATTTTTAGATAAAATTTAAAGCACGAGTGGTATTTGTGGAGAATATTTCACGAATAAATAATTCATTAAGTATATCTTCAATATTATGTTCAGTAATTAATCGCCTTCAGACGTTTCCTTGTTGCTTTTTAGAGATTACTCACCTTTATCTTCAATTTCATCATTTACGTCACATAAAAATGCATTTCCAAAGCGACTCATCTAATAAAAAACAAAGTAGGTTTAAATGATGACAATCAAGAAAAACAATATACGTTAAACCATAGGTACTGTAACTTATAAGACTAGTCATCACAACAAAGCACGCTTCGACCAATCACATTACGGGTGAAATCACACAAATTGCATATTACCAATCTATCCCTTTTATGTTCTAAAGCCTAGTCCTCATAACTGCGAATTGCGAAAAGCGAAATTTTACACGTGACTATAATTCGCACAAAATAATTTGCCCTTACTTACTTCAGCGGATTTCGCGTTTTTAAGTGTCCTTTATTTAGTAACTTTTTAAAATATCCCCAAAGGAATTTTGACACTTAAGTGTTCACTGACGTCAGGTGTCAAAAAATAAAACGGGTGTATAAAGTTTTAAAATGGACCAAAATACAAAAACAGTATGCTTATTTGCATTACATACGAATAACATGCAAATAATATTTTCATACTTGACATTCTTCATGCAACATTTTACAAAACATTCTACAAAACTAATAAGACAAAGACAGAAACACAAAATCCGCTGAAAAGTTAAAACAAGTTGAACTTTTTAGCGGCATCGCAGAAAGTTAAAATATTCGCCGGAATTTCGCGGCATCTGACTTTTTGAATAATTTCCACCAATCACATTAATTCCGCAGAAATAAATCCGCAATTCGCCATTATGAGGACTAGGCTTAAGGTTGCCGGCTCAGATGGTATGGTACCGCCATCTAGTAACGCTAGCTTAACTTAGTTACTAGCCTAAACAGTGAATTGAATTATTATATTAAAGTGTTTATTAATATATATTTATGTATTTAATCCTTGTTTCTAATTTGAGAAGTTTGATAGTTAAGTCAAGGTTTACTTGTTTAAGTAGAGAGACTTTAAGTACAACGAATTATAATGTGTATAGTGATACTGCAGAGTTTTGATTTTCCAAATAAGTGTTAGCTGTTTTGTAATGATTGATGAATTACCATAAGCAAGTACCTACCTTTGTGTATTTATCATGAAATCGTCTGCTTCGTAGATATTCATATTTAATTTTAGTTGGGAAAATTATTTTGTAATTATGTTAGGTATTAAGCCATTGAAAGCTGTGTACCTATAACTTGTCCCGAACCTATATAAGTTCCACACAGCATTGGCTTTTTAGGTTATTAATACAGTACTACAATTTACAATTTACGTTAACAATTAGTAATAAGCTAGAGAAGATATTTATAGATAACATTTAAAAGCACGATTTGTCCTATTTGCTATAATATCCCAAGGACGTTGATAATACGAAATAATTTTATCACAGTTTCCGAAAGCACTTGCTTGGTAATATCCCGACGCCGTAGGCGGAGGGATATTACCTAAAAGCAACGTGCTTGAGGAAGTTGTGATAAAATTATGAGCTATTTATCAACGTTCGAGGGGTATTCGCACAGAAAATTTTTTGCAATCTATTTTATTTATTTGTTCAATATTATTTATTAAAAACATAATTATTAAAAGAGCAATTTGTAAAATTAAATGTAGATTATGTATTATGTATTATTTGGTGTGGTTTCCTCCATTATTATATTCATTAAATCATTATTTGCAGTTCCAAATCGATATTGTCAAAAAATAAATTTTTTATTATTGAACTGTCATTACTGTCAAACTGGATGACATAAGTGAAAAGATCCCTCAGAGATCTTTTCAGTGTAATTCTATTCTGATTGGTTGTTTCAGCACACGTGATTAAAAATGGACGAATTTAATAGGATTGCTATTTGAGCTAAAAATTTTCAGTAGAATAATACATACTGCACGGTTAAAAAGTGAAAATGACCTCATGACCACAGTGTTTTATTGGATTTTGAATAGTATTAAGTGCGCATTAAAAAAATATCAGATACACAGCATTTTATTCCAATTTATCCAATAAAAATAATAAACGTTTAGTGAAAAAGACGTTTATTTTTGTTACTTTATGATACAAATAAAGCTTTGTTTCGCATCTGCCTACGTTTTTTCTTCAGTTTGTCGTCTTTTTAATAATTTTACACATTCTACATAACTCAGGTTATCTGCAGTGCCATTTGACGAGCATATAAGTACCTCGGCTTTATTAAAAAGTTACAAAAATACTGACTATTTATTATTTTTGTTTTGAAAATATATCATTTTACTGAAGATTTATTGTTTCAACTTAAGAATTACTATTTTTACTGAACATTTATATATTGTTCACATCACATTGTAAAGATATTTTATGTATTTAAAAAAATACAAAATTTAAGGTTTAAATGTAAAAACATTAAAAATTACTTATTTTACTTTTATTTTTATATACAGAGTGACTCATTTCAAGTGGAAACACCTTCGTAACTCAGTTATTGGTCATCCAATTTCAACCAAATTTGGATCGGTATCAAAGACCTTTATTATTCTTTTTGAGCAAAACAAGACTTATTTCAGTCATTGGCGTGCATTTTTATTGAGAAAAAGAGGTGTCAATTTATCAGGCAATCATATTAGGCATTTTTGTGTTGAAAAACTAATGCAATATTATTGATCAGCATGCTGTAGAACCGGTATATCCAGAATTTAACAACATATTGATTTTTGGTTTTCGAATTACGGCTCACTTAAAATTACCTATTTTAAACATTAAATACTCAATAAATTGGTAACGAATTTTTTTCTAAATAATGTTATTCTTTATTTTCTCTCTAAATTCATTTGTTCTACCACCCCATATCATTGATACTTTCAAATTTCGTAATCCTTAATGCCCGAATTTTTGTCTAATGCCTTTACGAAATTTTTCATCAGTCTGAGTTTGATACGCAAAGGTGATAATTTGACATTACTTGTTTGGATCGATTATCGGTTTTTCCTCCACGTTCATTTCAACAGAAGTATGGAGAACATATTAATATCCTTGGAGAGGTCAGTTACAAAAATTGTATCTCGTGTACTTAGTAAAAATTGTGACCTGATAGAAAATTTCTAACACTTGTATAATAAGAGAAGGTTACTCAAAAAAAAAAAATACAGCTTTAATAAATGTTATCAGAAAAAGAGTCAAAATTTGCAAACTAGTTTTATTTTTACTGAACATTTAGTATTATTTTACTGGTTACCTTTTACGTCACTAAGAATTTAAAATTGTTATTTTCATTCATATAACTTTACGTTTAAATATAATGTAATATATTTAATTACTACCTGCAGCTGGAGAAACTACGAGATCTGCACCGGAAAGGACCACTCTCCTTCATGGAGAGCACTGTTTTTTTCTGAGCAATTTTAAATGTCGCGAATGTACAATGGGCCTATAGGCCTGAGTACTGTGATCTTCGAATCTGCTCGCGTTTCTAATAGTAATAATAATTACTAACTATTTAGTAGCCCCTACTTAAATGAAGAACAGTATCTACGAGAAGTATATTTAACAACCTCGCAAAGTCTGACAAAACATAGCTTAGCAAAGAAAGTTAGCGAGTTGATAAAACCTCTCTCTGCTTTCTGGTACTTCTTGCAGTGTTGATATATCTCGAAGATCAGCGAAAGCGATAACTGCTCTTCTGATTATACGACTTAAATCAAGGGAAGGATGGAATTGGGAATGACCTATAAATAGTGGCTGAAAAATATTGTAACGTTTACTTTCAGTAAAAATATCATATCTAAGTTATCCATTTGCGTCTTTTCGTATGCCCCATTGGATGAATATTTAACACGTGATAGAAACATATTTCTGTGGATATGGGTCGACCACGATTATCATTGATTACTATCAACCAAATGGTTCCTTATCATATCTGTTTCTAAATTGATCATCATGGTATATATCAAAACGATTTACATGCAGCATATAAACTTTTGGATGTCAATTCACATTCAATACACCCTTTAATTATTCGATCTTTTCAAATACATCTCTTATAGCTGGAGAAATATGAATCTGATACAATTTGCTTCTAATGACTTGTAGTGAATTTCTGCACTTAGCAATATTAACAACACACCTTACTTTTGTAGAATAACTTGCCTCCACTCATCTGAAAGTCGCACTCATCTTGCTACTATTTTCGTCAGGGGGTCAATCGCGCCGAAATTTTGTACATCAGATTTCCTCTTTGACGAAGATTTCCTCTGATTTTCTTAATATTTCCTTAGGATTTCCTTGTGGGTGTACACCAGATTTCCTTCGCATCAGAATAGGACTTTCGTGGACGAATTTATGAGTTATGGTGGAGAAAAGCTCGAAATTTATCAATTCGTCATATTAATCTTACATATCTGGCAGCAGCGTTGGCGTAAATTGAAGACAGCTCTAATACATATTTTGATGGTAATGATATAGCAGACAAGAATAAGACCCATACCTCAACAATAACCTAACGGTCCAATAACCCAATGACCCAATTCATATTACCAAAGTTCGTAAATTTAAAAGAAAAAATCCTCGTTCAGTGATGCTCTCGTACTCTTTTATCTTCAAAAGATATACGTAATGATCCATAAACCAACAATAACCTAACTGCCCAACAAATCAATGATCCAATAAATCAGCAATTCATATTACCAAAGTTCGTAAACTTAAAGCAAGAAATGCGTAATGGGTTTCTTTTCCTCTTTTTTTGTTTGACAACGATTCTCTCTTCATTGTCCAGCAAAAGTCAGTCACCATATTGATGTCCTATTTACCTTGATACCGTCTTTACATTTCATTAATATCTTGATGAAATCGTTCGCCTTGTTCCTCACTGTTCTCTGTAAGTTTTCAGGGAAGTAATCAATGTGTGAATGAAGGGAATGCAATTTCACATTTACTAGACAGCTCATTTTGTGGTAATTCTGTATCATGTTGGCTACTCTATTTTTGCACCTTCCACTTTTTTGTTACGTAGAAATTGTTCTACAACTTCTTTAAAACTAACCCATGCAGCTTTTTTGATGTCAGTCATTTGAGTAGTGAGATTTTCATCCTTCATCAAAGTACGAATTTATGCTCCATCAAATATTCCTTCCCTTAATTTAGCTTCTGATATACGACAGAACTGAACGTTGTTAAATACTCATAACATTTTCCTTCTTCGTCAAGACATTTGACAAATTGTTAAATAAAACCTAGTTTAATTTGAAGAGGAGACAAAAGAATTTTGGAACATTCGACTAATATCTTTTTAATGACATTCATTGAACCAGGATTCAAAGAGATTCTTTCTTTCCATTTTTCTTTGACGTAATGATTCTCTCGATCTCGACTATCCCATTCACATAAGAAACATGGATACTTCACAAAGCCCGACTGTTGGCCCAAAATCATTGACAATGTTTTCAAGTCACCACAAATTTGCCATTCATGTTCTTCGTACTTGATCTTTTTCTATATTTGAATACTCTTCCTTCAGGACTGTCGAATGGGCAAGTATCGGTGTCAATTTATTAGTATTGTGTAGTAGTACAGCTTTTAAACTTCGTGTGGAAGAGTCCAAAAACAATCTTCATTTATTAGGTTTGTTTGGTTTTAGTTCATCCACCTTATACACATTTTTGGAAAAGTTCAAAGTAAAAATTGATGCTTGTTTTATATTTGGTCCATTTTTCGACTATAAATAGACTATAAAAAAATTGTGACGTGTAAGCCCAATTCCAATGCCAGATTCGGATTTTGCGACTCAAATAACATTAAGGTAGAATTTTTTTCTTTTTTTTTGGTTTTACTTAAACTTGATAATATGAATTGCTGATTTATTGGGTCATTAGGTTGTTGGACCGTTGGGTTATTGCTGGTTTACGGGTCATTACGCATAGTTTTTGAACGTAAAAGAGTATGAAAGCATCACTGAACGAGGAATTTTTCATTTAAATTTACGAACTTTGGTAATATGAATTGCTGATTTATTGGGTCATGGGTTATTGGGCCGTTGGGTTATTGTTGGGTTATGGGTCTTATTGTTATCTGCTACATCATTACTACCTAGAAAGTATACATTGAAACAGTCCTCAATTTACTCCAACGCTACTGCCAATGATCTTGAAATATGTAAGGTTAATACGACAAATTAATGATTTTCGAGCTTTTTTATAAATTCGTCCAGGAAGGTTCTATTCTGATGCAAGATTCGTGTTCAGAAAGGTAAAAATGTGGGTCTGATCACTAGCCCACGATACTTTTTTTGTTTTTGTGGACCTGTGTTATTAACGATATCAAAAATATGCACTGTATGTTACAATTGGTAGAACTTATTCAACCTCTCCTTGCTTAATAAACAACCAGGTAACTTAATTTTCAAGCTTCTTAAATTAAAAATAAATATTAAACAGATCAATATACACCAATAAACATTTCAATATAATAATAATTCTTGGAACATTCACTGGCGTACATACTGCCTGAAATACAGATTTAGAAAAATATAAATAATAATTTGAATAAACAATATAAACAAACAAAAAAATACGGAGGTGATTTTATAACTGCTTATAGACGTCGACAGATGTTATATGACTATGTGTTCCCATAATATGTTTATGCATATCTGAAAACGTAGGCAGCGAAGGTGCTAATAATTCACAAAGTAACATGTCTCGATGAAAAAATAATTGATATGAAGATAATTATCAATGCGAAGTCCCGTTGGCATATAATAAAATATGGAAATGTCATTAAAAAAGATACTTTGTAAGAAATTCTGTGTACACAAGCTTACACACAGCATTATATTACAGAGAGGTGCCAGTTTCCACATAATTTTCAACGTTTTTGCCATGATCATAAAATACCAATTATATAGCATATCGAGATATTTTAGACGTGGAGCATCCTCACGACACAACTGAAAGTCGTCACATGACACTAGATAAGTTTTTAGCAAGTAGTATAAAATTAGTAAGGGTCAGACAATGTCCACGGTACACCGATCCCATTGTAGTCCAGTAGTGCAAGTAATATATCTAGTATTAAAAACGATTAAAAGTTAGCTTATTGACAATTTACAGACTTTTTTTACCCTACAAACTGCACTACCCTCCATTTTCATAGGGTATTTTTCCCACAGCTTTGAAAAGAAATCCACAGTCTATTTCAAAGCATCGGCCTATTTCCTTACTTATTAAAATGTCAAACATTTGTAAAAAACTTGTGAGAAGATTGTTGGAATTTATTAAATCAAAACCAACATGGGTTTCTAAATGGCAAATTAATATCAACTGGATATGACACAACTAACACTATTATCACAGAAGACAGGAACTATACAGAAGCGCAAGCCAACCTTTCTGACGAGACCAAATTTGTTCATAGTCGCCATGACGATAAGGCATATATTTGTCAAAAGCCATATGATAATTTTTGACGTTGTGCGATTGACAATCTTTGAAACTCTTACACGGTGGTGCCTTTTTCTTCCAATTTTCAACAATTCTTTATTAATATATTAAGTTTATTTATTTATTTCATTTTTGTTTATAATGGGTTCTAAATAGTATAGGGGTTGTGCTTATCATCCATGCCCTTCGAAGGTGAAACAAATAAGCTTCTTTCTATTTCCCAAAGATCCTGAAAGGTATGCACAAATTTACATTACTGAAACAACTAGAAAGTAATGTTAGATATACTAAACAATTAGCAGTTGAAAAGAAGGAATATGAAAGAAAATATTTTCTTATCAGAAATGCAATAAGTTACAGAATATGTTCATCAGTTTCTAATGAACAGAATTGTATTGTGACCATGAATAAGGTAATTAAGTAATGATTCTCAACTCGCACCATACTAAAGAACTTTTCATTGTATCAATTAAAAAAAAAATCAATAATTGGGCATGTACAACAATGTGCATCATATAACTAGCATAACCTCAAATTTTAAGTTTTTCAGGTTTATTCTCATTTTTAATGTTTGTATACTCATTTCAGCTTGGAGCAATACTGGTTCCAAGCAAATATTTAAAAATTCAGGCTAATAATTTTTCAATAATGTTGGTTAATAAAAATATACTGCTAATTACAGGTTAGATTTTCAACCTACAAAAAGAGTCCTATTTCGTTAGGAGAAAGTATTTAGAACTTCAAAAACAGTACACTGATATAGATTTTAGTTGAAAGTATGGAAAGCTGAAATTTTAACAACAGCTACGAAAATCTTAAGAAATATATATTTTTGAGGTTAGCTGTGCACATGCCCTATTCGCGTATATTGTCATTTTAAGTAAGCATTTTTTTCACTGTACCATTTGGTTTGTAATATTCTATTCAACAATATAGTCAATATAGTTATATACATAATATATGTCTCTTTTATTGTATATCTATACATTGTACTACTTTTCATGATAGCATTTTCATATTTTGGTAGCCGTATGAAAAAAAATGCATTGGCTTAAAAGCGCATTATTATGATTGAAATACGGGATATAAATATAAAAGTGTATTTCTTTTTTTGAACATTCTGCAATACACTATGACTTGGGCCACCAACTTCATTAATACCGTATATACGTATTCCTATTCATGTACCATATCTACTAAATATAAAACAAGACAGTTTTCCCAGTGTACAGTGTATTGGACCGAAATATTGATATATTTTTTGTGTACATCATTTCTCTGAGTGTAGTAAGGCATATTACTGTCACTTCGAGGTCACATAAATTAGACACCCGCAGCAAGCTTTCGTTTCTATATAGTTCCTGTCTTCTGTGCTATTCTAGAAAGTTTGGACTCCAATCGTCAAAGAGTTGACTTAACATATGACTTCTCCAAAACGTTTGACAGCATAAATTTATAAATTATTTATTTAAAATTATAATTTTATGGCATTCGAGGTAGCAGGATGGAGTAAAATAAAAAAGTTACCTCATTGATCAGTCCTAGACCCACTACCATTTATATTACATAAAGAATAATCTGCCATCTTGTGTACTAAATTCTTCGGCAACGCTTTTCACGCAAATGTGTCAATATGAACGTCAAATTTTAATAAGTATAGAAAATATAATTTTTTTTCAAGGATATGTTTATAAAATGTGAAAATTTGCGTTGATATAGCGGGAAACTTTCTCTGTTAGACCGGTAGAATTAGTAAAAAAAAGTCTGAAATTTATTGTAATTCGTTTCAGGATGCCACGCGGATTAAACGATAGTTTTATTGATTACGAACATGACCCTGAATTTGGTCCACTTTTTGACTGCCGGAACATTGTTTATTTAACGATTTATTGTTGAAAAATTCCAAAAAATCGACTTTTTTAAAGGTAACTCAAAGACCTTTAACGATAGGTTTTTCAATTTGTAGATACTGTTAGAACTTTGGAAAACGGTTAATTTGAGAGCTGGTTCGTTTAAAACGCTTGAAAATTTGTTTAAATAATTGCAAAAAACCGCGAAAATTTTCGCAATTTACAAATATTTTTCATTCTTTAACAAAAGCACTTCAGTACTTGAAATTTTGACAAAATATGTCTTTTGTTACCCCAAAGTTACTCCTAAAATTTCATCGAAAAATTTTAATTAGTTTAAGAGATATTCAATTTGTTTATTAAAAACATAAATAATGTAAAGTGCAAATTCACCCAGTTCCCGTTATCGTAGAGGGTTGATCCGGGCATCATTTTTTTCGTTGAGACTTAAACTTTATGTTTTCATTATTGGTAAATCAAATTTGTATTATTTTCAACTTCAAAATGGCGTTTGAAAAAGTGTCACATTTTGAGGTTAGGTCTTTTGCTAATAACTATTAAACAAATGAAGATTTTGCAATATTGTCCTCATATCTTTGTTGCTGGGTTCTTTTCACACATTTTCAAAAAAAAAATGACTGCAGCCTTACTAGAAGCCGAGATGTTTTTTTTTAATAAATTCGTAAAAAATTTTTTAACAAAAAATAATTGTTTATAACAAATTATTGTTTAATTATGAAAAAATCGACATGACAGATATTATTATTTCATCACGCTATCCCAGATTACAAAAAAAATTCAAAATCGGAGAAACGGTAAATTTTTGGTTGACGGATTTGAACTCGTCTCGATCATTTTATGAACATGTTACAGATATGACTCATGCTTCTCACTCCTATTCTGACGCTGATTTAAAATTAATTATTGTTATCGTTGCAAATTGAATTTTTTCCCCCAAATTCTACTCTATTACAAAGATAGACTATTAAACTAGTTGTTCGCCAAGTTTCAGCTGTTAATGTTTATTAATAAACAAATTACGAATTTATCGAAAAAAAAGTCATCTCGGCTTCTAGTAAGGCTACAGTCATTTTTTTTTTTGAAAATGTGTGAAAAAACGCCAGCAACAAAGATATGAGAAGGATAATCTTCAATTGTTTAAAAGTTATTAGCAAAAAACCTAACCTCAAAATATGACACTTTTTCAAACACCATTTTGAAGTTGAAAATAATGCAAATTTGATTTACCATTAATGAAAACATAAAGTTTAAGTCTCAACGAAAAAAATGATGTCCGGATCAACCCTCTACGATAACGGGAACTGGGTGAATTTGCACTTTACATTATTTATGTTTTTAATAAACAAATTGAATATCTCTTAAACTAATCAAAATTTTTCGATGAAATTTTAGGGGTAACTTTGGGGTAATAAAAGACGTATTTTAGGGTAATTCCACCAAAAAAGGCAATTTTCTGTCCCCGGCAGATGATACCATATTAAAACAAAATATTGTTATGTATTTTATGTTTGAATACAGTTTATATTGCGTTTAATGAAAACGTTCGGAAAAACAACACTAAATTATTAAATTGTAGCATTTTTTATCACTCACAGTACATGAAATCTCAACTCCGTGCCATGTCCCCATTCCTCAGTTGCAATCTTTTTTTTGCTGTTTTAATGCCATTTAAAGGTTACACCAAATTTTGATATATATGTGCGGCGCACAAACTCAAAATTTATTAAATATAGTGCTAAGTACCGAAAATTTATCAAAATATAACTTTTATAGAAGTAAAAATCTGTGTCCCATGGAATGAGTCTCAAATCCATGTAATAATGTTGAACTTGTTAAAAATTCCAACAGAGGACTCTTGCAGTATGTTTCTCCTAGGAATAAAATAAGTCAACTGTTAGTTGTTCATTTGGTTTAGTCGGTGAAGGTATGTTTTATTTTTCCAGTGAATGGTGCAATTAAAAGTAAACAAAAAAGTGTGTTGTCACATAAAGTCTTCAACTCCGTTAAAGCAAGTAAAACCAGACATAATTGTGCAACATAGTTGGTAAGTATTTTTTTAATTGTCTATTTACCGGCTTAAAATATATTGCAAATTAAAACATTCTAACCTCAAAATTGTAAAACGTGGACCAGAAAAACATTGAGCAACCTACACTCCGTGGCTTTCAACTCCGTTACAAATACGAAAAACGAAGTTGAGAATTTGCCACGGAGCTTAGAATATGAATAAGTATAATCTTGGTGGTATAATTTGATTCGATTTGTTATATGTAATATTCTGGTACTTGTTTTGATTAAACATTTTTTAAATTAAATCTGAAATTGGTAGGTAATTATTAAATTCAATTTCAGAGAATGGCAAGAAACGACAAGAACAAGGCAGTCGAAAAAAATCGAAAAAAACGAACTGAGGGTATGCGCAAAATACGAGAAGCCGTAAGAAATGACCCTGTGAGATATGAGGAAGCAAAGAGAAAGGAAAGGGAACGGTATCACAGAAGAAAAGCGGAAGGAAAAATTTAAGGAATCAAGGATATGAGTGAACGTGAGCAAAGGATTAAAAGAAAAATTTGGAGACGTCACAGTAAGAACTGGTATGCTGCGAAAAAAGAAAGAAATAGATTAGAAAATATGTTAAATGATGATACGCCCCCTCTCTCACCCCAATCAGAAAATATTTTACAGCCTGCACCTCAACGACATGATACTCCACAGTCTTCTACTGGAAGAAAAATACGAAGAAATAACCGAGAGAAATTAAAAAAAGAAATTAAGGATTTGCAGATAAAACTGAAGAAAGAGCAGACTAGAGGTTCCAGGTATAAGAAAAAATATCAACGTGCTGTACAAAAGAAAGTAGTGTCTCCTGGGAAAGCAGTCACACAATTACTTGAAGGACATGCTGTCAGTCAGGAAGTTAAAAAGAGGCTATTATTTAGCGAAGTTATATCTTCTCAGTTAAAAGAAAATTTTTCAAAACAAAAAACACCAAGAGCAAAAAAAGCTTTCATTTCAAACATTAATGGACAAATAATAAAAAAATATAGACACCAGAAATATTTAGCCACGATTTTAGAATCGTTTCCCAGTTCGAAATTGTTTCGCCCTAAGAGCAGAGCAGAAAAAGATAGAGCTACCAAATTTAGAGAAATAAAGAAATTAGTGGTTAATTTTTATGAAAAGGATGAATCAAGCCGAATGTGTCCAGGAAAAAAGGATTGCATTACTTATCATAAAGTGAAAAAGCAGAAGAGGTATTTAAATGATACTCTCAAAAACTTACACAAAAAATTTTTGCTTTGTCACCCAGAGTCAAAAATAGGATATTCTCTGTTTGCTAGGCTTCGTCCATTTTGGGTTCTATTCCCAAGAGTTTCGAACAGAGACACATGCTTGTGCGTAGTACATGCCAATATGCAGTTAATTGTGGATGCTTTAAAAAAAGAGAATATCATACAAGAGAGAACGAGTGAGGAAGTTACCAAAAGTCTAGTTTGTCAGAATGGTGTTGTGAAAGAAGCCTGTCTCGAAAGAAAATGCAAGGAGTGTGAAAATAAGGAAATAATAATATTAGAGTTTGAAAAAGATGGAATGACTAAATACGAAAAATGGTTTACAAAAAAAGTAAAAGTATCAATAAAAGGAGAGGAAAAGCTGTGTCAGAAAACTGTGAAAGAAACAGTAACATGTTCAAAAGAAAATCTAGTATCCGTATTTAAGGACCTTTTAAAGAAATTCCTTTTGCACACACGCAACATGATCCATCAATATCATGTGATTGACAGAATTAAGAAATATCTTTCAGATGACGAAATTCTATGTCATATGGATTTCTCAGAGAATTATGTGTGCAAGTATAATGCTGAAATACAATCTATACATTTTGGGGGTTCGAAGCCCCAAATTTCTTTGCATACTATCGTTACTTATCACAAGGATAGCGAAAATTCTAAAACTGTACCGACATCTTTCTGCACGCTTTCGAAAAGTTTGCGTCATGACTCCGTAGCCATATGTGTACATTTGGATCCTACAATGATGGAAATGAAAAAGCAAGTACCCAATCTGAAATCTGTTCATTTTCTGAGTGATGGGCCAAACACCCAGTATAAAAATAAAAAAATGTTTTACTTGATGTGCACATACCTTACAAAAAAATTGCAAGTAGAACAAATGTATTGGCACTACTCCGAAAGCGGGCATGGAAAGGGTGCGCCTGATGGTATTGGTGGCTGTCTTAAAAGAACAGCAGACGGTATTGTTGCAAGAGGGACCGATATACCAAATTTTGAGACTCTTGTAAACGAGTTGGGGGTATGTAAGGGAATAAAACTTTTGAAGACTGATGACAGTAGAATGGAAGAAATTGATTCTTTACTCCCAGATAAACTGGAAACGTTTGTAGGAACTATGCAAGTTCGGCAAGTAACCTGGGCAAAAAACAAGAAACAAAACCTCCAGTTGAGAAAACTTTCATGTACTGAGTGCAAACCAAGCATGAATTGTCTTCATTATGATTTGGGACATATCAATTATTCTGCACATCTCACACAAGATCGTTTAAATTACAGTGATGTATACTCTGATGAAGAAGAGAATGTCGAGATCTTACCAAATAATTATGTCGTAGTCAAATTGTCAGGAAAGAAAGCATCTTTTAGACATTATATTGCTATAGTAATGACAGTTGAAAGTCAATGTCTTTCCCGACATTGACGACATTTCATTTATAAATGCATCAGAAATTGTTTGTGTTTTAAATAATCCAAGTGTTAATAACAGGCAGCAATATACCTTTGACACTGACTTGACTCGTTTTGAAAAATTATGTTAACAAAAATATATCTATCTGCTCTGGTCGACGACTGTTTTACCATATCTACATTTTAAATGTTTAGAAACTACATTTTATTTTTAGAATACTTAGCTAAGGGAGTTATTGTTTAATTTTGTGCGTTAGTAAAGTAAATAATGTTAACATAAATTGTTTATTAATTGCCGTTTATCATTATATCAACTCCGTGGATGTTTATCTCAACTCCATGGGATACGCTTTGCTGTTTTTCAAGTTTTACCTCAAAATATAAGTTTTACAGTTGAGCCACTATTATAATTCAATAAAAGTAACAGACTGCTATTAAAATTTAATAAAAACATTGCATTTTAATTAAGTTCAAAATGTAACCATTCTCAACTCCGTAATTGCCCTTTTCTATGGAATTACCCTTTATCAAAGTTTCAAGCATTAAAGTGCTTTTATTAAAGAATGAAAAATATTTGCAAATTGCGATAATTTTCGCGGTTTTTTGCAATTATTTAAACAAATTTTCAAGCGTTTTAAACGAAACATCCCTCAAATTAACCGTTTTCGAAAGTTCTAACAGTATCTACAAATTGAAAAACCTATCGTTAAAGATCTTAGTTATCTTTAAAAAAGTCGATTTTTTTGAATTTTTCAACAATAAATCGTTAAATAAGCAATGTTCCGGCGGTCAAAAAGTGGACCAAATTCAGGGTCATGTTCGTAATCAATAAAACCATCGTTTAATCCACATATTTTCTAATTCCACTGGACTATGTCGTTATATGACCACTATACCAAGAAGAGTGAGGAAATAAAGATAAAGGATGGAGGCAAAATTTCTATTTTAAACTTTTTTTACGATTACCAGTTTTCGAGATAAATGGTCTCAATGAAGAAAGCTGTCTAAAGCAGTCTTGTAATTTAATTTTCATAAGCAATTATTTAGCAAAGGTCACTTTAAACGCACTAGCGCTAATTTAAGTCAAAATTTGACGGAAATAAGTGATAAAAGTTTTGATAAAACTTTGCAAATATGTTCTTTCGGGTGTACTATTAAGCATACTAAAAATCCTGAACACAATCTGTTGAGCTCAAGCCGTCATCTTGGAAAAATGATGGTCTGATTAAGCGTTTTGTTTATACCTCGCTAGTCATTGGCGATATCGGAATTATGTTTTAAAAAAATATAGTTTATAAAATTCTCTACAAAATATGTTATACATTTTTCTCGTATCTATTATTATAATCTTCTGAAATACGAAAATTGTATTTGATCGACACATTTCTAAAGTTGTAAATATCGTTTGTAGAGAAAAAAATCATATCATTGTGTTAGTTATAGAATTCTGAACAGCTTTGGTTTATCTGTCTATCTGTCAGTCTCTCCATCTGTCCGCCTGCCTCTCCGTTCATCATTTTCTAGTAAGCACGATAACTTAAGAGAGCCAAGTTCGACTTGATTGAAATTTGGATAGTAAGTTAGTGTTAGCTAGAAGAAGAATCCTAGCGTTTTTGAATTTGAAATTGATCATTAAATATAAAGGTAATGAAACATTTAAAAAAAAAGTCCACGTGAAAATTGTCGTAAGTTTTGGTAAGATTGTAGGTTTAATTACCATACTTTCGAAGATACCGTCTTGATATTCGAAACGTTAGTTAGTAGTAGTATGCAGTATCTTTGTGTTCATAGAATTTTATAAAAGGTGTTACAACACTCCTCATATGCATTTATCTTCTTAAAATGTTTCATAATCTTCATATTTACTGAGTTTTTCAAAAACACTAGGGTTCTTCCTCTAGCTAACTCGAACTTACTTTCCAAATTTCAGTAATATCGCGCTCAACACTCTTATGTTCTGTGACTAACACAACTTCTTTTCTTTACGAGCAATATTTACAGTTTTACAGATGTGTTTTGATCGAGGTGTCGATTAAATGTCATTTTTTTTATTTCAGAAGATACGGAAAAATGCATATAGGTAACGCTTTTTGTAGATAATTTTATAAGATTTATTTTTTTTCCGAATCACAATTTCGATATCGCTAATGGTTAGCAAGTAAAAAAATTAATCGGAGCGCCATTTTATTTCCAAGATGGCGGCGCGAGCGCAACAGATTGAATTCAGGATTTTTAGTATATTTAATAGCACACTGTCAAGCTTCAAAACTTTATCAGTTATTTCCCTATAATTTTTTCTGGAGTGGAGTATACCTCTACTCTGTTCAGCTCTCCTCTCCTCTCCTCAACTCTTCACTGCTTTACTCTTAAGGTACATCAGAAATGTTTTAACTTATGGAGTAATCAATTCCATAACATGCCAATATCTTTCAATTTTCGTAGAATTATTCTAATAATCCACCCTCTAGTTGGTCCAATCAATGTGTCGCTTTTTATTTGAAGTAACAACAATACAACTGGACTAATAAGCCAGCAGTCCCGAGCAGGTGCCATATTGTTAGCTTTGCAGAATTGAAAATCCAGGAGATAGGTCGCGATGTCACAATAGAAAACATGTAGGCTTTGACATGGGTTACGATCTGATAGCGGTTAGATGTACTGTTTGCAATAATCATACGTCACATATCTGTTTATAGTATATCTGATGAAAGGAGCCACGAGATAACATCCAACGTCAGTGACAGAACTCTGAAACTGGAATTCTGTTTACGAGGAAAACAACAAAAATAATCTGCACTGAAATAAAAGATATAAGGTTAATTACTATCGTAGTTCTTGATTCAAAGGAGACGATTTAAAGATATTAACGTTCATGAGACTAAACATCGTTGTTATTCCTTTAATTAGTCACCGGAATTTTGATATGCACACTGAATATTTAAAATTATTGTCGTAAATTATTGTACAGCTAATTGGGGTTAACACCTTTGCTACAGACATATTTTAGTGAGTACGAAGTATACATTATTTGATATACAGGATGTCTCACAAATGGATGGTAGCTCCCAGGGCAACAAGCTAGATTCTCTATAATATTTTCATTATTCATAAGAGAAGAATATGGTATTCTCACTCAGTGTAATTTAATAATACCCTTTGAATATGTTGAAGTTTTCATGAAAGAGAATAGTGGACCTCATGCAGATATCTGGGATAAACACAAATTCTGCAGACCGTTGACCACAGTATGCAATATGGTGGTGTCTATTTTCAAGATATCAATTGAAAAATAATAACAAATTTCGTGAGAAACCAAATTATTGTAATTTTGAACATAAAATACTATGATCAAGTCTGCCTAATGCTTTAGTGAAGTCTATGTAAATTACATCAACTTGCGAGTTTACGTTGATAATATCAGATATATATATTGGGTTATACAAAAAACATCGGTTGAGGTAGATCTTCCCTTGAAAAAACCGTGCTGGTAATCAGCAATACGATTCTTTGCATAAGAAAATTGGTTCATATAACACAATTTCGAAGCATTTGGAGGAATTGTTGATAATCATTATAGGTTTGTAATTGTCAGCTTCTTATATATAGGAAGTACCTTCTAACATTTCAATAAATTGGGGAATTAATTAGATTTAATGGCCAAATTAAATAAAAATGTGAGAAAGATAAATTATAAAAGCTGGATCTTCAACACTATATTCTCTTACAAATCTTACGTCCAGGTCCAAAGTTGATTTCATATTATTATAATTAAAGGTAATTTCGAAACACTTGGATACCAAATATAAACTTAAATATCTCCGAAATTATTAATCCTACATTAATAAACAAAAAATATAATTAATTCCCAGTTTGTACTTTCTGTAATTGGTTTGTAACATTTTTTCGATAAAGTAATACTTTTCGAGATACTTGACGAAAGCCGTTTGGAAATACCTTTTTTCTACGATTGTGCTGAAAGTCAAATTTTCTACCTTCAAAATGACTGCAGAAAATATCACTTTGCCGCACGCCGTGCTAAATTCGCAATTTTGAAGTCGTTATAACTTATCAACTATCTATTTATGTGAAAAATTGCATAGAACCTTTTCTTCTTAAAATTTGATTCTATTTCAGCTCCAATAAATATATATATATATATATTTTAAGTGCCACCCCCTATAAATTAGCAAGCCCCCGCACAATATAGGAACTTTTCTGTGAAGAATTTACTATTATACTGCCAAAAATGAACGAAATCCGTTCAATATGACATTATTCCGAAGTTAAAACCTCTTGTTACTGTACTATATGTCGTATTAAAATGTGCGATAAATACAAAAAGAATTACAACTAAAAGAAAATAAGAAAATACAATTTTGTTCTAATTATCTTGTTATACGTAAGGTGGCTTGGGAATATAAAAAATGAACAAAAAACATTACAATTGCTCAAAATGCTGTCCATTAACGTCAATGCACTTCTGAACTTGCATAGCTGTTTCTCGAAGAACGTTCGCCAATTGCTGGGCCGTTATGCTATATTATTTTGAACACAATTAACAAGAATTTTAAACAATTTTTAAAGACACAATGAAAACATAGGTAAACCAACAAATGTTTGACAAGTTAATATTTCGTTGTTTTCAAAGCCACCTTAGTTACTTCTTAATATTTAATTAGAACAAAATTGTATTTTCTTATCTTCTTTTGTAATTTGTCTTTTTGTTTGTATTTATTGCACATTTTAATACGAGATATAAATAAATTCCTTATCAATAGTACTAATAAATGGTACGACGGTTTCAATATGCTTCCATTTGAAAAAATTGAGTTTTGCCCCAAAAACCATTTTGATGAGCTTTATTTGCTCATAAATCACGTAATTTATTATTTTTGATGGGATTTCGATTTTTCTAGCATTACACGGGTCAATTAGAATAAATCGGACATCATGGCACACTTAAATGGAAAAAAAATTATATTATAAAAAATATTGACGTTTGAAATATCACTTATTTGGTATCGTTGGATTGAGAAAATTCGCCAGAAAGTGTGGACCGTCAGGGGCGCAACCAGAAAGGTCAAAGATGTGAAAAAACGGAGTTATCTAACATGATCGTTACAAGCTTTTTTTTAGACTGAGCATGTTTATTTAAATGTTTTGAACACAGAAAGGAATTTCCAGAAAGAAACTCCCGTCAGTAAGGCTAGGCAGAAAGAAAATGTTTAGGATTTTTGAAGAAAACTGGATTTTTTTTGCATATTTCGTCTCAGAACTCTAAACTCATCGTTACAAGTTCTGGCTCCTTTTTAAAACGTAAATATAAGCTCCTTCAACAATAGAATAGCCTCCCGAGTAAGTTCTTAGTATCAACAAAAATACCATAGGCTCTTAAATATACAGGAATTTAACACTTTCGGCTAACTTGACTTCCTACCGTGCCTCAGATGTATTGTATCATTATTACCTTTCTGGCTACGTCTCCTGGCGGCCCACACTTTCTGACGATCTTATTTTATTCATTCTAAACATAAAATGTGTACACACGAAAAAAATGAGCCTTGTTGTAACGATGACATAATTTTACTGATTTTTAGACAGTGATCGTGATGCACCTGACAGGAGGTGCCCAGCCAAAAGATTTTATGAATCGTTATCATCCATTAAACCATAAAAATATCTCAAAGTTCATAAAACGATGATGTGCCAAAAAAGCCACCTAGCTCCCGCTCTATTCCCTTTAAATTGTCATAAAAAGTGCAAAGATTACCAACCGACTCGTTCTCGCATGCACGACGCGGCCCGCGGTTTCAAAGCAAAGAAGGGAGGCACCTTTGATGACCGCCTCAACGGAACCAATTATAAAAATATTAATAATTCGTTATCTCTTTTTGCAAATCTGCAAGAAAATGATGGGCGTATAGGTTTAAACACAGCATTTCTTTAAATGTGTGTTTTTTTAATTTAGAGCAAAATATTGGAGCTTTTATTGTTGTTTATAATTTTTCAGATTTAAATGTGTGTTCTGAGTTAAAAGCTTAAAAAATGAGAAATTATTGCTTGACATTGGGAAATAAAGAGTTAGACGTCTGAGATACGATAACAGAAAACAATTATGTGTATTTTAAGTTAAGAAAAAATCTGATTTATTTAACGAATTGCCGATCGGGCATCGAAAACTAAAATATTCGATAAATCTAGAACTTACCAATAAATTTGTTGATTTACATAAATTGTTCGAAATGGCTTCCGTCTGCATCAATACACTTTTCGGCACGTCGAACTAAGGACAAACGCACTCCGTTAAACACATTTGGTAAATTAGGACCATTTTTTATGGTTTCTATGTACATTAAAATACCACATTAAACTATCAACTAACGTTGTCAATAAAGAAAATAAAACTAAAAACTTGGTTCAAAATTCAAAAAGCAACACAAAAATAACAAACAAGTAGTGTCTGTACGTAATCAAGAACTTAACGACTTGAACGGTATGTCAATAAAATAAATCTTGACTGTAAATACGTGGCCCAAAATTCAAAAAGAACAATAGCAGCATACAAAAACAACGAACGGATTCGACGTGTGTACTTAACGAAGTGCCCACAGAAACTAAAATATTGCACAAGGGAGAGTATAGTTTTCTTCAGATCTACTAAGCACTCAGAAAACGCCGACGTCTTTCACCTTTACCGCACCGCTAAAGATCTTACCTTACCTACTTTTAAAAAGCCAAAAAAAGTGTGATTATCAACTTGTGTCCTCGCCGACGCGCGGTCTCTAACAAAGGAGCGCGATACTTTGAAAGAGCCGTAATTAGCGTATTTGATGGTTAGAGGCGCCGACATATGCGCCTATCCCAATATTCCAGCAGCTCTCAAACAATATTATTGAAAATTTCCTAAATTTTTGTTTATTTTTTTTTTAACTATGGGTTTTAGACCTCATGTTATATAAGGTTTTTTGTTCGTTTAGTCGTTCTCCACCACCAGTTTTTTTTTAATGACATGAAACTGATTACACCCTGTATTATAGAAATAATATTTCGCAAGATTTCTATTTAAGTACAAGCGACAAAAATGAAGAAAATAATTTTTTTAAAATTAAACGCTTAATAACTTTCTTATTTACTGATTGATTTTCTTCGAAAACAATAGGGTTCTTTCTCTAGCTAACACTAACTTACTTTCCAAATTTCAATACAATCGGACTTTTCTTTCTTAAGTTATCGCGCTTACAAGAAACGTGATGGACGGACAGACGGACAGACTGACGGACAGATGGACATTTTCAGAATTGTTCAAAATTTGTTCATTAATACAATGATATGAATTTTTTTTTCTCTACGAGCGATATTTACAGATTTAGAAATGTGTCATCAAATGCAATATACTCTTCGTTTTTGACAAGAGTATAATAAGTCTAACAAAACTCATCGTATTTATAAGATGTCTATATATACACAAACACACACATACGCACATACAGACCCACATCCTTTTTTAATTTATATTTGAGCGGAGCATGTTACAAAGTGGATTTCTGTACAATTTTTTTTTTAGGATTATTATTAAAAACTTTTATCCCGTTATATTATACCGATTTTATTAAATCAATTAGACATAACAAGTTGCACCTTAAGTGGACTACCAGTTAAATAAACATGTCTGGTTATATAAGAAATATGCAGCGAGTAACGCTTTCGTTATATTCTACCAGTTTTTCCTTTCAACACCATTCACGACTCTCTGCTCTCGAACGTATAATAAGATTTTGAAAACCGCAGGGTGTGCATTTTTTTAATTATTCCTGAATAAATTACTATTATAAATGCTAACATCGTGTAGTTGTCCAAGAATGGACGGCTATTTAACGTTATCGCAGATTTAATAATAGTTCTTTGTAGTTTCTTTAAGCGTGTCATTAATTACATCCATCAGTGTCAAGTGCAACAGTGAATTGAAATACAGAAGGCATACATTTTCAAGAACCTTGTATTTACCTCGCCGTTCACACTAATGAACCACATAATGTGTGATGTGTGAATCAACATGCATATATACATACTTATATATTTTACCATTAGGTTTGGGCGCGGTGCGCACTAATGTTTGACAGCGACGATAAAATACAATAGTATTTCAGGGTTTTTTATTAGTATCTTTAAATTTTCGCGACAATTTCCGCGAAAAAAGATTCCAGATATTGTTCAATATCGTACTCAGTTTTGTTACTATATAAACTTTACACAAAGTCAGTGAGAAAATAAGAAGGTATCGGGGGGGCAGCGATAAAATCCAGAGAGAACTTTTACGCACAAATAATCAGAGATGGGTCGAGGAAACTTTCCATATTTGATAAGAGTCTGTAAAAGTCATGTAAATAATATAATTGTATGCACTTATTTGGTATCAAAATGAAGCTTACATCATCACGAATCAGATTTCACCATAAAATAGGCTATCAGTATACCCAATGGAAAGTTAGAAGGAAAACTTTCGGAGTTTTCAAAACGGAAAGTTTCCAGGAAGTTTTCCTTCTAACTTTCCATTGGGTACATTGATAAGTTATTTTATGGTGAAATCTGATTCGTGATGACCATCATTGTGATACCAAATAAGTGCACACAATTATATTATTTACATGATCTTGGCAGACTTTTATCAAAGTTTCCTCCACCCATCTCTGCAAATCTCCGATTAAAGAGCTTATATCTAGATACATAATGGCATTGATTTATTTCTTGCTGAAAGACTCACAATCTAAGGCACTTCTTCCCATAAGTTTCTGATTGGACCATCGGCCTATTCGAGGCTGTTTTTTACACGATCGGTTCAGTTTGATTATCATAATCTCAGTTTGACAGTGTCCGCCATTAATGTCAATAAATGTTTTTCCTGTTCTCCGACCAAAAAGTGATGAAAAAGTAATTTTATTTTAAGTTGTGATTTGCTTAATACCTAAGTAATATTCTTTATTCATATTTACACAGTTTAGTGAAAATTTAATGCTACATGTTGAAGTGCTGTGCCGTTTGCAGAAGGCAGTTTAGAAAAGAAGAAAACCGGTCGTTTCATAAGTAAGTAGGTCATAGTCGTAACATGATGGCGTTCAGTTTACAGTTGTAATAATAGTATTATAAATAATATCCTTTTAATACATATTTCCCTTGAATAAAACCTCTCTACCTATTATATTTTTTAAATCCGCGGTTATGTTCATAGAGGTTAACCAACAATTATGACATAAAATATGTACAATATTGTACATTCTCCCTTCTACACATACCCGCCACTGTTGCCTATGGGATGTGATGTTCATCTATCCATTTAAATTGACATATAATCTGACTATGTTAGGAGCAAATAAGGTATATGAAGAAAAGATAGCCATTATGTATCTAGATATAAGTTCTTTAATCGGAGCTGCAAATAATAATAAAAAATATAAACATATGTGAAGTCACTCTCAAATAATATAAAAACGATGAACTGATAAAATATTCTTTTGTACTATGCAATCAATCTGTTTTCTTTATAAAAATCAAAAAAAAATTAAACGTTTTTATTAATTGAATGAAGGGCAATCAGCTATGAAAAACAATTACTTCCGGCCGGCGAGTAGATAGTTATTTACTTGATGGTTTACAAACTTCTTTATGCGGATAAACGTTCAAATTATTACACACCAGTAAAAAATTATTGCCTGTCGCAGTGTTATTGCTGAGTGTCCAATAGCAATGCAGACAGATAGTATTTATGTAGGTGTGAACTTTTTAATTTGTGTAAAGTATGGTTTAGTACAATTTTAAAGTAAAATATTGCTAAAGTTTTTGATTAAACAAAGTCGGTAATGCCGGACTGTAATTTTAACTCGTATTATACAGGGCGAGGCAGAGAATAGGGCGCTTATAAAATCTCAATAACTCATTAAAATGCTTTATTTAAGATATTATGAAAATATAACCTGGGAGGCAGCGACCTTTTGGATCTAGCCATTTCATTAAAGCTGATTTTCACATATGTAGTAGTTTATTGCGTGGGGGAAGCTGGTGTTCGAGTAAATGAAGAAAATTTCACGTTTTCCTAGAAAATGTATGTAATTCTTAAAAAAATAATTTTTCCCAGAAACTCTTGTGTTGAAGGGCCGGAGATTAATGAAACATCTAGGTAATACATGATATTAAGTGAACAGAACATCGCGTATGAGATCAATTTAATTTAAATACCGATTAATTACGGTGACAAAGTGGCGAAATTTTCCCGAAAAAGAGAAAGTTCGAACTTCCGCCCCCTCCCTTCCTCATTTTTACCGAAATTCAAAAAGTAAAAAAAGACCATTAGCAAACTTAATTCTATTTAAATTAGTAAGAGTAGTCTTTTAGCGTATGAGCCAAGATTGAGAAGTTGCCAGCACTTTTGAAACACAAAATGTGCAATTTTTTGCCGTACATTTCATTAAATATCTCCGAAACTAAAAAAACGTATCGAAATTCTGATTGGTGTAAAAGATTCGTCTGAAGCAAAAAATGTCCAATTTTCCGCCGTACATCGCCACATATTCAAGTCAATGTCTCTGAAATGAAACAATTTAGGAAAATTCTGATGGAACCGGACGATTCCTCATAAAAATAACCTGTTCTTTGGGAATTTTTATTTTTGAGCTAATTCCAATAGACCGGGAGGCAGCGACACACCTTGGCACTAAGGCTGATTTTCACATATGTAGTAGTTTATTGTGTGTACATATAAGAAACGGCAGTCAGCTGGCGCATCCGCGTTGGGGGAGCTATGAGAATGCCACCTACGGGTAAAAAATGTATTTAAAAAAAAATTACCATCAAAGTTGAAATTTTGTATATGGTTTAATAATGTTAAAAAGTGATGAAAAATCATATTCAGCTGTCAAAATGACGATGGATAATACGTCCGCTGCTCATATGAGCATGTTTATATAAACACGTTGATTAAAAGTTTTAACAGACTGACATCGCTAGCGTATGCTGGTAGGCAACGAACTTGTTTTTTCAATTATAGTGGTGTCTAGTGTTTTTCATGTTTGGTATTTATTATTATTTATTATATATTTTATAGTGAATATTCAACCGTTTATACGAATAACACAGATGAAGTGAAATTTATTTTAATTGCGACTGTCCAATATTAATAAACGAGTATAGTAAACTTAGTAATTTTATTTAATTTAAAAAGAATAAATTTGCGCAGCACTGGTATCGTGTTCACAAATATACCCGATGCGCCAAGCCATTATCTTCTCTAAGTAATTTCTCTCTACATCTCTTCGAAACGCTAGCCCCTAATACATAGGCTTCGAAATTTTGAAGAGGGGATAAAGAGGTTCTCAGTTAGGCTGCTTCACAGGTAACCAAAATCAGTTTTAGGAATTCAATTTGAAAATATAGAATGAAAGCGAGCGAGAATTTTTCGAATAACTTTGCACGTCAAAAAGTTTATATTTCAATTTAAGTTAAATTATTTGCATTAGCGCTTTAATGAATTATTATATTACACAATAAAAAAGAAAGAATGAATTATTGTCATGTATACTATAAATTAAATAAGCAACATAATCATAATAGCAGCGGACGTATTATCCATCATCATTTTAACAGCTGAGTATGATTTCTTATCACTTTTTAACATTATTAAACAACATACAAAATTTCAACTTTGATGGTAATTTTTTTTTCAACAAATTTTTTACGCGTGGGTGGCGTTCTCGTAGTTCCCCCCCCACCGCGGGTGCGCCAGCTGACCGCCGTTTCTTGTATGTACACACAATGAACTACTACATATGTGAAAATCAGCCTTAGTGGTATGAGTGCCAAAAATGTGTCGCTGTCTCCCGTTCTATTGGAATTAGCTCAAAAATAAAAACTTCCAGAGAACAGGTTCTTTCCATGAGGAATCGCCTGGTTCCATCAGAATTTTCCTAAATTGTTTCGTTTCAGAGATATTGACTTGAATATGTGGCGATGTACGGCGGAAAATTGGACATTTTTTGCTTCAGACCTACATAACTTCTAAATGGTGGTACCTAGGCAAAAAACTACGCCCTAACGAATTCGTAGAGAATTGAATTATCTAAAAGTCTTTTTTTAAACTCTTGTCATAATCCAAAAATTAATGAGCTAGGAGCGGTCAAAGTGGAGAATTTTGTCTAGATACGATTTTCTGCACTCAAAGAAATAGTATGGGTAAATTCAACAAAAAAAAAATGGTTAACTAACAATATCGTTAGTTTTGTTAAACCAAACTATATTGATGGTATTTTTAAACAAGAGGTGATTGTTATTTTAATTAATAAAAAGTTGTCGTACAACAAAACAAACATTAACTTAAAAAATAGATGAATAAGACTATTATTTTGTTCGTCTGACTATTATTTTGTTGAATTTTGTCAAATTAAACTAGATAATAGTATATTTTATTTTTAACTATTATCGAATTGTAATTCTAACCCAGTATTAGTTCGCTGTATTATTGTACTTGGTAGACAAACCAATATTTTTGTCGTCTTCTAGAAGTTCTAAAAGAATTACCATAAAATTTGCTTGCTTACCACGAAGTCTATTACAAAAATTATTCCCAGATGATGCCACATACAAATCACTGACAATAATCAATCTTATACTCTTATGAATTTATAGAAAATTAATAACATGATTGCAATGTTCAAATTCTCTCAGGGATCATCGATATATTTGGATGGATCTTATAAACGATCTCTAATCTTTGGTTTGGGTGGTCTGATGTCTCAATACTGAGATTTTGGCTAACCAAAAAAAACTTCATCATACAATAAAGTGTAGATCAACCTAAAAATTAGTTGGTGAACAAAAAACAAAGTCGTTGTACTATTTAATTGTAGACCAAATTGAAAATGGTTAGTGAACATAAAAAAATGTCATTGTACTATTTAATTTGTTACAAGAAGATATGATTATTAAACTAGTATTTGTTTACGAAAACAAATAAAGTTGTATAACTATTCTTTTCTGATTGATTTAACTATGAAACTAGATAGGCGCGATTTCATATGTTCTTTTTGTTGAATTTACCTATCATTTTCTTTGAGTGTGAAGTGTCACAAAATGCTACTTTTGATTCGTTCGTGCCAAGCCGAATTTTCGGACTTCGCCGTGCAATGTACGATTAGGTTTAACTGAAAGTCTTCCTCTTTACGTCGCTACATCGTATGGCTGGTGCTTTTCGGAAAATATGAACGTATCCAGATCGCATGTTTTTGCAATTTCTTCGGCTCCGAAATGCGAGCTGTTCTTTAATATTTTTCGCAGATATCTCAGAAACGGTGACAGCCAACTCGAAATAAAAAATAAGTCAAACGAGTATTTTTCATTACGATTCTTTTGCACCAATCAGAATTTCGATGTTTTTTCGTTTCACTTTGTCACCGTAATTAATCGGTGTTTAAATTGATCTCATATACGATGTCCACTTAATATCATGTATTACCTAGATGTTCCATTAATCTTAGGCCCTCCAAAACAAAGGTTTCTGGAAAAAATATTTTTTTAAAATTTACATGCATTTCCTAGGGAAACGTGAAATTTTCTTCATTTATTCGAACACCAGCTTTCTCCACCGCGGGTGCGCCAGCTGACCGCCATTTCCTATATGTACACACAATAAACTACTACATATGTGAAAATCAGCCTTAATAAAATGAGTATCTCCAAAAGGTCGCTGCCTTCCGGGCTGATATTATTTTAAAGCACGGAAAAAAGCATTTTATTTTTTGAAGACATCTTCAAGGTAACTTCTGTCTCTGTGCAGACACTCCTCTAATATTGAACGCATATTATTCGTTACGCGGCGCGGCGTACCATTTTCACTCAAATTCTGATTAATTTTTCTTGAATTCTGAGTTTGAGCTCGGCGATATTGCATGGGGGTCAGTGCAGACCTTGCTCTTCAAATATTTTGCTGACCGAGGTACATCTCATTCCTGGATATGACATGACTTCAGCGTTCATCGATATTTTGGCGGTATGAGAAGTCTTGTTGAAATTATGTGTCTTCATTAACAAGAAAAATCCTGGTTAATCCTTGTGTAAAAAGAGTCACGATCATATCGATATAGCGGGCTGATGTGCACTGTGTCGCATTTTCATCTTCATCCTGAAAGATTAAGGGCCACTAATGGCAATAGACGATATTGTGCACCATACTGTAATCTTGGCACTGTGTAAATATTTCTCGTGCAGTTCCTGAAAATTTTCGTTCGACTGATACCACAAAATTTTGTTTATTACAAAACCGGAATGATATAGCAGTGCTTCATCAACCATAAACAGATTATGAATAAAACTTTCATTCTAGTCTAAAAGAACTCAGAGTTGACAATAGAAATTTGGGCGGCTAACGTGGTCGCGATCCTTCAATTCTTAATTATCTGGATACGGTATGGGTGAAATTTAAGTCTTTATGCAAAATGCGTCGTAAACTCCTCTCCGAAATGTATAACGAAACTACATAATGACATGCACCGTGGTACATTATTCAACGGTGGACCTGGCAGTGACTATGTTTTCTGGAGTATGAACACTTCTTTCTTTATCCGGGAGCTTTTTCTTCAGTGAAAAAGCAGTATATTCAAAACTCATAATCCATGTCTTAATGGTATGACCAGATAACATTGGATTACCACAGTTGCCGTTGAACTGGCGGGAAAGCTGATTTTTATAAATGTTCGTTTCTGTGTCTCTTTCAACATTGGAGTAGTTCTGCAGAGTCGGAGGTCAACTTCAATAAGTTGTCTTCAAAAGCACTTTTTTCGGTACTTTAAGATGGTGAATTTCTTCAATAAAATATTTTAATGAGAGTTTTTATAATAGCCGCACCCTGTATTAAATTAATATTAGCAAAAATTATATATTGT
Source organism: Rutpela maculata (assembly GCA_936432065.2). Lineage (NCBI taxonomy): Eukaryota > Metazoa > Arthropoda > Insecta > Coleoptera > Cerambycidae > Rutpela > Rutpela maculata. The sequence goes on from OW386285.2 coordinate 346,263,650, forward strand.
TACAAAAACAAGGGAAAAATCTGTAAAGGTATTTAAACAACTTTTTTATATATTTATCATATTTTATTTGTTAATAATTTTTTCTGTTTGTATGTGTTTTTTAACAAAAATTCAGGTTTTTTCCTCGGTAATAGTGTTATTTCAAATAATATTTTTCAATATCGTTTCTTAATTAATTATTTTTTAGGGTACATATTTCACTAAAAGAATAACAGATTTCTTTTCTGACAATCCTGCAAAACTACTTGCCAAATATTATTAGTCCTTGGTCAAATTTTCCGCGTAATTTTTTTTATGTGTCACTACATACCAAGTACTGTCCTTCTTCACATTTCTTCGATAACTATTTTTTTTAGGTGTGCAAATTTTCGATCCTTCTTTCGCCACGTGTTGTTTAATTTGCATTTACTTACAAGGCCCTCAAGATTTTTTAACTAACAAAAAGTATGTTCTTTACACACTCCAACTAAATGCAAAAGTTTTGCAAAATGAGCACAAGGTTTTAAACACCCACATTTTTACGAATATGCATTTTTTGCAAAATACAGTGACGTAAATAATTGTAAAATAATTATGATAATTAAAGTTTTCTTACAAGTTTTGCAAATTGGACGGTCAATGTGGCCTACATTGACACTTACGTTCGAAGCCAATTTCAAATATAAAAATTAATATATTGCCGAATAACATACAATTAAATTTTAAATTGAAATTGCAATGCAATCCAAATGAACATACATTGATATTGATATGGAAGAAATATTAAATTTAAATTGCTTCGAAAATAGTATAAAGACTATTTTGATTCAACGCTGCTATTTTTCTGTGGATGAATTTATGATAAAAACCCATTCATATGGGACACATGGGACACATTCATATGGGACACAGCTTCTTTGTGTGGAATTAGTATTTTTTTGATATTCAAAATATTATATAATAATTATTATTTTGTGTATAAGTATATCTATTTTATATCTTTTTATATTATTATTATTATTTATTATTTCTTATATAGACTTGCGATCTGCTAAATTTCTACAAATATACTTTGCTGAATACCCTGTGTCCCAGTTTTCATGGATATACGAATATTTTGAAATTTTGATGGTGAATACATCCTACAAAGTGAGTCTTTAGACGTAAACACATTTGATTTTAGTCAAAGGTGTCCGATTCTAGAATGGAACTAGTAGAAGCATTATACTCTTCGCCGATTTACTGAGTTTTTATATAATTGTTACACATTCTATAGGATACTCTTCGCATTTTTCTTGTAAATAATGTTAGGTGTTGGACATTCTAAATTTTTTGATACCAACTTTGTTGTGAAAAAAAAAATATGAAAAAAAAATCACGATGTGAGGGATCGAACCCGGATTGCAAAAATCAAAAAAAAATCAAATCAAACAATGCTTTATTTAAATTAAATTATAAATATGTGTCTCCCCGGAAACTATCCCGGAGCCAGCCAGACAATCACGACGCTGCGCGCCGTTTGTCTGGCTGGCTCCGGGATAGTTTCCGGTGAGAGTAGGGCTGGGCGGGGCAGGTCCGGTTCAAATAAACAATAATTAATGAGGGGGTTAGAGTTCCTGTTTTAAGGGCATAAACTTAAATCAACAATAACTTTTAAAAAACATGATATATGAAAATATCTAAAGATAATTAAAATAACACAATAATGGATTGCGAGACGAAACTCTTACCTCTACACCACCATTTCTTATTACTAAAATTGTTAATGAGTGTAATATATACTATTAGTAAATTTATTGTGATTATTAGGAAACACACATTAGTAAAATGTATAAAAAAAATAGTGATAGGAAATAACATTTCGCAAGAGTTCTATTTATTACAAACCATAAAAAAATGCAAAAAATATTTTTTTTAATTTTAAATTACTAATAACTTTTTTATTTACCTATTTTGTTCAAAAAACAATAGGGTTCTTTCTCTAGCTAACACTAACTTACTCTCAAAATTTCAATACAATCGGATTTTTCTTTCTTGAGTTATCGTGCTTACAAGAAACGTGACGGACGGACGGACAGACGGACAGACGGACAAATGGACGGACAAACGGACATTTTGAAAGTTGTTCAGAATTTGTTCACTAACATAATGATACAAAAATTTTTTCTCTACGAGCGATATTTACTGATTTAGAAATGTGCCGATCAAATACAATATACTCTTCGTTTTTGCGAAGAGAATAATAATAGGGTCGATTTTCAACAAAAAAGCATTAATAATTAAAAAAAGAACTAGTAAGATATTCTTAATCAGCACCTTTAGAAACTCCTTTGTACAAGATTACATCGTGGTGGGATCAAGGATGTTTGAGATAGGGGCCATCTAAAAAAAAAAAAATTTTCATATCAAAATAATTTTTATCTATAAAACGGATTTTCAAATGAAAAAAAATATATGTATTTCATTTTTTGCTCAAAATAATGTATTGTACTAGCTTGAATTGATTTCATAACAAAATAATTATTTATTTAATAAGATAAAATTGTAATTCGTACATACCTACCATTTTACATAGAAATGCAAAGAATTGTATAATTAAATTGACAATTGCAATAACTCTTGATCTCATGTCTTACTTAGGTCTTTATTGATATAGCCCCACAAAAAAAGTGGTCTGTCCGGCAGACCAGACCAGTGTATTTGGACCCGCTGAAATCTAATCCGAAGACAGAATTGTCAGATTGGCTCGTCTTTCACCCCCCAACCTCAAAAACACCCCTTAAAACAAAAAAAGTGTTTTGTTCGGCGGCTGTACCAGTGTATCCTTATGTATTTTGACCTGCTAAATCCGAATTTAGGGGCGAGCGTAGAGGCGACTTCAATGTGAATATCAGTCGATATTCTGTTGAAGCAACGTCGAGCGCGGTTAGTACTTGGATGGGGTCCCATCTTGGGAAATACAGCGTTCTCGTCCCACCTTCTAGCGGCTTGTATATCAGTGTATACGCGGAAGTTACGTAATTTCAGACGGGGATTACGTAGTGGATATACCATCCTTCGGAGGGGATGTAAAGCAGGCGGTCCCTTGTCTATTAAATGTTAGGCAAGTAAAAGATCCTTACTCTTCTTAAGGGAAGAGGTTCGGCAAAATTTCCAGGTTGGGGGTAGCTCGTCTCCTGGCGTCGGTGATAGGCCCTGGTAGCGGAAATAGGCCGACGTTAAATAGTTAAAAAAAAGAAAAAAAAAACCGAATTCGAAGTCAGAATTGTTAGACTGGCTCGTTTTCCACACCTAACCTAAAAAAACACTGCTAAAACAAACCAACGGCGAACCATACCAGTGTATCCTTATATATTTGGACCCGCTGAAACCGAATCCTAAGTCTTGTTGGCTCGTTTTTCACTCCTAACCCCCAAAATAACCCCCCCCCCCCAATGGTCTGTCCGACGGACCATACCAGTGATCTTTATGTATTTGGTGAGGATACATCGGTATGGTTCCCTGGACAGACCACTTTTTTTTTATTTTGACGGTGTTTTCTGAGGTTGGGGGTGAAAAACAGCCAATTCTGACTTCGGATTCGGTTTTACCGGGTCCATACACTAGTTTGGTCCGCCGGACAGACAATTTTTCGGAGGGCGGTGTTTTTCTGTGGTTAGGGGTGGAAAATGATCCAATCTTACAATTCTGACTTCGGATTCGGTTTCAGCGGGTCCAAATACATAAGGATACACTGGTCTGGTTCGCCGGACAGACCACTTTTTTTTGTGCGGCTGTGTAATTATTTGTTAGGAAAGTGCCAGGTATGTATGAATTGGAATTTTTGCCGTATTAAATAAATATTTTTTTTGTTGTAAAATTAGTTCAAACTAGTACAACACATTATTTTGAACAAAAAATGAAGAATACATGTTTTCATTTGAGAATCCGTTTTACAAATAAAAATTATTTTTAGTTGAAAAATTGGCTTTTTTGACGGCCCCTATCTAAAACACCTTTGAACCCACTACGATGTAATCTTGTACAAAGAAGTTTCTAAAGGTGCTGATGAGAATATCTTACTAGTTTTTTTGCAAAAAATATTGTTAATACCTACTTCTTTTTGAAAATCGACCCCCTTTTCTCATTCTAGAATCGGACGTCTCTGACTAAAATCAAATGTAGTTACGTCTAAAGACTCACTTTATAGGTGGTATATATTCACCACCAAAATTTCAAAATACTCGGATATCAGATTAGCGAGATATGAGGTATGCATGAAAAGTGGGACATCTGTATATTGTGAATAAATATACATCTTCTATCAATCTGGTCCTAAAATATTAAATTAATTCTAGCTGATCATCATTGTACATTAGCGAACTATTATAAAATATCCAAGATAGGCAACTCATTATATACCTAACTCTGTTTGGTGGTTGCCTACATAGTCAGTATTATTTTCAACACCTTTTACATGTTACGTATTTAAACTGTTTAAAGCTTCACTATTGACAGTTTAACAGAAAACAATAATTTAAAATGCCTGTACCGAAAACGACGTACTATAGGTGCTGTATTAGACAAAGTCTCTGTAAACTCAAAATGTCGCTATATAGTTATAGTACGGGAGCCAGCGATACTTTAATTGCTATATTTGCTTAAACTTGTTTTTTTTTTCGATCATATTAATGTAACTTCTGCAAAACAAACTTTTGCCACTTCGTGGGGCAACGCTTGGCAGCAGCATTTCGATTATTTAAAGGAAAAAGTGTCACTGCTATAAGTGTTTAAAATTGATATTTTAGTGACATTACAGTATGATGGAAAATGATTTCCTGACACCTTTATTGTGCTCCTATCATTAACATAAATATGCAATTAAAATAAAGTCAACTGACACAAAAGTTTAAAGCTGAAATTCTTTTTGTTTATTCCTTGAAATCAGTAGCGTCCTGGCTACCCACACAGCACATGTCGTCCCTAGGATATCCTCATTTGGTCCCGTATATCCCAATCGAGGACAACATTCCTCAGGATATCCTTAGGATATCCCAATAAAATATATACAACCTGAGAATATCCCAAATGGGGATATCCTAGACAAATCCTGGCAGGATGTCCTAGTAATATCCTGCAAAGATATTAAAAGCCTAACAGTATCCACTGTGGGAATATCCTGGGCAAGTCCTAGAGTCGTCCTATTATTATTATTTAGGAGATTTCAACAACAAAATAATGAAAAATGTACATATTTTGTAGATATTTATTTATAGTGTCTTTTAATTTGTAAAATATGTTTCTAAAAACTTAATTTTTTGCTCTATTTGATAATCCCCTCCAGTACAAATTCATTAAAAATGTATTAATGCATATCTTATTTAAATACCAGTTATTTAATTTGTTTTTAATACATTTACTGTTTTGAATTAGCCGCCTTTTTGTGACGAGTCGAAAGTTCTAAGAAATCCGCGAGTCAGTGTCTTTTCCACGTTCATTTTAAAGTTCTTTCGACAAATAGGATTACGTTAAATATTTCATAATATTAATGCTGTTATATTATATTAGCTAAAAAGGGAAAATGTGATTGATTATTGTCAGATACGTAATCCTTAATGTCGAAAGAACTAACTTTAGTGATCCACTCCAAGGTTCTTAGTTATAAAAGGTAAAACTAAACAATAATATTGACAATACGACAATAGATTATAATAAATACCTTTTTAATAAACCAATACCGTCCATATATAACAATATCTTGACCTCTATCGATAGTATAGATGAATATATACAAGTTTGCTAATCTGCAAACAATAATATTTTATTGCTAAAGCTGCAATCACCTCTTACATTTTTAAACTTGATGATGCTGCCGAAGGCTATGTCGGTTCATTTCGTTATATCGACACCGACGCCATTTTGTTGATGTCGTCTCGTGTTTGTGGTTGTAGAAAAGTGCCCAGTAAAATAAACGAACAACAAGAAAAAGAAAATATTTCACCAGCGATTTTCACTTTATATCAGACATATCGAATTTGTACTTTTCGGTATTATTCTGTGTTGATTAGAAAGAGGGACCTGCTATTATTAAAGGTAAGCATTGTGTTTGTATATTTATTTAGTAAACAAATTTATATCACTTTATTAGCCTCCTAGCATCTTCAATCCGAAAATGATTATTTCAATACGCTGATTTAAAACGTTTATTAGTTGGTTTCTAAAAATGCCTAAAGATCGCTGCAAGAAATCGTCGTTCTATAGACGAGGTAATAAAAATGTGAGTTTATTGTTCCCAAATTGTAGAAATGACAATAATAATAGTTCGGGTAATTCCAATGTTCCATAATATAGAGTCTTATATTAGTAAGTTCTAGTTGTCCAAGATAACAAAAGTAGCAATTTTAAAGAAAATTAGCTTTATTCAACATTTTTTAGGTTGATTATTCGAGGATACTAGAAGTTTATACAATCAAAAAATTACGAGGTTTAAAATTTTTAAATATAACCTTTGGGTTTTCTCAGATTTATAGATTACATTTTAAAAAGCAGCGTATCGGACTGCTGTATTTACCGATTTAGCATTCAAGTTTGCACTTTCTTCTTAATAAATTAAAGTTTCAATAATCATCATAATATATGATGGATGCTATTACTAGACAGTTTTATTATTAAGAAATGTATTTTCTGATTTGTTTCGTTAAAGACGCCATCCAATCAAATCTAAAATGTTTATATTATCATGATAGACAACAAATATATAAGCATATTTTTAGTTATTTGTAGCTGCAGTAATGGAGGGCACCTATACAAAAAACTGCTCAAAAAAACAAATAGAAGATAATATTAAAACGTGGCTACGCCATGGGAGCGAGCGAATAAAAAAGGAAAAGAAGGAGACGCAGTAAGAATAACGTTTGCAAAAGTTTTCTTGAGAGACTTAAATCATAAAATAACTTATATAAATTTTATATAAATATGTTAAATATATTTTGAATTTTTTTTTCATACTTCCTAATAAAAAACATTTTTGACTAATATGTTATGTTATTATAAATATGTAAAACACTCACTAACAAAACCTTAAAATTAATTGGATCAGAAATTTTAAGGCTATTATCAACTTTTAAACGAAATTCTACTTGGTATGAAAAGTGTATGGCATGAAAAAATAAATACATATTGCATCTCAAGTCTTTGGGGGTTAATGGTCGAAATTTCCAAAAACAGTAAATATATATATGTCATATTCATATATAGGTACCTCTATTAGTTTGGTAGATTTACTTTTAAAGCGATAAAACAATTGTTAGATACAAATATATGTGTGGAGTTGTACATGTATCACATTATTTTATTACTTATTTTACCTCTGCCATTAAACTTGTATTTCTGTGTCTTTGCTTAGCTCAGCTTAAAAGTAATGATCTACTGTATTATAAAATATTATGTATTTTTTGCTGTCTTTAGAAATATCTAATAAACCCTAAAAGAACTGGGGATGTCCTATATAAAGTCCAATCAATGTCCTCAGGTTGTTCATAGTAAAGCCCAGGCATAACCCAAATAAGAGCTGATGATGTCCTGTACACAGCCGTACTGATGTCCTGAGGACGTCATCAGCAAACCCCGAACTGTCCCATTTGGATATCCTACGGGCATCCTAAGGTGATAATGGGATCTTCCCAGAATATCCCATATGTCCTGAAAAGTTGTCCCCAGTATATTCTGAGGATGTCCTTGTGCTGTATGGGTAGGCCCTAAATCCTTTAGACCCCCCCCCCACCCCCACCTGATCAATAAATCATGGCAAAGAACAATCGAAAAATTTGTAATTTTTCTCTTATTTATTTCTCCAATATCGTCTATAATTTGTCGCTACCTTCTACAGAATAAGAAACTTACCTTTGCGTCTTTGCCAGGCAACAACGCTGGCGCTGTCGCGCGCTGTTTGTGCTATAACGGCGATATTGTGTTAGAGCGGAAGTGAAGATAAATAAATCTATCCATCTGGGTGGATTAACCTAATGTTTATATTATTATACTTGTGGTGCCCCACCTGATAGGTACAGCTATTTGTATTAGAGTATTGTGTGTTGTATAAATTTTGGGGCAGTGATGCGAATTTGAGGTCATGAGTACAGAGCCTAAATCAAGTAGGTGAAGACGAGAACTGTCAGAAAAGGGACGCGGAGTTTGAAAGGAGGTTTTGGCGGAGAGAAGAGTGATGGCAGAAGCGTCTGGCATTGAGAGAGTAAATGTAGCAGAAATGAAATAAATAATAGTTGGAGAGATAATTTGGAATAATAATTGAATCCAGTGGCGGTTTACGAACAGTCTGCATCAAATCAGAGGTAAACAAAAACTGTTGTTGTGTTAAATGTGAAGAAGTTAATATAAATTTGTTAAATACTGATCTTCTCTTTGTTTCTTTTGACGCAAGCGCGTAACCACTTTTAAATTTCCCTGAGATACTAATTAAGAGCATCTCATACTCTTCGTAAAAATGAGGTAAAGGAGGGGTATATTGCATTTGATCGGCACATTTCTAAAACAGTAAATATCCCTCGTAGAGAAAAAAATTTCATATCATTGTGTTAGTGAACGAATTCTGAACAACTTTCAAAATAGATTTTAAAATTCTGCTCACTGCAAAGAAAAAAAATGGTCCTCCTAAGCCCAAATTGCGGACCCAACTAAAATTTGCTAGTACGCCACTGCTTGAAATTGTTAAAAAACTTGCTGCCGGCCATTCGACGGAACATAGCTTTGGTAAGAGCAAAAAAAGTCCTGCGTTGGCTCGCTGCACAGTGGGGTGGAAAAAAAATACCGTTCAAGAATCGCTGTAGACTTCAGAGTTTATTGGATCATATATTTTTTTAAATATTCATTATTAAAATCCTCATGAATCTCCCAAGACAGTTTTTCATTTTTGTCCCTGATTTTTCAAAATTATCCAAGTTTCATCAAACATTTTGAAATATCAGTGACAAAAATCGAAAATCTGGCTTGACAGACTGATGGGCAATTAAAAAACGAAGATTTCAAGAAAGACTTTCCTATTGCTTAATTATTAAGACCTGCAGACTGATGACAAAGTGACACGGTGACTTTTTTTTCAAATCAGTCTTCAGCAATCGAAAAGTATTTTTTTTTGCAATCCTCTTTTTTTAATTGCCTATCGATCTATTAAGCCAAATTTTCGATTTTTGTCCCTGATTTTTTCAAATTTTTGATGAGAATTCAAACTTCTTTGGAAAATTTTGAAAAATCTGGCTCGAAAGATTGATGAATAACCAACAGAAACACATAACGGAGGAAGTCCAAAAATGGGAAAAGAAACAAGAGAAGTCCTACTGGAGGAATACTCCAGGACAAAGACAAGCGAAAAGGTTTATAACCTATTCAACAAAAAATGCCACAAGGCTTCTCGAACTTGAAAAGTCCGACCTAAGGCTGATCACAGGCCTTCTAACTGGCCATTGCCCCTTGAGATATCATCTCAAGAACATGGGCATGGCAGAAGATGACAAATGCAGATACTGTGAAGCTGCAACTGACACTGCGGAACATATACTTTGTGAATGCAAGGTACTTATCCGCATTAGGCTAAAGTACCTAGAACAGGCGGAATTAACGTCTGAAGACATAGGGAAATTAGCTCCCAGGAAAATCGCAAGCTTTGCAAAAAGTCTTGGAATCCTAGGCAAAAACTAGTTGTAATTTTAGGTCGAAGTGAAGAAAGGCCAACCCAGTAGAAGTATAGTAACGACAAAAAAAAATTTAAAAATTTTTATTGTTCAAATAGGCTTAGAATGTCATGAAACGTCGAGATTTTAAACTTGAGTGAAAAAAAATGTGAAAGGGTATGAGCGGGTAGCAATGTAAAAAGTGCCCCCGCACCTACCGAACTAAAATGGCTTCCATAAGATGTCTCGTATGCTGACTGTCTTGTGTACAAAGTTTTAAGCTCGTGGACTCTGCGTGGGGCGGAAAAAAAATATTTACCCCGAAATGTTTTATTTTTTTTCTCACCTCCTGTTTGACAGGCCGCTCTGTAATTTGGCACAGATAATATGACTGTTAGGAGAGTTTATATTAAAAAATATTACTCTTCTACGATGATTTTATGCATTAAAAAAAAATTAATATATTTTTTCAATGGCCTGAAGGGTGACTACCCTATTTGACACTATTACCATATTTTGATATAATATGTATTTAAACTATAACTATAACATATAACAGTTATTGTTTTATTAATGCGGTGGAACAGGATAAAAATAAATAAAAATTATCTGAACTTGCAATATTACGAGTATATTATTTAATATTTAGATAGGTAATCATATAATTCATTCGGACAAGAGTAACTGAGTGATGCAGAAATTGGACCCATATTGCGAGCAAAGGAAAAAACAGCCGACCAGAATGAAAGGATGTCTCAAACAAAGGAGTAGGATTGAAGGCTTTGTGGTCGCAATGGGACTCACTTAGAGCATTAGACGGGCTGTTATTATTATTACATACGAACATCTATAAGACTTATTTTGTTAACCATTAGGAACATGATAACTCATAAAAAACAAAATTATTTATCCATTTTCCTCATCTAACTGTGGCAGTAAAGAAAGTTTTATTATTGGTTGATTCGATTATAGTACCTCCAATTTTTTTAAATATTATACATTGTTACTGTTTTTGCGTTTTAAATTAAGTGAGCCGATTTTGATCTCAGAACTATTGCTATCAGTTGTAGAACTTTCCATTTCGTGCATAACACTAACTACTATCTAAGTCTTTTAAAAAGGGAAAATTAGATATTAGGAACAATACAAATAACCTAAGAAAACCACGAGTACAACGGCAGCCAATTGAAAAATGACTTATTTTGTATTTTTAGTGCCTCTTCAACTATCACAGCACGCACTTCTGACCGCAAGGTGTCTTTAAAGGCAGCTTCTACTTCGAGGACACGCACCAAAGCATCGCTAATACTTTGATGGGATATTCTAAGAATTCGCCTGACCTTTTCGGCCGTGATGCCATCTAAAAAGGCTCCTACGGCTAGTTGTTCCTGAAATTCTCTTGGTGCACTTGGATATGCCAGGTGTGCCAGTCTGTTTATCGTAGCTTCGACTTCTTGTAAGCTTTCCCCAACTTTTTGCGTCCTTGATTTTTGCTGAGCCTGGTACACTTGGGCAAGGTGTTGGTCGCCATATCTCAAATCTAATGCAGCTTTTAAGGCTTTGAAGTCCCTTTGTTTCTCCACCGGGATGGTCTGAAGTACCTTTGAGGCTTGGCCTCTTAGCGCCAGAACTAATGCCTTAGCCTTTTCCCCGTTATCCCAGTTATTCGCACTTGCAGCCGCCTTCAAATTGTCTCTTGTACGTTGACCATGAGCTTTGGCCGTCAAATGAGGGAGGTTTTAAACGAGGACCTGATGATGCTACCAGCTGGCCTCCTTTCTGTCTCGGTTGTCGTTTAAGGCGCTCCACTTCTCCTTCGACCTCACTCATCTTTTCTATGATGTCGCTTACCTCCCCTTTGACTTGACTGACTCCCATTTTGACCACTTTATCTTCGACCATGTTTATCTCTTCTTTGATTTCGTTAGTAATTGAATTCATAGCGTCTTATTGGATTTTCATTTGATTGCTCAGGATTTTCCTCAGTTCTTCCTGACTTCTTTCTTGTTCCTCTTTTTCTTCTTGGCGTGGTCTTTCTTGTTCTTCTTTCTCCTCTTGACGCCTTATTTCCAGGTCTTCCATTATTTTCTTCAATTCGTGTCTTCTTGACGCCGCCTTTCTTCCTTTTGACGTCTTCTTTCTTGCGCTTCTTTTTCTTCTTGACGTCGCTTTTCTTATTCTTCTTTTTCTTTGCGATGTCTTATCTGAAGTGAAATAACTAAACATGAATGAATTATATGATTACCTATCTAAATATTAAATAATATACTCGTAATATTGCAAGTTCAGCTAGTTTTTATTTATTTTTATCCTGTTCCACCGCATTAATAAAACTGTAACTGTTATATGTTATAGTTATAGTTTAAATACATATTATATCAAAATATGGTAATAGTGTCAAACAGGGTAGTTACCCTTCAGGCCATTGAAAAAATATATTATTTTTTTCTTAATGCATAGAATCATCGTAGTAGAGTAATATTTTTTAAAATAAACTATCCTAACACTAATATTATTTGTGCCAAATTACAAAGCGATCCGTCAAATAGGAGGTGAGAAAAAAAATAAAACATTTAGGGGTAAATTTTTTTTTTCCCACCCCATTGCAGAGTCCACAAGCTTAAAACTTTATACACAAGACAGTAGCATACGAGACATCTTATGGAAGCCATTTCAGTTCGGTAGATGCGGGGGCACTTTTTACATTGCTACCCGCTCATACTCTTTGGTACACGTATGTATTTTAACGAGGTCTGGATCTAGATTATATTTTCATCTTGTTCCGTCGAAGGGTTGAGGGTAAATTGTGATAAATGGAGGTAAATAGGTAAATGAAGCAGGTAAGAATCCATAAAATTGTTATTTAGTATATACAAGAGAAGCTAAGGTCTCAAAAATTTTTTTGGCATTAGCCACCCCCATTACCACCCTCACCCCCTTATTAAAGGGGATGAGAAAAGATTATGATTTAGCGTGTGTACTGTGTACAAGAACCAAAATATTTTTTTACTTCTGTAGGATAAAAGACGATGACGACGGGTAGTATAATAAATCGATCGCTAACGATAAGAAATTGTTTCTTTATCTTTCGACCTGCAACTGTGCTACAGTTTATCTTCGAGGTTAATTACATTGATTAATGATTAGCCTTTAATTATGGGCATATCTACATATATCTACATTTTTGTGCGATTACGGCCATAATAATAAATTTCGTTTAAAACACTATTTTTAAATTACTCATAAAAAACTTATCTCCTGCAATCTTTCCTATGCGTATTTTTTAACGTTACTTTGTTGTCATGAATACTGACTATAAATATAAAAATTTTATATACCTTGACTTAGGCAAACCTGTTCAATTATATATTGTTTTATTATTGCATTAGAGTATTTATGTATTTATTGATTTTGATTATGTATAAACATTGATAACGCCTTGATGTGATATCTCTTGTGAATCCTGCCAATATTGATATTTAATTTAATTGGCAATTGGTTTATAATCCTTTATAAGAGATAAGTGGGGTAATTAATTAATTTTGAAACATTTCTTATTATTTCCTTTGAATAGCACGTCATTTATTCTAAGGATACTTACAGGGAGATCATACACTCAAAGAAATAGTATGGGTAAATTCAACAAAAAAAAATGGTTAACTAACAATATCGTTAATTTTGTTAAACCAAACTATATCGATGGTATTTTTAAACAAGAGGTGATTGTTATTTTAAATAATAAAAAGTTGTCGTACAACAAAACAAACATTAACTTAAAAAATAGATGAATAAGACTATTATTTTGTTCGTCTGACTATTATTTTGTTGAATTCTGTCAAATTAAACTAGATAATAGTATATTTTATTTTTAACTATTATCGAATTGTAATTCTAACCCAGTATTAGTTCGCTGTATTATTGTACTTGGTAGACAAACCAATATTATTGTCGTCTTCTAGAAGTTCTAAAAGAATTACCAACAAATTTGCTTGCTTACCACGAAGTCTATTACAGAAATTATTCCCAGATGACGCCACATACAAATCACTGACAATAATCAATCATGCATTCTTATACTCTTATGAAGTTATAGAAAATTAATAACATGATTGCAATGTTCAAATTCTCTCAGGTATCATCGATATATTTGAATGGATCTTATAAACGATCTCTAATCTTTGGTTTGGGTGGTCTAATGTCTCAATACTGAGATTTTGGCTAACCAAAAAAAACTTCATCATACAATAAAGTGTAGATCAACCTAAAAATTAGTTGGTGAACAAAAAACAAAGTCGTTGTTCTATTTAATTGTAGACCAAATTGGAAATGGTTAGTGAACATAAAAAAATGTCATTGTTACAAGAAGATATGATTATTAAACTACTATTTGTTTACGAAAACAAATAAAGTTGTATGACTCTTCTTTTCTGATTGATTTAACTATGAAACTAGATAGGCGCGATTTCATATGCTCTTTTTGGTTGAATTTACCTATCATTTTCTTTGAATGTACGAGAACTGACTTCTACTTGTCCTTAAACTAGTGAAAATATTTAAGATTTTCGTGCCAATTGTGGCATCTTTACGTTAGAAAATACGATACGTTGATATTTATTATGTGTAATGTATGGTTTATGTTTAAATGTAACTTACCAAGAAAAATGCACTATGAGACATCTGACGGAATTGTTTAATGTGAAACGTTTCTTCTTTCATATACTTGTCAACGTGTTCGAAATATTATACTATTTGATTTTTTTCATTTTGCTGTACACCAGTCAAAGAGAAAAAAAGTACCTAAATAGGAAAAAATTACACAGTAATATTTCAACTGATAAAATAAATAGTTTATTTGTATACTCTGATGCCCAAAATTAACGCACCACCGAAAAATTACCATGAAATAGATTTTTTTTCTAAATCGTTTGTAATATTAATTATTTTTGTTTTGTTCTGTTTTGTAAGTTAATTATTCTGGAATGTAAAACCATGCTGATTTTACGTAAAATTTATATCTTCTTTAAATACAGAGTGTAACAATAAAGCTAAATTCAAAATACTGTGGGAATTACCAGCAGCAAAATTAAAATCCATTTAAGACCCAATTGTGGCATCATATTTTCTTAACATTTTCATTTTTATAACACTCTCTTATATTTACTATTAAGGGAGATATACCTAGTGGGAAAATTCTAAAATATTTTTTTTGGGTGTCATTTTTTTCCTACATTATCGATCCTAAACGGACACACGAATCCATATAACAGCCCATTAATGTCTATACAGTGTGGACCATTAATAGTAGGCCCCCTTGAACTATTTGAAGGGTAGATTCTTTTGATTAAAATATGAGGACATAACCAAACATGCTTTAGTAAATTGTTGCTGTGGAAACAGATACAGGGTGTCAAATATTTTCTTTCTTTTTTTTTCAACTATCTCTTAACCGACCTTCTCCCAACTTGATAAGAAAACATTTTTTAAGCTAAGAAACAATAATTTATGTATTACATTTTTCTCTTTTTGTTTATGAAACGTAGTGGCATTTTTGACTGGAAAATCTCATGCAGGAGTCACTTCTACGTAAAAAAGGTACACTTGATAGAACTTGATAATCACAACCGTTTTCGAGAAAACTGCCGCATAGATCTCAAGAATTCTTTGAAAACAAATTCAGTTTGAAAATGTCAAATTGTATTTATTGAAAAGTCTGCTTTGGTGACGTCTGTCAAAATGTCAAACTAATGCAATTGTATGTAAATGACAGAACTAAGACGTCACCAAAGTAAATACAATTTGTCCTTTTCAAAATTAAGTTTGTTTCAAAGAATTCTTGAGATTTATGCGGTAGTTTTCTCGAAACGGTAGAAATTATCAAATTCTATCAAGTGTACCTTTTTTACGTAGAAATGACTCCTGCATGAGATTTTCTAGTCAAAAGTGCCACTACGTTTTGTGAAAAAAAAAAGAGAAGAAATATTCGTCATCAGGTATATTGTATTGTTTTTTAGCTTAAAGAATGTTTCCTTACCAAATTGAGAAAAGATCGGTCAAGAGGTAGTTGAGATATTGCAAAAAAAAAATAATTACAATTTTGACACCCTGTATCTTTTTAAAAATTTTATATTTTATATTCAAGTACTTTATTAAATTTTATTTGACCCGTATTCTTTTATTTTACAATCTAAAGTCATCTTAATAGTGAAATGAATTTAAATTAAGAAAATTTGATTTGCGCCCATCGCCGCGTCAGATGTGAGCGCATGCGCAGTTAGATAAAGGAACTAGTGGAAGCATTATACTCTTCGCCGATTTACTGAGCTTTTTATATCATTGGTACACATTCTATAAGATACTCTTCGCATTTTTCTTGTAAATAATGTTAGTTTTTGGACATTCTAAATTTTGTGATACCAACTTTGTTGTGAAAAAAAACATATGAAAAAAAAAATCGCCATGTGAGGGATCGAACACGAGACCTTTGGATTGAAAGGCAACAACAACAACAACAACAAGCATTTATTAATATTCACATACAATAATGCGTCATTCCGGAGTCCGGCCCGGAGCCAGCCAGACAACCACGGCGAACATCGCCGAGGTGGGTGTGAGGTTGGGCGAGGAGGGTCCGGTTTGACGGTGACGGAAATTAATTGTTTGTTAAAACTCCTGCCTAATGGGGAAAGGCTTAAATTTAACAGCATCGTGCAACGTAGTACACGAGAGTACTTAAAAATAATTAAAATTAAAACTGTAAAACTATGGATTTCGCGCACACGCGAACACTTAAAAATTTTGATTGCTGGCACGGGAAAACAAAACTTAACGAAAAAATCCGTTTGAGACAATTCCACCCTGGTAGTCTTCCTGACGTCAGGAAAGTGTCGTGGATAGTTAAAGGAGTGTAATGTTTTGTGAAATTGTTGTTTGTTAAGAATTTATTGGTCGAGACAGAATTTAGAGACAAAAATGGGCAAGGAACAAAAAAAGTAAAAACAAATAGATTGAATAGAGAGAGGTTGGTTGTAAGTTTTGGTGAGGAGGATTGAAAGGCAAATGCTTTAGCCATTGGGCTATCTCATCTTACCACAAAACTTGAATGAATATCGTTCAAGAATTATATTACAACGGATTAGATTCATTATTATGAAATATATATATTGGTAAAATATATATAAAAAAAAAATTATAGGAAATAACATTTCTCAAGATTTCTATTTAAATACAAATGACAGAAATTATGAAAAAAATTTTTTTTTTATTTAAATGATTAATAACTTTTTTATTTACTGATTGATTTTTTTCAAAAACAATAGGGTTCTTCCTCTAGCTAACGCTAATTTCCTTTCCAAATTTCAATACAATCGAACTTTTCTTTCTTAAGTTATCGTGCTTACAAGAAACGTGACGGACTGACGGACGGACGGACAGACGGACAGACGGACAGACGGACAGACGGACAGACGGACAGACGGACAGACGGACAGACGGACAGATGGACAGACGGACAGACGGCCGGACGGACGGGCTGACGGACGGACGGACGGACGGACGGACGGACAGACGGACATTTTGAAAGTTGTTCAGAATTCGTTCACTAACATAATGATATGAAATTTTTTTCTCTACGAGCGATATTTACTGATTTAGAAATGTGCCGATCAAATACAATATACTCTTCGTTTTTGCGAAGAGTATAATAATCGACGGGCATCGTTTGCTGTTAGCATATAGTCAACAGTGAGTTCTAATGAATGGATTTTGATGAAACCTTGGGCTGTGTTTGTGACGTTAATGACGTTAATAAAAGAGTTGAAAAAAGATCAGAGTAGGAAATGATCGGAAGGAGTTTTGTGACTTGTAGAATTAGGTGAAACAATAAATTTACCTTTTTTGGCCCAAAATAAGATGTTTCTTCTCTTGTGAATTTTTCCGAGAAAAACATATTTTTGAAGATTCCTAAAAGTCGGGGAGGGGAAATGTAAAAGTTGAAAAAAGAAATCGGAAAAAATTCAGATGAGTATGTTATCGAAATACAAGACTTTTTTTTATTTGCAGCGTGTCTGTAAAGTTCGTTTTCACCCAGTTTTTCCGGAAAAACATGAAAAACTACCCCTTTCTTTGAAATTGTAGCGCTATAAAAACATGTAATCTAAAAATTTGAAAAAATTCAGACATATGCACTGAGGCCTTCTAAAACATTTTTTGTCTCTTAGAATTTTTTTGTAACTTGCTAATTTTCCGAGTTACAGGCAGTTTTTCACAATAAATAATGTACTATATTTTGCAAAAAATGTAGTACTATAATTTTTTTTTATAACTGCCTGTAACTCGGAAAATTAGCAATTACAAAAAAATTCCAAGGGCAAAAAATGCTTAGAAGGCCTCAATGTATACGTCTGATCTTTGAAATTTTTAAATTACATATTTTTAAAGCGCTACAATTTCAAAGAAAGCGGTAGTTTTTCATGTTTTTCCGGATAACTCGGTGAAAACGCACTTTGCAGAAAAGTTATAAAAAAAGTCTTGTATTTCGATGATACATTCACCTGAATTTTTTCAGGTATTTTTTTAAACTTTTACATTTCACCTCCACCACTTTTAGGAATTTTCGACTGGCCATATCTCCGAAGATATGCATTTCTCGAAAAAAATCATAAGAGTAAAAATATCTTGTTTTGAGCCAAAAAAAGGTAAATTTATTGTTTCTTTTTCATTTTTGACCTAATTCTACAAGTTACAGAACCCGCGATAAAAGGATTGTTTTCTACCCCTTCCGATCATTTCCTACTCTAATCATTTTTTCAACTTTTTTATTAGCGTCATTACAAACACATTTTTTATCAAGGTTTTATCAAAATCCATCCATTAGCACTCAAATTAGAGATTTTGTTCATTTTAGCACTCTGTTGACTGGACTAACATATCAAAGTAAGAATGGACGTGTCATAGTATTGTAAGGAAATACTAACCTTAAATTTTTAACATTTCGGGATTCGGCACTTAAATAATTCAAATTGTCTACATAAAACACACGTGTATCATATAAAAATCCACTATGGGTAAGTACTCTGAAGTACCTTTCACAAAATTAGGTTCAATTATAAACAAATATTAAACAGACAATGTAAATGTAAACAACAAATCAACAGAGAATTGAATGATCATCAGATACGTCATCATTTACCGCTTCTTTATTTTCAAGACCAATTTGTTCTTGCATGAGATGATTAGAACTTTTTTTAATATGATATATACAATGTATATTTAATATACATTTTAATCATATAACAATATTTTGTAAATTTTGTTGAAGGAAACGACGCTATTTACTAAAGCATGTTTGGTTATATCCTCATATTTTGATCCAAGGAATCTACCCTTGAACTATGGCCTATTATTAATGTAGTTACTACTCAAAAATTTCCACTGTATGCTTTTAAATAGCGTTTACTAGTATTTTTAATTGGCCTTATCTTCATAACCAATGGACAGATGTAGTTTAACTGGGTCTTAAAATAAAGGGAACTAACCATTCTCGTAGAATATGTTATTAGATAGCTCATTTGGAAGAAAAGATCATAAAGAACTTCGTCAGTATTAGCTAGAAGAGTAGTGGTTTTGATTGGTTCTCCAACAATGAGTGTTTTAAAGTGTTTTCCTAAGTAGTATATTAGAGTGACCAGATTGAGGTACCAATATACAGAAAGTAGATAATTTCATATTAATTAAAAAAGTGTGAATGACTGAATTTAAATAAATAATTTAAGTATTTTCTACATATTTTTTTTTTCTTTAAAATGCTAGGAATCGAATCATGTAATTCAATACTTCGTCAGTATTAGCTAGAAGAGTAGTTGTTTTGATTGGTTCTCCAGTGATGAGTGTTGTAAAGTATTTGCCTAATTAGTACATTAGCGTGCCCAGATATATACAGAAAATAGGTAATTTCGTAATAAATAAAAATGTGTGTAAGTTGTGATTTGCTAAATACCTAAATAATATTCTCTAAAATCCCAGATTTTAACGATGTTTTTTAAAGATTTTGGTTTTCCTCATATTTGCAATATTGAACTATAAGTTATGTAGTCCACTAAATTGCCTATCTAACAACAAAAAGCGATTTATTTTCTTTAGATAACTTAATGCAGTGAATGAACATGTTAATTTAATTGTCATATAAAGGGTGACCCACTTAAAGCTCCCGGAGCCATTTTTTTTTAACTAGAACATATAAATAAATGACTTCAGTTTTGTGTGAAAATGGTCAAGGAAGGGAGGGGGGGGGGGGGGGGGGGTGTGATAGAGTTTCCGCATTCCTTAACATAATTTGTACACTACTGACCAAATATTTGTTTCCTTGGTTTTCTTTTATTTTTCAATAATTTTTACGCAAAAAAGGTACTCTTAATACATTGCTCTAGAGTGCCTATTTCTCGAGATATTTGAATTCGAAAACAGGGCTACATAGTATTTTAAATTTCAGTATTACTCATCTCACAAATAAATTTCTAATCACTTTGACATCTAACTAATCCCTTATTGTTTTTATACATAGTAGGCTGAAACAATAATGTTTTTACTTAGTAGGCTAATGATATTTTGTTTTCATAGAACTGTCAAACGTTAGTTTTGCCGTAATAGGAGTTATTTAACAGTTCACAAAACTTATTTATTGATAATGCTCCGTCATAATAATTTGTCGAATACGGAAATGCGAGACATTATCTGTATTTATGCATGTAAAAAAAATTACAATGCATGTGCTGCTTCTCGAAGATATTTGGAATTATATCCTAACAGAATTCAACCGAATCACAAAATTTTAGAAATGTTTACAAGCGTTTAGGGGAAACTGACAAACGGCCCAAACGTGATGTAGGCCGCCCAAAAATAATTAGTGTCGATCAAGAGGATGACGTTTTAGTAAGAATTGCTGAAGATCCTCATCTGAGTACAAGACGTTTATCGGCAACTGTTAGAATAAGCAATGCTTCAGTTTTTAGAATACTCAAGAAAGAATAACTGCGACCATATCATTCCACTCCTGTTCAGAATTTTTTACCTAGGGCTCTTCCTCAGCGTGTGGAATTTTCACAATTTATTCGAGGTAAAGAAAGTGAACACTTTAATTTTATTACAAATATTGCCTTTACCGACAAAGCCACATTCAACCATAGAGGAGTTTTTAATTGGAGGAATGCTCATGTCTGAGATATTGAAAATCCATATTTACCTAGAGAGCCACATGAATTTAAAAAACCGCTGCCCAATGAATCACTACTTCCACATACAGACTTTCTATCCAACTCACTCACAACGACAAAATTTTGCAAGTGGAAATAATTATTTATGGATATAATATTTGAAATCCTCTACCCCAGAAATCCATAAAACGATACCCCACATCGATAGTGGGAAGGGGATGGTGATAGGGGGTGGTAGTGGGGGTGGATGAAGTAAAACATTTTTTTGAGGTTTCTGGTCTTTGTACAGACACTAAATCACAATTCTTTTTCATCCCCTTTAAGGGGATGAAAAAGAATTGTGATTTAGTGATGTGATTTAGTTTCATCCCCTTTAAGGGGGGTGGTAATGGGGGTGGCTAATGCCAAAATTTTTTTGAGACCTTAGTTTCTCTTGTATATACTAAATACTAATTTTATGGACTTTTACCTGCTTGATTTACCTATTTACCCCAAATTTACCTCAATTTACCCCCCAACCCTTCGACGGAACAAGATAAAAGTATAATTTAGTTCCAGATCTCGTTAAAATACATATGTGTACCAAATTTCAAGTCAATATCTGCTTAAACGGTTCCAAAGTAAACGTGCGCACAAAAAAAGTTACAGACAGACAGACAGACAGACAGACAGACAGACATACAGACAGACAGACAGAATTTTTTACTTTACTATACTTCCACTGGATGTGGAAGTAATTAATGTCAGGAATTATGACAACAAATACAGAATACTGCCGATTTTATCAAAAACCAGTCGAACATATTTTTTAAAGTATGGAGATTTTTTGGCACAAGATTAAGAAAATGCATCGAAGTAAATGAAGTCCAATTTGAACATTTATTAAAATAAATTATTACTACCTACAAAACGTATTGTTTTATTTTCAAAGCTTTTTCGAATTCAGATATCTCGAGAAAGAGACACTCTAGAGCAATGTATTAAGAGTACCTTTTTTGCGTAAATATTATTGAAAAATAAAGGAAAACCAAGAAAAGAAATATTCGGCCTGTGGCGTACAAATTAGGGGGGAGTGGGAAACTCCTACACCCCCCTCCACCCTGACAATAGTAAGGAACCAGTTCTCTTCCCTAATATTATGCGTCTTGGACCACTAATACTATCTACCAAATATGGTATAGACATATCAAGTAATTTTAAAATAATATGTGAATATAATTTTTTAATTTTTAATTTCAACACCCTGTATTTCAGTAAGGAGGCATATTTTATCTAAGGCTAGGGATTCTTCAGTTAGCGTATGACCAATTATAATGAAACATCCTTTATATCATTGCGATTTATTTATGATATTCGTTTATTTCTTCGCTGTTCGTTCGCAGTATGCTCGGTCCTTTGCTAGTTTGTTCATAATCTTCTCAATTGTTATTTTCCAGGTGTAGCACGGTTTTTCTGTTTTTAGTTTGCTGCGGTTCAACGCTTTATTCAGTAGATGTGTTGGTTTCCTTCTTTGGACATGTGCCCATCATTTCATTGGGTACATTTATATCCTTTTTGTAGTTGTCTTCCCTCCTATTAATGTTGAAGTTTTATATTTGCTTTAGTCCTATTATTTTTGCAAGTAGTTGGATGATTCATGAAGCTCCTTTCAGCTCCTCTCAGACTTCTTGTATTGACTTTTGCCGCTGCCGCATTTTTAACTCGTATTTCATCGTTGGTAGTATGATGGCTATGTAT
Source organism: Rutpela maculata (assembly GCA_936432065.2). Classification (NCBI taxonomy): domain Eukaryota; kingdom Metazoa; phylum Arthropoda; class Insecta; order Coleoptera; family Cerambycidae; genus Rutpela; species Rutpela maculata. The sequence continues at coordinate 346,286,238 of OW386285.2, forward strand.
ATCCTCTTAATCAGCCCCCATGGTTGAATTGTCCTTGTAACTCTGTATACCTCTCTCCTTTACAGTTCCTCTTCTTTTCAAGTAGATTGTCGGATATATTTCTAAATATTTCAATTTGTTCATCATTCTTAGGGAGTCGCCGCCTATTTTGTATTCTGCTCCGCTGACCAGACTCCCTTTTTTTGACGGATCTCGCACCGTAATTAGACTATTCTTGAAGTTTATTTTCAGTCCGGATGTGTCCAGATGCGGTTTCAAGTTTTCCAGAGAGTTGAGAATATCCTGTTCTTCTTCCGAGATGATTAGAAGATTATCGGCATATGCTAGTACGATACGTGTTTTTAATGTTTCTGTGTACTTGTTAAAATTTGATGTTTTCTTTATTGTACTTTGTATCACTTGATCTAAAACCGTGGTAATAGTGAGAGGTATAGGGGGCACCCTTGCTTAATTTCGATTGTATTTTGTTCAGTTTCCGTCATCTGTCTGAACCATTGCATTTCAGTAGTTTCGTAAACGCAGCCTTTTATCATCTTGTATATTTATTAGGCGGTGCAGTACTCCTTTTGCCGCGTGGGATATTGACTATGGCCTCATGACCAGAACTCGGAAAATTAATCTCTGTGATGTCAAAATCAGGGTTCGTTTTAGGTCAGCGCGGAAAGATTTTTATGCAAGTGTGACACAAAATATCTTACCTTGAACTTTTTTTAGGGAATTCCGTAATATCCAAAGTTAATATGGTCAGTTTATTATAAACACGCACTGTCACTATCAGTAGAGCCACTAGCACTCATATGCTTTTGTGAGGAAATATGTCTATTAAAATTTGTTTCAGATGTCCAGGAAATTGTTTTATTGCAACTACTACAATAAAAATCTGTTCCATCAAATTACAGTCCTGGAAAATCGCGAATCCACAAGTATACTGCAGCTGGAGATGCACAAGATATTTTTGTATACCGTCGACTCTGTACAATATCACACTAGGTTTGTAGATACATACATATATACATATGGCTAAATTTGTACTACGGATTGCGAAACTGCGACCTCAAGAGGTCTACCTTTTCCCTTCAAATGTTGACATAAATGCCCAGAATTGCCACAGTGTAGGTATAGTAAAAGGGATTTTGCCAAAACAATGTTTCACAATTTCGGCGGCATCGTCGTTAAAGGAGATAATAAAACCGCATTAATAAGAAACCGCCGTACATTGGAATGTAATGTTGACACTCGATCAGGGTCGAATACCTTCAACATTGTAGTTGTAAAAGAATCAACTACGTCTTTAGGTAATTGTCATTACATTTCCCAAATGTAGTAGATTTCCGGTAAAAGTAGATTACATGGTAATATTTTAATATGAAATAAAATTCATTTTATCACGTTGTGTGCATTTGTGATGCACACGGTACATGGCAGTTTTATACTATTAATCCTTGACTTTGTTTGTTATGTATCATTTAATGTTATATAAAAATGGTTTGTTTTATTGGGAAAAAATGTTTTATGTTGCCAGCAGCTTATTGGGTCTTTATATTTAATTATTATGAAAATAAACATAAAAAACACGCCACACATATTTAACGGAACAGGAAAGTACGTGTTTCATTCAAAATAGTTTTTTTTATTGGACTAGATATGTATTACATGTTTTTGTAAGAACCATTACCGTTTTTAGGTTAAACTTATTACAAAAAATACATTGTACATACAATATATACAATACATACAATACATACAATACTTACAATACATACAATACATACAATACATACAATACATACAATACATACAATACATACAATACATACAATACATACAATACATACAATACATACAATACATACAATACATACAATACATACAATGCATACAATACATACAATACATACAATACATACAATACATACAATACATACAATACATACAATACATACAATACATACAATACATACAATACATACAATACATACAATACATACAATACATACAATACATACAATACATACAATACATACAATACATACAATACATACAATACATACAATACATACAATACATACAATACATACAATACATACAATACATACAATACATACAATACATACAATACATACAATACATACAATACATACAATACATACAATACATACAATACATACAATACATACAATACATACAATACATACAATACATCAATACATACAATACATACAATACATACAATACATATAATACAATGAATATTTCACTATTTCGTCGTTTTCCTGAATGTTTCAAAGGGTGTTTGCAATAAAACATTATATCTATATGAGAGCCGTCTCTGGCGCCGACATAAAATTGCCGAGCCTTGCCCATGACGGATAGTATCAAATGCCTTTTGGAGATTTATTGCCACGATGTGTACTTTTGTCCTTCTCTCCATGTTTCTTTCATGATTGATGAAAAAATAATTGACACTGACTGAGCGACATGCAATATATTTTTACATTTTATGTGCAATACATAAGTTCCTAACAGTTATTCAATGTGAATTTCGAAAATAATTGCAGCTTCTGGAGAAACAAAAAGTACTAAATTTTTCCAAAAAAATATTTCACATATTGGGGGAATTTACAGCTTCCATGGCATATAGTATAAACGAGTGCTAACTAAATGGTTTATAGAGAACGTGAGAGATTTAGTTATATACAGTTAAATTAATATGACTGTGAGTACACAACCAATAATTTGTCGAATGTGTGGATTTCAGATAGCCAAATTAACGATATTTGTAGATATTTAGGGGTTTTGCAGTCAGAGTTTACGTCTGTTGCAGGAATAAATTGCCGCTGTGTAATCCATGAATAGTCGATGAACATCGCTAAAAACAGTATGAGCTCGTTATTTAATTGCGAATTGCTATTATTTCATTATGTCCGTATAAATTTCAGCGCTATTCGAAATTTATGCGCCACATAACTCATTAATGAATTTGTAATTGCCCAATAAATGTAGATTTTAAGTAGAGTGCTTCTATGCATTCTAGTAAATAAAATTATGAGCCATTAAATCGGAATACGAATTTTGTAAAAATTATTCAGCTCTATACAAAGACGAGCATTTTTAGTCGATTAATCAATCAAGACTAACGACTACTCATTTATATTTTATATCTTTGCTATTTTCTAGAAGGTACATAAACTTTTGAAAATAAAAACAAATAACTAATTAACAATAACAAAATTTATGTAAAGATAAAAGAGAGGGTAGGGCAACTGACAACATAAACGGAGATACAGACAGATTTATAATACACTAAAAAGGTAAACAGATACGGTAGCGTAAAAAGGTAAAAACATATTTGTTGGCAAAAGGCCACAAGACACAAAATATTAGTGCAAAAAGAAGTGATTAGTTGGCCAACGTATTTATCATTAAATAACAGGTTAAATGACATCTTACTAATAATCTAATTGTGATATTTTATATCAAACAAATCTCTAAACGTAAATAAAAGTAGTACATAAGAATGAAATACATAGTAGCATTTAAGCTACGAGGTACATGCAAAAACGAAAGGTACAGAAAATTATTTACAACTATTAAATAACGAATTTTATTAATAGTCTTTAAGAGACAAAACGCGCAATCACGAAAAAACGAAATGCTGCACAAAGCATTGAAGGTACAAACAAATTGGCATCTTTGGGTCACAACATAAAAGAAAGTTACTGTAAATTCGCCACGGTTGCCACCAGTTAGCTGGTAAACACAAAATAAAAACATAAAGTACTTACAGAATATCTGCAAAAAGGGATTAAGGCACTGCACACTACAAACTCAAATTATAAGTTGGTATCAGCCGTGGACTTTATATAGTACTGCATAAATATAACATTTTTGGTATATTTCATACTTACACTGTAATATTTTCTATAATTTACTTCTCTTAAAACAAACATAATCTCATATCAGATTTTTACAGATTATGCCCATATTTATGAGACAGATTATACTGAATATTTAGTAGTTGAACTAATTGTATAATTCACCATAGTTCTTTAACTACACAACTTAAGATCAAGGCTCAAATTTTAGCCATCTTGACCGAAACAGGGGACCCACTAGACTAGTCCAAGATCAATATGGTTCTCCATAAAATTTATATTTCTATGGCCCCCACGGAGAGGGTGCAAAAACCGCGTCATTGTTAAAAGTCACCAATCAGATTTCTTCGTGCCTCCGCAATACCTTATATGGAAGGATTATGTCATAGGCCGCGGGCTCTCTTCCCATCGCAGTAGGAGGTAAACAAATCCCGCGTTTGACCACAAGACCTAATATCTATAGTGGGAATCACCAAACGTGCATACTACACGCTTATAGTCGGTTTCACGGAAAATGCACGTTACAATACTTTAGTCGTGACTAATGACTAATGTTTAGTCGTGGATGTACCGACTGATGATTGGTTAGTCATAATCTAGACTAAGGACTCATTTATTCATTGGTTATGACTTACATATGTAACGCATTAAGACCTGCAGACTGATGGCAAAGTGACACAGTGACTTTTTTTTAAAATCAGTCTGCAGGTCTCATACTTAAGCATTCGAAAAGTTTTCTTAAATCTTCGTTTTTTAATTGTCTATCGATCTATCAAGCCAGATTTTCGATTTTTGTCTTTAATTTTTCAAAATTTTTGATGAAGAATTTGAAAAAGTCAGGGACAAAAATCGAAAATCTGCTTGACAGATCGATTGGAAATTAAATCGTTCGATTGTTACGTAATTGCAACTATAGCACTCATAAACAGTTAAAATCTTCAAGCAAAATATTTCACGCATAGCAGTTCTACATAATATTTCATTCGAATTATAAGGCCGCCAATATAAAAACGTTAAAAGCCAACTTTTGCATTGTGACAGCCCACTGGGAAACGTATTTTTACTGTGCTACGGCCATTTGCATAACCACACGTACATCCCGTTTCAAAGGCGGGCATTTTTGCCGGCGTTTAGCTCCAAAGACCTGTAAATGCCGACTAAAAGCTGTCTCGAAGACAATTTATTCCTATTGATAACCATTAGCCAAGCAAAGTGGTCAACGTTGTTTACGAATAACTGAGAATTGTGCGTTATTAAACTCCGCTTGTATAGGCGACTCTTACTATTTATTACTTTTTGAGAGAAGATTAAGTGCAATTGAATTTTTATTGTTAATTGCAGGATGTTTATATGTGCGTTGATATGTTCATTTCTTGGCTTTAACGGTCTTCTGTAATTTCATTACCACTTAATATATTATACAGGGTGTCTATTATAAACCAGTTCAAACTCTATCAGTACTCTCTTCAGTCAAATCTCATATTCGCAGTTCTGAGATCATCCACAAGGTGTACCATCTCGTATACTACCTTATAATCACCTACCCGTGATGTTTCTGGATTTTATTATTTGCTCGGCATACAATAGTAATATCCATTTTGTTATAATTTACGCTCAAACCGTACTCAGACCGTATTGCTTGTTAGTTGCCCAGAATATGTGAGTTCATCTTTGCCTGTAGCGACTAAAGTGGTATCATCTGCAAATCTTAAGTTATAAATCTTAGTTACGTCACATCATGTGGTAGTTATAGATATTAAAGAAGTCTGATGACAGAATGTAGCCCCGTCTGACGGATTTACCAATTTTATATTTGTCGAGCTTAGTGACTTTAACCAAAGCAAGGTTTTCCTCATATAATTATCGATATCTGGGTATTCCCATTTGCAACAATGCAGCCCATAGTTTGTATCAGTCAACATTGTCAAATGCCCTACGGTAGTAAACCAAACAAAGTTACGTAATATTCTCTTCCCTTCTCGGTAAGTTTTTAGTATGACTGCCTCCATTTCTAATTTTGGAATTGAAAGTTCGCATTCGTTATCTTTCTGGCAGTCATCTTCTCACTCACGATCACTTTCAAAAAGTTTTTTCAGTGTTGGCACCAAACTTTCTTCTGATTCTGATTCCCGCCAATTTTTAGGATACCATTGGAGTTCCTAGTGGCTGTACAACTACAACTTACCTTTACTCTATCTTTATCTATCAACATCGTAACCTCAACCTCTCTATCTATCCCTTTTCTGTAGGTAAGTTCATTATTTTATCCATTTGTTCTTTTTGTCCCCAAATTCATCTCTCGGCCAATAACTTCTTTGAAAATTCCAACCTTTAAAAAACTACAACTTTTTTATACTCTACTTTCCTGACGGCAAGAACACCACCAGGGTGGTAATTAACGACAATTTACAGTTTTCGTCCTTAGTTTTAGGCCATGTGGGCAGTGTAGTTGACATTGTTGTTTTTAAACCCGCCCTAGGCGGATAGGAGTCAAACCTGTTCCAATATTTGTTACTGTTCAAGCCAAACGGGACCTGCCTAGTGCAACCCACATTCACCGCCGTGGTTGTCTGGTTGGCTCCGTGCTGGTTCCGGCTAGGCGCATTCTTGTATTTTAACTTTAAATACATTTTTATTGATTGATTTAAAATTTTAAGTTGGAGCAAAAAAAAACTTCTTTCTGTCGCGTCGGTCTGTCTGTTGGTCGGGTAACTTTTTGGTGCTCACGATTACTCTGGAACCGTACTTAACTAATTTTTGAGATTATCTTGAATGTATGAACCAATCGACCAATTCTGTCCTCGGATTCGGATTCAGAGCATGAAAATACTTGGGAATATACTAGTGTAGTGCCCAGGCCAATTTTTTTTGTGGCTGTGTTATTTACATTTACAAATTTTTTTCCATTGTGAGAGACTTGGGTAGAAAATCTGAATGTGGAAGTAGTGGTTCCTTGGGCAGCGGTTTTTTGCTAGGTTCTACACCATTAACAGCTTAAGCTTTCAGGGTTTTTCTGTCTTGTACTTTAGTCAAAGTTTCAGGAATTATCCAAGGTTGTTTCACATTTCTACGTATCTCCCTATCATTCAATATTTACGTTAAATTTAATTAACTTTTTAACCAAAGTGGTTTTTAATTTAATATCGTGTATTAGTACTGAGAAATACACTAAGATAATTCAGAAGATATTTGGAAAAATGTTTCAGCACGGTCAGTTTTGACACTCTGTATATCATATCAAATTTTCCAATTATTTCTGATCCACTCCTAAAAGATTAATTAGATGCCTTGAGTTCGGCTACCAACGTTTCATTAAACATCTATTTATCGAGGACTTTGGCTAGAAGTCAAGATATTTTCAACTTTATTTTCATTGGTTTCAATTAATTATAATGAAGTAATATTTAAAACAGCGTGAGTTAGTTTAACTGTTGATTAATAACAGTGCAAAACCAATAAACACGGTATTAATTACTAATTGCGTTAAAATTTATGCGTGAATATGCGACTTGTTCCAGTTTCAGAACTCGTCTGAGGGTTTTTAAGAATTTTCTTATTTTTGTAGTAATGGCATGTACAGCAATACTGAGTGGGTTCTAAAATGTCTCGTATAGAGATAGTTATCGTAAGACTTGTTTGCTAAAATTTATTTTCGATTTAAGACACGACTATAAAATCATCGCTAAATGTCTTTGTCATAACATGAACCTATTATTATTATGTCACAGAAAGTCAATAATTTAGGGTTTACCCCATCCACCTTATTGAATTTAGTTCAAGTTACTCAACTATTATTATGCCGTAATAACTATTTATTTATTTAGAGCATTACGATAGGCTTAATAATGCTTATAACAACGTGTGTTTATGCTAAACTTAAACTGTCATAGGCTTATATATAGAACAGAAATAATCTTCCAATGAAGGTGGAATAGAGAAATACATTAATTGCAGTATATTAAATGGGACATCACTACACACACTAGCAAGCTTTCCATTTGAAAGTTCCCGGAGCCAAATTTTGATAAAACTGAAAATTTTCGTATGTAATATCACTAGTGCTTAAAATTTTATCGAAAATTTTTTCGAAAGCGTGTTGCCTGGTAATATAACGAGTGCAAATTGGCAGTTTATTATCTGATTAAATCCCGACCGCTTTAGCGGGAGGGATTTAATCTTTGATAATAAACTGCCAATTTGCACGAGTTATATTAACTAAGGGCGACTTAGCTTGAGAAAAAATTTTTAGATAAAATTTAAAGCACGAGTGGTATTTGAGGAGAATATTTCACGAATAAATAATTCATTAAGTACATCTTCAATATTATGTTTTCTCATTAACTGCCTTCAGACGTTTTCTTGTCACTTTTTGGAGTTTACTGACCTTTATTTTCAATTTCATCATTAATTTGATATACAGAAATATTTCCAAACCGACTCATATTGTCAAAACAGCAAATCTGAAACAAACGCAGTAGAAACAACGGAGATTCCCTATATTTTAAAATAATCTAGTGACGTTTCCATGGCAACTAGTAAATAAAACGAGTTGAAACCTTAGATATTATAATATATAGACTGGCTTAACACCTTTCAGGCGTTTCTGAGGTGCAATACGACGAGGAACGATAGAGAGAGCACTACTTTAGTACCGATGTCTCGCCCAAATAAAATATACACCCATGGTTCCGAGATTGACATAGAGAGCGCCATCTAGCGCTACAAGTTATATTCCATAATAAATAAATGTTCATCGACTCATATTTACGTATTTAATCCTCACTTTTAACTTACGAAGTTTATGAATTATGTTGAGGTTTGCTTTGTTAAGCAAAGAGAATTTTAAATACAACAAATTATAATGTTTGATGCACAGCTTTGGTTCAACGAGTTACTTTTTGGTAGATTACCATAATATGTAAGTACTATACATTTTTAGTTTGTTCCAGAGCGAATGTGTACTTGACATTTATAATAAATGATTTGCTTACCTTTGTAACTACGTTATTGAGCTATTGAAAGCTGTGCTTGACTTGTTCCTGTATTATGAGCTAGGTATATTAAGTACAATCTTTGTGTGTAATTGTTACCTGATTTAACACTAGGAAAACTGAAATAGTTACAGATAGGCAAAAGTTACAGCCTATATATTTCAGACAAGATTCGCTTTGGAATTGAGGTGTGTTTTTGTTTGCTACTACATAATACAATATTACAATTTACAAGGTAAGTACGTTAACAATTAATAATAAGCTAGAGAAGATATTTATAGATAAAACTTAAAAGCTCGAGTTGCCCTATTTGCCAAAAATATTTCACGACAAAAACGTCAAAAAATTTTCGCATATTTGCCGCTGCAGCGACCTAAAAAATTAGAGCGATAAATTTTGCATGTTGGTCCTGTCAAAAGCCGATCTAGCTTGAATTACCACTAATAATGACGTTTGATTGGTGCGATGTTTTGAAAAAACGGGCTCTCATTGGCTATAGCGTTAATGAGTGAAATAATCACTTATAATATCCCTAGAGCTTAAATTATTTCCGGAAATTTTTTCGAGGTCATGAATTTTCTTAAAATATTCATGAACGAGGAAAAATTTCCGGATACTAATTTAAGCTCGTGGGATATTCGGTAAGAAAATTTCACACCATTATTTTATAAATATTATGCCAAAATTGAACATTTTTATTACGAATGACAAAAATTCATTAATTATAGTGAGCCATGAAATAACAACGGGTGGTTAATAAAATACGAAATTTCTTAGGGAAATAATATACCATTCTCCAAGTTTAGTTACATGAACTTTTTATAAATAACTTAAAAACATATTATATTTCCGTTTTTTATTAACTTTGATCTACTAAAATTGGTGGAACATCATTTATTTCTGATATTACTTAAATGCGACCACAGGGAATGTATTCATTCTTGGCGCCGAGACAATAATTGACAACTTCTCGGCGGCCATGGAATAATAAAAGGTAACAAGATAGTAATGGCAGCCGCACTTACAGACGTCAATTAGATTAAGTTTTACATTCTAATCATAACAAAATTTGATTATCAGCCAAAAGAATAAAGTGCTTGGGCATATAGCACAAACATGGCTCCAGGTTCTAAAACATGATTGTGTATTTTGTGCAAAAAATATTCAGAAATTGAAAAATATCATCGTCAGCTTACTTACTTGTCACAATTGGTTGAGCATATTCATTATGAATAAATATTGGATGTAAAGCTATTCAGAAGAATCCAAAAATATCTACTAAAATCTTCAAGCAAATTTAATAGACTATCTAAATTAAAATTAAATAAAGTTGTGTCGAAATATTTCATATATTTTATTAAACATAGACATTTACAAAGTTCAGTCTTCAGTCCTATTTATTCTCCATTAAGACGAGAAGAATTCTTGCTAGATTTCCAAGTACACTTAAATTTAGTTACTTACATGTGTTAAAATTTGTTAGTATAACATTTATTATTGTGATACCCACAACTCTATTTTTGTAAACAAAAAAATAAATATTAACATATTAATTTGTGTACTTATAATGTCCTCGTGAATATCCTCCTTTGCGTCGCCAAATAAATTTGATTCTAAAAGCACTCCAACTCCCGTCTCTTTACTTTGACATTTTAAATGACAGAAAAATTTCCACTTATTAATTTGACAGAATGTAAAAAATTTCCGAAAATTTTTTGGGTTGCCATGGTAACTTAACAAAAAACAAGCCTCTGATTGGTTAAAAAATGTGGTGTGAAATTTTCAATAAAATATTGGAATATTTTAATATTTGAAAGTTTCCAAAATTCGAGGAAAATTTTCTTTGGGATCTTTCGGAATATTAAAATATTTTACTGAAAGCATTCATCTTTTATCAAAATTTCGTTCTGGAAACTTTCATATGGAAAGTTTCCTTTATCCTGATTTTTATTAAAACTTCGTTCCGGAAACTCCCGAAAATTTCCAGGAAAAGTTTATTGGAAAGTTTCCTTACCCATATCTGCATAAATGTCCAGAAAAAATCGAAAAAAAAGATATTCCGGCGCCTTGTAAAAAATAATGTCGCAATTAATATCAATATCAAGCCATAAGCATTTAAGTCCAGCCAAAAAATGTCAAGTATTTTTTACAACGCAAAACAGAAATCACAAAAATAAAAAATCAGGGGTTTATAAGCTCTCTTGCTAAGAAGGCAATAGCTGTTACATCTGTCAAATATAATGGACATTTTAAGATACATGGAACATTTAAAATCATTGAAAAATAATAAAAACAAATAAAATATTGCAAAGCATTTTTTAGTAACAGACCATATTTTTCCGACAATAAACTGGTGGTTTTGCAATAATCAACAGAGTCTAGAAGATTATATACATTAAAAGCAATTGATATATTTACAAATACTGCACAGTGGGCAAAAAATACAAGTCGGAGGTCAAAATTCTAAAACTCTCCATACCTTCTTGAAATATTTAGAGACTACTGGGAAAAATCTTGAAAAAATTTAATTTGAACTCGAGGGTGAGATATAAGAGTTAAATAAAAACAATGTAGAAACATTTCGAAATTTATAATATAAACTAAATAGATTTCGAACACTCTGGGAAAAATACTGGAAAAATTTAATCTGTACTTGGAGGTGAGATATAAGGGTTGAAAAAAAAAAACAATGTGGAAAAATTTCGAAACTTAACATAAACTAAATAGAACATTTCGGAAAAAGCAGTGAAAAAATTTAATCTGTACTCGGGGGGTGAGATGTAGAGGTGCAGCTGTATGTTGTCCTGTAGTCCTCAGTTTCATTTTCGTTGCATGCTTAAGTTCGGGTGTTTTTTCAACAGTTCTGCCGTCTTTCGTCGTTTAGTTCTCTCACTACTTGATTCATAGTCTTTCGCTGGAGGGCCTACTCCAGATGATGATGGTATTGGTACTTCTGGAATGGCAGCTGAAGTTTCCACTGGAACTGGTGCCAGTAGCGTGGGCACGATGAAAATAATTTATTTTTGCAGCCACGATGAGTATTTATTCAAGAACTTAGTTTTACTTCTACCGCTGTTAGTCCATCTGCGACTAATTTCATTGCACAGTAGATAAAGCTTTTGCTTCGAATCAAACATTATTTCATCTGCATAATTTTCATCTCCAATAACATGACAAACTCGGATGTAAACATATTTGAACTTATCAGCAGCAACTCCAGTTGTGTCATGCCAAAAATCAAACATTTTCTGCCGATTTAATTTTATTCCCTCCATAATTAATGAACTCACTAAGGTTTCATGCAACGAAATACAAGATTATGCAAATTATTTCATTTTTTTTTTTTATTTAAAACAGTCACCCTTCTCTGTTGCTCCGACCCTCTGGTAGTACCGGCAGCCACTCCCCATAAAATATTATTAGTAATCGTGCATTCAATTGTTTCAATTGTTAAATCACTGGGCGAGCAAGTTTATCACACCTGGCGATTCATGCAGTTGCATGAATAAATTGAAATTTTATATAGAGGCGCAAGTAGGCGCAGCTTATCTTTATGCAGGCAGATAGTAGACACTTCAACTAACGTCACTGCGAATAATCACGGCACCCCGACGCACCTGGAATTTTGTAAGTCTACGCAAAGTGGATCTTTATCTATAACACTTATCTATTTACACTATTATAAACAATGTTCTTAAACTAAATAATTTTTTAAACAAATTCGACAGTCTATGTAGTATTCTTCACTATATACATGTGTCTTATATACAAAACAATGTTCAATATTGTTTTTTTTCACCCCTTATATCTCATCCCCGAGTACAGATTAAATTTTTCCAAGATTTTTCCCAGTAGTCTCTAGATATTCAAAGAAGGTATGGAGAGTTTCAGAATTTTGACCTCCTACTTGTATTTTTTGCACACTGTGTACTGCAATAACCCGAATATAAACCTCGCGAAGTTTCATTAGTTCATATGATTGTTATTTCACTTATGTTCCCCAATATTTGATTTCCCGAATTCTCTCTTTCTAGAATTGTTTCTTGTTCATCAAGCCTCATACCGAAAGGTGTAGATCACCCACATAATATATACCACACTTCCAACGAAAACTGTAAATACACTTTTTGGAATTTTCACCAGCTTAATTTTCATAAAGCAGATCTTATTGTGATACTCGTATGAAAAACCATTCATACAGAATATAGAAAACTTATTTCTGTTTCTTCGTAATTTATCCGACAAATCATGTATATATGGAATTACTGCTTAATTCTTCATTTTTGATACAAGCTGCAATTTTATTAAGTATAAGATCAAAGAGATGGTTTCGTTATTTAAATGCTACTACTACTACAGGGATTTCGGCGTGATGAAGAAAAGTATATCTAGTTTTTATCGAACTACTGGCCCTCACTATCTTCTACATGAATATGAATGACATAGTCGGTCACGTAGAAAAAGAAAACATTGCTTTCTGCTCTCCTAGTGTCGCTCTAAAAAAAAATCCAACCGAAAGTGACCTTTATTTGCAATTTCGTCCATAGCTGTTAAAAAAACCTTAACCAGAGTGTTCATAGAGTACTAAATTATTGATTTAATTATAATTCACCTTGATATGCCATCAGATAGTCCCATACGGTCTCCGCTTTGATTATACCCAAGTAGCACAAGGAGTTGTATCTTGGTCATCATCATGTTACAACAGCTAAAAAGGTATGGCTATTTGGTAATAGTGGCTGTTATTAAAACTGAATTATTGCGTTTTGAAAACGTACTGGTGACGAAAATGGGGAACCACAGTGGCGCAGCCAGAAAATTCATCTGGGGGGAGCCAATAGAACCGGCCTCCCCAGAGGTTGAGGAAAACTTTTCAGAAAATGGTTGAAAACGGATGTGTATAGATTCCTCTACTAGATAAAATTGGCATTAATTACAAAATATTAATTTCAAGAGATATTTGGATACTGCTTTTAGTCCCCTCAAATTAGTCAAAAAATTGCTGTTGTATGGAAAATCTTCCCACAGTTATGAGACCTGTAAGAAGTGAAGTATTTGGGTTGTCTAATCATGATTAAGGGTGGTTTTGAATGAATTTTAGCGTTCTTCGTCTTTTTCTCTATTTTGAGGAAAAACTATCCATTTTGGTGAAAAATATCGAGAGCAAAGTTGTAGAGCATAAAATTTCCTATAAGTTCTGCATCTACCATTTTTTTTCAAACTCCGCTTAGTTTCGCCGCTAGAGGGCACGAAAGAAATAAATATACATATGGACTTTTGCACCTTTATTTAGATTTTGAGCCAAAATTATGCATTTTTATGAAAAATTACGTGAGATCAAAGTTGTAGAACATAAAATATATATATTTTTACGAAAAAAAAAAATAGAACAAAAGATAGTGAATTTTATGTTCTACAACTTTGATCTCATGTAATTTTTCATAAAAATGCATAATTTTGGCACAAAATCTAAAAAAAAGGCGCAAAAGTCTATATGTATATTTATTTCTTACGCGCCCTCTAGCGGCGAAACTAAGTAGAGACAAAATTTATAGGAAATTTTATGCTCTGCTACTTTGCTCTCTTGATATTTTTCACCAAAATGCATAGTTTTTCCTCAATATAGAGAAAAAGACGAAAAAACGCTAAAATTCATATATATGGTATATATTTCTCAAAAACCACCTTATTTTAGAACTGCAAGGGGTAAAAATCATGTTTAGACAACCCAAATACTTAACTTTTTACAGGTCTCATAACTGTGGGAAAATTTTCCTAAACATTTCCTAATTTGAAGGGACTATTTGTACTAATAGTGATTATGCTTCTTTATTTTTTGGTTCAAGGAAGACGGCTTGGGGGGGGGGGGGGGGGGGGGCCATGGCCCCCCCCCTGGCTGCGCGCCTGGGGAACCATATGTTGGTCTTCAAAACGCAACTGGAACCAAATGGCCATAACGCATTTGCAACTCATTTGGCTCTCTTTTTGATTTTTGTGGCTGCTTTATTACTAGTTATGAAATGGCTCTTACGACGAAAGGGGCGATGCACCTATCTACTTCACCGTGGCTAAATCATGACTTTTCGGTGTTAAATAAAACAAGAACACTATTATAGCCAACTTTTTTTTTCTTTAAGCAGGTGTTAGATAAAATGGACGTCTATCATACGTATAGTTTGTTCATTTTTAAAATTATATGAACATCATAATTGCGTATATGGTCAATCAAGAGGATTAAATTTTATCAACACACGAATTTTTTCTGTAAACTTAGACTAAACTTATATAAAATACTCATAAAAACAAAGAAACTTCTAAATTTTAGGTACCTATAATTAAATTAATTTGAAATATATACATACAAACATATTGTAATTTCAAGAAGCACAATAGACGGTGAGGTTAGGTATTAAAACATCGAACTAGTAAATCAAAACGTCATTTTACAGGTATGATTAATAAAGTATTGAAAACATGTCGGCAAGTTGTCATAATTTGACATATTATGCTTTCGCTAATGATGCAGGAAATAAGCCAGAATATGACTGTAAAAGATCTAATAAACTTTTTTCTTCAAATGGCAAATTTAACCGGCCATATTGGCCAAACTATTACCAGAAAATTGGTTAAAGTGGTTAGCGAGTTTTCGCATCAAAATATGTCTAAACTATGAAAGACATAACCTCCCTTTTAGTCTTTTTACGTTTCTTTTGACTGCCTTTGTGAGGAACGGGTTACTTTGCACTTTGACTTTTGTGTCTCCAACGTTTTTTTTATCCTTTCTCCAACCTAAATAAAATTTGTTACCAAAGTTTATGAAAATATATTGCATGGTCCAAACTATCGAGGAGCAAATTTGCCTTGGTGCAGTTCCTTCAAGATAGGTAGGTAGTAAATAGCCAACTGGACTGGTCAAATACAAAAACATACATTTTTGACTAATCCGCTATCAAAACCAGACTCAAAATGATTCCAGCAACCATGTACAATAAAAAGGAATAATATTAAAATGTTAATGATGGCTAGAGCCATAGAAAATGAAATATCAGGATTCTTGAACACTGATGCAGAAGATAGGTTGACACTTTCACTTTAACAATCTAAATGTTTATATTAATGCATAAGCTTTTGTAGATGCAAACGTCAACGAAAACACCCCGTGAAAAGTGTTATGCCGCTATAAGTATCTACTATTTGAACATACATCTAGGCGACATTCCTTTTCCAATAATATGTAGAACTATGCTTATATTTTCTTTTACATTTCATTCTTATTTTTCTGTTGATATTAAACTTATTTGCGTATGTATAAAGTTTTCAACATTATCAATACCTACTTGTTTTTTGGTTATATTTTTATCTTGTCGTTTGCCTCAATTTAGATCTTAATGTGTACAAAATTACTTCTGAAATAGTAAATGACTATTTTAGAAGTAAGAATAAGGTATGAATAACGATAATTTTTCATTATTGTTTTAGTCATAATTCGATAATAACAGCTAATAGACTAGTAGATGGTGACAGAAAATCAAAACTGATAGCCTACCGTCTGCAAGTAATTTAGTCAGTATTATGTATATAATAAAGCTCAATTTTTGGTACTTGCATAAAAAAAACAATGTTTTCAACTGATAGCTCATAATTCGAAACTAAAGGAATAAAAATATGTCGGAAGCGCTTTTGCAGACAGTTCTGTCATGCACCAAACCTTATACAGGGTATTCCAAAATGTATCAAATTTTAGTAAAAAAAAAATGATAATTCACCGTCTGCAAACAATACAAAATAATGATTCTGGCTCATGAAGACGAGTAGGGGAAAGGTGCAGACGTTTACGATATGCATATCACCATATTGTGCGCATGTCAACTTGTTATTTTTTTTTTATAACTTTGAACAATTTTTTACCGTTTAATTATAGTTTTTTTAGAAAATTTAGGTTGCAAAACTATTGTAAACAATGTTTTCAGACGAATCCAATATGCACGGTTGTCCATTGAATTCTATAAACTTGTAAGAAAACTTTTACCGATTATTAACTGTCTGCAACTTGCTACAAAGAAAGGTTATTAATTCGATTACGCAATTATTTAATTTGCAGACAATGCGCACATGCACTAAAACCACAGATATATACCAAAAACAACTATCTATATCATCTGCAACTTGGTACAAAGAAAGGTTACTGGGTTAAATACGCAATTATTCAATTTGCAGATAATGCGCACATGCACGAGAGCCACAATAGAGTCAAAACTCTGCGAATTCCGTTTGATATCTCTTCGTGTGCGATATGCACCAAAAACAACTCTTTACCTTCTGCGACACAAAATTGTGTAAGCTAACTTATGCAAGTATATTTTTTTCGGATGGGCAGACAACATGCACACGGATCAGAATTAGTGCTGGTATTCGATAAAGTTGATCGATAATACGCGTCGTAGTTAAATTCAATTGAAAAAATATTATTTTATTAAAGTTGTAACAAAAATCTTATACATATTATCATAATAATAAAAATTATTTATAAAAAATTTTGTTCGCCTGTTTCTTCTTCAACATCATCATTCTCAACCACTGACTCCTGGAACGTTTTCCGATAATCCTCAGTTAAATAATACATATCTTCCTCGCTGTCACTGATATGTTTTAAAAACAAGTTTTCTTCATCTGAATCATTATCAGCATTGTTGTCGGTGAGCATTATTTGTTCGTTATCCTCCTCGACCACACTGTTACTGGTAATTGAGACTGTAATTTTAAAAATTAATCAACATTTGAAATTCATTGGAATTAACAAGAAAACTACGATATTTTCGTACAGTTGTCGTTATCAGCTACAAAAATTTCTTTGACGGTTTGTGGCATTTCATCTCTATCAAACAGTCCTCCGATTTGCACCAGCCATACTCCTCAACTTTTAAGCTTGATGCTTAGGCAAAGATGCGTTGCTCAATATTTTTGACTCCATTGTGACTCTCGTGCATGTGCGCATTGTCTGCAAACTAAATAATTGCATATTTGAATCAATAATCTTTCTTTTTACCAAGTTGCAGACAGTAAATAATTGGTAAAAGTTACCCCAATTTTTTTACACAAATACGTTAAGCGGCAAGTGCTTTGTACACATTTAATCTATCTGCAAATAATTCTTTATCGAAGCTCTATTTTTAAGTCATGTTTTCTTTTTAGCTGCAGACGGTAAACGATTGTTCAAAGTTGTAAAAAAAAATAACAAGTTGACATGCGCACGATATGGTGACGTGCATATCGTAAACGTCTGAACTTTTCCCCTACTCGTCTTCATGAGTCAGAATCATCATTTTGTACTGTTTGCAGACGGTAAATATATCATTTTTTTTTTTACTAAAATTTGATACATCTTGGAGTACCCTGTATAAGGTTTGGTGTATGACAGAACTGTCTGCAAAAGCGCTTCCGACATATTTTTATTCCTTTAATTTCGAATGATGAACTTTGCAGACGGTAGTGTATCAGTTGAAAACATTGTTTTTTTATGCAAACCGGAAATCGTTTCCTACATCCCGTGCATGCGGACAAACCTTGAAAGTACCAAAAATTGATCTTTATTGTATAGACTAAATTATTTGCAGACGGTAGGCTATCAGTTCTGATTTTCTGTCACTATCTACTAGTCTATAAGAAAACCGCCAGAATAGAGCCTAACTAATATAGTCATGTTTTATGCTATTCTTTTAGTAATAGTTTGGATATCAACACTATATTAATAACAAAATCCGTCTCAATATATTCTAGCCATTTTTATAGCTAGAATGGCAGTATTAGGACTTAACGTTTTTGCTATTTAATTACTTGCTCATATATGACATCTTGAAAACGACTTTATAACCAAACCAGCATGGCGATATTATGGCTACTAATGACCAGTATAAAAGAGATCATCATGACTATTTCGTTTTTATATGTTAAGCTAAACCACGACTAAAATAATATGACCAAAATATAACTAAACAAAAGCCGTTGAAGCGTTTTAGTGGCTGCATTTTGGTTATCTCAGATCTCAGCTGAATAGCATATTTGTGCTACTTGGTGAATATACTCAGTTGTTTTCATCTTTAAAGCTGAAATTTCTCCTCCACACTATTCCGCGGTTACACCTATGTACATAACGAAACAGTGGTTCCCGTTACAAGATCTGTCGCGGCCATTTAAATCTACTTGTCTCCCACCTGCCGGAATAGCGAAAAGCTGGACCATTGTCCTGCCAATCAAGTGAGTCATGCACCGGCAAGTGCTTGCTATACTGATAAATTTGCTAAGCTTGTCTGCATCTGAAATCTTCGAACTTTGTACAATATTCACGGTGATATAGTATTGTTAAACCGGACACTATTTTAGCCACTGTGCTTTGAGATGACATTATGAAATTTGATGTATACTTATTTTGAAGTAGGAAGTGTTGCCTTATACAGCTACTTTTCTTCTAAAACTACTGTCAGCACTTTTAACTTAATTCATTCTAATATTTAATAACCAGTAATCACTAGAAACAAACCAAATTCTAGTTGCATGAAATGAATTCTAATAATAATAATTAAAAACTTTCTATCATTTTATTTACATAACAAAATATCTGGTGGACGACACAATGTGCTGTATATATTAAATACACAACACATAAACTTTTTTCTATTTTCTATGTTTAGAATTAATGAAACAAATATACAATTGAAAACAATTTAATACTTTTGATGTAGAAAAAACTAACCTCCGTTTCTAATACTTTCTCTTCTTCTCACTTTGGTGATACTAATGCCTAATCTCATTCCTTCCTTAATTCTTTCACCTACTTCATTAATTTTCCCGATGAGGTGGTCATGACCAGTTATTTCAACATCGTAAGTTCTTTCATTCGTCCCCAGACGTGAAGGTCAAGAGGTGTCAAGTCTGGGAACGATATCTCAAAATCTGTGATACTGTTTACAATGGTACATATGGTTCACATAGGTTCTAAATTACTCCTTTTGTCACTATATTAAAACTTTCTATCGATGTCTCGGATGTATCAAACACCTTGTATATAAATATACGGTACAGTTAATATTCTTTTAGAAAACAAAAACAAAAGTAGTTGCATTGCTTTCTCTATATATTTTGAGAGAGTAGGAAAGCGCAAAATGCACATTATACAATAAAAAGCGCTTTGTTTGCAAAAGATCGGGAAGCTTTGAAATTTGGCAGGGATGTAGACTTTGATGTTCAACACGACGTCACGTCACTCGTGACGCCATCTTGAAAAAATACAGCCTAAAACATGAAAAATGGTTATATCTTCATAACGGTACATTTTATCGAGATAACACTTCAAATCAAAAACATTCTTCATAAAATTCGTCTAGTAAAAGGTCAGAAAAAATCGGAAATAAGATTATTCTTCCAGTCGAGAATTTGGCGCAGTAAGAATTCATTATTATTTTCATTATTCATTAACTTTATTAAATTAATTTTGTGGTAAACAAATTCAAATTCCGTCGGAATTGCATTAAAATTGGTAGTTAGGTATTTCAGCGATAGTTGCAATATTTATGTAGAGTTCAGTTTTCAATTTTCCAAGAGAATCCTACGTGACAGAAGAAAACTGTAATTATATTTGAATTCAGTGAATTATCTTGGTAGACCATAAATAAAAATTGAAAAGCGCCGGCAAAATCTAATTTTTTGCAGGCCAGTAATTAATGGAAATGGCAAATAGTAGAGGTTCTAGGATAGATCACATAGGTACTCCCAAAGTAACATTATATTTAATCGTACAGCTTCTGTTATCCATAAACAGTCTGAGTACATCAAGAATGTTACCTCTTGTACCTATATTTTCAAATTTACTAAACAAAAGTATTTACAGAACCAAAAGAGGACAAATAAAATTGATACAATATATTTTTCTCTACCCATCTCACTGTAAATGAAATCAAATAACTTGCGTAGATGCGCTTTCTACTGAAATCCATATTGGTCATCTATTAACATATTTTTCTTTCTAAATAGTATGTGGTTCTGCTGCAGATAATTTATTTTTATATAATTTTAGAGACAGGCTTTCTATAATTTTGAGTGCCAAAAATGTGATTTTAGCTTGGGAAAATATATTTCAAAACAGTTTCCGACGGATAACTCGAAAATTTTATGTAGCGTAAGAAACAAAGAAGTTATGAACGAAACAATATGCGTCTCCAAAGGTTATTAATAAAAATGTCGTCATTTTGTTACTGTACTTATCAAGTAATTAAAAGAAATCTCAAATTCTGTTGTTCGTTAATATATACCATTTCCCATATGCCCAAGTTTTTTAAAAATTTTCATCCGGCATATTGAAATCGCCACTACACGCCACAATATTTCAGGCTGAAGTGGCTGCTATACAGTGGTGTGCAAAGGAAATAATGAGGCAAGGAACTGTAAACCAGTTAATTTCCGTTTTTTTCGACAGCCAAGCAGCGCTAACGGTACTTGATTCAGGTCGATTCAAGACTAGTATGGGATTGTATAATAGTATATTACGTAATGAGTATTGTAAGAAGCATATTACGCACGAATTTATTTATTTATTTAGTAAAATCTGGATTTAGTTTACTTGTCAACAATATTATTCAACAAATATTGTCAGTTTTGACAGCATTTGAAAATTACGTAGGCGCATTTGTTTTCTTAAACCCTGCGTCAGCGATATAAGCCATGCACCTATAATTGCGTGTCCCGTGCGTTTTGTTTGCCGTGCGATTTGTTTACAGTGCGATTTATTTACAATATGTAAAGTTCAACTCACATAGATGCCAGGCAGTGTGTTTTTTACTATTTACAGTAGTGGTCGTAGGTAAATGCCCTTACAGACAGAAATGAGAAAGCTGATGAATTGGCCCGGGAAGGCGCATCTAAGGCCTTAGTAGGACCAGAAACCTTTTGCGGTATGGCTAAGCCACGCATACGAACATACATTAATGAATGGATACAAAATAAATCTCTAGAGTGGTGGAAGAAAATCTCACAACAGAGACAGGCCAAAAAGTTCAATAAAGAACGATCGGCCAAATTCATGGAAGACCTACTACGCCAAAATAGAAAGGCCATTAGGATAATGGTAGGTCTTCTAACTGAATATTGTAGGCTTAATAGACATACGAGTCTAATGGGCCTGGCAGAGGATGCAACATGCAGATTCTGTCAAGAGGAAGAGAACACCTCAGTACATGTGCTGTGCCACTGCGAAGGCCTAGCCAGACTGAGTTTCCAACTACTTGGCGAAGAGAAACCAAGGGTAGATAGCTATACCAAGGAGCCTTTATCA
The DNA here is from genome assembly GCA_936432065.2 of Rutpela maculata. Lineage (NCBI taxonomy): Eukaryota > Metazoa > Arthropoda > Insecta > Coleoptera > Cerambycidae > Rutpela > Rutpela maculata. Next base: position 346,308,428 of record OW386285.2, read on the forward strand.
AGGCTGTGGAATCTGATACTAAAGACAAAGCTGTATAAGGAGCTCTAAGTAAAATTAGACAAGGAGAGCCACAATAGATCCACAGGGGTCGCGGTGGCCAAGGCGAATCAGCCAGCTCCTTTTTCAAATCTTATTCTTATTCTTATTGGAATCGCCATTTTTAATTTTTTTGACTCAGGTTCATAATAATGCCAAAAACAAATATACTACGCTTAGGGGCGAGCGTAGAGGCGACTTCAATGTGAATATCAGTCGATATTCCGTTGAAGCAACGTCGAGCGCGGTTAGTACTTGGATGGGTGACCCACCTATCTTGGGAAATACAGCGTTCTCGTCCCACCTTCTAGAGGCTTGTATATCAGTGTATACTCGGAAGTTACGTAATTTCAGACGAGGATGATGTAGTGGATATACCTCCGATTAAAGAACTTATATCTAGATACATAATGGCATGAATTTTATGATCCCGAAAGACTCCCAATCTAAGGCACTTCTTCCCATAAGTTGCTGATTGGCCCATCGGCGTATTCGCGGCTACTCGTACACGGTCGGCTTCAGTTCGATTATCATAATCTGTTTGACAGTTTTGACAGTATACGTCATTAATGTTAATAACTTAAGTGTTTTTCGATCGAAATGTGGTGAAGAAGTATTTTTATTTTAAGTTTTGATTTGCCTAATACCTAAATAATATTCTCTGTTCATATTTAGACAGTTTAGTGACAATTTAGTGCAACATGCAACAGTGCTGTGCCATTTGCAGAAATCGAACGTTTCATAAGTAAGTAGGTCATAGTCGTAACATGATGAGGTTCAGTTTATAGTTTTGATAATAATATTATAAATAATATCCTTCCAATGCATATTTCCCTCGAATAAAACATCTTTACCTATTGTATTTTTTCAATCTGCGTTAATATTCCTAGAAGTTAACCAATAATTATCACATAAAATAGGTACAATATTCTACATTTTTCCTTCTACACATACCCGCCTCTGTTGCCTATGGGATGTGATGTTCATCTATCCATTTTAATGGACATATAATGTGACTATGTTGGGAGCAAATAAGGTATATGAAGAAAAGGGAGCCATTATGTATCTAGATATAAGTTCTTTAATCGGAGAGATATACCATCCTTCGGAGGGGATGTAAAGCAGCCGGTCCCTTGTCTATTAAATGTTAGGCAAGTAAAAGATCCCTACTCTTCTTAAGGGAAGAGGTTCGGCAAAATTTCCAGGTTGGAGGTAGCTCGTCTCCTGGCGTCGGTGATAGGCCCTGGTAGCGGAAATAGGCCGACGTTAAACAGTTAAAAAAAAAATATATACTACGTTCCAAAAATAAATTTAGCGATACTTTTTCCGATATGAAATACTTAAATTTAGAAAGAGTTTTTGCAAGAGTAAGTGTCGAGACCATTTAGAAATTGAAGTTGATACCGTTTAGTACATTAATTACCCATAAATTATTTCTACACTTTGCAAACTTTTTACCTCTAGGAACCTACTGATGTATACACTGTTTCGCTGGAAAATTAACTACAAACGCTTCCTAGTCCCCGTATCCTCAAGATTTAGTGGTTGTAAATTCCGAAATCAAGTGCTCTAAGTAGACGAAGTAAATCCAATCATTTGCATCTGACCTGCCCACCGTTTCTTATGATTACTTCTTTAGTAAGACATTGCATCTTTATGAAAGTTACCAATGTTTTACTGTAACTTCTGTATTGATCTAATTTTCTATACACCTGGCCTTCGTACACAAGAATAAACATAACTATACCGTATATTCATAAATTATTAAGAGAAATATTACTTAATTATCGAATAAGGTAAGTACTATACCATTATAATTGATGATTGTTCCTTTCTCGTAACGTTCATTGTGCCTTGTATAAATAAACTTTGAAATTCAATTAAACTGCCATATAAAATATACGTCTGTCAGTGGTTTAATATTTTATAACGAAGGCCGAGTTATGTTTCAAGTGTCTTGAGTATTACACTAAGTGGACATTCTCGCTGAACTCATTACGTTTATCTGCGATTGAACCGAACACACCTTTACCCGTATAACATAATAATTACAACTTTCCTTACAAGTACACGAAACCCCTAGGGATTGTAACACGAGCTCTTTTGTACAGCGAACGTCCTAAAGAATAGGATTTGCTTTCTACAACTTACGATAGAAGGAGAAAATAATTTAATGTAAAAAGTCTCAAGATGCTGACAAATTGTCGGCCTAATTAATACTGTAGGTAGAATACATTTCTTTACATGAGGCATCATAGTAGAGTGCATTAATACGCTTATTGTGACTTCCGTGGGGGTTTCGTTCGTTGTTACAAGCTGAATTTGATATAAAATTAATGATAATATACTGATGTTTCAAAATCTCAAAGCCGTCAAAAAATGTCCTACTCAAAAGGTCATTATAATCAAAAAACGAGTTATTTCTTAGTGAATTAGTTTTGATATTTCTAGTTTTGATTAATAGCAAATCCTTTGAATAGAACTAGTCAAAATAAGTAGATTTTCGAACAGACCCACCTCGAGAAATCATGCCTGCTCCCCCTGCCTCCCTCAAAGGGGCTGCCTGTATCTGCCTATATATTTTTTTTTCTCAAAAACGGTAGGAGATAGAGGAATGATCTTCCATTCGATAGAGTATAACATTTTGCATAAGACCCTCCATTTGCTTTTTGCTATTTTCTTTTTTTTAAGGCCCCACAGCAAAAAAAGGGTGAGGAGCCTTCCAACAACGACACATGTTTGGCTATACCTCTAAAACGACTCAATAAATCAAAATTTTACAAGATATAAAAAATAAAGACCATTATTTTTTCTATCGATTGGTATACTATTTGTATGTGTTATTTGTTTATATAAAGTCGTCAGTGGCGTACACAAATAAAGATGCACATGTGCATAATGAATTTATTTAAAATAATTTATTATTATTGTTACAAACTGCGAAAATATTGATTGTACCCGTTCAAAATTATTACATTATTATTGTTTTTTTAAGAGCAGAGAAAGCTGTAAAGGTATTTTTACGAGCAAAAATATTTTCACTCTTCCTTGTGTTTACATATACAAATGTCTAATTTTTGCTAAGACTAATTTACATGCCTTCCCTACCTTGGCTGGCCGTAATTTATATAATACAAGAAATAAAGACTTATTGTCAATTCAGTTCATAGAACAACCCACTTTAAAAACTCTTCATACTATAATTGTCTTGTTTAATACTCTACCTAACCTAAACCAATTAAAGATAAGAACGTGCCTTCCTTTAAAATAGAAATAAAAAATTTACTGCTAAGAAATGCCTTTTATAGTGTGAATGAGTTTTTAAATAGATAGATCTATTTTGCTCGTACTGCTATTATATAAAAATTATTATATACGAATAGTCATATGTGTGTGTATGTTCGTATTTACATTTATGTCTTTTACAATTACCTGTAATATTGTCTTTCGTCCATTAGTTTTATTTTGTAAATAATATTAATTTATTCTCTAATGTAATACCTGACTTGCCAAATGTACATAATTATGTATCAAGAAATTGGTAAATAAATATTCTATTCTATTCTATTATGTTCTACAACAACAATAATAAATTATTTTAAATAAATTCATTATGCACATGTGCATCTTTCTCTTTGTACGCCACTGACGGCTTTATATAAACAAATAACATTTACAAATAATATACCAATCGATAGAAAAAATAATGGTCTTTATTTTTTATGTCTTGTAGATTTTGATTTATTGGGCCGTTTTAGAGGTATAGCCAAACATGTGTCGTTGTTGGAAGGCTCCTCACCCTTTTTTTTTTGCTGTGGGGCCTTAAAAAAGAAGAAAACAGCAAAAAGCAAATGGAGGGTCTTATGCAAAATTTTATACTCTATCGAATGGCGCTAAGATCATTTCTCTAGCTCCTACCGTTTTTGAGAAAAAAAATGTATACTGTGTGTCCCAGGATAGATATAACAAGAGGTGTAATGGACCAAAAATTTTGGAATTTTGGAATGGTATTTGGGGATTGAGTCCTGCTTGTTGTAAAACTAAAGTATACCAAAAATGACTTGATTTGGTGTTCTACAGGGTGTTTTATAAGCAAAATTGTAAAAATCACCACTAATAAAGTACCTTTATTTTTCAAAATATGAAAAAATTCCACTAAGAAAAGTTATTTAAAATGCAATTTTATACTTGTATACCAAATTTCGGGAATATAAAATTATTTTTTTGAAACTTCCCATTTTCTCAATAAATTAGTATTTTATTTTGAACCATTTAATTAAAACTGCATAGAAATTATTTTTTGTGAATTAATATTTAAAGTTATGTAGAACCTAAAATTAGACTATGAGAAAAGCAGTGGATACATATTTATCATTTATTATTGACATATGTCAAACGTAGTCAATATTATCCTTAATTTCTGTTTCAAATTAACGAACTAAGCATAAAAAATTAAGTGAAAATGGTACTCACAGTGCGTGAAAAAATTTATATTGTGCAGTGCTACGGAATTGGCGGTGAAAACTCGCTAAGAGAAGTGGTAAGCCAATTTAATTTGAAATTTCCAAACACTGCCTTGTCACGTACTCAGGCTATGAGAATAATTGAAAAGTTTCTGGCTACTTGTAGTGTTCTTAACATGAAAAGAAAAATAAAGGCATATGATGAAGACAATGTTGGGCTATTATAGCTCATGCCTCTGTTATAGAAAATCCTAGGATGAAACTAAGAGAGAGATCAGCTCTTATTAATATTAGCAAGTCTGAACTCCAAAGAATTTACAAGGCAAAGAAAATTAGGGCATATAAAGCAAATATATATATATAAACATACGCTTGAAGAGGGAGATGACGGCCGTAGGTTGGATTTTTATTTGACCATTGGAGAAAAAATCATGGAAGAGAGATTTTTTCATCATTTCATAATTTTCTCAGATGAAACCACATTCACAACCAATGGTATTGTTTCATCTCAGAATTGTCGCTTTTGGGCTTCTGAAAATCCAAATTTTAGAATTCATTGTAGAAGACAATATTATAAAAAAGTGAATGTGTGGTGTGCCGTTTCTTATCACGTTGGAGTTATTGCACCTTATTTCATTGAGGGAAGGTTAAACCAGCACTCTTATTTACAGCTTCTTGAAAGATTTTCTGAAGAACGTTTAAATATTTTAAGAGATATGCCTTTAGTTCATTTTCAACATGATGGTTGCCCTGGCCACTCCACAGAAATGGTTAATCGGTGGTTGAATTTAAATTTTGGAGAAAATTGGATTGGCAGGAATGGACCGATCAAGTGGCCGGCGAGATCCCCAGACCTATCAATATTGGATTTCTTTTTATGGGGTCGCCTCAAGCAGTTGGTTTACGCTGAACCACTTCCTAACGATGTAGCAGTATTGAAGCAGAGAATTACAAATGCCGTAAACTCCATACCGTTAGATCATATTCGAAACAGTTTTAAGGACTTTAGGTGAAGGAATCTGTTATGATTTTGACATTTATTACTTGTTATAATTTTTAAACCTCATTAATCTTCTGTTAGTAATTGTTTCTTATTTTACAATTAGTTCGATTAACATTATACCTTCTTACATCTCGTATAATCAATTTTTTATTTACCAATAGCCTACTTTTTGAGATGATTAACATTTGCTCCTACACAACTTTAAATATGAATTCAACTCTTAATTCGCAAAAAATGGGAAGTTTCAAAAAAATAATTTTATATTCCTGAAATTTGGTATAGAGGTATAAAATTTTCTTAGTGGAATTTTTTCATATTTTGAAAAATAAAGGTACTTTATTAGTGGTGATTTTTACAACTTTGCTTATAAAACACCCTGTAGAACACCAAATCAAGTCATTTTTGGTATACTCTAGTTTTACAACAAGCAGGACTCAATCCCCAAATACCATTCCAAAATTCCAAAATTTTTGGTCCATTATACCTTACATCTTTCCTGGGACACACTGTATATAGGCAGATGCAGGCAGCCCCTTTGAGGGGGGGGCAGGGGGAGAAGGCATGATTTCTTGAGGTGGGTCTGTTCGAAAATCTACTTATTTTGACTAGTTCTATTCATGGTTAAAAGGATTTGCTATTACTCAAAAGTAGAAATATCAGAACACCTAATTCACTAAGAAATAACTCGTTTTTTGATTATAATGACCTTTTGAGTAGGATATTTTTTGACGGCTTTGAGATTTTGAAACATAAGTATATCACCATTAATTTTATATCAAATTCAGCTTGTAATCAATCACGAAACCTCCACAGAACTCAAAAAATTTAAATAAGGAGAAAGTTCTCAATTCGACTCGTATGTATGGCTTTTTTCTTTATATATAAAGAGTGACCCATTCAAAATCTGACTACTCCTCTAAAAATGGAATTTCTTGGTCGATTTCAATTTTTCTTTTTTTCAAATAGTAAATCTCCAATAACTTTATTTTCATAAAGAAATTTTACTTTATGAGATGCAACCTCCTCCCATTACATGAGACATTTTTTGACGTTTTGGTAAAACTCCTCCTCTCCTTAAACACGACTGTTGTTTCCACTCCAACACCAGATATAGTCAAAACCGGCAGTTAGTGGCAGATGTTTGTTTGTGATTTTAGTCAGTATGATATTCAGAGGGCAATATGATGCGTATACTCTTACGACAACAAGGAATGAATCAAAGAATCATCCTGGGTTCTTCATATGGAAAAGTGAGTATTCATTGGTTCGCAAACAATGCGTTTTGGTACGATTTTAGTCGACTGCCATGTTGATGAAGTTCAAAGTAAAAAATTCCTAGAAAGACGATCGGCATACCGTTAGCGTGCGCCCAAAGGGCTATTATGGTCACGTGAACTTGTATTTGAATAAGCTGCCAATGATAAGTATACAAGTTGTTATAAAACTGTTGAAAAAAAAAAAGATTGCATACGGTTTGCATATGCCCATGTACAGTATACAATAAACAAATCGTGTAAAATTATGAAATAATATTACGTGATTTTAGTCAATAAAAAATTAACCGTAATATAAAATATACAGGATGCATCACGGTTAATGACCTATTAAACGTTTCAGAAAAATTGCAAATAATTTGAAGCTGAAAACTTAGAAAGAGCGGTTTTCAAGAGTGCTCCATTTTATGATAATAACGTCACGTAGGTGACACTTCCGGTTATACCGGAAGTTGACATTAACTTCCTTATTTTAAATGACATGTATAGACAGGATGTACTAATGGGCCTTTTCCACATTTTTTTTTAATCGCTTATTATAAAATATATACTTAGTTATGCCTAAAAAGTTTTTTTTAATTTTTTTTCTTCGCCACATATATTTTAAAAAAATTGTTAAAATTACCATATATTTCAAATAACGCGCCATTGACGTCATACTCCTGTTCATTGTTGTCTGTTGGCTGCCCTGCCGCCATCACTGTCATTTATATTTTGTGTTCTGTCGAGTGAAGTGTGCTTATAACCTAACTTTCGTTTCGTATTTTGGTTAACTAGTATTTAAACAAGTTGGAATATAACAAACTTTTCTAATAGGCATTTTAAAGTGATTACAGAGCAGTCAGAACACAGCAAATTACAAAACAAACCACGACGAAACACTACACAAAACATAAACACTAACCATAACCTAAGTTGTCAAATCAAATGAAAACGATATTTGTTGATTCTAGCATAGATTGTGCAGTGTTGTCACTTTTAGCGAAAAATACCGAAAAATCATTTGCTCAAGTGATAAATCGTAAAATAATCATGTTGATTTGCTTTAGTAATAATTTATGCAGAATATCTCACTTAAAAATACATATTTTCATTTCAAACTTACCCTTTCACCTAAAAATACATAATATTTTTATTTCAAAATTATCAGAATGTAAAATTAATTGTTGCCAACAGAAAAGTAAAAATATATGTGGCAACGTGGAACAGTTCTTTAACTTCTCTACATTTTATTGGCTAATGGGGTGTGATGTCAGCGAACCGCGCAGTTTGAAATGATTCATGAAGACCGATCACTTTGTACTTGGATAAGTTTGCGTAATTACAATTCTTTAATAAATTGGGTCGATTCTACCTTTACTTATGTACCAGTATAACGTTTGATATTAATAAAATAGTAAAATTCAATTTAGTGGAAAAGGCCCATTGTTTCTGTATATCTATAATAATATTAAAAATCCATTTTATAAATGAATATTTATTCAGTCTTGGTTATAAAATAAACATTTTTAACATTGTAAAAATAAAATATTGATATTTTAAAATATATTCTGTTGTTATTTTTTATATTTTCTGTTTCTTCCTCTTTACTTGATTACGCTGCTAGACCTCCAGTGTGGGCGAGTCGCACATATCTTTTACTAGAGTAAACGAGTGGCTACAGCATGCCTGATTTTTTATGCCAGATTCGAATTTTATTCCTTATTTTAAATATCATTTCCTATCTAAAAACCAATTATTTTTGAGATATTTTTGAGATATTTCGATTTAAATGAAATCTGATGAGAACACTAACTAAACACTAACTAAATTAATAACGTACGTTACAATAAATTCCGATAACCAATTTTTCTCCCTTATGTCTACGAGAGATGAGGCTTATGTTGGCTCAAGCTATACATGCACCAAAATATACAGAGTGATCAGAAAGTGATGTCCAACCTTGACCTCTATTAAATCGCTTATTTCAAATGGAACATACTGTATTTTATAATCCTATTCGCTTCTCTCTTTTATTATCTTTTAATCAATATGTACATTCCCTATAACTAAAATGCATTATTATTGAGTTATTAAAAGTTGTATAGAGAAATGGTTAAATTAACATAAATAGCGACAATAGTGTGCCATGGTGAACAAAGTAATTTACAATAATTTTGTGAAAGAATCACAGTAGATTCATTAAAGTTGCTTAAAGTTGTAAATTAGAGTAAGAAGGGTGTTTGAAGAACTAGACGTACAAGTAAACCATTCTAGAATGGCAGATGAGATTAGGATGCGCAGTGGTCGAAACCAGTCCGCCGCTACGGAGCTCATTTGTTTATGTTCCTTCTTCGTGTAAAGATCGGTACAGTCTCGAGAAAAGTACTTGCAATATATAAAAGGCGAATTTAGATTAAGCCAGTAGACAGGCTAGTTGATCTCTCCAGCAGCTGGCTGCCAGTAACTATCTCTTTGTAAATAGTTTATTCCAGTAACTGGACAGGCCAGCAGGCCAGCTACTGTCCTTCCAGCGAATTCAAATATTTTTGTTTTTACTGGCCATTGTCATTGCCCCACCACAGCACAGGCCAGCAGCTGGAGCCGTGTAAACACGAAACGCACTTCCAGTGTCAATTGGTTCGTCCATTTTTCTTTACTGGACTGCACACACTGGCGCTTCTCGTCTAAACAGTTCAACTGTCTTTCCAGTAGCTGGAGGCTAGTTCACAAGCCAGCTACTGGCCAACTGGCAGGACAGTTACTGGCTCAATCTAAATTCGCCATTAGATTTGATACATACTTAGGTACCTATTATAAGTATCTACTTATAAGCATTATTACGTTTATTATCACTAGTGGCATTTATAAGAGTGTTTAAAATCAAAGTAAAACATAAGGCTTTGTCTGGTCAAAGCCGAGAAATTATATGTTCTGTCTTAAAATATGAAGCTGGAGCCCCTATTATACTATTTTCAAAAGTAAGTGTACAAATCTATTATCAGTTTAAAATTTTGTATTCTGACTACTAATATAATTTAATATTGTTTATCTATTGGGTTTCCTCGGAAGTTGGGTTGAGTAGGTAAATAAAGTATAGTGTAAACGCTTATCTCAATCCTTATAATTTTAGGCTCATTCTATTTAATTTAATGTGTATTTGTTTTGTATATTTGCTATATCGTATTGTTTACTTGAAATTAAAACAAATATTATAATTAGTATAATTAAATATATCAAATATAAAAACAAATGACTGTTCAAGCCCAACAAGCAAAAATTAAATATTATAAATCTATTTTGTTTTATTGCAATTCTATAAACGCAGTAAAATAGCAATAAAACAAAATTGTTGTAGAAACGACAAGTATAAAACAAATTTGTTTGTTGGGAGTGTTCATTCGAAAACACCTATTGGCCTAAGACAAACCGAGATTCTCGGCTTTACTGAAACTTCTTCCCCAGACTGTACTTTCATAGCTTAAGAAGCTTCTTTGTCTCTGTCCAACAGTGACTATACTTCTTCTCTCTCTGCGTGGTTACTTGCCATCCTAGCATGATTGACTAGTAAACGAAATTCGGCGGGCTTTGACCCAAATATCTTGAGCTGTGTGCACGTTAATGGACAGCGCATCGAGTAGTTACTAGTTTAGAGGATGTTGTTCGTTAGTTTTTCTTGTTATTTTAAACTGATCATTACCCTGTAATATACGTACCTCCATCTGAAGCCAAAAATAACATACCTAATGTAAATCAGCAAAAAACATATATTGACTATAAAAAATTGAGAGAAAAGTTAAACAATGAGCAATGGGCAGATTTATATTCTCTAGAAAGTGTAGACGCCGCAACCGACTTGCTAATAACAAAATTAAATGAGCATATAAAAAATAGTAGTAAAGCATTTACACTTAAAAGAAATCAAATTAAAAGAAACCCATGGATTAGTAAAGGATTGGTAAATTCAGTAAACAAAAAAGACGAAAAAAGCAAAAAGATATCCAGAAAACATAATTATACAAAACGAACTAAAAAGATATAGAAATACACTCTCCGAACTCATAAAATCAGCAAAAACTAACTATTATAAAACACAAATTAGTAAAAATAAAAAAGACTCTAAAAATATGTGGAAGTGCATAAAAAGTTTTGAAAACCATAAAAACACCAATTCAATACAAAATTTAAAAATAAATGACCACGTCAGTTCAGATCCTTTGGAAATATCAAATTCTTTTAACAAATTTTTTAGCACCATTGGAAGTACTTTAACAAAAAAAATAACTCCGGTCAATACAAATTTTCCAAAAACATAGAAAATTCAATATATCTTACACACACATCTGATGAGGAAATTAGAAAAATAATATGGGAACTTAAAATTAAAAAAGCACCTGGTATTGACAATATCCAGGCAGAAACGTTGAGAGAATGTGTGGATTACCTTGTACAGCTCATAGTCTTCATCATAAACAGAGCCATTGAATCTGGTATATTTCCAAAAGCATTTAAGATAGCTGTCATTAAACCGTTACACAAGTCCGGAGATAAACTTGATGCGTCAAGTTACAGACCAATATCTCTTCTGTCAACACTATCAAAAATCTTCGAGAAAATCTTAAAATAGAGAATAACAAGTTTTTTGACCAAATTCAACTTGCTGTCTGACAAACAGTATGGATTTAGGGAGGCCAGATCAACACAGGATGCAATAGCTGATTTAACCGCAAAAATATATAGCTCAGTCAATATTTCTGAACCGGTTATATGAATCTCTGTTGACCTGGCAAAAGCATTTGATACTGTCAGACATTCAAGTTTGTTAGAAACCCTAGAGAGGATGGGTTTCAGGGGTACTAGTTACGAGCTAATGAAGAGCTATTTGAGCGATAGGGCACAATGTGTAAAGGTTGGTAATACAGTGAGTGGAATGGAACCAATATCTTGCGGTGTTCCGCAAGGTACCGTATTGGGCCCAGTATTATTCACATTGTATGTCAACGACTTGTTTAGGCTTCCACTTATAGGGGAGGTGATCAGGTTTCAAATCAAACATCCAAAAAGATTTTCCAGTAATAATAGACTTTTTCAGTAGTAAATTACTAACAATAAATATGAATAAAACACACTACTTACCATTTACTAGTTATGCTCATAAACTTCCAGACTTCTCGGCTATCAACATTAACTATAAAAACACCAATATTGAATTATCATCTGTCACATCAATAAAATATCTCGGAGTCATGCTTGATTGTCACCTTAGGTGGAATAAACATGTAGATTTTTTAGTTAAAAAATTAAGATCACTAGTTTCAAAATTTAAATACCTTAAGAGATTCTTTGACATAGATCACCTGAAAAGCATATATTTTGCTCTAGTCCAGCCACATTTATATTATGGTATCATTGCTTGGGGGGGCATAAAAAACTGCTATATAAAAAGCCTAGAAATAATGCAGAAGTGGATTCTAAAAATAATTTTTAGCCGAAGTTACGCTTACCCAAGTGATGATTTGTATAAAGAATCTAAAATCATGGATATAAGGCAGTGTTTTTTTCAGAGCTTGATTTTATATCAATATAGAAACCTAAGCACAAAAGATATCGTTACTCACAATCATGATACGCGTCACAGGGAAAAATCAATTGCAGTAACCAAAATGATAAAAACCATAGGGCAACGCTGTCACATGTACTTGGCTCCCAAGGTATATAATGAAATCCCAACGACTCTAAAAAGTATAAACTCGTTTAATCTCTTCAAAATAAAGCTAAAAAAATGGATATTGGAAATTCCACGATCATCAGTACACCTCATGATTGAGAAATAAAAAAAAATAAATAAAAACAATCCCGCTCAACCCTAAAGAAAATGAAAATTAATTCAAATTTGTATTATATGTGTGTGTGTGCATGCATATGTGTAAATGTGTGCACGTATATATGTATGTATTTATAAGAAAATACGTATATAGACAAAAAGGACATTGTAGAAATGTATACAGTATATGTGTTTATATGTGTATATATGTATATATATATATCGAATATAGTTAAAACAAATATTAGTACTTGTGATAGTATTTAGTAGATTTAAAATATTTTAGGCTAAACAATATATATATAGAATATTAAAATTTTACATTAAGATTAAAATATCGTAGGCTAAACAATATGTATGACCTTAAGATAGTTCACTTAACATGTCGCTTCTTAAAATCAAAATGTAATTATATATACAGCTCATAGGACAGAAGTACTTTTGATAGTATTTCATTTAGTTGATTTATTTTTATTTGTTTATTTTAGGCTAAACAATATGTAGAATATTAAGATTAATTTACACTAAAACTAAAATATCGTAGGCTAAACAGTATGTATTACTTTAAGATAGTTTATTTACAAATCGCTTTTAAACTTAAATAAAAATGTAATTATGTATACAGGTCGAAGCGCAATTTAATCCACGTGCAGGTCTTCCTTTGTGGATTTTCTGTGTTTATTTACCTATATAATTTTCATGTCTCATTTTATTATAATTCTGATCTTTGGTGGTGAATAAATATTATTATTATTATTATTATTTAAGAAATAATTAAATTTTGTTTTATTTTTATCAACCGAGTTATCAACTTTCTCGACGTCTTGTCGCATTGTTTTTGTTGTAGATATTAAAATTTACACAAATTTCCTACTGTGTTTTTATACTGCTGTCAGAGGCTCACTTAGACAGAAAAGTGCTTGGAATTTTTCCCTTTAGTTGGTCTTGGATCACTACCGTCTGACTGGAGGTTATGGAATCATCTCCTTCTTCTCCCAATAGGAAATGAGTTTGATATTATACATGTATTTTCTGCATATTTATTTTTTTGTTTTTTTCGAGAGAGAGAAAGAGAGATAGAGAGAGAGAGAGAGAGAGAGAGAGAGAGAGAGAGAGAGAGAGAGAGAGAGAGAGAGAGAGAGAGTACAAAACACGAATAAATCGAACTTTTTACCATCCCTGAAGAACTTTAAGCAACTTAAAACGGTAAAATGAAGTTGGAATTATTTTATAACATATTGGGGAGTCGTGTTATAATACCATATTATTATTTTCGTCAGTTTTTCTGTTTTCTACTTCCCCATTTAAAAAGTACTGTACCGAAAGCAAACGGCAAAGTTCCACTATTTTTAATTTTCTCTTTACACATAGAAATAATGATTTAAAAAAACACAAGTTGGTGATGACTTTGTTGGTCAGTGATAGCCAAGAAAAAATTAAAACGGCTTTACGTTTTAAATTTTTAGACTGACATCAAATGTGGCGGTAAGCCTAAAATGATGCTTTCCACGAATTATCTATTTCAATTAAAATATGTCTTAGAACTCAGAGCTATGAATAAATACCGCATTTAAAAAATATGGCTCTTATTAACACTGACGATTAGTTAAAAATTCCAACCCGTCTGTCAAACATTGTTTTTGCATTAACTCAACTCACGTACCGGCATTCAAAGATTAATTCTGAGAAATGTTAGAACGTCTCCCGCATCTCTTGCTCCATTTAATTTGGCGTCCATATTGGTGTCTAGACGTCGCCGTCTCGACGCCGGACGCTGTAGGCGACAGTCGCAAATGAAATGTATAGGAATTTAATCTTTATATTCTACGTGTTTTACTTTACGCCACTCCGAAAAAACTAATCATCGATCGTATCAGAAAATAGTTAAGATAATGTTTTCGCCATGTTATTATTACCGAATAATAATCGTTAGGTATTTTATGTTAATAAAAAATATCTATTGTAAAATAATAATTAAGGAATATATTACACTTCCTATTTCTTTCTTTTATTAATATATGTTTATACAGTGTGTGCTATTTAATACCGCAACACTCACTTTGTTGTTTTGGAACGCGTTGCCCGATTTAAAAAAAAAAAAAAATTGGGACATATTAGTCGATGAGCTTTATTTGGCTATTTTGAAAAATTTGTAATTTCCTTATTTTCAAGGCTAAGTTCTCCCAAATGGGTCGATATTTTGAGATCGACTATTAGGCAACTTTTTTGACAAATTGGATAGCAAATTGGATAGCATATTCAATCCGTAGTTATCTCAAATACCTACCAAATACACACAAAATTTTAGCTCGATACCCCACCATTCAATGGTCAAATTTTAAAATCTTTCACTTTTCGACTGGCCCTGTATAAAGGTCTGTTAGATTTATTAAAAAGGTAAAGTAGTCATTTAATTTAAGGCACATCAGATACTAAATGATAACGAAAAAATGGAAGCGGCTGGAACCTCGCTACCCGGTTGATCTTTAAAGCCGAAAAGAGCACTAAAAATATGAACGATCTCATTTAATTATATTTATTAAGTTGAAATATTTTTTTCATATTAAAATAGAAAAAAAAAGTCTTGCGATCGGTGGGATTTGAACCTACGAACTTGAGTGTTACATTTATAGTCTGCACAACAACAACAACAACAACAACAACAACAGTAATATTTTATTCAATATTTAAGTACAAATGCATGCCTTGCCGGATCCTAGAATGGAGTCAGCCAGACAAACACGGCGAACATCGCTTGTCACTAATGTCAGATGTCAAACTGACAGATGCCAAAAGGTTTCAGGGGAAGAAGATTTTTTGACAGCTTCAAACTGACAGCTGTCAAAAAGAAGCGTGATCAGAGAACTTATATCACAGAGAAGCGACAGCAAGGCTTCCTGCGTTAACCGTTTTCGTATGCGCATGTGCGAGATAGGTTGTGTAGTTCTTATTATATATTATTATTTTTTTTTTTCTCCAGATGGGTTATCAACTTAGTGGGGTTACGTTTACCAATCACTAAATTGTGGTGTTGATTCGACAGTTAACACCCGCGGATTCCACTTAGCTGTTTAGGCGGGGGTGTGTTCTGGTATGTTTAGTGTCTTCTTTACTATCCTACACGTTTCTAATATCGCTGACTTTTGCATAGTTGTGAGTATGCCTTTCTCTGTGATATTAATTTTTTCTAAGTTTGTCCTCATGTCAAATGACTAGTGGAATGGTAAGTACCGTTTTTAATTTATATAATTTTCGGAATTCTTCGGAAAGTTCGTAATATTTATTGATCTTCTCTCTTTCTGTCTTCTCCAGGTTGTGATCACTCGGGTGTGCGATGTCGATAAAAAAGCCCACCTCATCTTTCTTATTCACCACTGTTATATCCGGCCTGTTGTTCGCTATTGGCCTATCTGTGAGGATTGTGGTGTCCCAGAACAAGCGGTATGTATCATTTTCTAATACAGGGAATGGTACATATTTGAAATATTGTTCACGTTGTTGCTGTAGGTTGTATAATATCACCAGCTCTTGATGGACTATGTTGGCTGTTAAGTTGTGTCGTTTTAAGTATTCAGTCGGCGCTAGAAGTGTACAGCCAGCTATGATGTGTTCAATTGTTTCTGAATACTTGTGACACATTCGACATAGATCGTTATTAATAGCAACTCTATGGATGAACTTAATGTGATTCCTTGTCGCAATAACGTTGTCTTGAATTGCTACAATGAATCCTTCAGTCTCACCATAAAGGTAACCTTTTCGTAGCCATTCGGTGGAAGTTTCCTGACATGATTTCGAGAGTTGGTTGGGATATCTTGGGATATGTAAAACAAGAAGCAATTGATTGATTTGTAGTAGCATTGTTCGTGACGAATCGTTTAAGAAAAACAAGACTAGTAAATACAGGCTAATTTTGACAGGTCCACAAGAAGAACCTTACGAGATTTATCGTAAAATGAAGGCACCACCTAAGAGACACTCACGAAGAAGCAGATATGATTCTTGTACAGCAAGCTATCCTGGCTGCTGATGATGTAGACAAGCAGGTTGTCATCATATCAGATGACACAGATGTTTTTCTGCATCTTTTGTACTTCTACAACCTTAAGATATCTGCAACAATTCTGATGAAATCATCTGTCCAGGATCGTACACTAATTGACATTAGAGCATCTGCTATTGAACACGAGAAAATAATACCTGATGTGCTAGTACTTCATGCTATCACTGGATGTGATACCACTGCCATGTGTTATGGCATTGGGAAGAATAAAGCCATTAATGTTTTGAAAAGAGGACACTCCTTATCGTTGGAGATCTACATGCTGATCTGTCTGACATGAAGTGGCAAGCATCGAAATTTATGGCTGCATGTTACGGAGCAAGTAAGTGTAACACAACTTCAGAGGCTCGTGTTAAACTGTGGGCTGACAAAGTTGGAAGTGCGAAATCACAACTACCGAAACTGTGCTCACTGCCACCAACAAATTTAGCGTTTGACGAAAACCTTAAGCGAGCTCACTTACAAACCTGCATTTGGAAAAACTAAAGGGAATCTGACTCGCTAGATTTGGATCCACTGCTTCACTGCTACAAGGATCAAAAATCGAGATGTCTGCTACCTACAACTTTGCCAGAGAATACTGAAGTTGCACCGCTGAAAATTCTGAAATTGGTTAAGTGCTCTTGTGAAAGTGTATTGCCGTGCAAGAGCAATCGATGTAGTTGCAGGAGTGCCAGCCTACCATGCACCATGTTTTTTTTCGTGCACAAATACTTTCTGTTCCAATTATTTCACACGGTTTGCTGAAGTAGAAGTGGAACGGGATGAAGACTAAATTGGTGGTGATCTTGAAGATACTACACCTGATTTCATATTTTAAAAAAAGGACTGATCTCTATCTAGACAACATTTTGTTAGTCTTGATTCATGTATGTTTTCTTTTTATACCAAGAGAAATTACCATATTACAATTGTCATCAATATTACACAAATTACATTGCTTATGCTTGAGAAATGATTTTTTTTTGTATCTAATCTCCTAATATAATTTCAATGGTGTTTTTGAACTCTGTATCCTAAAAAACATATAGTTTGACATACCAAACTTATATGAAAAGATCATTTTTAAATTAAGGTAATATATAGCCGCCATATTGAATATATCGAGTTGCCTAAGGGTGACAGAATGTCATCATCCCTTTTATTGAAGCTTAATATGTCCTTGTACTTATTAGCAGTAAAAAAAAACTTAACACAAAATTTTATGGCATTGGTATTGACTATATCAGATATTAACTATATTAAATTTTCATGATAAGGTAGAGCTGCAGGATATCGGAATTCTTATGTAATCAACAAAAAGACAAAACTAAGGTCTGTAAGAGATAATATATTCAGACTGAAATGAACATATGTGAGACTAAAACCAATAAATAATGTTACAATGTGAGCGATATGTGTTTGCTTGCACTGTAGGTACAATAGTTCTTTACTTCAAACATTTTATTTTGAAATTCATTAGACCTATAATACAGCCATAAGGAATGCATGAAGTTAAACTGTATAATCACGTTCAAAACTAAATCGTGTCTAAAACATCAACACACTGAAAAACCTTACAACCCATAAGATAAAATAAAAGTAAATCGCATATTCCAGAAACCACAAAAAGCCAGTAAATTACCGTAATCCCGTTTCATGTTTCCAACGGGACGCGAGCCCGCGGCATCGGCCACTAGATAAGAGTGCAGATTCTAATCCTGATAGTCCTGACGCAGGACGAGTTGAACAAAGGGTCATTTGCCCCACGATGCTTCCTGATAACAGGACAAAATAGCAAATTACTAGCGCGCCCTATTTAAAGGTTTTAGCTCAAGGCGGTCGATTTTGTCGGAAGTGTGATTTTTGCCTTCATGATGAAGCTGAATACTCGGTAATTGCATTGAGCGTGGTGAATGGAAATGCGCTTTTGGATTATTTCTCGTAAAGCAAAATTGTTAATGTTTGAAAGCTAGAAAAATACTAGAAGAATTGATGTTTCTAGGAGAATAAAATTGCCGAGTACATTAGGATTAAAATAAAAATATATTGTTCTCCACAAATGGAGAATTAGGGCACCGATAAAATGAGTTTTTGCAAATATCTAGTAGAACAAGTACTTTAGCTTAAAATATCAAGAGTTCTTTTTTAGAGTATATGAAATTTTCGTTAATTCGAGACTAGCTATATTTATTTTGGATAAAAATTAGCCGAGATACAGCAGCGCTCTGGACACGCCGCACAGTGAGACGACCTGTGGACAAAAAGGTAAAAACCGACCCTTCATTTTGGGTTTAATTACCTACCCTATATATAGGTAGGTAAGTAATCAAACAAGCTATTTCAAGAAACATTTCTTGGAATTTGTCGATATCGGGGGAAGTTTATTGGACCGAATTGAACGTAATTTGAACATAGTGTATTACCTTATGCAACTTTCTGCTATTTTGTAGCCAATTTAGTGTAGATTAAAGCTATAATATTATCTTGTACAAATATTTGCAAAGAAGGGTGCCATAGTCTTATGGCACTTTGGGCCCAATACGCCCAGTTTGTAAAGTGTACGAAGTTATTGTACTTGGTCTTGCAAAGAAAAAAGTCAATAGCGGTAATCCCCAAAATTGAGCTATTAGTTTGCGAACCCTCTTAAGTGCATAAATTACACTGGCCTACAAATGGAAAAAAGTCGTGCCCAGCGAACTAAACCATTGTGAAATGGTTCGCTGAAATTTAATATGACAGTTTTGGCCTTACTTATCATGAATTTTTCAAGTATTTCCAAAAAGTGCTTTTTTCTTAGATGGTTCCACTGTATGTGCCAAGACGTTAAATACACAGCCACACAAAAAAAAAGGTGGTCTGGCCTGCGGACTAGACCAGTATATCATTATGTATTTGGACCCGCTGAAACCGAATCCGAAGTCATAATTTTCAGATTCGCTCGTTCTTCACCCCCTAACCACAAAAATCCCCCGCCCCCAAAAAAAAGTTGTCTGGCCTGCGGGCCAAATCAGTGTATCCTTATGTATTTGGGCCCGCTGAAACTGAAACCGGAATTGTCAGATTGGTTTGTTTTTCATCCCTAACGCCCCAAAAAACCCCCACCCCAAAAATGGTCTGTCCGGAGGACTATACCAGTGGCAATGCATTCTTATGTATTTGGTAAGGATACACTGATCTGGTCCATTTTTTTTTGTTTTGGAGGTGCTTTTTGGGGTTAGATGTGAAAAACGAGCGAATCTGACAATTCTGACTTCGGATTCGGTTTCAGCGGGTTCAAGTACATAAGGATACGGTGGTCTGGTCCACAGGCCAGACCACTTTTTTTTGTTTTGGGGGTGTTCTTTGGGATTAGGAAAAATAAGCGAATCTGATAATTCTGACATCGGATTCGGTTTCAGTGGGTCCAAATACATAAGGATACACTGGTCTGGTCCGCAGGCCAGACCACTTTTTTTTGTGTAGCTGAGATATCAGTTAATAATGCTCTAGTGGGTAGTCCATCCTTTTCCGCTCAATTTTCGGAAAATTGAAGGTCATATTTGTAATCAGCATGCCAAAACATAATATAGTACACTTTTCTAAGGTGGGCGCATTGGGCCCAAAATTGGCATCCTTCTTTGTATAAAGAAGCCTTTTTTCCTTTATAGGTTACCCTCTTACGTACGGCGAATGTTTTGAAGTTTGGGTGTTAGCAGTAGAAAAAGACAAATTTACTGCAATAACCCAGTGTAGTATGAACTCGTATAATATTACAAATCCTAACGCTCCAGAACTACTGAATGTTGTAAAATTAATATGTGTCAACTTAAAATTAACGTGGACAAAGTGCTCGCGTTAAAGATCCATTAAAAAAGAGAGTAATTTTCTCGTCCCCAAAAATTTAAGTCCCTGAAAGTTTCATAAAATCCACCAATATCAATTTAAACATCTTAATTAGGGGTCGCGGCCATCCACAGAAGCAGTTCGAAGAGTGCTACGTCAAAACAAAAAACGTAAAGTGGAAACATTGGTATTTTGGAGGAGGGAATATTTTTTAGGGGGTAAATTTTGGAGGGGAGGAATACAGAATATCCCCCTTCCGAAATTTCCCATGCCAAAATGTTTCTCATAAAAAATATTCCCCCTCCAAAATATCGCTCCCCTCCCCACTTTGTCCCACCTTCCCCTAATCACCCTTAATTACCTCGCACTAATTTTCCGCTAATCCCCCCCCCCCGCTAATTATAAATATCCGTTGAAGGGTTGGGGGAGGCTAAATTGGGGTAAATGGGGGTAAATAGGTAAATCAAGCAAGTATGAGTCAATAAAATTAGTATTTAGTATAGATGAGAGAAGCTAAGGTCTCAAAAATTTACCTTGTCCACCCCACTATTAAAGGGGTTGAAAAAATAAAATTCTGATTTAGTGTGTGTACAAAAACCACGGGCTTCAAATTTTCTTTTTACAATGTCTACCTCACTACCACCTTCCTTTCACCACCCCCACCCCAACTGTCAATGTGTTGTAACATTTTATGGGTTTAAGGCGATTTCAAATATTATATTATTAAAGTTCCATAAACAATTATTTCAACATACAAAACTTTTTCTTGTCGAGACTTGGATAGAAAATTTGAATGTGGAAGCAGTGATTCCTTGGGCAGCGTTTTTTTTTTACTAATCTTATATTGTGAAATAAATATTTGTGGATGTAAATGTAGACTAATGTTAGACAGTTTTATGGTAAATAAATCATATGATACTACTGATTTTTGTCCAATTGCCCCATAAGATAGCTGCACTGTGAGCCGCAGGCTTTTTGATAAAACTTGGGGCCTTAAACCAATGATAATCTACTGGTCATATTTAAAGTTTGTTTGACCTATTGTCACCTACGCATCGCTGGTATGGTAAACAAAGACAAAAGAGAAAACACCTCAAAGCAAGTCGGTAAAATTGCGACAGTTAGCATGCCTTGGAACAGGTGCAATACGTACCTATCCAACAGCAGCAATGAAAGCGCTGTTTGGTCATCCAACTGCTTTAAGTTAACCACTGTTAGAATCAATGGCGACATTCACAGACTACACGCGTTAGATTTTACTTCGAGCGAACCTTTGAATTAGTAATTTCTTACCGGCAGGTATGGAGCTCTGGAGGACCGCAACTTGAAAGAGGGTCGCACCTCTGGTATGTAGATGGATCTAAGTTGGAGAGGAAGTAGGTGCCGGTGCATATGGTCCAAAATGTATGACTTCAAAGGCTTTAGGTTATGCATCCACTATCTTCCAGATAGAAATATACGCCATAGATCTTTGCAATCGAGAATGCATGACAAGGGGCCCGCGAGGAGCATGAATTTATATATTTTGAGACAGCAATGCTGAACTTAAAGCTCTAAATTCATTTACTTTTGAATTAAAAATTTCTTGGCAATGTCTATAAATAGTAAAGCAGCTGGCAAGGAACAACGAGGTTACCTTGGCAGGGTACGAAAAAATAAAAGTAATCAGATTGCAGATAACCTTACAAGGTAAGGCGTTGAGTAATCATTCATTGGACCAGAGCTAACGTTATTAACGTTATTATTAGTTACATAAAAAAAATCGAAAATAAAAGTTATAGAAAATCACATGTATTTTAGAAAAATCATTTGAGAAAAAGAACTGAAAATTTCGGAGATATGAACATTCCTTTGGTTTTTTTTAATGGAACATATATTTTACACCATCTAAAAGACAATAAAAAAACTGTTTTACTGATATGTAATACATAGTATTTATCTTTAAAAAATGTTGTCTAATTTACTACAAATTTACAATTTATCAAATTAGCTGTGGAAAACAAAAGTATTGTTACGGCCAAAGGTAGCAAACAAAAAAAAAATGGTAATAATATATTAAAAAAAAAAAAATGTAAGTATAAAAAGGATAATCTTGTAGCACAAATATGTGAATAATGTGAAGAAAAATGGAAAGCTCAGACTTAAATGAGAGTGTGACCGGCCATAACAAAAATTTATTTTTGAGTGCGCCAACCCGGTGGCTCTCTTCCACGAACTGGCCCACTGCACGGACTAGCTGGAGCTGGGGTGGGTTTCCCAAAAATCTTTAACTACTAGATGGTTTAACCCATAAGGAATTCCTATATGACAAAGCTGCAAACATCTCAACGGAGAAAGCAATATTATCACGCCTCAAAAAGCGAGATAGCAATGCTGGAATTGTCGGACTTTACCATTGCTAGGTCGGATCAGTTCGAGTTTGTTAAACTAGATTTTTAGCTCTTACAGCGCAAACGCAATCAAATATCAACCGGCACTAACAACTAACTGAAGCAACCAGCGGTGTTGCCAAACTGCCCCCATTTTCTCTACATTCTCCGATCGCACAACGTTATTGCATTTGACCACTTCAAAATTCCCCGCTTTAAACGACTTTTGTCTCTGATCTTTGACAACGTCGCGAAAGTTTGCGATTAGAAGCAACTAGAAGTGAGGCATGCGCATAAACAACACGCGTATTTGGAGTTGGGTCCAGAGTGGGAGCAGAGCGGGAGAGATAATGGGCGGTTCTTTGCTTGAAAAAGTCAGGATATGTTGTACGCAGAATTGAGATAGGGTTGAGCGATCTAGGAGTTAAAACATCTTTGGGGTTTCCTTGGGCCTTGAGGAGGCGTTGATTTATACCTTCGCACACTGTACATGAATTAAAAACACTGCAGGAAGAAAATTTAACAGTTTATTAAAGTATGCCAGTAAAAGTAGTATATGAATTATTTTGATTTGTAAATAAATATGTACATCTAAACGTTACGTAACTATATACAGGGTGTCCCGGCACTATGGGGCAATACTTCTGGAACGTATAGTTTGGGTCCAAATAACACTGAAATTACCTATAATTTTTTTTCTTAGGGCGCCCCCCTAAGGAGATATTGCCCTACATATTCAAGAAGGTTTTATATTCAGGAAGCCAGGGGTGTTCCACCCCCAATGCTTTTTACCCCTATATTTTGACATAAATTAATTTTTGAAAATTAAGGTCACATTTTTAAATTCCTTAAATAATTTTCTAAAAAAAGATATTCTTGTTTGACATCGATAAAGCGATCCGTTTTTGAGAAAAAAATAATTTTACTGATAAGGGACAAAGACTGACATTTCGTCAACACATAACTACATACTACAATACACACATAACTACATTAACTACATAACTAAAATAAATGTTCGATGTGAGCACCCTGTACAAGAATACATTCTCGTAAGCGAGATAAGTTGGATCGCTGAACCTGAAATAGCGTTCCAGGGTTGTTCCGAATGGCTTCACATTGGGTAGTGATTCTTTGTAACATCTCTTCCCTTGTTTGTACTGGTGTTTTATACACTAAATTTTTGAGATGACTCCAAAAGAAAAAATCTAATGGGTTTAGATCAGGAGAACGAGGAGGCCACGGCACTGGTCCTCCACGGCCAATCCATCGGTGGGTAAATTTTTGATCTAAATATTTCCTGACTGTGATGCTGAAATGAGGAGGAGCTCCATCATGCATGTACGTCATGTTTCTTATAGTTGCTAATGACACATCTTCCAGTAAACCATCTAGATTTTCTTGTAGAAACCTTAAGTAATTTTCCCCATTTAATCGATTTTCCAAAACAAATGACCCTATTAAATAATTTCCAATTATTCCCTCCCAGACGGTTAATTTGGAATTGTCGCTGGTGATGAGTATGAATAATTGCATCAGGATTTTCATCATTCCAACTATGTAGATTGTGAGAATTTATTACACCATGCCTGCGAAATCCTGCTTCATCCGTGAACAAAACACTACCAATAAATTTGCGGTCCTCCTGTTGCTTTTGCAGGAACCAATTAGCGTACTGAACTCGAGCAGGGTAGTCGTCCGGGGACATTGCATGAACTTTCTGGATGTGGAAAGGATTCTTTCAAAATTCTGTGAACCACCGACTTCGAAGTGTTAAATTGCGCAGAGAGCTTCCTAACGCTTACTGATGAGTCTTCGGCAACAGCATCTAATACAGCTTCTTCCAGTACAACTGTACGAACAGTTCTAAGACCACCTTCACCCCCTCGTTTCGGTTCTACGCTCCCTAGAAATGAATAGCATTATTTTATTAAAGAGTTATTTATTCCTTAATTTTTAATATTTTATTTTTTTATTGCTAAGATGGATATCTACCTGTTTCTCGTATTCGACGGTTTACCCGTTCAAAAGTTTTCCTGTTTGAAATAACTCTGTTAGGAAAGTGTTCCGCATAAAGCCGTCTGGCTTCCGAACCATTACCGGCGGTAAGTCCGTACATAAGTTGCATGTCAGCATATTCACCAGATGAAAAATTTGCCATGTCAATAAACTACTATCACAGAACTACTTACAACTTACTTATTACTTGCTACTCAAATTTGACGTTTAAATGTATTCAATTGTTTTCTCACAGGTATCATGCGGTAGTTTATATTAATAGTATTTCTTGGTCCCTTATCAGTAAAATCATTTTTTCTCAAAAAACGGATCGCTTTATCGATGTCAAACAAGAATACCTTCTTTTAGAAAATTGTTTAAGGAATTTAACGATGTGACCTTAATTTTCAAAAATTAATTTATGTCAAAATTTGGGGGTAAAAAGCACTGGGGGTGGAACACCCCCTGGCTTCCTAGACAAGATAAGAAGGGCGCTATATTTCTGGAATAAAGATACTCATTTAATATGTACACAGTCCAAATTTTATTAAAATCTATAGAACGATTTGGAAGTAATAGGCAAAAAAACCTTCCTGAATATGTAACCTTTAAAGGGTAATATCTCCGTAGGGGGGCGTCCTAAAAAAAAAAATATAGGTACTTTTAGTGTTATTTTGACCCAAACTATACGTTCCAGAAGTATTGCCCCATAGTGCCGGGACACCCTGTATAAAGGACAAAACACAAGAAAAGGTTACTATTGAATGCAACAAAAGGGGAAAATATATACGTATATATCTGTACACAGATTAATACTTATATTTCTTTTTTAATTTACCAATATGGTAATTACTGGCAAGATTAAATTCAATTGACACGATATTCATATAAAAAAAAGTAAAACAATAATTTGCACAAGACTTAACTGATAGGGGCGTCAGGTGTCGCACAGACAGGCGTAGGCGTTCACAGTCAGAAAATGTATTTCCTAGGTTGTCGCTGGAGCGAGATTCTGTTTGCAGGCGGGTGGAATGCCAAAAAAAGGTACCATGCCAACTAGTGCCGTCTGGGATAACAGCGATTTGGCACTACCGACAGGAAGAAAAAAACCATACAGGAACCCGTCGAGGAAAGAAGAAAATTGGGGGTAAAGTAGAGAACCCTGCAAGGAAGGTAATATATCCTTGTAAAAAAGGATCACTCGCAAAAAGGTTAAATAATCACTTACGCAATCACTGCGGTTTTCTTGCGAAAAATCCAACTACGCCGATGGCGGCTTCTCAGGTTGCAGATAGGAACGTACACTATAAAATAAGGGTGCGTAAGGCAAGGTAAAAGGACGACAGAACACGTGGACTTACCAACAGATAGGGTTTAAGCACACAAATCCGAAACAACGTCAACAATCGTGAATCGCCTAAAATCACAAATTACCACTGCGAAGACACGACTATTTACAGCACTTTGAAGGTATAAATCCCACACCAGGCGGATACTTTACAAGAACACAAGAACCTTCTGAGACTGTCAGGCTTAAACTACTCTAACAAAAATGGCCACGGCTCTTCTGGAGCTAGAGACGAACCTTCCAGAACCCAGAAAAAAACAGGAACTTGAACCAGCAGGATTATTTAGCTCATGCGCACATGAAAGCTATGATTCTCCTACAGGAAAACAAAACCCATTAACCTCTGAAACCTACCACAACGACCTCCTTAATCAACCAGACAATTTTCATCTCTCATAGCATCAGTTATGTCATGTAACAAATATATTTTATCATTTTATAATTTGGGCGGTCAGCATTGCGTTGTCTCTCTCTACTTGATACTTGCGTACTTAGATTTATTAGGTGTTACCCTGTGACGATAAGCTCTACTCTCGGTGTACGGCGGACTTTTATGCGGTGGATGCCTAGCAACTGTAGCCTATGAATGGAAGTTGTACATGAAAGGAAAACTTAACAACTTTGTGAGAGGTAGACACATAATCAGGCCTACGATGGAACGTATACGTTATTTAACATACACTGTTATGTTGAGCGCTGACCAAAAAATATATGAGAGTGAGAGAGACAGATGACCGTAACATGGGTGTTATGACTAACGTAAACGTTCCATCATAGGCCTGATTAAGCAATAGGACGAAAGCGAACTCGAACGCCCGTCCCTTAAGTGATCCAGGGACACAATACGCAACGGGAGTGAGTGCATACAATCCGGTCAAGCAGTCACTTCTCCCGGTACTGGCCTAGTAAAGACGTCCGGACAAAATTGTGTATCATTAATTAGTAATGAATTTAAGGTTAAGGCTTAGAGGTAAACAGCTACATATAATATATATCTATTTATTCCGAATCATTCTTCCGATAGTTTTACTGCCCTCAACGTTTTTATAATTTAATTTGGGTAACAGTACACGTAACAGTAACAGTGACAGTAACAGTGACCCGTAACAGTATGTAATTAAAAAAACAACACGTTGTTCTGTCAAGACATTGGTTGGTAATTAATTTTACTTTATTTTAAATAAAATGGAAAATTTCAATGATCGATATATATTTTTCAGACTACCATGACTCAATGGTGAAAAATATAAAATTTAATATCTAATATAATTTTTAAGAAAAATACTATGTATTTTACAGGGTGTAATTAGTTTCATGTCATTAAAAAAAATTGTAATGAGGACCGACTAGACAAGCAAAAAACCTATATGACTTTTTCCTCTAGGGGCACTTTGAAAAAATTGACCAAGATCAAAAATTTGAATGTTAAGGTAGGAGAAATTTGGGAACCACTGCTTTTTCGGGTCAATGGACCTATAGTTCCGAATCATAGAAGTTTCTTACTTACTTTTAAAAAGCCATAAAAAAATGTAAAGATGATTGTGTCCTCGCCGCCGCGTGATCTCAAACAAAGAAGCGC
This sequence comes from Rutpela maculata, assembly GCA_936432065.2. Taxonomy (NCBI): domain Eukaryota; kingdom Metazoa; phylum Arthropoda; class Insecta; order Coleoptera; family Cerambycidae; genus Rutpela; species Rutpela maculata. The sequence goes on from OW386285.2 coordinate 346,336,168, forward strand.
GACACTTTGATGGAACGGCATTAGCGTGTTTGATGGTCAAAGGCACCGATATACGCGACGATAATAAAGCCTAAGCCAATATTCCAGCAGTTCTCAAACAATATTACTAAAAATGTTCCAAATTTTTGTTTATTTTTGGGGCTGGAGAAATGTTCTGCCCAAAAGATGTCCCCCTCTGAACGGAACAACTTTTGTCTGAAACATTTTTCGCTAGTGTCCCTTCCCGAGGAGATATTGTCTAATAAAATCAATACTTGTTAAGCAAAAAAAAAAAGAAAAAAATTGAGAGCCAAGCAAAAGTAGAAGTATATTTTTCATCCAAATCAGTAGGAATTCAATGTTCTAGGTTTTCGCACTTAAACTTTTTTTTGTGTGTGTGCCTTTGTTATTTCTCGGTGATTACCCTGTATATTTTTTACTAAAAGTGTATCAGGTAATGTTCTTCCTTGACAACTACATTCAAAATATTTTTTCCTCCCTCCTCCGTCGTTTCCTATAAATTATATTTTGGAATGATTCGGATTTCCTCCTCGGTAATAGCGTCTACTAGTTGTCAATTATTATTTTTCTCCATCAAATAGTTTTTTAAATGCAGTGTCAGGAGATAGACGACAGACAGTCTGACGGAATTGAGGGGCTTTAATATTTGCAATCTACGTAATGCGAATCGTGAAAATCCGAATAAATCTCACAGACTGATTTTTTTACGATAACGATACGACTATATTACTCTCCTCAAGTGATGGAAGTAAATAAGAAAGGAAATATTTTAATTGGCCTGTATGATTTGTTTCATAGTGTTAGAACTGTGGGATAAAAAAAATAAGAGATTTGTTCACAGAGTACATTCATATGAAAGTCGATATGTTGATTTCGAAATTAGAAACAATAATAATCATTAGTATTCGATCTTCTTGTTCTTTATTTTGGCAATCGTTGATTTATGCATTAAGCTTAAAAATGTCCTCATTTTTTTAAACCCAGCCAGTCTAGACGTTGCGGTTTTGTTTGGGCAATGTATATACCTCGGTATATACATATACCTAATCGGTAAATAAGATGTCCATGTCGACGTCTAAATCATCTCTTAGAAAAAAAAAAATTATAATATATAATTTATCTGATCAATCCCAATTTCATCAGTTAATCAAAATTGAATAAACATATTGAAAAAATTAAAAGTTGATCACAGTCTGCATTAATCACTGCTATTGGTGTTTAATTGTGCTTATAGACTAATTAAACCATCAAATTTTATTTATTGGACACGCCTCAAACATTTCCAAGTTTGTTTCTGACCACCAACACCGTGAGAATAACAATTTAATTTGGTCTCATTATAAATAAACTAGTTATTAAAATTATTATTGATATGTCGAAATCAATTAAATTCGTACGTTAAGTTAATTTGATGTAAGGAAACATACAATATTGAAAGCATTCTCGGAACGTTGGAATTAAATAATCCACAAGAAATTGAAATTACACAGCTAAACTTTATTTTATACTATATAATTTTCTCCCTACAAGTTGGAGTACATGTTATACTGAATTTTACGCTTATTGTACTCCATAGTCTCATTATTTTATTAGATCCATTTTACGAACTGGGCGAGTGTACGTGTCGATGGAAGCCTTGGCTATCTCTTCCGGTGGCGCAAATGGGCCTCGCAGTAGGTCAGGGGAATTTGCCAAAAAATAAAATTGAATTAAAATACTCAAAATCGTAAACTGACATCATTAAAAACCCCAACATAGACAACAAAATTAAAAAAAAAATCTCTTCCAGAAATATAAGCCAATCAAATCTGCCTGATTTTACCCAGTCTTGAAACGTGACGTTAGAGAGAGAGTCGGACGACGGCGTCAAGCGACACCGATTCTGCTTTGGCTTTGACAATTCCGCATGCGCATGCGCATGCGCATTTGTCAGAAACAATTAGCAGTGAACACAACCTAACCTAAAATTTAAATACTACTCTGTGTAAAAGCCCATAGCCAGATATGTATTCGTTGGAAAAACACATTCAATATTCGTTGATTGTGATATTTGTTATTTTTATATAAGCTTGTGACGTAAACATTTTAGTTAAAAATGACTGATGCAGGTTTTTCAAAAGGACAGTCAGACAATTTACCTAGTCTAGATATGTTTATGGTGGCTTCATACATTAAAAACACTGAGAGTTAAATATAAACATAGTATTTAAAGAAATTAAAGTTTATGACACTCTATTCAATGGTAAAATAAAATAAGCTTTAACACTGACCTGTAACCTATAATATAATATCTTATCTAAAACTTCAATTCTTGGTATTTTGGCTATATTTAATATACTTCCATTAATGATCTTCAAATACATAAATGGCGTTATTCTTTTCAGAAATATCCCTTATATTATTTCTTCTGCATGCTATTAGCCATTTTGATCGTCGATTTCTATCTTTAGACACACGAATAAAAATTTTATTTGCTGGTTTAATAGTTGTATTATTACACAGTGACACTGTACAGTGTTTATAATAAGTATTTACCATTTCTCAACACAAAACAGAATCATAAACTAAACAAAATCTTCAAAACACGCTGGATAGCACACGTTAATAGACAACACAACATTTTCACATAAGCAAACGTAAATACGAAAGTTAGGTTAGGAGGTGAGTCTGTGACAAAACTAAAACGCAAATGCGCATGCGGACGTCTCAAAACCAACCGCCGCGCCGCCCAGTCTATTAATTAGGATGAAGACGTACCGCTCGGCTAAAGTACGCCATCTGAGGACACCACGGGAGACTAGTTTTCACGCAGTGACGTCGTAAGTCTTTTCACGAAGATTTCAACTTTAATTATTTATTGCAAAGTATGTACTGTGACTTAAGGGCTAGTGATGGGCTGCTAAATAGCAGTCTGCTATTTTTAACTGATATTTGCTTCATAGCAGTAGCAACTGTTAAGAGCTCTGATAAATAGCTGCTATTTTCATAGCAGCTTGAAAACACTCGCCGAGTGCCAACGTGCTTTTGCAGCAACACAAGCAGGCTGCGTCGGCCCAATAGCAGTGATAGCACAAGCAGCGTATGCACGCACATTTGTTCCACTACAGCGAGCAGCGGCCAAGCGGGTCCACCAGCACTTAGCAAGGGAATACCTATGTTATTCATGTAAAACTGTTTTATTTTAACAATATTTAACACATAATTATGTTCGTCTGCTCAAATATTTTAGAGGAATTTAAAAAATAAACTAATAAATGTTACACAGATAATTTATATTTCTTTTGAAACTAATCATATTTAACTATCCATATAGCGATGGCGTTTTTTTTTTATAAAGTTCCATTTATCTGTTAATACGCGCCATTTAGCCAAAACAACTGATGCTAAGAAATAGCTGCTATTAAAATAGCAGCTATTTTTAACTGCTAAATGAAAATAGCAGTAGCAGAAGTAGCTGCTACACAAAAATAGCTGGTTCGACCCATCACTATTAAGGGCTAATATTCGGTGTTGCGTGTGGCGTGTTTATATATATAAATACGCACTTTAATGAAATAAAAATAGGCAAGTTCCCCATTCTGATGGTCATTATGGCTAGAGAGGGATACATCTGAAAATTTTCCGCGTTATCATACTAGTATTTATTGCCACGAAAACAGCTTTAATGAGAGTATCCTGCTCCCGTGTTACATTTGGCATAAAAATCGAGAGAATCTTTAGAGAAAAATATTATAACGTTAAAATTGTTTAAATCGCCCTGATATTTATTTTGACAAGCCAGTTTCACATATATCGTTTTTATGATAAAGTACCAGCATAAACTTTAAAAATTGTACAAATGTATATTCTATGTATGTAATAGTTTATTAGGCACGTTTTTATGTCATTTTGTGTTAATGACATTATTACTATAGCTTATAATATGTAGTCTATAGGTTACTTGAATATTTACACGAAAATAATTTTTCCAGTGAAACATAAGAAACTTCCAAAGTGCGTTTTAATTTCTCAATGAAATATAAATATTGCTCTCAGTTTCATAAAGTCTGGTCACTGGAAAACGCTATACTAGTTTTAACATAGCTTAACCAATATACCTCAAATACTCTTATTAAACAAGGTCAAGTTGATGTTGCTTGTAATAGACTTTTACAATGCCTTCGGTAAACTAGATCACAAAATATTAATAAGGCAATTAGATCAGTATGATATATCAGCAAATATTTTAAACCTTCTTGGATTTTACATGAAAATAGGATGGATGACATAATACGTGCAGTCATGGTTATAACTTTTGAAATATAGAGATCCTATCAGGAGTCCCACACGGTTCGATACTATGACCTTTCTTGCTCAATAAGTTTCTAGACCATATGTCTTCCTCTATAAATATAGGTCTTCTGATGCCCTAGTATTATGACGCATCGCTCAACCCTTCCAAGCTGTGAGTCATCGAAAAGTGGTGGGAGGATCCTGCTCCACTGTCCTAAACTAGAAGGGTTCCACTCTTTCTTATTTCTTCCCCAACGCTATAATGCATGCATGACGTCCTCACCCTTCAGGTATTACTCATAACTTCCCCCTTCACCCCGCACCCCACCTGTGAGTCATGGTTCCTCCAACCCTTATGACATCATCGAAAGTGGTGGGTGGTGCCTTAGCACCGGCCTAAATTAACTATTATTAAATAGGGGATAGAGGTTTACACAGATTTACCAAAAAAAAAAAATGTCGGACCAATTGGATTCCATTACCGAACCCCGAAGGTTTGTGACATGCTGAACACGATGCCTTACTCCGTTTTGCACCATCACGTCAGGATTTCGAGAAAACTTAACCTAAAAGTGCTAAAAACACCTTTTTCGTTCATGCACAAATTAATTCACTCAATATTTTGGCCTGAATTTTGTTACTCGAGGGTTTTTGGGGTCGCTGATCACGAATCTGAAGTCAGAATTTGACAATTTCTAAATCCAAGATGGCGGATCCAATATGGCAGCTGCTAAAAGCCGGAAATTAAACAAAATTTTAAGATTGTGACCCAAAACTTATTACTTGGGGGTTTTTGGGGTCATTTGAGTGAACTAATTTGTGCACAAACGAAGGCGAAAAAGGTATTTTTAGCACCTTTAGGTTAAGTTTCCTCGAAATCCTGACGTGATGGCGCAAAACGGACTACGGCATCGTGTTCAGCACGTCAAAAACCTTCGGGATACGGTAATGGAATCCCATTGGTGGGACATTTTTTTTGTAAACCTGTGTTATTATATATTTTATTGAGCATTCCTAGTCATAAGCAACATTCATGTGAATGAATAGCCCAATAAGCCGCTGGGCCCAATTCCATATACTTAACCGGCGAGACCCTTTGTTAGCAATGTGATATCAATTAAATAAAGAGTATCTAAATACTCGTTCGGTATATCTTCCAACAAACCTGTACGCCGTTATACCGTGGCAAAATATTTTTAAAATGTATCGTTTCTAAGAGTTGCTGCTGATACCTAATTTGTAATAATTGTGCTGCTGTTAATTTATGTCATTACGAGTAATTACAAGCAATTAAATTTGTGCTGACATTTTTTTCTCAAATACCTCTATAATTTGCCGAGAATAAATGGAATTAATGAATATTACAGACTCAAAGATATGTATGTATCTGAATTAAGTTAAATAAATACCAATGTTGAGTATTGCCAGTTATTTCATGTTAAGAACCAGTTACATCAGATGCACTTGCCGACAATTTCCTATAAGAGAGTGTAACATCCAGTGTGTATACTTTATATTATTATAGTCCAGTTCCAAAGGTTTTAACATCGGAAAAATAATAACGCTGAAATTTTGCTCACGGTCTTTTCAAGGTATATACAGTGTGTCCCACTTTTCATGAAGCAACCCTCATATCTGATATTCGAATATTTTGAAATTTTGGTGGTGAATATATACCTATAATGTCTTTAGACGTAACAACGTTTGATTTTAGTCAGAGATGTCCGATTCTAGGATAAAAGAAAGAAAATATTAGCGATTTAAAGAAAAAGCTAGATAGAAAAAAAAAGATATTCTTAAGCAGGACCTTTAGTAACTCCTTTGTACAATATTACATCGTACTGGGTTCAAAGGTGTTTGAGAGAAGGGTCGTAAACAATACATTTTTTTCAACTAAAAATAATTTTTATCTGTAAAATGAATTCTCAAATGAAAAAAATATATTCTCCATTTTTTGTTCAGAATAATATATTTTACTAGTTTGAATTGATATTACAACAAAATAATTATTTATTTAATAAGGCAATAATTCTAATTCGTACATACCTACCATTTTTCTAACAAATAATTTTCAATGAAGACCTAAGTAAGCCATGAAAACAAAAGTTATTGCGAGTGTCAATTTATTGTTCAACGTAAATGAATGAATCAGTTAAAAATTCATTTGAATGCTGGTTTAATATTAGATAAGTAGTAAAGTGTAAATATTTATGTAAGAAATATGGTTCGGTGCTTAACAATGCGAGGAAAAATGAAGTTGATTCGTTTGGTCGGAGATAATGCCAGATCATTTAGACAGGCTGCTGTTGAATTTAACTTACACCAACCTGACCGCCAGCCTCTCATTCACCTTAAATTAGTAGCAACCATCATTAACAGCTTTAACAATACAGGAAATGTATGTAAGTTAAGACCAAAGAATTATAATTTACAAAATCGGCAAATTGAAAGCGAATAATGCATTTTATAATATTTTAGAGAAAAACCAAGACACAGCATAAGACAAGAATCAAATCAAAATATTAGTAAGAACATGGTTTGGCGTTGTTTGAAAAACATAGAAAAAGAGTATTCAAGCCAATATTTTTACATACCTTAGAAGATGGTGATACAGACAAAAGATTGAATTTCTGTTTTTAGGCCCAGGGTGAATTTTTAAACAATACGAATTTTCTGAAAAACGTTATATTTACTACTGAGGGAACGTTTACCTTCCAGAATTGCCACTTTTGGGTTGACGAAAATCCCCTCTGGTTTATCATTACTAAAAAGCAATATGTGTCAAAAGTTGTTTGGTGTGGTTTATGGAATGACCAGATTTTTGGGCCTGAGGTTGAATGGGAAAGCATATTCAGACTTGTTGGAAAATGAAATTCAATCCTTTCTCAATAATTTGCCGCAAGATGAGAGAAGAGAGTTGTATTATCAATTTGACGGTTCCCCGGCTCATAACGTTGCAAGGGGGTTGGCTAGAAGACAATTTTCCAGGTAGATGGAGAGGTCTAAGAAGTCAAGTGCATGAGTTTCCTCCTAGGTCTCCGGACCTGACACCGTTTGAATTTTATTTGTGGAATCATTTAAAAAATATAGTGTATAAGAGCGGACTACGTAGCCAAGATTAGTTAGTGATCAGAGTTAGACAGGCATGTTGAAGTCACAGGATTGAGCCATGTATTCGGAATGAATACGTGGCTCAATGCATACATAGAAATGCAGAGAATTAAATACCTGAATTGACAATAATAACTTTTGTTTTCATGGCTTACTTACTTACTAGTCTTCATTGAAGATTATTTGTTAGAAAAATAGGTATGTACGAATTATTAGAATTTTTGCCCCATTAGATAAACAATTATTTTGTTGTAAAATCAAATCAAACTAGAACAATGCGTTATTCTGAACAAGAAATGAAGAATGCATTTTTTTTCATTTAAGAATCAGTTTTACAGATAAATCTTAATTTTAGTTAAAAAAAATTGTTTTTTAACGGCCCTATCTTAAACAGCTTTAAACCCACTACCATATAATTTTGTACAAAGGGGTTTCTAAAGGTGCTGATGAAGAATATCTTGCTAGTTTTTTTCCTAAAAAAATCGCTAATACTTTTTTCTTGAAAGTCGACCGCCTTTTTCCACGCTAGAATCGGACGCCTCTGACTAAAATCAAATGTGGTTACATCTAAAGACTCACTATATATTCACCACCAAAATTAACTGGCTCCATGAAAAGTGAGACACTGTATAGCTATATTACATCTCTATAGAGGGCGCTTCATTGAATAAATTGAGTTAAAATTTTGGAAATGTCGTTAATCTTAAAAATCCAGAAAAATATTGATCGTACTAAAAAAAGTTAAATTATTTCTTAAAGAAGGGTATATTTATAAAAAAAAAAGTCATCTGATTTGTCTGCAATTATTTATTTATGGCATATTGATGATTTCTTACTGTTTGTTGGATATTTTGCCACTTTCTCTAAAATTATTTAAACATTTTAATGAAAGAAACCTCGTTCTATTTCCATTTTCAAAACTTTGTCAATTTGTTGTTTATGTATTTCCATAAACGTGCAATTTTCATAATTCCTTCCATGGTTTTACCAGAACACCCTGTATACTTTAATAAATATGCGGTGTTGGAACCTAGACCATCAAGTATAAAATAATTTTTGTGCTCTATTTCTGGCTGCAGTACAAATGCAAATACATTTTTAATATAATCTCAATGAAATATTGTTTAAAGAAGAATCTTTTTTACTATTTATTAAAATTAAATTCACTACAAGAAACAAGGCATTTATATAGTTAACTAGCTGCTTCTAAATTAGTACATCTCAAATAATATAACAATTTTAAGACCTGAGTGGATAATGTGTGGGTCTCTCTCTTGAGCTCATTATCTCATCACATCGTTGAGGCATGGCAGTATACAATTTTGTAATACTCTGCTTGCTATTTTTTATCAAAGGTCAGGTTACTTGGCAAATTGATTTTTTATTAATATTCACACGAATTATTTAATAACAAATTAAATAAATTATCTTATGAAGAGTTTTTACAAATCAAACAGTTTGATAATAAAATTTTAAGCGAATAAATAAAATCATTTAGATTAAATATAATCCTGTTCGTGAGCGAGATTTTCAACTAAGTATACGGTTCAATAAAATTTTTGGTTTATTTATTAATAATTTCGTAACTTTCTTTATACAAATACGTAATATTTAATTCAATTAAAGTGCCGGCAATCATCATGCAGTGTCGTCCATGGATTTTGATTTTGTGTCTGTCATATTTGAATCGGTAAGAATTGATTTTTTTTAAGATTTTTATCACGATGACACGCATTGGAAAATAATCATGAAGATTTAATTCAGATGATGGCGACCTTAGACTGTTTGTTCCTTTACTACTAACGATTCTGGTACATATAATTATCTCTGAGGGAAGTCAGTATGCAATTTTAGTAAAAATGTGACAAGTGATTTGTAACCAGAGGTCGGGAAGCATTGATAAACGAAGGTCGGGAATTTTATCTCGGCTCCAGAGACGGCTTTCATGTAGACATAATATTGCAAACACCTACTGAAACATTCAGAAAAACGACAAAATGGTGAAATATTTATAATTGCCACAGGTACAATGTATTTTTAGTAATAAATTTAACCTAAAAACGATAATGGTTCATACAAAAACATGTAATACATATTTAGCAAATAAAAAACAATTTTGAATCAAACACATACTTTCCTGTTCTGTTTAATATATGTGGCGTGTTTATTATATTTATTTCCATAATAATTAAATATAAAAACCCAAAAAGCTGCTGGCAACATAAAACATTTTTCTCCCAGTAAAATAAACCATTTTTATATAATATTAAATCATACATAACAAAGTTAAGGATTAATGGTATAAAATTGTCATGTACCGAGTGCATCACAAATGTACACAACGTGATAAAATGAATTATATTTCATTTTAAAATGTTAATACGCAACCTATTTTTATCGGAAATCTACTACATTTGTGAAACGTACCTAAATAATTACCTAAAGACATAGTTGATTCTTTTACAATTGCAGTGTTGAGGGCATTCGATTCTGACCGAGTGACAACATTAAATTACAGTGCATGACGGTACATTTGTATGTTTTTTACTAATGCGGTTTTATTAACTCCTTTAATTAGGAAACGCCGCCAAAATTGTGAAACATTGCTTTGATAAAATCCCTGTTGCTATACCTACACTGTGGCAATTCTGCGCATTTGCGTCAAAATTTAATAAAGGGAAAGTGTAGACCATCCGAGATCCCAGTTTCTCAATCCGTAGTACAAATCTAGCCATATCTATGTATGTATCTACAAGCTTAGCATGAAATTATACAGAGTCGACGGTATACAAATATGTCTCGTGCTTCTCAGGCTTACACTTGTGGATTCGCGATTTTCCAGAACTGCAATTTGATGAAACAGATCATTATTGTAGTAGTTGCAACAAAACAATTTCTTGGACATCTAAAACAGATTTCAATAGACATATTTCCTCACAAAAGCGTATGAGTGCAATGGCTCTATTGATAGTGATAATGAGTGTTTATAATAAACTGACCACATTAACTTACGGATATTACGGAATTCCCTAAAAAAAGTACAAGGTAAGATATATTGTGTCATACTTGCATAAAAAACTTTTTGCGCTGACCCAGAGACAACTCTATATGACATATCTTACGTTGTGACTATTTTGACGAGTTCGGTAACAACTAAAGTTAATAAGACAATGACTGAGAGTAGTGATGAATGTAACACTAAGACACATCTAGAAGTATTTTTTAACTAACGGACAAAAAAGTAAAACTATGTTGCTAATATTTGTTGTAAATGTTCCGGAGTTGATTTCTGACGCCTCTCATTAAAAATTCATTTGTATTGTGAGAAAGGAACTTCAACTGCTACATATGTAATTGGCGCATACATGAAATATCTGAACTTCTTCAGAGCCTCCACATTTATTTTCTTGTGTAAACAAATCTACTTCCTTGCTGTTGAATGTTAGCACTATACCTGACAGCGTAAGAAATCAAGGATTGCTTTTCAACACGTTTTCGATTTTTGTTTTACTATCTTAGCAAGTTTCCCGACAATTGAAAAATATATTGCAGAAGACCGAATACAATATTCATTTCGTCAACTATATTAAATTTTTGTTTCTGGCCAAGGTTCCAGGTCGCATATGAAGGAATTCGTAAAAAATTTCCGTATATGTACACATTTTCTTAGATAGTTAGATACATAAATACCTGTTGAGCTTGTGAAATACTGCGTCATCTGGATTTAACTGGTGCAGTACTGTTTTTACGCCATCAAAATAACAGTATGATACTGTCTGTAGCAAGTTCCCTATCATGTTAAAATGGATTCTGAAAGTAGTGGTACGACCGTATACTCTGGTGCTTTAAGAAAAACATTATTTACACTAGATATTAATTTATCAGTATCAGGGTAATACCTCAGCAATTCCTTGAAGTCCGTGTTCTAGAACATGAAGTACATTTTGAAATGTTTCCTTTAAAATTCTTTCAACAGATTTCATCGGCAACAGATAACAATAACTTGCCAGTACTTTTTGTGTATTTGTCGCCTCATAATTAATGTTTTGTTTAATACTCTCACGACTGTGTGATAACAATACATTATTCAGCGAGAGTGTAATGATGGCTATTACGTCTCTACACGCGAGTAGAGGGGGGTGAATGAAGTAAAAAAATATTTTGAGGTTTCTGGTTCCTGTACATGCACTAAATCACATTTTTTTTCATCCCCTTTAATAAGGAAGTGGGGGTGGTAATGGGGGTGGCTAATGCCAAAAATTTTTTTGAGACCTCAGCTTCTCTTGTATATACTAAATACCAATTTCATGGACTCTTATCTGCTTGATTTACCCATTTACCCCAAATTTACCCCAATTTACCCCCCAACCCATCGACGGAACAAGATGAAGATCTAATCTAGTTCTAGATCTCGTTAAAGTACATATGTGTACCAAATTTCAAGTCAATATTTCAAACGGTTCCAGAGAAAACGTGCGCACAAAAAAAAATTTACAGACAGACAGACCGACAGACAGACAGACAGACCGACAGACAGAAAAATTTTTTTCGCTCAAACTTAAAATCTCGACGTTTCATGACATTTTAAGCCTATTTGGACAATAAAAATTTTTAAAAAATTTTTTGTCGTTACTATACTTCCACTGGACGTGGAAGTAATAATATATTGACTGTAATTTCAGAAAAAATAGTATGTGTACTTCGGTGTGAAAGCACATTCCCGGACTTCGATGCTTTTTGGCCTCGGCTGGCGCCTCGGCCAACAATTTACATCGTCGTCCGGGAATGTATTGCTTTCACACCTAAATACACAATATACTATTACAGAGAATTTATATGGAAAACAAAGTTCGACCGTTTAAGCCAAGGTTCAGACATACACTTGAAAATGGAGATGAAGAGAAGCGATTGGATTTTTGTTTACGGGTCGGTGAGAATTACCTCGTAGATAAAAGTTTTCACAGAATGTTTTTTTTACTGACGAAGCAACATTTTGTATCAATGGCCACGTTTCATCACAAAGCAGTCGTTATTGGACTTTTGAAAATCCAAACAATGTCATTCACAAGCAAAGTCAACGTTATAAAAAAGTGAATATATGGTGTGAATCAGCATGTTTATTTGGACCTTTTGGAAAACTTTGTATTGCCATTTACAAACACTCTGCAACCGGAAGTAAGGCGTAATATTTTTTGGCAGCCAGACGGTTGCAGAGCTCATTCCTCAGTTTTGGTACGGCCAATTAATTTTTCTGCAAGATCACCAGACCTTACACCAATGGATTTTTTTCTGTGGGGTGTTTTAAAACAGAAAGTTTATGCAGATGACCTGCCGCATGATCGAGAAACAATAAAGGCACTAATACAAGACGCGGTGAATGAAGTGAATGTACCCTCAACCATTCGTTAGGTCTATGGTGAATTTATTAAAAGGGTGGAGAAATGTGTTGAGGTTGGAGGAGGCTATGTAGAATAAATTGTTTTTCCACAATCGTTGAAGTTAATATTATTATGTTATGTTAATGTTTGAAAAAAAAATGTAAGTTGACATAAATGTAAAAGTCAAAATTTAGACTTTATAATTTGTATTTAGGCTTTATTTTGGATTGTAAACAACTTTGTTTTATAAACATTTTGTCCAAAATAATAAATAAAGGTACTTCTCTCTCGAGGCATTTTGATGTTTTCTTAATTTATTAACACCTGGTACATCTGATCTAAGAATTTTTTATGGTAAATTCATTTTTTCGACAAGCAGAATTTTTTTATAAAGTTTTCATCGTAAAATCAATAATAGAGATGTTTTTCCTCTTGTCAACTCCATCCGAGGACACACTGTATATTATGTATAGTTTGGGCAGGACTGAATTAACCCTTTTCCCATTTTAGTTCGTTCTCCGTTATCAAATTTACCATCAACAGCACGTAAGTTATCATCTTCCTATTGTGGAACTGACCTTGGTATTGAAATCAGCTATAACATTGGTAATTTCACTGTTTGAAATAACGTGGAGTAAAGTTTCTAGATTATTGTAGAATGCTTCCAATTCCTTCCTTTCAGCAGCAGTTGTACATGTGAATAATTATATCACCCAAGAGACCCAAACAATATAATAATTAATAATCAAGAAGTAGTATGGAATCCCACAAATGGTGCAATAAAATTCTTAGGTGTTTACTTAGATAGAAGGCTGACCTGGAGTTATCATATTAACAGGCAACTTAACGAAGCATAGGCTCGACTACCAATGTCGTTTCCAATAATGAATAGAAGATCTCACTAAAAACCAAGTGTTCAATTCTTATCTACAAGTCCATCTCAAGACCATTAATAACATACGGTGTATAATCTGGGGAATTACCAGCAAAACCAATCTTAATAAGGTGCACACATTATAAAACAAAATCCTTAAACTTTCTGTCAACGCTTTCTAGTATATGCGTAGTTCTCAAATTCAACGCGAACTGTTCCAATGTTAGAGGATTTTATTAAAAAAATTCAAAATATTTTTTCAACATCATTAATAAATATGACAGTGTCGTAAACTTAAAACTAGGACAAAAATCAAAATAACAGACATAAAAATGGCTACCTCAAGACGTACCAATTTTCAGTAGCGATTCTGAGTGGGAACTAGCAAAATAATATGTCATTGTGGAAGACTTATTATAAAACACTCTTAAAAATGAATATTGGCCTAAGTCTTATTCCATTTGTTATAGTTTGTCTATTTTAAATGTATCATGTATAACATTAATTTGTTGATCTGGTAATTTTTAAAATAAAATAAAATTTAAAAAATCTACCAGTTTCACCATTGTTGGCTTGGTATTGATTCTCGGTGAGATTATTCCATCATTGACAACGCATCGAGTTATTTCTTATTTCTTTCTGCTTAAAATTATAATTACTATAACTTCCTCAATTGCTTAGCAGAATTTGACTTTTTTGTTCAGAAAAAAAGTATAACTGTTTTACATGTACTTTTGATTCATAACACATTTAACCCTTATATGCGACAATACATATTTTTGTTATTTCAGGATCTTCTCCGAAGAAATCTCCAATTTGACGTTTCCTCAATCATTTTTATTTGGAAGTGCCACTTCCTCGTACCAAATTGAAGGCGCATGGAATGAATCTGGGAAAGGGGAAAGCATTTGGGACAACATTGTACACACATCATCAGTTGTAGAAGATGGAACAACCGGGGATGTTGCTTGTGACTCCTACTACAAATACAAAGATGATATTGCAATATTAAAGGAGATGAAAGCACAATTTTATAGGTTTTCAATATCTTGGCCCAGAATCTTGCCAACAGGATTCATCAATGAAGTCAACCCAGATGGAGTGGAATATTACAATAATCTTATAGATGGTTTATTGGAGGAAGGGATAGAACCTTGGGTAGGTAAATCACTGGATTTGAAGATATTTTCATTCATATAAACATGTATTTTAATGACATTAAATACGAGCTATAATTTATATTCAGATAAAATCATTATTTAACTCATTGAAACCACTGGTAGAAAATTGTACATAGAATATTTTTCTACCATTTGTAATACTTTAATTTTCCCCAGGGGCAAAACCAAGTATTATTATTATCTGTCAAGACTGAAATAGAAAAAGGATTAAAGATGGTCAAACGTGAAAATCAAATAAAAACAAATTTTGAACAAAACCAGACATGAGACTACAGGGTGAAGGAAACTGTTGCTTTTCACAAAATATTAGTTAAACTCGAAAACCAAAGAATGCACAACATATTTAAACTACTCATTAAAAATCTATCAAATGAACAAAGCTGGCCAGCGCTGTGCTATTACAAATTACTTTAATTTGAACTATAAGGCAAATAACAACAAAATCTTAATCACATTTAGTCTACTAAACAATACATAAAAAATCTTTTACTAATTTACTATAATTAAAACAATACTGAACGTTACATAGTCCACTAAAACAACATTGCTAAATGGCAAAATGCCCTCAAAAATCTACTTTTTACTAAAATGGTTATAAAATTGAAATCACTCTTTCCACTACAGGGAAAGTTAATTTTCTAACACCGCACACAACATTTAATTTCTGAGACTGAATGTAATCAGAAAACGATGACATTTATGGTACGTGAAGCGAAGATTGCTGGCAGCTTCCGAAGACAGTCCAAATAGGAAAAGAAAGTAAAGTGTACTTACAAATTTGTCCTGAGACGAAACACTAACACTTACTTATTTAACTAGTTTAACGCTTTACTAATTAACAAGCTATAACTCAAATCGGCATAAGCAGTTATCAAAGAGCTTGTAACTATTGAGCAAGTCTTCAGATTTATTATACGTAAAGCATTTGGGGCAAATTCTCCCGTAATCACTTTAAATATTTTATACTGTTGCCAGCAGTACACCACTAAAGATCTACAAATATGGGGCAGAAGCCTGGCTAAAGTGGCACACACTCGGGACCAATTCCCCCTCGAGACTCTAATCTAATACGGTTCCGCTTCGACTTTGTTTTTGTACCGCACCCCCGTAGGGGTTACAAAGGCCTGACGTAAGCGTCAAAAGTCACCAATCAAATTCATTATACATCGGAAAACCTTATATGGTAGCATGATCTCAGCGGCCGCGGGCTCTCTTCCCCTCACAGTAGGACGTAAACAACTTCCGCGTTTGACCACAGGGCCTAATATCTATAGTCGGAATCACCAAACGTGCACACTACACGCTTATAGTCGGTTTCAGGGAAAATGCAAGTTACACATTTTCATTAAACATGTACCCAGTGCAAAAACTGCAAGTATCGTGTCAAAGAATACAAAATCATTTCTCAGTTCAACAACGGTAAAAGACTTAATCATATCGGTTTCCCTTAAGTTATGCTAAGTTAAGCAATGCTAGTCTAAGCTGTGTTACGTTGTGCCTATGCGTAATATTTACGCATTGAACACAATGCTTTCAGCTGATATTTTCAAAATTAGAGAATATTATTTGGGTATTATGCAAATCACAACTTACACACTTTTTTATTTATTATGAAAATACCTACTTTCTGTATATTGTTGCCTAATCTGGGCACGCTAATATACTAGTTAGGTAAATACTTTAAAACACTCAATATTGGAAAACTAATCAAAACAACTACTCTTCTAGCTAATATTGACGAAGTATTGAATTACATGATAGGATTCTTAGCATTTTAAAGAAAAAAATGTATTGAAAATACTTAAATTAATTATTGAAATTCAGTCATTCTTACAATTGAACCTTACATTCTATTTCAACTTTAGAAAAGTTGTACAAGTTTTTTCGAACTCGTTAGTTCTCATCAGTAGAATATAGAGACATTTATTCATTATTTACAAGCCTATTCTTGATTTATTTTTTACAATTAATTATTTTTTATTTATTTGCTTTTATCATGATTAAAGAATATTATTTAGGTATTATGCAAGTCACAACTTATACACTTTTTTATTTATTATGAAAATACGTACTTTCTGTATATTGTTGCCCTAATGTAGGCATGCTAATATACTAGTTAGGTAATTACTTTAAAACACTCATTATTGGAGAACCATTCAAAACAACTACTCTTCTAGCTTATACTGATAAAAGCAAATAAATAAATAATAATTAATTTTCAAAATATTTACACATTTTAGATCACCATGTTCCATTGGGACGTTCCCCAGGCACTAACTTACTTAGGCCAGTGGAACCATCCTGATATCGCGGACTACATGACAGACTATGCTGAGTTGTTATTTAAACTATATGGAGACCGAGTTAAAACATGGATAACAATAAACGAACCCCTTACATACTGTGCCAGCCACCCCGATTTGGGTATCTATGGTTCGAATATACCAATGGGGGTAAGTGAATATAAGTGCGGTCATAATGTTCTAAGAGCTCATGGGAGGATATACCGCTTGTATGAAAGGAATTACAAAAGTTCTCAAAATGGTAAGAATAATGCCACTAAAATTGTAAGTTTCAATAATTCTTTCTATACACAATAGAGAAAAATGTGTGTAACATATTTTCCCAGTTGTAAAAAATATACTCCAAATTGGCTTTAAAAAAGTGACTGGTACAATTTTTACCAATAAATGAAATATTTTTAGAGTAACGATCTGGTATAGTTGATATTTTAATATTAATTGAAATGTTTGCATAATCCAATAAAACGCATAATGTGAATTATTTGCTTTTACGATTACATAAAAACACAGTATTCTTAATTAACTTGTCGAACAAATGTATGAACAGATTAGGTTAATTTCTGTAACTTGTGTAAAATTTTGGAATAGATTATAAGTGTGAAATCCACAAATTGTATATTTTCTTTTTCAATTTTCACTTCTATTACATCTTTTGTTGTTCTATAATTCTAGAATACTAGATTATTCAGCGAGCATATAATGATGGCTATTACTCGCGAGGGTGATGTTTACGTCACGAGCCAAAGGCGAGTGTCGTAAATCATCCGAGCGTGTAACAGTCGTTATACGCGAGCTAAATACTGTACTTTATTCACGACTGTCGTATATTTTATCTGTTATAATCGTTGAAAAATGAAAAAATATAGTTAGTTTACAGTAAAATTTTGTCTGATGTTTTAAACATCAAACAGGAAAACATACACGAAAACATGAACTCTCCCTTGGAAAAAATGGACTTGCCTGTTCTTTACTAAAATTGCTAGTTCCTGATTGGTCAAAGGTACGTTAGACTGAGCTTATCTTCATTATACGTTAGGTTGGAATAATGACTAATTATTTGTCAATTGTTAAATGTAGAATACAATGATTATACGATAGTCTGGCTAAATGTAATATTAAATTAACAATTCTTATCTTAAATCTAAGTACTAGTTCTTCTTCAGTAGAGCTTTCGCTCTGAAATATATCAAATAATTACAAGAGACACGTGTAAAGGATCTGCAGTGAATGTAGGGGAAGGTTTTATTTTAAATTAGGAATAGACGGTAAAAGTGACCCTAGTGTTTGGTCTCTTATGGAGGAGATCCTTGTGGCTTCCGCCTCTGTTGGCATTTTTCATGATTGGGTTGTTATCTGTAACGAAAAACTTGCCCCTGCAAGGCTAGTTGGTTGCATGTAGTAAGTTTGAATATTTAGTTGGTTGTACTATTTTGTCATTTATATGTTTTCTTAGTTGTAACAATTTATTAGATTGTGTATGTAACTGTTATTTAGGTTGAAAGTGCACACAGTGTGGGGGGGGGATAGGGGGACGAGTATGGTTAAGACTGATCGAAATTGCCGATATGGCCTCAATTCGCTCTATCGTGCTAGTCCTAAGGCAGCGACCTGAAAGTCAAATCAATAACTCCATCTATCATTGTTCACTGCAAATATTTTTGAAAGCCCCTATTATGATGATCGTCAGACTTTATGTGAAACAATTGTGCAAACTCTTAAAGTAATGACACCAAACTAACTAAACTACAGTTTCTCGCGATGACAGTGTTAAATTAAGTTTCGATTACTATTATTCTTCAGCGAAAATAAATTAGTTGGAACTTTCACTTTGTTATCTTTTATAATTTATAAAGTAACAATTTTTATGTTACACGATTTGTGTAAAAGACAGTTGTTCAAAACGAACTGTACATAGGATTTTAAAAATATATGAAGTTTGAGGGTATAATTATTTATCAATACTTGTTGAGTAAAAATACATAAATTTGCACAATTAAAATTTATAAAACTGTGTGTTTTCTTTCAAATTTTATAATAATTGTTAAAAAAAGAAAAAGACCTTGTTCCACAACCTTGTTCATTGTACTCCTACTGACATTTTGCTAATAATGACAACCGATAAGTGACAAGCAACTAACCGCGTGGGAATGGGTAATTTGCATCGTCTAAAAAATGAACGTAAAGTATTTTATATGTTTTGAAATACAGACGCCAAGATGCAGTTGCAGTATAATGTAGGTATTAACTACCATACTTTTGATAAGCGAACCTACTTGCTTCACCATCTTTCGAAATTATTGAACAACTGTGTATGTCTGCGATGTGGGTATATTAAAAATACAACGCTTTCCTCTATAAAAAATTGTGGGTACCATTTGAAAGCTGATCTGTTTCAACTATCATGCAAAAATCACATTCTTCATTCATTTGATTTTATTCTACAGGACTTCCATCTTACCGGTAACTGAAAGATTGTAGTTTCGATAACAACATATGAAATTATTGCAGATATGATAGTTTACAATGACGGCGAAAACAATTTTGATGAAATCAGGACATTAATGATATTATAAAAAACAGTGGCCCAAGTACATTCTCTTGTGGGACTCTAAATATCTTCACTTCTAGGATATTCTAATTAGTCGTTCTTTTTAGGTAGGGTATCAATAGCTTTAAATTTTGAGTTTTCCGTGCCTGGCAGCGATCTACCGGCAGATATTGAAGCTACTGAGAGAAAAAGACTGTTTGACGTAAGTTTATTTGGGATAGTTTTAAAGAAATAATTAGATCATGTAGTCATAAGACTTGCAACTCATAAATATCTCCCCTATATTAATTCAGGGATTGGGGATATATATCAGTAATATATATTATGATAAATATCATAAAGAACAATATCAATATTAAAAACAAAAACTTGAATATAGTTAACACCGCATCTGTCAAAATGTATACAACGTGATTTACCATAATATGCGGAAAATAAAATGGTGTACTAGTCTTCAATGTGGGAAAGCTCCTGCAAAATTTTGGGGTGTTCTGAGGTAATTTAGCATATTAAATTATTAGAAAATTTGCGAAGGTACACTACTGGTATTGATAGAGCGACGAACTTACTTGTGAAAGAACATATTGGAGTTGTTTATATTTCCTTAATTGGCATAAAAAGTGAAGCCGGCGAGTGCGGTCAAAGTGCTGCGTTTTTTGCTTTCGGTTGAACAATCAGAACACCGGCGTGTTATTGGCCGGTTTAACTAAATATCTCTTATATCTACTTGTTGTTTCAGATTTCACTAGCATAATGTCAAGGTCTTTCCGACTTATTTCGATTTATTTCGCTATTTTTCTAGTGTGGTTTGATAAAACCAAAAAGTCACTTCTACCCTCTTCCAGCTTTGCTATCAATAGTGTCAATCTCAAGTCTGATAAAGCGATATGGTTGTACCTCAGATTGGTTAAAGTCATTGGTGGCGCATTTCTACAAAAAAATAAGGTAATTTTTTGGTCATTTTTTAAAAAAAAATTCATTTTTTTAACTCCTTTTAGTGGGGTCAACCTACTCTTAAATTTTCCGCATGTCGAGGTAGATCACGGTGTATATTTTTGTGCACTGAATCCGAATCTGCCATCAGATTTGGCCTGTCATCGAAAATTTTTTTCTACATTCGATTAAACTCAAGCTTTTTCTTGAAAACTGAATGTAAAAAAAAAAATCCGATGACATAGGCCAAATCTGATGGCAGATTTTCTGACAAGAAGGGTGTATTTTTGGGACTCGTACCCATCGACGCTTTTGATCTACTGGATCAGTAGAACAACATATCAAAAATTGGAGAAATTTAACGGAAACTGGATTGCCATAACAAGTGTGCGTGGTCCTTTATACATATCCATTACATCTAGATAGCCCATCAAATGAATAGTTATTTTGGTTTTGGCCTGGTTTTACCATTATTTTTTCTGGTGTATCAAATGATGCATTTACATCATATGTAGCTTGATCTTCTTGGAAATAACCATGAATACCTTGTTGAATAATCTTCAAAAAGGCAACAGGCAATAGACCAAATGAATATAATAAATTCTCTTTTAGTTTGGATGGTTTGCTTATCCCTTGGTATTTGGAAAGTACCCCCAAGTTATGATTGACACTATTAGAAACATCAGCGCTCTACAAGGATTTAGCTCTTCCCGTTTACCAGACTTCACTCTACGAGAGTCGTTGGAGATCAGAGGTGCCTACGACTATTTCGCATTAAATCATTACACCACATCGAAGGTAAGCGACTACGGAGGCCAACTACGACGTCCTGGTTTCGATACCGACAGTAGAGTTGAACAGTTCTCAGATCCGACGTGGGGAAATTCATCGGCAAATTGGTTGAAGGTATAGTAAATAAGAATTACTTAAATATAATAGCAGTAATGATAAATTTATTGCCCAAGAGACATTTTAAGGTTGTGCAGTTGTAGACAAAAAAATATAGAAAGGTAATATAACAATGACAAAACAGCAGCAATTAGAAATTAAAGGTAGAATTATATATTATATATAATTACATATACAGAGATGTTTACATGTATATTTAAATACCACTTTTGATAATTTAATTCTAAAAATTATATTAAAAGAATACAATTTAATTCTAAAAGGGCATAGCAGGATAAGCTTGTGTTAAGTGCCCCCGCACCAATCGGCTCGAAATTTTGAGCACAAGTTGATAGTAGTGTTAGATGAAATTTTCCAAAATATTATTTTTGGAAAACCATTTTTAAAGGAGTTATGGGGGTAAAAAGAAAAATAGAAAAAAAATTTTTTCTCAAGAACCGATAAACCGATTTTCATGAAAAAAATATATGTTATAGCCTTTGATGGCACAAACGTATAAAAAAATTATTGAGCTCATTTGTCCAAAAAAAGTGTTGAAAAAAATTTTTCAAAATTTTTCAACATTTTTTATTATGGGATGTTTTCGAGGCACACCCACCATTTCTTTTTGAATAAATATTTAGATACCCTTTTAAAACATCTCCAATTCTCAAAGCGATCGGAAGGGTACAACGTATTCAAAAAGTTGATAATCTGCAGCGTGCCGTGTGAAGTTACACCTCACGTAGCAAACTATACTTGTTCATGATAGCACTCGCTGTAGTACGTAGAGCATTCATTTGTTTTGTCATTTAAACTGTTTCGGCAATATTCACTTTATTCAATTTGTTTTCTGTTGAAGAAATAGATCGTTTACTTTCTGAGCTTACAACTTCTCTTCGTGATACCGAGAAAGGCTATAGTCCTCGGAACAAATCATATTTCTCCATGTTCCTATGTTTTTGTTGTGTACAGTCCGAGATCGCGAGAATTATTCTTCAGTTTTCATTTCACTGATTTCTGCGTTCGTTTATTTCTTGAAACACATAGTACTCATTATTACTTGTATATCTGTGCTTCACACTCTCTTTAGCTAAAAATAGTCTTTTTCATACTTGGTGTGAGGTATTTCGGTAAAATGTCTTCATCATCAAAAAATTGGAAGTGTGCTGGGTGTAATAAGTTTGTGAAGAAAGTATCGGGGAAGAAGAAAGTTATTGAAACTGAAGATGAAGCATCAAATTTTTCTGATAAGCTTCGAAGAACAATTGCTGTTCACGATATCTTGTGTGCAAAATGTCGAGTGTTTCAATATAAGAAGGAAAGACTTGACAATGCTGCAGAAAGCACGACTTTTGAGAATGATCAAGGTCATTCACAGTCAACTCCTGATGATCCAACATTCAACGTACAACTGAATCCTGCAGCAGATAAATCCAACATCGAGAGACTTGAAGTTGATATTCCGAGAACTGTTTCCACCCACAAATATTGTTGTGTTTGTTTTGCGACAACAAATCTAACTGTTGTCCCTAAAGAAGCCCGCTCACAATCCTGTATTAAGAGGAAAATCCACATACCAGCAGGAAACCGATGTTGTAGAACGCACTTAATAAAGAACCGATTTTATGACGAAGATGTTGGTCTTTTGAAAGTGTACTCCCATTCATCATGTCTGAGCGTTTCGGAGATGAGTGAAATGATGGCGAATTTTGCCATCAAATGTAATTCTACAATATATGACAATATAGCAGATTTCACTCTTTCTGAAAAACAGCTTCTTGTCTTCACAGGCCTGAGATGGGAAGAAATAATACAGTTAAGGGACATGATGACTTCAATGCGGGACAGACAGACTCGAACCGTAACTCAAGCACTTGTGTTTCTCTTCAAACTCCGGACGGGTAATTCGAACAAACTTTTGGCTTCTATTCTACAAATCGAATATGAACAGCATGTTTCCGAATACACATCAGCAATAGTAAAATCATTTGAAGAAGACGTCTTACCGTCTCATTTCGAATTAACTTCTTCAAGCAGATACGATCTAATTGAAAACCACACGACAGAAATGGCCAAAAGTTTGTTTAACATTCGTGAAAATCTTCTTCTGATCTGTGATGGAACTTATGCACGTCATCAGAAAAGTGCAAATAATGAGTTTCAAAGAAAAACTTATTCAGGTCAAAAGAAAGTGCCACTCTGCAAACCTTTCACAATTTGCACAACTGATGGATTTGTGGTTGATATGTTAGGACCATATCCTGCGAATTTGAACGATGCAGAGATTTTGAAAACTCTTATCGAAAATCCAGATGGTTTGTGCAAATTGTTAAGAGAGAACGATTATGCGATTCTCGATCGCGGCTTCAGAGACGTAAAAGCTGACTTGGAGCTCAAAAAAATTAACGTCTTAATGCCAGCCTTGAAAGGGAAACGTAAACAGTTGACTACAGAAGAATCGAATCAGTCTCGTTACGTGACAAAAATTCGTTGGGCAGTTGAAGCTGTTCACGGAATATTAAAACAAAAATATAGACTCTTAGACCACAAACTGGACAATAAAATGCTTCCGAAAATTGGAGCCTTCTTCCGAATTGCATCATTCCTTAATAACCAATTCGGAAAAAGATTAGAATCCGATGCAGAAATTCTACCTCAGATTGTGGAGAGGATGAAAGCCAGAAAAGATGTTGAAAATACTTTGGCTATTGAAGCAGTAGACAAAGGCTGGTTTCGTAAAAACCTTGTTTTTCAAAGTATTACATCAAATGACATCTTGAATTTTCCAGAACTCTCCGAAAAAGATTTGAAAATATTTTTTACAGGATCATATCAGCTCTCACAGGCGGTATCATACCTAGCCGAAATGTTAGACAAAGATGGACAGATAAATATGCAGTATGTGAAGGATCAGACCAATGTGTTAAAAATTCAAGTGCAATCACGACATATTTCTAGAAAGGTATATAAATGTATCATTAAATATAAGCCCGATAGTGCTGGTATCTCAGGTTTATTGGAATATGTATGTGATTGCGCCAACGGAAACAGAACTATTGGCTGCTGTTCACACATTGCTGCAATAGTATACTATCTGTCCAATGCAAGATATTTGTCGAAAATTCTCAAGCCAGCTGAAATACTCAGCGACATTTTTACTCGAAATAATATTATTCCCGTAATTGAGGACGATAGCGATGAAGACTAAGAAAAGTCTCATCAATATAGAGGAACCTGACTCGTAAGGCAAGAGGACTCACGCAACAAAGCCACCCCGAATTGTGAGAGGCAAAGGAAGTGACGATAACCAAGCACCCCGATTTGTGAGAGGCAAGGGGACTCACGATAAACAAGCACCCCGACTAGTGAGAGGCAAGGGGACTCACGGTAAACAAGCACCCCGACTGGTGAGAGGCAAGGGCACTCACAATAAACAAACACCCCGACTAGTGAGAGGCAAGGGGACTCACAATAACCAAGCACCCCGACTAGTGAGAAGCAAGGGGACTCACGGTAAACAAGCACCCCTATTTGTGAGAGGCAAGGGGACTCACAATAAACAAGCACCCCGACTAGTGAGAGGCAAGGGGAATCACAATAATCAAGCACCCCGCCTGGTGAGAGGCAAGGGGACTCACAATAAATAAACACCCCGACTAGTGGGGGGCAAGAGGACTCACGATAAACAAGCACCCCACACTAAGAGGTCCAAATCGTACTGTAATCTCCACGTAATGGACCTTGGAAACTACAGTTCTTTTGTAGGCTGACTACAGACGTCATCATTGCAAAATGTTCAGATTTTAAAACTAGATTTTGTTTGACTCAACAGTTGATGTCAAAAACTTTGAAAATATCTGCAACACATTTCTTAAAGTTTGATACTGATTTAAGCGGTAGGGGTGTAATGACCGTCAGTGACCGTGGTAAGATGTAGTAATGATCTACGCAGTACGCTGCAGATTATCAACTTTTTGAATACGTTGTACCCTTCCGATCGCTTTGAGAATTGGAGATGTTTTAAAAGGGTATCTAAATATTTATTCAAAAAGAAATGGTGGGTGTGCCTCGAAAACATCCCATAAAGAAAATGTTGAAAAATTTTTTTCAACACTTTTTTGGACAAATGAGCTCAATAATTTTTCTATACGTTTGTGCCATCAAAGGCTATAACATATATTTTTTTCATGAAAATCGGTTTATCGGTTCTTGAGAAAAAAAAATTTTTCCATTTTTCTTTTTACCCCCATAACTCCCTTAAAAATGGTTTTCCAAAAATAATATTTTGGGAAATTTCATCTAACACTACTATCAACTTGTGCTCAAAATTTCGACCCAATTGGTGCGGGGGCACTTAACATATGCTTATCCTGCTATGTCCTTTCATTAAAAGTATATTTTAATATATAATAACATTATTAAAATCAAAATTAAGAAATTCTTGTATACGGTAGAATGTACTTTACTATTTATAATTATCTTATTGATATATTCATTTCATTTGTTGTCAAATGTTTTCGCTGATTTGGAAGTTTGTTGTGTAGCATAAGACATGTATATTTACTGGTTCTTATCAGCCTGTAATATGAACTGCTTAAGTTATGTTTATTCCTAGTGTTGCATTCAAGATAATTTCAATTTCCTGGCAGAAAAGAATTTTTTTATGTGCATAATGCACTTGTGAATAAAAATACCTAGAAGTGTTAGTATTTTCATATTTTAAAAAAATTACTTGCAATGTACATTATCTTCTACAGAAGCCAGAACTCTCACAGCTCTCTTTTCTACTTTAAATATTCTGTCACTATAAAATGAATTCCTCCAAAGAGTAACACCAAACGTTATAAAACTATAGATAGAAATTGCTATAGTAAATCCTTAAAGCAGTGTCTAGAGTGGTTAGATTCATTAATAACCTTATTCACCGAATTTAAACTGTTTACCAAATGGTCAATATGTTGATGTCAGTTTAATTTTGGGTTGATGTACTTAGAATCTTTAGCCCCAAATCTTTTAGCAGCATCATTTAAACTCTCTGTTGCTTGGTACATAGCTTCAATACTTTTTCCTACATTTATAAAAAATATGTCGTCAGCAAATAATACAGTTTTATTTGATTTCACGTTTACTGACAAGTCATTTATGTAAACTAAGAACAACATAAGTCCAAGGATTGAACCCTGCGGATCGCCGATTTCACTTTGCACTATTGCCCTGAAGGTGTTTCTATATGCTGTTTTGTAGTTAGGATTTAATGTATCTAGACCGTGGTCTCTAATGCCATGAAATTTCCAATTTATTCAGAAATAATTATTGTTTAGAGAGGGAAAATCTTTACATAAATCTATTAAAGTTTCACATGATATTTTATTATTACATGTTGCATCTAGAACAGCCTCTACTATACTAATTATTGCTTTTATTGTTGACTTATTTTTCTTGTAATCTATAATATATATTTTCATATATTTTTTCTAGTATTTACCTTCATTATCTCTTCGCAAAAAAAGAAGAGTATATTACATTTGATCGGCGCATTTCTGAAACCGGAAATATCGCTTTTAGAGAAAAAAAAATCATATCAATGTGTTAGTGAACGAATTCTGAACAACTTTCAAAATGTCCGTCCGTCTGTTTGCCTGTCCGTTCGTCACTTTTCTTGTAAGCACCATAACTTAAGAAAGAAAAGTCCAATTGTATTCAAATTCGGAAAGTAAGTTAGTGTTAGCTAGAGGAAGAATCCTATCATTTAATTAAGAAAAAAATATTTTCTTCATTTTTGTCTCTTGTATTTAAATAATTTTTTTTTGTTTATAGATTTTACTAATATAAATTTTATAACAATATGTCTAATGCGTTGAAATATGATTCTCGAAAGATATATATTACAGACATTCAATTTTTGTAGTAAAGTGTGATGATCCAGTGGCCTTTCATCCCAGACAGGATGGATGTTATTTTTTTTTAATTTTTTTTATATGTTTTTTTTTCACAAAATTTAGGATATTCA
Organism: Rutpela maculata; assembly: GCA_936432065.2. NCBI lineage: Eukaryota > Metazoa > Arthropoda > Insecta > Coleoptera > Cerambycidae > Rutpela > Rutpela maculata. The sequence goes on from OW386285.2 coordinate 346,363,669, forward strand.
AAAAGTAACATTATTTACAATAAAACTACGAAGAGTATCCTGTAGAATGTGTAACAATTATATAAAAAGCTTAGCAAATTGGCGAAGAGTACGTTTCTAGCTTATTTCTATCTATATTTTTGAACTATTTTGTGAAAAGAAACAGTGTTCAAAACATTCTCCTCACTAAATTACGATTTTCTGAGGAAATTCTTGGATTTAAAAAGCAAATTTTTGCTGAAATAAGTGATAGTTGCTTTTAAATATGGTTGTGTAGTCAATTTCTAAAATAAACAATTATGTGCATAAATATTTAAACAAACTTCTTTTAAATAATTCGTTTGAATAATAAAAAAGTTGATAAAAAGCTACCTTTTTATCAAGTTGAATACTTTATCTATTCTAGAATATAAAACAAATTTCTAAGTGTACAGAGTGGACTAGCTAAATGATAAGGAAATAAAATTCAAGTGATGGAGTGTGGCATATGTAAAGAGACAAAAAATAAAGAAGTGTTCAGCTGTGATGGCTGTGAAAACTCAGTGTGTAAATCGTGTGGGAATCTTACATCTTCTGAAGTTAAAGTCCTACAACTGAAAGAGGGAAGAGCATTGAAATTTTTCTGTCCTAGATGCCAAAATTATGATGCTAGGTCACATCTCCAGAAAATAAAAAAATTGGAAATAGAAAATACTAACTTGAAGGAAACATCTAAAAACACAAACCCAACACAAGATGTACTTATTAAATCAATTGTAGAGACACTCACAATAACATTTGAAAATAGCTTTAAAACATTGAGAGGAGATATAAACTTTGAAATCTGAAATAAATAAAATAAATGAAAACAAGTCTTCAATAAAAACAAGTAATGAAACAAAAAGCCATCCTGCGAAGAAACCACAAACGCCAACAAATGAAAATTCAGTATTACCTTTACAATTCTCAAAAGTTTTAAAGAAGAACACACCAAATAAAGAAAATCTTGTTGCTTTAGAAAACAAACAAAAAGCAATAATGAAGTCAGTGATCGATTTAGAAACAGATAATAAGTATCAAGAACAAAAGGTTGTTGAGGGAGGTCAATTTCTTGATGACAATCCGACGCATTCTAGTGTTACAAATGAAAATAAATCGAGCTTTCATGAAGTTGTAAACAGAAGACAAAGAAGATATGTCCAGAGGAAGAGAATAGCTGAAGGGGAAAATGCAAATTCCTCAACCTCTTCTAACCAATCGCCATCATGGGCAATAGAAAAGAAAGTCTGGCTCTTACTTTCACGAATAAAAAGGGACATTACCGAAGGTGATATAAGTTCATTTGTAAAATCAAAACCAGGGTGTAAGGACATTGACTTTATTGTTAAAGAACAGCCATCAGAAAAATCTCAAAATAAAAGTTTTATGTTTGGAGCACCATTCTCCATGATAGAAGAAGTATATAACACCAGTTTTTGGCCAAAAGGAACCGGTTATCAAAGGTTTGACTTCCAAAAGCACAGAATTAATCAATATAATAAGGTAAACAGCAATAGGCCGGACGATTTTTTATAATAAAAGAGCAATCAAAAGCAAGTACTAATATAGAAAAACTTCACTCTGCGGAGAAATGTATTTTTCCCCCGATTGACAGCAAGTATAATAATTTTACATCAAATATTCCAGCAAAATCTGTAAATGAAAACATTCTCATTTCAGACAAAAAAAATGAAAACATAAAAAATAATTTCAATTTTAATATTCTACACTTAAACATACAAAGTATTCGTAATAAAATTAATGAGATTGAAGTATTTATTGCCGAAAATGAATACTACGACTTTCTACTTTTTAACGAACATTGGTGTACTCAGGATGAACTAAAATATTTGGGTATCAAAAATTATACTCTTGTCTCTGAATTTTCAAGAACACATTATTCCCATGGAGGTGTAGCCATATATGCCTTACAAAATTATAAATGCTCAATAATAACTCAAATTAATGAAATTTCTGATGAGTTAGACTGTGAAGTAGTGGCAGTCGATACAGAAAAGACAAGAATAATGACTGTATACAGATCCCCCAATGGCGATTTCAACATATTTATCGAAAAAATATCAATGGCATTAGATATACTAACAAAAAGTAACAAATTAATTTTCGTCTCGGGTGACTTTAATGTCCAATTTCAAAATAAAAATGATCGCAAAACGCAAATCCTAACAAACATATTTGAATCTTTTGGCCTTGCACCCACAACTCAAGCTAATACCAGAATCAATAACTGTTTGGATAACATTTTTACTAATGTGTATCCCAACATCTATAAAGTTAATGTCGTTGACACCAAGCTTTCTGATCATCTTGCCATACACTTACAAACTAATATCAAAACAAAGTCAAACAATATAAGAATAAACTACCGTCCTTTAAATGATGAAGGACTTGCTAACTTAAATAATTTTCTCTTGACACAAGATTGGAGTTTTGTATATTGCTGTGACCTGAGCGTGCACAAAAGATTTGAAATGTTCATCGGTGTCATAACTGATGCAATTGATATTATGTTTCCGATAAAATCAAAAGTAATAAATACCGAAAAAAAGCAATCAATTAATTGGTTCAACAACGATCTACGTGAAATGAGAAACCATCTGCAATTATTACATGAATATTCTAAATTACATCCTACTGTTGATAATATAACTACTTTTAAAACTTTCAGATCTTTCTATACAAAAGAACTGCGAAAAAGTAAAATAAAAGCCCACGATAATTTTATAACTTCACACAACAATCCACAACAAGCCATGTGGAAAATCATTAATAATAGTAAGCCTAATGCTCCTCATATTACTAATAAAATTACGTCAAATGATTTCAATACATATTTCGCTAATGCAGCCTCAAACATAGTCAAGGAACTACCAACTTGTAACAGGATATATACAGATTTTTTGGATAATTTTACACCACCTAACACTTTCAATTTCACTTTGATATCTAATGAAACAGTTCTTACAATAATAAATAATCTTAAAAACAAAAAAAGCAAGGATGTGTATGATATTAGCACACAAATAATTAAATCCATTAAATTTTCTATATTACTACCTCTAACAACATTAATAAATATTAGTCTAGCAAATAGTATATTCCCAGACTGCTTAAAAATATCAAAAGTCGTACCCATCTACAAAAAAAATGATATAAATGACCCGTCAAATCACAGGCCTATTTCTGTCATACCATCAATAGCTAAAATCTATGAATCGTCCTTAAAACAGCAAATAACAGATCATTTTGAAAGTGAAAATTTATTTAGCCCAAGTCAATTTGGATTTCGAAATAAATTATCAACCACCTTGGCTATAGATAAGTTAACCAGTCAGGTAAATCTAGGATTTGAACAAAAGCAATTTATTTGCTCTAAGTTTCTAGATCTAACCAAGGCGTTTGATTGTGTATCACATCAAATTCTCATAAATAAACTGCACTTTTATGGCTTTACACTAGATAGTATCAGGCTTATTGAATCATATCTCAGCAATAGGCAACAGTATGTCGCGTATAACAACAGTATATCAACCCGACTTGACATGAAGACTGGTGTACCACAGGGCTCAGTCCTTGGTCCAGTTTTGTTTCTAATTTATATTAACGATTTACCTTCTTCGACAGACAACACAACCTCAACCATCCTGTTTGCTGATGACACAAATCTTACCACACGAAATACTAACTTAGACGATTTAAAGGTATCAATGCTAGAAACAGAATCAAAAGTAGAAGATTGGTTTCTTGCGAACCAATTAAATCTCAACATCACTAAGACTGAGACCATGATTTTTAGTCTTAGAAAAATTGATCAATTTGATAATCCAGATTCAGTTAAGTTTCTTGGTGTTTATTTGGATAGCAAATTATTATGGGATAGTCATACTGATCATGTATGTAGAAAAATTTCAAGAAAAATATACCTACTTCGCAGTTTGACTCATCAGGTATCTAGAAAAACCCTTATCACTGCATATCACAGTCTCGTTCATTCCGTAATATCATATGCTATACTTGTGTGGGGACATGCTAGCTCTACTGCTGATGTGTTCTCCTTACAAAGACGAGCAATAAGAATTATTGCGGGTCTCAAATTCAGAGACGACTGTAAATCCAAATTTATTGAACTAAAAATATTAACAGTTCCTTGCACGTACATTTACCAATGTCTACTGCATATCAAAATGAATCTGGAATCATACACGAAACGTAACGAAATCCATACTTACCACACACGTAACAGGAATGATCTGGATAATACCTATTTAAGATTATCAAAAACCAGGGTTGGTACGACATTTTGGGGCATTCATCTCTACAATGCCTTACCACTTGAAACAAAACTCCTGTCGCTAACATCTTTTAAAAGTAGAATCAAGCAGTATCTATTAAAAAATGCTTTCTATAGCACAGAAGAATTTTTAAACAGCAAATTATTTACAATATAATTACGAAAGCTCTTGTGCGCTCGTATGTATATCTTTAAATAATAACTAAACATAGTCTGTAATTGAGAATGTTTCATGTCCACCTTTTACTCATACTTATTTTAAAATTGCTTTACATACTTAATCTGCACATGCTTTTATTCAAAATTATAGTTTTTAAATTTTTATCCATTTTAATATGTTTTACTATATTGTATCTACCAATTATTTCTTACATATTACATTGCTTTTATCTATTTTAGTATGTTTTACTGTATTGTATCTACCATTTGTTTCTTACATGTATTGTTTTATCATTTTATATTTTTTCCCTTTTGACCTGTGTAAATACTATTTTGTATAATGAGCACCAATAAAGTATCTTATCTTATCTTATCTTATCTTATATTAAATAGAATTTTTAATGAATATTTAAATATTCGTCATCGTGTAGTAGATGAGCAGAAGGGCAAAATCATTGAAGAATGATTCCAGCAGTGATGATTATACTATCTCTTACTTATTTGTACCTTGAAGTTTGCAATTTTCTCTTTTTAGGTTTATCCAGAGGGGCTAAGAAAAATGCTTGTATATGTGAAGAACAATTATAATAATCCTGAAATTGCCATAACAGAACAAGGGTTCGCAGATGAAGAAGCAGATGGTGTTAATGATGAAGGACGGGTCAATTACTACAAAGTAAGGATTTTTATTATTTTTGTTAGAGGCTTCTCTTTCAATATTACAAATGGTTCTTATCTCTTTTCTTCTGTAGTAACATGCATATTCTACGTTTTTTTGGGTATCTTAGGGAGAAGAAAAACAGAGATTTATTTTTATACATAAATATCTTTAATTTCCTGTACGTCAGAATTAGATAAAAGTATAAAAATACGCAATATTTGTGAAATATCTCTACTACTATAGATAGATTTCTGGTGTTAATATCACATGTTAGTAAAGTAATGGTGTGTATTCTTCAATCCAGACTCTAGCATCATCTACCTTGTCAATTATTTCCTGAGCAAACAGATTTTATTAAAGGATGCGACACTAGAAAACAAATACCAAATATACAACAATATCTAACACAGAAGAAGACTACTTTTGCCAAAATAGGCAGACAATTCATTTATTTTTCTTGGACATCCATCATCGATCGATCGATCGAATAGTTTTATTACCTACCTCATCCAATTTCCGTGAATTATTGTTTCTAATTTTTTTTCCTTTAAACCCCCCTTTCCATCGTTTCAGTAATTCCAGAATAGGGAATTTTGTTGATTTCCTTCCTTTTCCCCCTATCCGACAGTTTATATTCTTACTCTTTTTCTCACAATGTCTTTGTCGTCACATTCTCCATACCACAGTAGCAGCTTTACCTTTATCGTGGTAATAAGTGATGTGTGGACATTCGTTATTTCTGTGACTCACTTCTTCAAGATTGAACAATGATATTATTTATAATTTATTATTTGTGGTATATTCATTATTTCTTGTTTGTTGGGTATTTTGTCACTGGAAAAATATTTAAAAATTTTGATCAGAAGATTTTGATCTGGGGCCAAAAGGATCAAACAGAGGCTGGTTTTAATACTTCTATTACAAAATGTCTCACACCTAAAAATATACAAACTGAAACAAAAATGTTAAATGGTAATGACAAAAATTAAATCGAAGGCAGTTAACGTTTCGGAAAATATTTCTTTCTGGGTTATCAAAATTTTCACTTTTAAGCATGTCAAACAGGACAGTTTGTTGTTTATGTATTTCCATAGTCACGTAAGATATTTAATTATATTTATTTTATTTTTACTTACTTCGTCTCTGAGGATCGGCAACCAGCTGGTACAGAAATCTATAGAATAATTAGAAACACATTTATCCTCATTTAACAAAATAGTAGCGGATTCCTTAAATTTTCTTTTAGTTGAGTCGCTTTCTCTTTTCAAAATTTTCGCGGAGTCCTACTGGCTCCTATGATTGTTATTCCACGCGTGCAGTATATTTATTCTCTCTTCTTTCGTCTTTGTCTTATTTGAAATGTTAAACAGTAATTTCACAGTAGGTACTAAATGTAACTATTTAGTTATACAGTTTTTCGATTTTTGATTTTGAATATATTTTCATTCCTGATGTTAATGTAACACCTAAACATTTATATTCTTGTTACCTTTACCATTCTTTTGTCTGTTAATCTCATGTGCATCTATAACCATAAAAACCGCTGCCCAAGGAATCAGTACTTCCACATCCAGATTCTCTATCCAAGTCACTCACAACTAAAAAACTTTGTATGTGAAAATAATTGTTTATGGAACTTTAATAATATAATATTTGAAATCCTCTACCCCAAAAACCCATAAAACGATACCCCACATCGGTAGTGGGGTGGGGGTGGTGATAGGGGAGTGGTAGTGGGGAGTGGATGAAGTAAAAAAAATATTTTGAGGTTTCTGGTTCCTGTACATGCACTAAATCACATTTTTTTTTTCATCCCCTTTAATAAGGAGTTGAGGGTGGTAATGGGGGTGGCTAATGCCAAAAATTTTTTTGAGACCTCAGCTTCTCTTGTATATACTAAATACCAATTTCATGGACTCTTACCTGCTTGATATACCCATTTACCCCAAATTTACCCCAATTTACCCCCAAACCCTTCGACAGAACAAGATGAAAATATAATATGGTTCTAGATCTCGTTAAAGTACATATGTGCACCAAATTTCAAGTCAATATCTCAAACGGTTCCAGAGTAAACGTGCGCACAAAAAAAGTTACAGACAGACAGACCGACAGACAGAAATTTTTTTCGCTCAAACTTAAAATCTCGACGTTTCATGACATTTTAAGCCTATTTGGACAATAAAAATTTTAAAAAATTTTTTTGTCGTTACTAACTATACTTCCACTGAACGTGGAAGTAATTAAAGATTTTCTTTTGACAGTCCTACTTAAGTGAAGCATTGAAGGCTATCCATGAAGATGGTGTCAGGCTGACCGCATATACGGCTTGGAGCTTGTTGGACAACTTCGAATGGCATAATGGATATAGGTAATTTCTGTTTCATTATAGTTTTGGAGAAACTAATATTATTGTTTTAGGGTAAGATTTGGGCTCCATCATGTCGACTTTAGCAGTTCCAATAAAACTAGGACACCCAAAGCCTCAGCAATTTTCTTTAGAAATCTCATAGAAACGAGGTGTTTAGTTGATACCTGTGTGAGTTAGACCATATTTTTACACTTCTATGTTCACATAAACTTATGATTAGATTTCAATAAAAAATTTATTGTAACAAATCTTAATGTAAGGCGTTATTTATTTTATGCAACTTTGAACCGATTAAAAAACTATTAGGTTACGATTTAGTTCGTTCGTGTTTCATTTATTTCTTCGTGTAATTATAGTATAATTATAGTCAATTACAAATAGAATTAAAATAGGTTGTCTGATTAAACATAATTTTATTTTGAATGCTACATTTACAAAATAAGTATTCAGACAATCAATCATAAACCGAGAAAATCTGCATTCCGACTTTGCCCAAGGCGAAAAGTTATTTGGTTAAAATTGTACAGCTGCTGTTGGTGTAAATTTTATATTGGTGCCTAACAATACACATCCGCACTGCAAGAGATGTACATGTCTTTCTTTGGCAACATGGCATTGTAATTTTTGCAGTGAAATACCTAACTTATGTATTAAATGTGGCAAATAGGGCTGAAGGGCCTCAAATACCGTAATAATTATTATTTTGTTCCAAAGTTGTTGTTTTGGACCATAGTTTTGTCAAAACGAAACGTTTTAGAGAACAACCGGCATGAAACCTAACTAATTGATAGATAGTTAATGTTCTTGTTATAAATACTAGGTTAGTCTGCATATTTATTGTTTTAAAATGCTTACTTTTAAGACAATAACATATAATCATACAGGTAGTTCGGAATTTCCATTAATTTTTATCATTGTCGGTGGACCACTGGAAAAGTGATCCCCCCCCCCTTCAATGAAAACGCCACTATCTAAAATAATAAATACACATTTTTTGAACACAATATAATAATAGGCATATTTTGCCGGAAAAGTATGACGCTAATTGAATTTAGAATATGAGATCTCACAACTGATAATTCATACTTTGAACCGAATTTTCTATATCACCCTGTATAGCTAGGTTGGTCCAATTAAACAAAATGCTCTCTTTTGACAGCCCCAACAACATACTAAAATTTCAAGAAATTCTATCGGTGTTTGAAAACCCCTTAAAGGTGTGAGATGTCCTTTAAACGGGAACATACTAATTATCTTTAATTTATCTTATGCAATCAATAGATGTAACCAGGTTATAAAACTTATATATCAAGGTAGTAGATTAAATATTTATTATTTTTATTTTCTGCATTCAAGGTCTATATTGTAAACCTTTTATCTTGATCTTGTAAAAACACATCCATAAAAACCTAGCATTACAAAATTATAATATAATTATTATAGAGCGAGTTTAAAGATTTTGTAAATTAACCAGAGTGTCCACAACATTATATTTCTTATACTAATTCTCCATAGATTTGGTTCAAATAAAATAGCTAATACCCGGTCTTTCAGTGTCGTTTAAAACACAAAAAATTTACTAACTACGACTGTTTTGTTTTGGAGTCGCAAAAGGTCTTGAACGGATTTTGGTGAGATAAAAATTTAAACCATTGATTATTTTGGGTTTACTTCTTTAGACATGCAAATTAATAGTAAATAACATTGACAGTAGTACATACGTTTAACGGCTTAGCCATTGTAGGTACTAAAGGGTTTAGAAAAGTGCATTTTCTAACAATACAACTTAAGCCCGATCTTGATTTATTTGAAGATGAAAAGATTAGCCCTTGCCTTCACAATAATGGTAAAGTATCTAAATTTAGTAAGATATTGGCATGTTTCTATAGTGGAAAGGCAAGTAGTAGTATGTAAACACCAAGTTTGCAAAGAACTAAACCACACGTAGTTTCAAGTACTGCCAACTCGAGGGATATAAGAATGGAATAAAACAGATCAAGCAAAGTATTAGGTTCAATATACAGAAAAATGTATACGCACTAGTTACGTGCATATACCTACATTGTTTTTTCAACCTAGAGTAGGGTACTGTAATCGTCACGGATCTTGGCGAACGGCAAGGATTGCAGGGGAACTAGCCGGCCTATGGGAGAACTGCGCATCCACTCCCTATAATAATCAGATTTTGTGCAACACCAATCATGATAGCGGTGCATACGCTGGGCCTATACCACTCTCTACATGGAGATTACCCTTTGCTCGCCAAGATCCGTGGCGATTACAGTAGCTTTATGAGTGTTAAAATACAAGAAGTTTATACAAGTCAGAATATAAAATACAAGTAGGTAAGTATATACAAACTTATTACACATATTGAAATAGTTGGGAAGACGTAAATAATATTGACATAATAATAGTTCAAAAAATATATGTAAAAGAATATACTACCGAAAAATATTTCCCAACTATTACCAATTTAGGTCCATGATCAGCGATATTCTTGCGCGATTTTGTTAGATCTTTAAAACAGAGGTATACATCATATATTTTTCTGATGATTTTTACTTTGGGTAGTATATTCATTGATGTACAGGGTTATTCATTATATTTAGGCCACCCTTTATTATCGTTATTATTGGAGATAGAATAAAAAGTGCCGGACGAAAGTTGTAGAGCTGTAACTGAACCCCTTTAAGAAGTTAATGGAAGCACAGTGGCGTGCAGAAATTGAAGGATACAAGAAGTAATAATTTTTTTTTAATTGTTGAATTTTTGAATTATTCTTTTTTTTTTTTATTTCAAAAATATTATTACTTCTTGTACCTTACAATTGCTGCACTTCACTGTGCTTCCATTTGCTTCTTAAAGGGGTTCAGTTACAGCCTTACAACTTTCGTCCGAAAATTTTTTCTCTTCCTCCAATAATAACGATAATAAAGGTGGCCTAAATATAATGAATAACCCTGTACTTTTTCAGACAGGTAAGATCTTAATGCATATGTAGATGGTAAAGTTCATATGTCTTCATAAATGAATATTGATTTACCGCCTGCTTGATAACCTAATCCCCCGATTGCTGTTCGTTGTAGGCCAAAAAGTCTATGTCAGCTAGCCAAATGCCCTCTTGCGAGAATACCATATGAAAGTTTAGAGTGAAATAGAGTATAATAAGCAGGTCTTAAGATATTCATATATACTCTATTTGATAACTGACGTAAGGTATATGTGGTTCTTACTAAATATTCAGCTTGCCATGAGTTCACGTAAGTATATGATTCAAGTTAATTTCAAAAAATTTTGCAAATACGGGATTGCTATCTATATTGTTTAGGTCTTTGGTAGGTAGAATTACTGTGACAGTCTTATTTTCATTTAATGTATGTTTATTGACTGAAAACCACATCTCACCAGTCGACTTCATATTCCTATTCTCTCTTCGCTCGTCTAGATCAGAACCTCTCAATAAAGTTGTAGCATCTGTATACAAAATAAAGGTGGTACCGTTATGGGCAGATTTTACATCGTTAATATAGATCAGGAACCGCACAAGACCCAAAATAAATCCCTGTGGTACTCTATTTTTAATTGACCTGACTCACAGGGATCAGCTATTTATGACCAATCAGGTAGGATTCAAGTAATTCTAAGCTGCGATTAATGATGCAATGTCAATAATCAATAATTAATCATAGCTTAGAATTATTGCATGGTCTTAACAGCATGATAATGTGGAATACGTAGTCGAACACTTTATTCAGGTTGGAATAAGAACACAGTGTCTGATGTCTTTGTTAATATAGGAAGCAATTAGTAGAGTCAAAAACAAATACGTGTTTCGGAATTATTGTTCGTCATCAGTGTAGTGGAGCAACAAAAAGGACCTGGAAAGGACAGATAGGAACAATAATTGAAGGTTGAAAGCAAGTACACAGTACTCTTATTTGTGCATTCATATCAAGATTGGCCTATTTAAGACCTTCACCTACAGTCGGCACATAGAGTCCTATGTGAACTGCCCAATTTCAACCTGGCGAGTCAATTAAAATAGGAAGGAATTAGTAGGGTCAAAAATAAATAATGAAGAAAATAGCGCCATACACCCCAAACACGTGTCCGTAGCTGCTTCGTGTTTCCTCTTTGGGGTTTAATTGTTGTTCCTATCTGTCCTTTCCAGATCAATTTTGTTGCTACGCTACGCTGATGACATTTATTTTGTTGAAATTGGTGTTATCGACTTTCACCAAAGCAGAGTTTCCATCACATAGTCGGCGATTCTTTTTTGTAATTTATTTAACGTCGGCCCATTTCCGCTACCAATGCGTATCACCAACGCCAGGAGACAAGCTACTCTCAACATGGAAATTTTGCCGAACCTCTTCTCTGTCGAAGAGTAGAGATCTTTTACTTGCCTAACATTTAATAAACAAGGTACCGACTGCTTTACATCCGACGCGACGGATGGTATAACCACTGCGTAATCTTCGCCTCAAAGTACATAGCTTCTACGTATACGCTGATATACAAGCCACTAGAAGGTGGAACCAGACAGACGGGTCACCCAGATAAGAAGTAACTGCAATAAACGTTGCTGAATTTCATGTATCAAAATACGCCCGCCCACAGTCAGCAAATAATGAGACCAGATATCTGACTGTCTCAGTCTCTAATAATGCCGTCTACAATTTGCTTTATTTGCTCTTGTCAATAATGTCAATAGCCTTACGGTAGTCTACGGCACAAAGGCGTATAGGCAAATAATATTCCCTTGCCTACCCAATGAGTTATCGTAAACTAAGTATTTAGTAGACAATTTTTAACTTTTCCAAAAGAGTATGAATTATTCCACCAAAACAGTGTTGACACCTATGGCTTTCTGGTTTTTCCTGGCTTGTACTTCAGTTAGAATTTCGGCAGTTATCAAGGTTGTTTCTCAGTTCGACGTATGTTGCTTTGTGTTGCTCGTGTGATGTATACGTTTAAATATTCTTACAAGGCATTTGGATCATCGTTATTTCGTTCGTGGGTCATTGATCTGTTGTCAAAATTGTCACCGAAAGTAATTCCTTGAGTCATTTGACTAAAAGTAGGGCGCGTGCCTCTTTTGAAATTGCAACGACAGTGTTAGCTTAACAAGGCAATTAAAAGAAATAATCAATCAATACAAAGCATTTGATAAGTAATAAACTGAAAAGTACACAAATCGGTACACTTGATAAAAACATTGTTAGCCTATATATAATCAATCACATTACATATTTTTACCATAAGATTTCATGAAAATCTTTGGCCGGGCAAGTTTTTAATTTGTAGAATAGTTATCTCTGTCATTATGCAGTGTCATCCATGGATTTTACTTTTGCCTTTGGCATTTTTGAATTGGTAAGCATTTAATTCTTTACAAGTAAAACCTTTCTATTATTATGTAAAATCGTTTTGTGTACAGTGAGAGACACCAAAGGGTAAGGAGTTTTGTATTTTTTATATACCATGTCCACGGACGGAGTCCGGAAGTGGAAAAAATTTTTAATTCTTGATTTTACGAAAAAAGTAATTCTTGACAAAAAAGTCTGCTTCACCAAAAACACTCTTTTCGGTTAACAGATCCTTGCCATCTCTACAGGGTTAGCCAAAAGACTTGATTTGATTGTGGATACATTTTGAAAATATTTTCCTAAATGAAGTTTTTACATGATATTACGAAACAACAATAATTCTTTTTCTATTGTGAATCGTTTCATAGTAATAGACTCCGTAAAATTAGTTTTCGAAGGAGACAATATTCGAAAAGAGTCAACCTTAGACAGTAAGACCAGCGTATTTGCTACACAATGCGCCTTAGCCGACTGAGCTACCGAGTCAGTTGCCGATGAGTTGGTATTTTTTGTTTGATGAAATTTGTTATTTTTCATTAAAAATTATTCTTCTTACGTAAGATTGAAAAATATTGATTTTTAATATGGGTACTTCAGATCAGAATTATTTGCGTATGTAATATCACTAGTGCTTGAAATTTTATCGGTAAAATTTTTTCGAAAGCGTTGTTGCCTGGTAATATAAAGAGTGCTAATTGACAGTTTATTATCTGATTAAATCCCGACCGCTTTAGAGGGAGGGATTTAATCTTTGATAATAAACTGTCAATTTGCACGAGTTATATTAACCTTATGGCAACTTAGCTTGAGAAAAAATTTAGAAGCACGAGTGGTATTTGTGGAGAATATTTCACGAATAAATAATTCATTAAGTACATCTTCAATATTATGTTCAGTAATTAATTGCCTTCAGACGTTTCCTTGTTACTTTTTAGAGATTACTCACCTTTATGTTCAATTTCATCATTTACGTCACATAAAAATGCATTTCCAAAGCGACTCATCTAATAAAAAACAAAGTAGGTTTAAATTATGACAATCAAGAAAAACAATATACGTTAAACCATAGGTACTGTAACTTATAAGACTAGTCATCCCAACAAAGCACGCTTCGACCAATCACATTATGGGATAAACGACACAAATTGCATATTACCAATCTATCGCTTTTACGTTCTAAGGCTGCCGACTCAGATGGTATGGTACCGCCATCTAGTAACGCTAGCTTAACTTAACTGCTGGCCTAAACAGTGAATTGAATTATTATATTAAAGTGTTTATTAATATATATTTATGTATTTAATCCTTGTTTCTAATTTGAGAAGTTTAATAGTTAAGTTAAGGTTTGCTTGTTTAAGTAGAGAGACTTTAAGTACAACGAATTATAATATATATAGTGATATTGCAGAGTTTTGATTTTCCGAATAAGTGTTAGCTGCTTTGTGATTATTGATGAATTACCATACATGAGTACCTACATTTGTGTATTTATCATGAAATAACTTATTTGTCTGCTTCGTGGATATTTATATTTAATTTTAGTTGTGAAAATTATTTTGTAATCACGTTAGGTATTAAGCCATTGAAAGCTGTGTATAACTTGTCCCCAACCTATATAAGTTCCACAGAGCATTGGCTTTTTAGGTTATTAATACAATACTACAATTTACAATTTACGTTAACAATTAGTAATAAGCTAGAGAAGATATTTGTAGATAACATTTAGAAGCACGATTTGTCCTATTTACCGAAAACATTTGACGACACAAAACGTCAAAAAATTTTCGCAATATTTGCCGCTGCAGCGACCTAAAAAATTAGAGCGATAAATTTTGCATGTTGGTACTGTCAAAAGCCGATCTAGCTTGAATTATCACTAGTAATGACGTTTGATTGGTGCAATGTTGTGGAAAAACGGGCTCTCATTGGCTATAGCGTTAATGAGTGAAATAATCTTCGTAATAATGTATAAAACGTCATTTTAAAATCATTTAGAAAATATTTTCAAAATATTTGGAAATTTTCCATCGAGATTTCCATAATCAAATCAAGAATTTTGGCTAACCCTGTAGAGCTGGCAAGGATCCGATAACCGAAGACAGTGTTTCTGGTGAAGAATTAGAAAGTTTTTCCTCTTCCGGACTCCATCCGTAGATATATTTATATATTCCAAATTATTTAAATAACAGTTAATATCAAAATATGTTGTATCCGGATCACATAATTTTGAACCTCCCCACAATAAAATTGTGGGAGGTTACTAAAATTGGTCCAAAATCGGAAATTGAGATAACATCAAATCTTTACGTTTTGAGGTCCCAGGAACCCAAAAAAGTGGTTTTCGAAAAATGTCTGTGTGGGTGTGTGTGCGCGTAAATGTATGTTAGCACGAGAGCAGCGAAACTACTAAACGAATTTGGATACTTTGCATGGGGATTTCTTTAGTGCTCGAGAAGATCTGAAAAGGTTTTGGTTGAGATCGGATTACGTTTAGTGCCGTTTCGGCACAACAAGGTGTTTATTTTATGATTACTTACTCATTGGCGCAACTAGGGGGGGGGCAGGGCCGGGCCCACTCCAAACTAGCCACAGCCCACCCTAGAGGAAAGAATAAAAATTGGCAACAAAAATGTAAATTTATCGACAATATATCACTAAATTATTCGGAATCCATGATCCATCCCCGACTTCTATACCAATTTGACACAAGTGAGGTCAAATATTTTCGTCGATTATAACGGTAATGTCGAAGAGTGCCAGCTCACCCGTTTTATTTTAAAACTATGCGCGTTAGCGTTGATTTATGATTTTGGATTTAGATTTCAGTTCCTTGTGAATTTTAGTCATATTTTTTTAATAAAAATTGAAAATCTGAAGCGTGTATATGTTTCAAGGTTCCTAATATTAAATGTCTTACTTTTAAGCATCGTATGGTGTCAACATCAGGATAAAACCATTCGAAATCAATAATATTTACATATTTGCGTAGTTTTTTCATTTTATAATTTGACTGAAAGTGAAAAGTAGTTTTAAGCATAATGCGTATGGCCGTATCGATGAAATAGCTAAAATAGGATTTCCCATCTAGGTATAATGGTAATTAACTTTGCGTTTCAAACACAAGGGGCCTGGCCACCCGCAGAAAAATTCTCTAGTTGCGCCAATGTTACTTACACTTTGTAATCGAACCATTGAAAAGCAGTAAAAATTCTGATTTCAACGATATATCACACATGCACCCTTTCGATTTGGTTACCGTGAAAAAAATTAAAAACGGAATAACAATCTAGAGAGTCACTTTTCTTGTGTGAAATATATTTCATAGTCTAACCTAACGTTCGGTAGACTAGTATGTTAAAGCGTGCAGACTGTACATGTGTTCTCTCTGAAGACGTCATACTAGTGCAGTTAAAGTTAGTGATAGCTGTGTAAGGCCTACACAGCCCATAATGAGCCCGTGTGGTTGCGGACGGTCCTTAACTGGACCCAAAGTAAATTTTTTGCCCAAAACTATTAAAAGTCAAAGTAACATTAAAACTCTGAGAAACTTGAATCCATTTCCTGCACAACGCCGGAAAAATTTCCCGGCAATCACAACCTAAAAAACAATCTAGAAACCAAAGCAAGTGCAATATCAACCTAAAAATTTTTGACAACTGTCAAAAAATAAAATCCCCGGCAAAGTTTAGAACCAGAATTTTTGGCAGCTGTCAGTTTGACAAATTTAGAACTAACAAAGTTTAGCGACAAATAATTTGAAAGCTGTCAAAAATATTTTCCTGAAACCTTTAGAGAGACTTTAAAGATATTGCAAATCACTTCAATAATTTTTTTTGTCGATACTCCAAGCAGTTTAAGTAATAATTTAAAAGATAATGAAAAAGAATGTACATTTAGTCAAAACAATCATAATAATACTAAAACCCCAACAATGATTCTAACTCCTGTGGATGAAATACTTGTGTTTAATATCATATCCAACTTAAAAAATTCAAACTCGACAGGAATTGATGATATCAGTACTAACATTGTAAAGTCATGTAAAAATTATTTATTGAAACCTTTGGTATATTTAATTAATATGTCTTTTTCTCATGGTGTTTTTCCAGGAGTTTTAAAGATAGCCAAGGTATTACGGATATATAAAAAGGGAGATAAAAACTGCGCTGAAAACTATAGACCCATTGCATTATTGTCAATTATCTCTAAAATATTGGAAAAGGCAATTTATATTAATATTTATTATTTTCTCGATCAACATAACATTTTAAATTGTAAACAGCATGGTTTTAGAAAAGGCAAATCGACAACTTCGGCCATTTGTGACTTCTTGGAAGTACTATATAAAAAGTTAGACGAAAATAAAAAAAACTATTGAAATATTGATGGATTTAAGTAAGGCCTTTGATCTTGTTGATCGTACCCTGCTTATTAAAAAAATTAAAATATATGGCCTTAGAGAAAACATTGGTAAGCTATTGACCTCATATCTGTCAGGACGCAAGCAACTCGTTGAAATTAAAAAAGTTAAATCGGAAACACTTGAAATCACTTGTGGGGTGCCGCAGGGGTCAGTTTTAGGGCCTTTGTTGTTTCTCCTATTTGTTAATGACTTGCCCTGTATAGTTAATAACTTAGTAATGTTTGCTGGCGATAACAGCTACCTTTGTTGTGAAAATACGACAGACGAAGTCATAAATAAAGCCCGAATTATGCTTAATAAATTCGTTACATGGTTTAACTCAAATTTGTTATTTTTGAATAAAAACAAAACAGTTTTTATTAATTTCACTCCCATGAACAAAACTATTAATGAAAGTTATTTAATACAAACTGACGGCAAAAGTATTGAGCAAGTCACAGAAACAAAATTTTTGCGTTTATTTATTGAGCTGGGAAGTACATGTTGATAATCTGTGTAAGAAACTATCTTCTGTATGTTTCGCTCTATATAGATTAAGTCAAGTTGGTAGCGTAAATGTCATGTTATCGTATTATTATGCTGGCATGTAGAATAAGATATGGTATTTTATTTATATATATTTATCGCACCATGCACTTCGAATTTTTCGCTTACAAAAAAAGGCAGTCAGAACAATTGCCGGTGTATCCAGATTTACGTCATGTAGAGATATATTTAAAGAACATAATATATTAACTGTACCTTGTATATATATTCTAGAAGTTTTGCTATTTGTTAAACAAAATATGGGCAAATTTAGTACCAATAATAGCTATCACGATTATAATACTAGAAAAGGGACAAATTTGTGTTTGCCAAAACACCATTTGACAACTTATGAAAATAGTCCAAGTTATATAGGCATTAAACTTTTTAATAAATTACCGGATAATATTAAGATACATGATAATTTTATACATTTTAAAAATACTGTTAAACACTTTCTAATTTCAAACTGTTTTTATAGTGTTGCTGAATACTTAGAAATAAGATGAAACTTTTTATAGTCTTGCATATGTACCTGTATATAATTCAATGTGTATGTATTGTTCGTAGAAGTATGTTCACATATAATGTATGTGTATGTGTGTATATATGTATATATACATATTTATTTATTTTTTTAAATGTTTTCGATCTATGTACCTATAATTGTAAAATGAGAACTATTTTTATTTGTATTTGACTTGACGTATCCTATGCCAATTGTAATGGTCTACTGGATTTAATAAATTATTATTATTATTATTATTATTATTATTATTATTATTATAATTTGGCATCTGTCAATTTGACACGTGACATTAGTGAGAAACAACCAAGCAACACCTTTAACGACCGATTTACTGAAAAATCGGTCGAGACCAGAAGATAAAAACAATATTTATCAGCTCAAATTGAAACGGTCCTCTATGAATACTTCACCGGCCACAACTAGCAGAGAAGCTGCCCACAAAGAATTATATGGTTTTTCCTAGGGAAATCGATAATATCGCTATTGACACCATGGACGCCATGGACGCCATGGACAGTGGCTCTGACAGAAGTCAGAGCAGCATAAAAGCGGCACCAACCAAACAAAAAGTTGCGGCCACAACAGGCAATGCACTAAGCTGACATGATCAATATATTTCAAGTACAACCCAAAATTAAAGGATCCACGACGAAGGGAATAGCAACTTAACACACCCAGAATCAAACAAAAAGCAAATACCGCCACCTTCCACTCCACCAATTAAAGTACAAAATGGACATGAAGGCCAAACTATTATTGATAAAGACATGACGATTGTACCACCCCAACCCCAACCAGAAAATGAGATGGGGAGATTCCAGCCGTTTCCAGTAGCTGCCGATTTTTTTAAAAACTATTTGTGAAACATTCTACAGGTCGCAATTCTTGACGAATTCTATTGAAATTCATTATTGGCAGCCTACTGTAAGCAGTTATTCAACAAAACTCGCACTCACATACTAGCGCTAACGCGCGTTAATCTGTATAAGTAGTTTTTCCGGGATTATTTTTCAAGTAATTCATTTATTATCCTAATAAAATTATAATAAATTATAAAGGTATCATAAAAAAGTCATAAATAATAATAATGGAAGCTTATTGTTGTTGCATGTTATTATTAATAATTATCAATTATTATAAATAATTTTTACCATTTTTTTTTTAAATCCTTCACATAGAAAATAGAAAATAAATATATGTAAAGCTATTTCCACAAAATTTCTCTCTCTATTTGACACAGGGACCGAAACCGAAATTTATTTCGGTTCGGTTTCAGTTACGGTTACCTGAAGTATACTATTTTCGGTTTATGTTTACGGTTTCGGTTTTCAGGGCAGTGACAATTCGGTTTTCGTTTAAGGTTTCTGTTTACAAGGCAGCGAAAATTCGGTTTTCGGTTAAGGTTTCGGTTTACAGCGCAGCGGCAATTCGGTTTTAGTTACGGTTTCGGTTTTTAAAATGGAGTTAAAAAACTTTGATAACTTATTTTCTGCATTTGTTAGGAGCGGCTGGACATTCTACCTCACACTGAAAGTGAGGAAGTAACCATTTATTTAATTTAGTTAAAATCGTTTTAGCCGAAAAAAACTATATCTTTTTTAAAACCTACTCCCCAAACCTCCTACATTTTCTAGGAGCAACAAGTCATTTTATCTCCTACTGTTACTACATTTGTTAGAATCTAGCATGGTAACTATATGAATTGTGCCTTCAGGACTAAATATGACAACTACTATTTTGTTTAATAGGTTATCCAGTTATTCTATTATTTATTGAGTTTTTACTCACCTACCTCATAACATTACTGAGTAATGTTGAAAAGTATGTATTTTAAGATGTATTTTTTAAACTTTCCTTTTTCTGAATCTAATAAAGATAGAGAGATGAATCAAAAATGTACTCTTGAAGCGAGTATTATGAAGAAAATTAAATACATTTTTTTATTTTTACAAAAGAATTTTTGAAAGGTGATTTTTATAAGATTTCATCAGAGTGACCACCTTAGAAAAAATCTTAAATATACCTATACTTATGTAAATAAACTTGTAAAAGTTTCATCAAAATCAGACCACTACAACATAGTGAAAAATAAACAAATCTCCAGTTGATCCGCAGTCTCGACCACTCTACAAGTAATTGTTCGATTCAAATAATAAATACTCTAGCTTTTTTTTATATTTTTTATTAATCATCATCACTATCACGATTACAACAGACACACTATCTTTTTCGAATATTTTTGACAGAATTTCTGCAGATTTAATTGTTCCTGTGAGGTACCTAGCACAAGATAAATAATACATCACGGCTGCCACACGTGAACAGCAGCCCACAGTTCTATTACCATTAAGGACAATCACAACTATACCGCTTGATGTTGGTGTAGCTCTTACTGTGAATAATATAATCAACATAATAAGAAGGATAAATCTTACGATTTTTGTGTTGCGATATAACTTTAATTTTAACTATATTTGCAGATTCCTTCACATATTGAGATAATTGGTAAATACTCCCCACGTGTCAAAGCATTGTTTTTTACATAACATGTTTGGTAAACGTTTAGGTTCTGAGAGTGATTTGGCTGATGAAATCATTGAATATATAAACAACAATAGGAATATTCGGAATAATCCCAGCGAAAATGTTGAAAACCAACATCGACGAAATAAGTTTTTAAACTGTTATTCTCATCGGGAGTGTTAGATTTTCCTGAACTTACTGAATGTGAGTTGAAAACATATTTACCGGTTCTTACTGATTGTTTCAGACTGTTCAATATTTGTCTGAATTAATCGCCTAACAAAACAGTCTTGAAATACAGTATGTGAAAGAAACTCCAAATATACTTAAAGTTGAAGTTAAGTCACGGCACAAGAACTGTAAGAGTTATGCTGATTGTTTTCTATATGGTAAGAGCTACACCGACATCAAACTTTATTCTTGTAATTGTCCTTAATGGCAATAGAACTGTGGGCTATTGTTTACATGTGGCAGCCGTGACATATTATTTATCTCATGTTAGTATCCCTCTGGAATAATTAAGCCAGCAGAAATTCTGTCAAAATTTTTCGAAAAAGACAGTGTATCTATTGTAATAAATCATGATAGTGATGATGATTTAAAAAAATATATAAAAATCTAGTATTTATTATTTGATTTGAATAATTACAACCTGTGGAGTGGGCGAGACCGCGAGTCAACTAGACATTTAATAATAATAATAATAATATTTATTAATTTCAGAAACTGTACAGAGCGCAGTTAAGAAATATTGTCGGTAGAAATACAAAGAAAAATATCACAAATAACATTGTAAAAACATATACACACAAAAAACATGTGAACAGTGAGCAATTGAAAATATTATAGGGTATAATTCACAAATAATAAAAAAACTAGAGAAAAGTAGTCACACATTTTGTAAAAATTCGTCAACATTTATTTATTTATTATCTGTTTTTCAATATGTTGCAACAGTTTGGTTTTGATGAAACTTTTACCAGTTTATATACATATGTATAGATATATTTAAGAAAGGTGGCCACTCTGATGGAACCCTATAAAAATCACTTAAAAAAAATTATTAAATAAAAAAATTAATAGTTAAGCGATATAATTAAAAATATATATTTAATTTTCTTCATAATACTCGCTACAATAACATTTTTGGTTCATCACTCTATCTTTGTCAGATTCAGAGAAAAAAAAGTTTAAAAAATCGATCTTAAAATATATCCTTTTCAACATTAGTCAGTTATGAGATAAGCGAGTAAAAACTGTATAAATAATAGTATGAATGGATAACCTATTAAATAGTAGTTGTCATATTCGGTTCTGGGGCTACAGTTCATATGTTTATCATGCTTTCATCAAAATTGTTATAGTCGAAAATGATTTAATTCCTTAAACCCTAGCCTAACCCCCACAGCCTCCCTCCCCACATTTTGTACGAGCAACAAGTCATGCAATTTTATACTAGCACTAAGGCAGTATTCAAGTTTTATGTTTCATGAAAATCGTTGTTTCTGTTTTAGAGAAAACAGTTATTTTCCACTTCTTTACTGAGACCTTTCTGGACATTTGGGGCAAAATCGATCCAGTGGTTTGGACTCTAGATGCAACCACAGACCCCAGACAACAGACAGACATTTTTAGAAACCACTCTTCTGGCTTAGGGTATTTGAAAATGTGCAAATTCACCAAGAACTCAAAGCCTTTTTTACGATCACAATATTCTTATCCGCATACGTATTGTAAGAGAATAATATTCACTTTCTCGCCCCGTAGTAGTACTTCCTAGTAGTAATTCTAAGAAAAAAGTATCACTGGCAACATTAAGATCAGTTGTATACAAGACAACTTTTCTGGAGAAATCTTAATCGCACTGTTGTCCTACAATTCTTTTATTTGCATATGACTTTTTTTTAACTTTAGTGCGCAATCTGACGACATCTCTAATCTGGAGTTTCCCCAATCATTTTTATTTGGAAGTGCCACTTCCGCGTACCAAATAGAAGGTGCATGGAATGAGTCCGGGAGAGGAGAAAGCTGGTGGGATTATCTAGTCCATTCCACCCCAGTCGTGCTGGATGGTACAACCGGTGACGTCGCTTGTGACTCTTACCACAAATACAAAGAAGACATCGCGATGCTGAAAGAGATGAAATCACAATTTTATAGATTTTCCATTTCGTGGTCCAGAATTCTACCAACTGGATGCGTCAACGAAATTAATCCGGAAGGTGTCGAATATTACAATAACCTGATAGATGGTTTATTGGAAGAAGGGATAGAACCTTGGGTAGGTAATAAGAGGCTTCAGAAATATTTTCAACTGTCGTAAACGCGTTTTTTATGATATTGAATCTGAGGTATCTCAGGTGTTTCGACAATAGAAAAATGTATTACTGACACTCAGGAAAATGAATCTCCAGGTACTTGTTGTCATGCCAACCATATATAATTGACTAATTGTTTAATATAATTAAAAATTTATTTATCAATACCCAGTAGGTTTACATAAGTAAAAAAGTACAGTTAATGTGTATTACATCACATTATATGTATTATATAACGACAGAATAACAATAAGTATACTGAAGAAATTAGCATAAAACATCAAACTAAAACTCATTAAACGAGTGGTGTTTCATTCAGCAAAATTTCTCTTTTTCACGTCTGCTGTGAAAATATTCTAAATGGGAAGAGTGCCCCCAGGTAAGCCTCGAAAGCGACATTTAAAATTAAATAAATTAAAGTCATTTGTGGTACTCTTTTTATTTACACGTTTAGAATTAACTGTATTCTAAGATTCTTTTGCTTGTTTGTAGTCATTTGTCCACTAATTTGAAAAGCGACATCAATGAGTACAACAAGAATGTTTTGAAAAATAAAATTTGAAATTAATTTGATGTTAAGATATAATTGAGTTACAGGCCTGTACCTTATTTTATTCAGCATTGGTGGTTCTTTACTAATATCTAGTTCTGAAACAACAGCTTTATGATTTGGCAGCTGTTTTTTCTTAACCTATATATTTTACCCTAAAATTCCTTATGATATTCCGCAAAATATTCTACATTATAGGTCACCATGTACCATTGGGACATTCCACATGCACTGTCTTATATAGGACAATGGAACCATCCTGATATTGCTGACTACATGACAGACTATGCCGAATTGTTATTTGAATTATATGGAGACAGAGTGAAGACATGGATAACCATAAACGAGCCCCTTCAATTCTGTGCCGCTCAAGTAGATGACGAGGCAAGGAATTATGGCCTTAATTTACCACTTGGTGTAACTGAGTATATGTGTGGTCATCATGTTCTAAGAGCACATGCGAGGATATATCGTTTGTATCAAATGAAATACAAAAGCATCCAAAATGGTAAGATAAATAATTAATTTCGCAATTTTGTCCGAAAAAGGTCTATTCTCTTAGCACGACCATTTTGCTAATTCGATATAAATGTTAATAGAAAATTTGTTATTTGGTTCCGTTACGTATCCACGATTATTTATTGAATTAGACAGAAAAGTAGCTTGTTTTACTGTCGTGGCTGAAACCAGCCAAGATACCAAAACTGCTTTTCTGCCGGGTATATATATTTTTTTAAATTCAAGTCCAAGCTAGACAGATTTTTAGTTTTTTCATTGTCGTGACCGACGTGCTGCACCACACCACCGGTGCCACGTATGTAAGGGCCAGTCTCACAATAATGGTATAAATTATTTTTCTATTCTGTCTGCTGAGTCTGCAATTTCTTGTCAAGAGTGGGTAAAGACTCCTGGACATGGAACAGACTGTCCGAACAGTTTCGTTTATAATGTCGTTAAAAAACCACTAATCGCTAGACCACCATTCTTGGTTCTGATAGGTGTAAATTTCCATATTATATATCTAGGTCAAAATCATATCTTGGCGATTGGATATAATAATATGAGGAAATGTATATTAATAAGATATATAAATGAAAAATAATGATAGGAAATTATATTTTACAGGATCTCTATTCAATTACAAAAACATAAAATCAAAAAAGTATTTTTTTCTGTGACTGCTTTGAAAATTGTTTAAAAATGCACTGCTAATTAGTCTTGAAAATGATTGATTTTACATAGCATAACAAAATCCTTATCGCACACTAACAGCCTGTGAAATAGCAGTTTTTCTAATTTTGAGTCCATAAAGTGGAAGCTTTTAAATTCTTCTTTCCTTCAAAATATGCTAACAAAACTTCATCAAACTTCAAAACTTTCATTAACACGATTTACCTTATGCTATCAAATTACGATTTCAAATAATATTAAAACTTGGCTAAATAACGTCTATCAATTTCGACATTAAAATTATAATGTGTGATAGTAGCAGCAAAGGTAACTATGAAAAACGCTACTTAATTTTTAAGATCTTTAAATACACCTATTTGATATATGTGTAAAGGTTTAAAATTAGAAAAAATCTTGTATGTAACATGTTGTGAAAGACAATTTTGTGTAACTCGTGTTATTTTTCGGGATTTCGCTTCGCTCGTCCCGCAAACATCCACTCGTTATACAAGATAAAGTCTTTCGTAACTGGTTACATAAATAGCTATTGTCTAACAAGTTAGGAAAAGTGGTTATTTTTCGTATTAGGTGCAGGTTTCTTCAAAAATAAGCCGCATGCGGAAAAAACACATTTCCTACGTGGTGCACACATCATTTCTTCTACTGACGTTTCGAAAAATGACTAAACCGAGATATTTTTCGAATTTTATATTTGACATTTATATATACTTATTACTGTTTTTGACAGTAAATTGTTATTTTGTTCTAAGAACATTTAGTACAAGATACGGCATAAGAAGTTAATACCCTCATCTGTTATTCATATAAGAAATAGTTTTTATGAAAGATAACACGTAGGCTAATAGATCGCGACTAAGTTGCCTAGCCATATCTTGACCCGATGGTATTTAATTTGAAAAAAAATTATTAATTTTTTCTTTTTTTTTGTCAGGCGAAATCGAAATTTTGTCTTTAAACGTATATAACAGCGAAACCATTAATCCTACAGGAATTTTTCAAGAAAGCAAATTCATCAACATTTTATAATCTTTCCCTACCAGTTTTTTCCTAGAATCAACCTTTATCTAGATATTCGCAAGAGATGAGAAAAAAACACGTTTCCTTGAAAAATGTAAATTTCTAGTTGTATCGCTCCTAGCGTTCTTATTTTTTGCCGTAGAGTAAAAAATAAAAAAGAGAAATAAAGAAGAATTGTTTATTAAATTCTCTACCAATTCGTTAGGTCATAGTTTTTTGCCGAAGGAGTCACCGTTTAGGAGTTATGGACGTTTTAAGCAAAAAAGTGCAAGACACTGTCATCTTAAAAGGCCCGCCGGGCCCAAACCAAGAGTCACAGTAAAATTTGGAACACAGCAAAACATTTCTCACATTATGTAGTTTTCCTTTGGGAGTTTTTATTTTCGAGTGATCTCTCACGGATTCCGAATTACGGGCGAGAAAACGTTTTCAGATATGCGGAATCCAAAGGGAAATTTTCGTCGAAAACCCGACATTTAAATATACTCATATTTTCAAAAATACGATACCGCGACGCCCGTACTATGTCGATACGGAAAGAGGAAGACTTGTAGTTGATCCGCATCGTAAATCGCACGCCGAAATTCGAAAATTCGGCCCGACGCGAACGAATCAAAATTGACATTTTTGGCATTTTTCGTTTGACGTTACTCGATCGCGATTTTGTGTTAGAAGAGAGTTTTTCACCCATCTCTTTCCGTTGCAAAAAAAAAAGATAGTCAACCTTCCCTTGTAAATAACTAATCAACCATAAATAATACAACAACGAAAGATAACCTAACAGACGTAGAATTTAATTCTAAATCGACCCACAAGAACTAAAAAAGATGGAGAAAAACTTTCTGCACAAAAAACAAAGTGCATAAAATTTTCTACAATTTTGTTCCTATACAATATTTGGATAGGAGTTACTATTTTCCAAATAAATGATTCAGCTCATAAAATAAAATATAAAATTCAATATAAAACGTAATACGGGAGCCCACCCTAACTGTCCGTGCACCCCCGATCCTTGGGGACAATGTTTTTCATAAAGATTAAAGTCTAAGGAACAATTTAAGACATGTGTTAAAAAAACTGGCTGTACTTTCAACATGGCGTCCGTTTAAAAAAAAATGCAAATATTGTTTTTGTCATTTAACACAAAAACTAAAAAAGATGGAGAAAAACTTTCTGCATAAATACAAAGTGCATATAGTTTTCTACAATTTTGTTCCTATACAATATTTGCATAGGAGTTATCATTTTCCAGATACCATTGTTACCGTTTTGGAGATAAATATCTGCAAATTATATTATTATTATTATTATTAATTTTTTCAGTTTATTTTATTTTTTGTTATGTTAAAGTTATATTATACGCCTTACAATAATTGTCACAGTTATTTCCTCTAAGTGATTTACCGATATATGAATTTCCATTTTTCTTAATTTTGGACTCATTGATCTGGAAAATGGTAACTCCTGTCAAAATATTGTATATGACAAAATTGTAGAAAATTTTATGCACGTTGTTTTTTGTGAAAAAAGTTTTTGGTCCATCTTTTCTATTACTTCCACATCCAGTGGAAGTATAGTAACGACAAAAAAATTCTTAAAAATTTTTATTGTTCAAATAGGCTTAAAATGTCATGAAACGTCGAGATTATAAGTTTGAGCGAAAAAAAAGCGAAAAAAAAATTTCTGTCTGTCGGTCTGTCTGTCGGTCTGTCTGTCGGTCTGTCTGTCGGTCTGTCTGTCGGTCTGTCTGTCGGTCTGTCTGTCGGTCTGTCTATCGGTCTGGTCTGTCGGTCTGTCTGTCTGTCGGTCTGTCTGTCTGTTACTTTTTTTTGTGCGCACGTTTACTCTGGAACCGTTTAAGATATTTACTTGAAATTTGGTACACGTATGTACTTTAACGAGATCTGGAACTAGATTATATTTTAATGTTGTTCCGACGAAGGGTTGGGGGGTAAATTGGGGTAAATTTGGGGTAAATGGGTAAATCAAGCAGGTAGGAGTCGATAAAATTGGTATTTAGTATATACAAGAGAAGCTAAAAAATTTTTGGCATTAGCCACCCCCATTACCACCCCCACCCCCTTATTAAAGGGGATGAAAAAAAATGTGATTTAGTGTATGTACAAGAACCAGAAACCTCAAAACATTTTTTTACTTCATCCACCCCCACTACCACCCCCCTATCACCACCCTCACCCCACTACCGATGTGGGGTATCGTTTTATGGGTTTTTGGGGTAGAGGATTTCAAATATTATAGTATTAAAGTTCCATAAACAATTATTTCCACATGCAAAGTTTTTTCGTTGTGAGTGACTTGGATAGAGAATTTGGATGTGGAAGTAGTGATTCCTTGGGCAGCGGTTTTTTTGTGTTAAATGACAAAAACAACATTGGCAACAGTATTTTTAACATATGGCCGTCATTTTGAAAGTACAGCCAGTTTTTTTAGGACATGTCTAAAATTGTTCCTTAGGCTTTAATCTTTATGAAAAAAATTGTCCCCAACGGATCGGGGAGTGGGGGGGGGGCACGTACAACTAGGGAGGGCTCCCCGACTAATTGATTTGCAACTTTTTTAGTACGGAAACTTTTCCGCTCTAGTTAGGAAACAATTGAAGTTGCGTCGTGATCTTAGTTTACACAAGTTAAATTATAGATATTACTTTGACGTTCAAGTTCATTCTGAAATTTGAAAGGACAGACGTCGAAAAAGTATAGTGTGCAACTCGTATGAAAATCACTTCTCAACACTTGTATACTATTGAATACTATTTAAAAAGTTTAAACAATTAATAACTTTTTTATTCATTGATCGATTTTGTTCAACGCTAATGTACTGCCCAATTTCAATACAGACGGAGTATTGTATCATAAATTACATGCTTACCTGCTTAAATGAAACGTGACGAACGGACGGACAGACAGACGGACATTTTGAAAGTTGTTCAAAATGGTATGAAATTTTTTTTCTCTCTATTCACGATTTTAAAAATGTGCTGATCAAATGCAATATTCTCTTCGCTTTCATATTTGCGAAGAGTGTAATAACTGTCTTTGTTGTTGTTGTTATTGTTCAAATAAATACAGTCTGCTTGTATTTCTGGTCTTCTTTGTTCTAGAAAAAACAAGCTCGGTAATGAATTCATTACCTCACTAGTGCGGTAATAAATCTCTTAACAAAACTCAAATTAATTTGTTTAATAATAACCTATAACCACAGATAACTCTAAAAATGACACTATACGAAGAAAATTTCCCAAAGCTTTTATACAGTTATTTTTTACTCTACCTACTTTCAAAACTGCTTTTTTAGGTAGGATATCGATAGCGCTAAATTTTGGGTTTAGTGAACCTGATAGCGATTCACCAGCAGATATTGAAGCAGCCGAAAGAAGCATGCAGTTTAATGTAAGTTCATCTACATATACTTATTGTGACGTGAGCTATATTTTGTCGAGCGGTTTAGGTTTTTTTAAAAAATGTAAATTTTTTATTTAAAACAAACTTTTGACAATTAATAGCGAATGAGTTTATTGCGTTAAAATACAAAGGTATGTATCTAAAGTACGACAATAACTAAAACATAATACTGTTACTACATCTATTTATAAGCTTCTTTATCTGTGCAATTATGCACAATTGCATCTTCTTTTGTTTAATACGGCGTCTGGATATCATAACTCCTCCATCGCTAGTGGAGAACTCGGGGTTTCCTTTTAGAAAGAACCGACGTTCGTCATTTCAGTTTCTTGGGGGGTTTCTCGTGTTTTTGTGTTGCTGGTAAAGATGTTGAAAGTTGGAAAGCCTTTGATCTTATATTTGTTATATATTTTCCATGATATAATTAGGACAGCAATGATAATTATTATAATCAGGGTATAGGTAAGCCAGGAATTAGATTCAATTAAGGTTGGTTCTAACATCTGATCCTTTATCTCTTCTTGCAGATTTTGTGTACGTCGTGACAGGTCTGTAAATTCCTCTAAGTCCACATGGTCCATGGTTGGTATATTGGTACCATCTCTTATAATTGAAAGGTTGCTACTTATTTTTACTAATGGAATGTTTATGGGTTCAAAAGTTCTCCGAAAGTTTTTGTTCGGATTAAGCTTATATTTGTCAATAACGCAATAGCATTGATCAGGAATTGTTATTAGATAATTTCCCTTGAGTTGTCTCTTTTTCTTCATCTCGCAATATGTTTCGGCTATAATAGTGGTGGGACTTGTAATTATCCATGAATTTGAGTTTTCGACCCTTTGAATTTTGGGATTATTGATATTGATTTTTGTGAATGCACATCTGTTTTCTTCTTGGGAAAAGTCAATGAGTTGAATTTCACAGGGTTCGTTTGATGTCCTTTTTATAATAGAATTGTGAGTACACAGGAATTTTTTCGATTCTATTTCTGTACAGGGTGTGTTCGTGTACGAGTACCAATCTGGGTTTATAAGTAGATAGCTTCTTCTGGGTATAATAGTGAAGTAAAAGTCGTTGTTCTCTACAGGCAATGGGTATAACTTGTAGTAGTCATAAGATACTGTCTCTATCAATGGTATTTTAATAATGAAATATGTATAGGAATTCTTCTGAAAAACTGAAGTTTCGCATAGTTTCTCGTACTTTATAATGTTTTCGAGAGTAGGTTGAAATGGTAGTTCTACTCTTTTCAGGTAATTCTGGATTTCTAATAGTTCTTTGATAAGATTAGTTGGTTTTATAATGGTTTGGTGCATTTGTCTTAAATTAGCAAAGGAAATTGCTGTCGAAAGTTCGTCTAAAAGATTGCAGATAAGTGACAGGGAGTGTGATAATTGGTCTAGGGTATTTTGTACAACCAATAATTCAATGCAGCGTGCTGTTGTTTCCATTTTCTCTCCAATTTCAGCCATTGCTGAATTAATTTTCTTTTGGTTCTCTACGAGAATGGTAATTGATTTATTTGTAGATTTAATGAGGTCATCCGTAATTGATAAGTGTTTTTCCATGTCTATTTTTAATTTGGCTTCATTGTTAAATAATTTCTGGAAATTTTGCTCATATCTTTCGCCATCTTCGGCATCTAGGTTGCCCGTAATTGATTTTTCAATTGTACCAATAAAGTTAAATGCTCCTCGTGGTTTTCTAATGTGGTTTGGTAAAACTTGTTCGAATAATGTATAGGTTCTGGTTATTTCAAAGGATAGAGTTCTATTGATTTGGAATAGGAGGGTGTTTGTTAAGGAAGTTTGTTGTTTGTCGCAGGATAGATTCAGTTCTAGATATCTATTGATGTTTGCTAGGATTTTAATAATTTCGTCTTTTTCTTGAATAAAGGTTTCATATAACGGTTGTATGTCAAATGCGTTCATTATTTCCCATTCTGATACAATATTGTCTGCTGTACCCATGCGAATCGGTAGTAGTCCGGGGTTGTCATCTAGGGGTTTCCATTGGATGTCGTCGGCTGCTGCGAGGGTGGTGGTGCATCTGTAAGAGTAGATCTTAAGTCATACAAATGGACTCGACGTTCTTTTTTATTTCTTAATCTAATCATGCAGGTATTGTCATTACTAATAGAAATTTAGGCACTGTTTTGGAACCTCGTTTTTTGGGTGCTCTGACATAGACCTTTTGACCTATTTTATATTTTTCTTGTGGATTTGTTATCTCTCTGTTCATTCTGTTGACTGTTGTTGTTTTTCGACTTTCGATTCTTTCGTAAATAATATCATAAAGTTGAGAAAGTTTCTTTCTATGTTCGTCTAGTGAATAATCGAAAACTATTTGACTGGTTTTCGTATCAAATAAGTTTTTGCTTGGTGAATATCCAAAAACGACGTCGAAGGGTGTGTATCCTGTAGCAGAATGGTTTGTGTGGTTGTAAGCAATAACAGCTAGTTTCATAAGTTCTTCGGTAGTTTTGTTGTTAAGTTGTGGGTCTTGTCGAAATATTCGAAGGTGTTCGATTAGTGTGGAGTGGAGGCGTTCCACAATGCCATTTGATTCTGGATGGAATGGGGTTGTGAAGTGAAGATTAATCTTGCGATAAGCCAACAAGTTTTTTATTTGATTGTCAACGAATTCGCGACCATTATCAGTTGTGATTGCGGTTGGGGTTCCATAATGTTCGAAATAATCAATTAGGGCCTTCGCTACTTCACATGCTTCTTTGCATTGAATAGGAATTGCTTGTCCAAATTTCGAAAACGAGTCTACTAGGGTTAGGTAGATTTTTTGATCAATGGTAAATGTGTCCATGAAAACGACTTCGAATGGTTTTTGCTGGGTAGGTGTTTGGTTCATTGGAATTGTAGGTGGATGCCTATCGTATTTTCCTCTTTGGCATATATTGCATTTATTGATATATTCTTGTATTGTGGTTAACATATGACTCCAATAATATTTTTGTTTCAATTTGTCATATGTTTCTTGTGAGCCTCTATGATTTGTTTTGCTTTCATGGTAAAATTGTATAACTTCGTTTATTTCTTCTTTGTTTCTTAAATATATTCTTTCTTGGGTACATCTTACTAATTTTGGGCCGTTGTTGTTAAAATATTGATTATATATTCGACAAAAGTCTTCGTACATTTTGTCGTTATCAAAATATATATAGAAGGTAGTTTCTTCAACTGTATGATCTCTCAATAGTTCAAGAATTTGATCGTCGTTGTCTTCCTTCGTGATTTCTGCGTATAGAATAGTTTTGTTTTCTACATGTAAAGTTCTGTTTCTTCTGGGGTTCATTGAGACTGTTTTTATAAATATTTGTTTAGGTTTTGTGTTTATTACATCGTCTATGATTGGAATCGTGTTTCGTGGTTCATCGTCTTCGTTAGATCGAGCTGTAGAAATTTCAGGAATATCAATTTCATTTGTTTCATCGTCTGTGTCTTTCGTATTTTCAGGATTTTCTTCGATTTCTTCTTGCGTAGGCGTTCTTAATTCTGTCTCCCTGTTTAGGTCTTGTATTATTCTGTCCAGTTCAGGATCATCTATGTTTACTTGCATCGATTCTGTGTCAATTGGGTGAATTTCAATTCTTGACAGCGCGTCCGCGTTCGTATTTAGCTTGCCTTTTTTGTATTCTATATCGAAATCATAGTCCTGTAGCTTTGTACGCCATCTGATGAATTTAGAGTTTTGTGGATCTTTTAATGAGAATAACCACCTTAGTGGTCTGTGGTCTGTATATATAGTGAAGCGTCTGCCGTACAGATAAGGCCTGAAATACTGGGTGGACCATACTAAACTCAAAAGTTCTTTCTCCACAACTGAGTAATTTTTCTCTGATTCATTCAGTGTTCTGGATGCGTAAGCAATAGGTTTATCGCTTCCCACGATCCCCTGTGACAAAATACTTCCGATGGCATATTTCGACGCATCGGTTGTCAGAATAAATGGTTTCGAAAAATCCGGGTGTTGTAAGAGTGGGCTGTTGGTTAGAATGTTTTTACAAGTTTCAAAGGATTCTACAAACTCTCTTGTATGTTCTATTTTGGCTCCTTTCTTTAAACAGGCTGTTAATGGTCTTGTCAGTTTTGAGCAGTCTTTTATAAATTTTCTATAATATCCTATTAGTCCAAGAAATGACTGAATTTCTTTTTTTGTATTTGGTATTGGGAACTTTACAATTGCTTCGATTTTATCTGGATTGGGTAATATGCCTTCTGGTGTAATGATATGTCCAAGGAATTTTACTGTTTGTTTTAAAAATTCTGACTTATCAAGCTGTATTTTGAAATTAGTTTTTCTGAATCTATCAAATACTGAGCGTATACTTTCTATGTGCTCTTGTAAGGAGGTTGAAAATATTAATACGTCATCCATGTAAACTAAACATTTACTCTGTAGGCCTGATAGTACGTGGTTCATTGTTCGTTGAAAGGTTGAGGGTGCATTTCGAAGTCCAAAGGGCATCCTTAAAAATTCATAATGACCGTCGTCTGTCGAGAATGCTGTTTTCTCGATATCTTTGGGGTCCATTTCAATCTGATGGTATCCGCTTGCTAGATCTAATGTTGTAAAGTATTGACTGCGACCAAGTTTGTCCAGGACGTCCGTAATGTTTGGTATTGGAAATTTATCGGGTATGGTTTTCTCATTCAATTTTCGGTAGTCTATTACAATACGAAATTTTCTTTTTCCACTATTGTCCATTTTCTTCGGGACAATCCAAATAGGGGAGGACCATGGCGAAGTTGAATTAGTTATTATATTTTGTTCCAACATTGAGTCGATTTGCTTTTTGACCTCTGATTTATAGATGTGTGGGAATCTGTATGATTTCGTATAGATTGGTATGTTGTCCGTTGTTCGAATTTCGTGCTTAACTTGGTTTGTAAAAGTTAGTGGAATATCCTCGCAGTAGAAAATGTCTCTATATTCGTAACAAAGTTTTCTTATGGCTTCGTACTCTTCTTGATTACAGTGTCTTAGATCAAGATTTTCCAAATTTTTCTTTTGTAGGTCGTCGTAGTTTATATCTGGATTATTATATATAGAAAGTTCTTCATCAAAGTCCATAGGTTCGGTTGTAAAGTTATTTAATTGGTGGCTAGGCATACATGGAAGAGGTTCAGTTATTGTGAATGTTTTTTCTTCATCAGTGTTGTTAATAAGCAATACTGTCGCTTCGTTATTTTTTGTATTTATAAGTCCTGCTGAAATTTCTATTTGATTTTCAAATACAATAGAATTTATTAGAGCTTCTCCATTTTTTTGTGATATTGGTATTTTAGCTACAATTTCTGTCTTAGGACTAATTCTGTATTCGTAATTGTTTTCCATTTCGTTGGTGTCGTTAGTACCTATTAGTCTTTTTCCTTCCAAAAATAATGGAATTTTTGCTGAGTCTGTTAGTAAGTAACCATTTTTAAAATCAAGGGTGGCTCCTATTTCTTGTAGTAGATCAAGGCCAATAAGTCCATCATATGTTTGACTAAAGTTAAAGATGTAGTGTGTATACAACATTCCTGGTTTTTTAAAGATTTTCGATACTGGAATTTCTGCTGAATATCTATGTAAGGATATGCTGTGAGGTGTTTTTATTTGGAAAGGGTCTTCTTTAATTCGGTCCGGAAAAAATGTTTCGGCGACTTTTTCTGTAATCAATGTTTTTGTGGACCCTGTATCAATCATAAATTTGGCTTCGAGTTCTGGGATAATTATATATGGAAGATTTGTATTGGCTGCGACGTTGATTTCTACTTGTTTTGTCTGGGTTACTTCTTCGCATTCGGCAGGTTCGTAATATTGGTCTCCGAGGCTGGTAAGGTAAAATTTTCGTCATCGTTATAACTTTGATAATTTTCTGAATAGTATTCTTCGGGGTAATAGCTATTGTCAGCAATTTCTGAATCGTATGTCGGTTCTTCGTAATAGTCTGATTGATATTCGTCCCTGTTGGAAGAGGTACTCGGTATCTCTTGCAAATGTAATTCTTGTGCTGTCCATTTCGGTGCATTAGACGGTTGGGAGAATTTTGATCTTCTTGTGTTTCCAGATGAGGTATCCATTGGTTGGGGATAGGATTGTTGCGTTTTAGGTTGGAAATTGAAACGTGGTTGATTTTGGAAATGTGAATTTTTGAAATTTTGCTGAGTGGGAAAATTTTGTCTTTGGAAGTATTGCTGCGGTGGAGCTTGGCGTTGGAAATTTTGAGGGTTTTGAAATGGTCTTTGTTGAAATGTTTGTTGGGGGTTTCTTGGCATGAAAAAATTCGGCATACGATAAGGGATGTTTGACATAGGGCGGATTATTTGAGGATTCGGTTTTGGTGGGGGTGTTTGAGAGTAACTGGGGTTATATTTTGGGTTTGTCGGTGTCATTCTTATTTGAGATTGATTTGTATTCTGATAAGTGTTCTTCGTCCCTAACTTTTGTTGCCGGTTGTAGTTCATGTTTTCTTCTTCTACTACCATATTTATAGCTGCTTCTAGGCTCGTGGGTTGTTTACATCTTAATAGGTGACTTAGATGTGCGTTAAGTCCAGATAGGAAAGTCCGTAGTGCCATTTTTTTGTACAAATCTAATTTTTCTTTTCGTAGTTCTGCTGTTATATTTGCCATCTGCATTTTTGAGAGTAACAGTCCACGTAGCGATATGCATCTGTCTGCAAATTGGCTAGCGGTTTCGTTGTGATTTTGCGTTAACATCATAAGGTCATTTAACAGTGATTCTTCATTCCGTTGATCACCGAAAGTGTCTAATAAAAATGTTTTTAATTCCGGGAAAGTGAGTATAGTTCTCGCGGCTAATACTTGAGCTGCTTTACCTACAATTTTATTTCTAAAATGCAGCATCAAAAATTTAATTCTTTGTGGATTATTATCCTGTACTAACATATCTAATACTTGCTCGCACGTGTCTAAAAATATCGGTAATTTTGAGTTATCTCCATCGAATTGAGGTATGAGCTCTAAATAATCTCGAACGGTAACATCATTTCTAGCCATCGCGGTTGAATTTAAATTTTCTCGTGCTACTAAATTTGAGGTTCCGGTACTATTAGAGGTATTTGCTCCCGTATTTGTTAGTATATACTGGTTAGGACCAAATGTCCGTAAAGCAAGATTAGCTAAGGTTTCGTCGTCGGAGTCAGGCATTAATGGTACTTACAAGAATATTAAGATGACAGAAAACATGAAGGCTCTGGTATATATAATCGATTACAATGTGATAACGAGGGATTTCAAGAGAACTCAGAGAGCTCCCAGGCGATGCTCTATTACACTTTGATTGATTATATATTTTTTCTTGAGCTGGAGGGCGGTTATTGTCTCGTTAGTTTTAGTCGTTTTAGTCAGTTTCCCTAAATAGCGCAAGGCTATGTGCTTTTAAAGATGTTTTCTTTATAGGTGTTTTCTGGCTTGGGCCAATCTTTCCTATACACGATTTAAGGTCACGTGTAGTCCTGGGAAAGAGAGTGCACGATCTTGGTTTCTTCAAGGGCTTATGTGAAATTACTTTCACAAGTGCAAAGCCTCACGGCGCTTCCGACGAGGGGATACTGAGCGTCTGGTGGTCGTGCTCACACGTACTGAGCTGGGGGTACTCAGATTGAGATGTACCAGTTTTATAGCTCAGGGTGTGGAAGGATATTTTAAGGATAGGTACAAAGGAATGGTATGGTTAGGTATGCAGAGTATATCTTCTTTGCTTGAATTCACTTGTTTCTTGATTAATTATCTTCTTAAAAATTATTTGTTTACCAACGGTATGGTAAGGGGTTGCAGGTCTTCTTTGGTTAGTCGATGGCACGACGAGTTTTCCGATATTCTCTCGAAATTACTCCAAAGAAAATCCCTATGACTGCGACAGCTATATTTTGTCGAGCGGTTTAGGTTTTTTTAAAAAATGTAAATTTTTTATTTAAAACAAACTTTTGACAATTAATAGCGAATGAGTTTATTGCGTTAAAATACAAAGGTATGTATCTAAAGTACGACAATAACTAAAACATAATACTGTTACTACATCTATTTATAAGCTTCTTTATCTGTGCAATTATGCACAATTGCATCTTCTTTTGTTTAATACGGCGTCTGGATATCATAACTCGTGCTTACATCCTTTTTGTAAACACCCTGTATCGTGGGTTCGGAAATTATAACAGCAGGGTAACACTAAACACTAATTTATTAACTACTAATTACAACAATAATTACTTGGCTCATAATACACTGTACTACAATTCAATTATTTAGTCACTTTATCACTGTATTTACTCTCTGACCATTTCAACTGACAATTAGTACTGCACTAACTTCTCTTTTGGTATACTCCATGCCTTATATACCTAAAGATGACAGATCTAGAAGCTTCTCTGATGACGTCACCATACTCTAGACAGTTCCAGAACAGATATGTCATCACTCTAGACCTTCTAGTAAGTTCTTTCCACATTCAGACATCCGAACTACTGAATTCTGTGCCTACTTTTCAGTGCAACCAACATAATCTTAAATCTTGAGGGGTTGCAACATATTACATTATAATAAAAATCGCTTTATCTTTTAAATTCACTCGTTTTCTTAATTATCTCTTCATATTCCTTGAAATTAAGGAAAGAACATCTTCACTGTGAAAATGACGGTTAAACGTATTCAAATCATCCATACATCAGGGTAGCTAGCTATTCTGTATTCATGTGAATACTCGTTCTCATAAGAAAGTGAGCGGAGTTCTCTTGAAAACCATAGTAGCGTATTCTCTAATTGTGGGAACACTGATATCACGACAAAAAGCGAGGAACCTGCTTCCCTTGTAGTCCAGTCAAAGGTTTCACCTCTAATTTGAGAGCTAATGAATGGATTTTGATGAAATCTTGTGCAATGTGTTTGTAATGATGTTAATAAAAAAGTTAAAAAAATATTAGAGTAGGAAATGATCAGAAAGAGTAGAAAACACCCCTTTTATCAAGGGTTCCGTAACTTGTAGAATTAGGTCAAAATGAAAAAGAAACAATGTATTTATCTTTTCTGGCCCAAAATAAGATGTTTTTATTCTTATGATTTTTTTCGAAAAATGTATATTTTTCGAGATATGGCCACTCGAAAATTCCTAAAAGTGGGGGAGGGGAAATGTAAAAGTTGAAAAAATAAATCTGAAAAAATTCAGGTGAATGTACCATCGAAATGAAAGACTTTTTTATTTGCAACTTTTCTGTAAAGTGGGTTTTCACCGAGTTTTTCCGGAAAAACATGAAAAACTACTAGTGGAGTGCAATTTAATTTCGATCATTCAGCCCGTTGGCACTTTTAGAGTAAAATGTATGACTTTGCCAGATATGTGGTTTACACCCTGTGGATTAAAAATCCACTTGTAAAAAAATTGTAATGAATATAAGGGCACAAATCAAAATTTTCTAACTAACCACGCCACGTGTAGAGCCAATCATGAAGCATATTTTATTCAAAAATCATTAAATTCTCTGTAGAATTTCTTTTTTTAAAATAACTAAAGAAACGAACTTTTACATAGGCTTATATGGCAGTAAAAAACAAAAATTCTCATTTTCTCCATTCGACTACAGCTGAAAATTAATTATTTTTCGAACACTTTTTCTTTCCCACGACGATATCTCCCAAACTATTATATTTATCAAAAAAAAAATTTTTATAAAATGTTTGTAATATTTTTCGGATTACAATGGTTCTTAAATCAGATTTTTTGACTATCTAATAACCAAGATATTTAATAATGTGAAGCGTGATGTCAATTTTCGAAGCTTATCGGAGGACTGAAATTATTTACGGCTCCGAACCTCCATTCATTGCTACTCTGCTTCAACAACCCCCTCTAACTCCGGGAGCACCCAAGTTCCAATTAGAATGAATACCTACATAGGACCGTGAACTTTTCAGATTAATTTATTTTACTGTTTCAATCTATAGGTAAATTGACGTGTAAAAATCCAAATTTCAGCAGTAAATGTATTGTTAAGTAGTCTACTGATCTAAATACTTTTCATAAATAGACGACATACCATACATATCCTTTTTGCTCTAAAAAACCTTTCTCAAGAATTTTACATATTTTGGTAAATGATTTTGATTTTACGTTTTTCACTTTTATTTTTACTGTTGCATTTTCTATTGCGACTTAAAAAACATGAAACATGATATTTAGTTTCCATAGCTGTTACATCTTTAGCACCAATTCTTTCGACAATGATGGGATTTTGGTGAGCTGTTATTAGTCTTATTTTTCTTTATGTGTTCGTGATCATTACTTGAGAGACTTATCTGATCTTATCTTATTGTTGATGCCTTTTGACAAAAAATACGTTTCTCTATAAAAAAAAATACTTACGCAAGGGCACACCTGAAGAAGTTGATGTACAGGCACTGGATCTATCTGAACCGTGTTCAATTTCTTTCTCTTTTCTATTTTTTTCTCCTTAAATGTTCTACATTTTTTTTGCTAGTAAAACTAGAATAGCAATCTCGGTGCCAAACCAAATCGTCAAAACTGTTCGTTTTTCGAAATGACATAGTTCTAAAATATATATCATTTTCTCTTTGATTGCGTATTTTTCCAGGAAATTTTAAACAATCAATAAATGTTGCACATGATTTTTCAGAACCTTTGATTACAGGGCCCGGTTTCCTACAAATTAAGCATAATTTCCCACGAGTCTCTTTTACACTAAATTTTATTTTTTTTTTCTACCTCACTTTTAGAAATTGTGACGTTAATAGTACTTTCCATTTTAATTTCTTCTGAAAAGCACATACATCAGTTACCTATGTGGTAGAAAATACGTACCAGCTGAAAGTATCTTCTAAACAGTAAAACTAGGGAGTTTCTTATAACGTGTTAATCTATTACATACAAATTTTATGTAGGTCCATATAACCCTGAATTAATATAATCAACAAATATACTTATATTTATTCCATATTAATCATTTTCAAGACAAAAAATTTAAAAAAATCACAAACCACAAGAGTTACAATGCGTGTATCTATTTAACGATAGGCCTTTGCGGGAAGCAGCGCAGGTTGTTGAAACAGTCTTAAAGTAGTGGAATAGCGAGTATTTCCAGCAAACGTGACGCCGCCGATATGCTTCGAAAATTGATACCACACTATATATTTTTAAATATCCTCAAAAAATCCTATTTAAGAACCTTAGTAATCTGAAAAATATAGCGAATATTTTATAAAGAATAATTTTTTTTTGATAAATATAATAGTTTGGGAGATATCGTCGTGGGAGAGAAAGAGTGTTAGAAAAATAATTAATTTTCTGCTGCAGTCGAACGGAGAAAATGAGGATTTTTGTTTTTTACTGCCATATAAGCCAAGGTAAAAGATGATTTATTTAATTATTTTAAAAATAGAA
This sequence comes from Rutpela maculata, assembly GCA_936432065.2. Lineage (NCBI taxonomy): Eukaryota > Metazoa > Arthropoda > Insecta > Coleoptera > Cerambycidae > Rutpela > Rutpela maculata. The sequence continues at coordinate 346,404,451 of OW386285.2, forward strand.
ATTCTACAGAGAATTTAATGATTTTTGAATAAAATATGCTTCATGATTGGCTCTATCACGTGGTGTGGTTAGTTAGAAAATTTTGATTTGTGCCCATATATTCATTACAATTTTTTTACAAGTGGATTCCTAATCTACAGGGTGTCAGCCATATATCTGGTAAGGTCTGAAAGTGCCAACGGGAACAAAAACTAAGCGACTTTTGTCGACGCGAGCACTTCACTCCAATTGAAATTATAGCGCTTTAAAGATATGTAAGGCCAATAAAAGTAATTTAAAATAATATAAATCGCTTTCCTCTATTGTAGTTCGGTTGGTTTGCTCATCCGTTGGTATATGGAAGGTACCCTCAAGTTATGATTGACACTGTTAGAAATATCAGCGCTCTACAAGGATTTAAGCACACCCGTTTACCAGACTTCACTCTACGAGAGTCGTTGGAGATCAGAGGGGCCTACGACTTTTTATCTTTGAATCACTACACTAGTGCGAAAGCTGTCGACAATAGAGGCGAAATACCAAGTCCAGGTTTTGACACTGACATTGGAGTCAGATCGTACACAGATCCATCATGGGGAGATTCAGGGGTTAATTGGTTAAAGGTAAAATTTATTTAATTATTTAGATATTTAAGAATACAGACAGGTAAGCATCCAATTAAGGAGCAGGAAACATACATCTAAATGCATATGAAAAACACAATACAGACTTAATAAAAAAAAAATTTAAATAAATATTAACTTATCATTAATTTATGGCAGAGATACGCGAATAGATAATTACAGGATGAAAAAGAAACGCAAATGAAGAAAATGAAAAGTACATAGTGTATTATGTGCTAAAATGTATCAAGGGTGACTCAAAAACATATTATTAATACTAGAATTACAAATATTAAGGTTTGACTGATAAAATCTAAAGAATTTAAACATATACGTTTTTGGAATAAGGTTATGAGTGAATTTCAAAAGGCAGAGCAGTGAAATATATAGAGCTAAGAATATCCGGACAGAGTCGGTTTGATTTGTTAAAAGTTTATATAAAACAATATAGAAAAATAGACCTATCGCAATGCTAAATCGTGTAAGTCAAATCTAGCTAACAGATCCAATTGTAGAGTATGCCTAGGTGGATAAATACCGTCAGCTTTAACGGAAAAATATTTAATTCGTTCCAAATTAAAAATAGTGAATATCGTATTGTGGATTCCAAACAATACCAGCATATATTAATTTTCGTCTTACAAAAGCATTAAACTGAAGAGAGTGTGGAGATGCACTTCCTTGAATTCCTTATAATAGTCTAGATTTTTGTAGGCATTAGCAGTTATGTTATTTATATGAACAACAAAGTTAATTTGACTAAAAAATTACTCCGATATTTTTAAATCATCTATATCTATTACCCGTTTCATTGTCTATTTTATATAAAAAATGTATCGCACTATTTCTCTTCGTGAAAGTTATGCTAATATATTGTCATATATTTATAGGTAATTTATTAGATTCACGTCATAAAATAATGTTCAAGAAATCATTTTATAAGGGACGACACTGGCAGATCTCAATTGCATCATACAGTCAGGCGGCACTTAAGGCACTAGCCTCTAATAAGGTGTCTTCCACACTGGTTTAGGACTGCTACGAAGAGCCTAAAATTCTGGGTCAGCGAAACAGAGTAAGACTACTGTAGCGATTCACTTATTCTAGCAAGAAGATATGTGCAACTCGCCCACTCGAAATTCATATAGCCGTAACCAAGAAAAGGACAGAAAAAACAAAATAACAATAATATATAATTACATTTTCAATGTATACGTTTATTGAATGTTGAACATTTTTACATCAATATACATTCATAAATCCATTTTATTTGTCGATTAAACTTTTATGTTTCAAATCAACAACTAGACCAAAATGCGTTAAAAAGTCGGCCCCAATTATCTGGACATCTATATCTGCAATATTAAAAACAAAAGGAAATAACCTACGTAAATTTAAATCAATTTTCAAAAATTTCTTTGCGTATATATTAATAATAGATCCATTAGCGGCTGTCAGTATAATATCAGGGTTCTTCTTAATATCTGTGACCTTGAACCTGACGTGATAGAGCTTAACCGACCTCGGCATCGGAATTAGCGACCCCAAAAACCCCCGGTTATCTAGGTAAAGTTAGGTGTATTTTTTCAAACTAAATGTTGACCTGTGTTATCATTCAGCTATACAATAAAATAAAATGGTTTTATGAATGTATATTGATGTAAAAATGTTCAACATTCAACAAATGTATACACTGAAAATGTAATTATATATTATATTATTATATTATTATATAAATAAATATTATTTCAGGTAGATCAGGAAATAATATGTTTCAAGTATCTAGGTATTTACTTCTATCGATATCAATATTAGTGATGAAAATTATTTATATATTATAGACCGTGGGATAGTGACAGATTTTTTTAAACGTTTGGTTCCTATCTGACCTTTTGGGAGCCTTTTGTGCCTGATTTGTACTAACCATTTTCGTGTTTATCAAACGGTTATCCTGGGCCCCTCAGCGGAAAACGAAAAAGAAAATTTCATAAAAATGAGCAATTTCAAACGTTTTGTTCCTATCTGGCGTCAAGTTAACTTACGTTTTAAAGAAAAACATCCGACGGAAGCTTATCACCAGACAAATTCCGTGGGCCGGAAGGCCCGAAATTTCAATCCGAAGTTGTAAGAAAAAATGGTCAAAATCAAACGATTTGGTTCTTATCTGGGAATTGTATATATAGGTAAATAGATTATAATTATCGCGATATAACAAACGCCAGACAAATTCCGAGGGCCCTACAGTGAAAAAATTATTGTTCAAGTTGTCAACTATTCCGCGAAAATCAAACGATTGGTTCTCATGTGAAATGATTTTTTCTGTAAAAATTAACCAAAACGAAAATGTCTGTATTATTCACAGACATTTTTAGTGGGCCAAACATATTTTAAATCTTAAAAGAAGTGCACGAAAAAAAGCCATTTTTTCAAACGATTTATTCCTGTCTGGCATTTGGATTTTAAAAAGATATGGTAATAAATAAACCATATTTCAAGTCCCAGACAAAAAGCTTGGGCCCAGCCGTAGATATGTTGAGTGAAAGTATCGAAAAATCAAAGAACAGTCGTGTAAAAATCGATGCATTTTCAAACGATTCACACTCGTCTGGCATTTCATTAGCTTGTCATTGTAAAAGAGTATTATACACATTTAAACAAATTTGTTTCGCGTCACTACTTAAATGCCGCAAGCGCGGATTTATTGGGGGTAACGGGGTAACAAGATTCCGTAAACAATCAACTTTCATTTTAAAGTTTCATAATTTTTATTATTTTATTTTATATTTTTGAATATATTTAGTTGTGTTTATAATTTTTTTTTTTGAGATTTTTTCCACCCCGCTCATCAATTTTAATTTTCGAGGAAAAACATTTTTGTTATTTTCAACACGCGGCTACGTTACCCCCCCAAGCTCAAAGTCCAGATCCGCCCTTGAAATGCCGTGTTATTTCTCACTTGAAACTCATTTGGAATTTGATTTTCTTTATCACTGGAATCAATATAACTGTCACTTTCACATTCATAATCCCTCGATCGAATAATATTTACAATAAATAAGTTACATACTAGCAAAAGGACAAATATAAATTATTACATATTAATATTTAATTTACAACTCTGCACTACACCATAGAAACTGAGAGTCCTCGTAAGTCCGTACCTGTTTCATTCTCCCTTGGCGTAGGTAGTCAACCACACGAAAGTGATTTCTTCTCTCATTTTAATGCACGCGACATAAGACACGTAAGATGTGATGTGGTAGAAACATATATGGTATGCATTGTTTGCGAGCGACGCTGCTTTTTATACTCCCCGCTCGTCCCGGGGTGATTTTTATTTATCGTTTGCTAATGGGGAACTTGCCCATTTTTGTTCGTATTTCATTAAAGTGTGTGTTTATGTATAAAAACACGCCACATCGAATATCAGCTCTTAAATCGCAGTACTTACTTTGCAATAAATAATTAAAGTTGAAATCCTCGCTACTCCTCACGAAAAGCACTGTGACGTCAGATCGAGAAACTAGTCTCGCGTGGGGACCCACAGATGGTGTACTTTAGCCGAGCGGTATGTCTTCACCCTAATTAATAGACTGGGTGGCGGTTGGCTTTGAGACGTCCGCATATTTGGTCTTTTGCTCTTTATGTTAGAGAAAAAATAAAAAAGTGTCGGAAAGCTCAATCAATTCTCTTTACATAAGCTATCTACAAATTTTTTGAAAAAAACAATAATTATTGAGATATTCGAGGAAATGTAGGAAATTACACGTTTTCCTATAATGTATGTAAATCTAAAAAAAATGTTTTTTCTCAGAAACCTTTGTTTCGAAGGACCGAGATTCACGGAACGTCAAAGTAGTACATGATATTAAGTGAACATCATATATGAGATCGATTTCAATTAATTACCGATTAATTACGGTGACAGAATGGAGAAATTTTACCGAAAAAAAAAAAGTCCCAAATCCCGCCCCTCTCTAATTCCTTCATTTTTGTCGGAATTCAAAAAATTAAAAAAGGAGTTTTAGCAAATTTTATTCTATTTAAATTAGCTAGAGTAGTCTTTTGACGTAGGAGTCAGGATTAAAAAGTTGCCAACTGTAGAACCTCAAAATTTGCGATATATCTACTGCTGCGCCCCAGATTTTTGTCTGGCACTTGAAATATGGTTTTTTTATTAACATATCTTTTTAAAAAAACAAATCCCAAACGTGTAAATCGTTTGAAAATGCATCGATTTTTACACGACTGTTTTTTGATTTTTCGATACTTTCGCTTAACATATCTACGTCTGGGCCCAAGCTTTTTATCTGGGACTAGAAATATGGCTTATTTATTAACATATCTTTTTAAAATCCAAATGCCAGACAGGAATAAATCGTTTGAAAAATGGCATTTTTTTCGCGCTTTTCTTTTTGTCTGGCTATCCAGGGGACCCAGCCAATTCGTCTGGGAATCTTAAATTGAAACTACTTATTGCCTAATATTAACAAAAAAACAAATGCCAGACGAATGTAAATCGTTTGATTTTCGCGGAATAGTTGACAACTTGAACAATAATTTTTTCACTGTTGGGCCCTCGGAATTTGTCTGGCGTTTGTTAGATCGCGATAATTATAATCTATTTACCTATATATACAATTCCCAGATAAGAACCAAATTGTTTGATTTTGACCATTTTTTCTTACAACTTCGGATTGAAATTTCGGGCCTTCCGGCCCACGGAATTTGTGATGATATACTATTTATTACATATGTTTATGGTTTATATTTATAACCATCGCCTAGGTGCAGTGCCGTAACACCCCCGCAGGCCCCGCACCGCGGGGAGGCCCGGCCAGCTGGGGGGGGGGGGGTACATTAACGGATGGCCATTCAAAACTCTGCGGCCAGCTTTGATTTTCAGTAATGAAGATAAGATTTATCATTTTCCACTCGTTATAGAGAGGGGGCCCCTGAAAACGTTTGCAGGGGGGGCACTCAGTTTCTGTTACGCCACTGCCTAGGTGGTCAAAATCATTGCAGAAAAGTAGCGGCGAAACTAACATTTCTTTAATAACAGTTGTTTTTAGAGACAAAAATATAAAATTTCCACGACATGTTTAATATTTAAAAATATTTATCTTAGTAATGATTCTTCCATTGGTTTAGGTTTATCCAGAGGGATTCAGAAAAACGCTAGTTTATATGAAAGATAATTATCTTAATCCTGAAATCGCTGTAACAGAACAAGGGTATGCAAACGTCGATACTGATGGCCTTAATGACGAAGCAAGGATTCTTTATTACCAAGTAAGTATGTATTTATTTATTTACTGAACTATGGATAGCAAGCAGACGAAATAAAATGAAAATTTTAACCAGAATTCATTTTCTTTTCTACTAAAAACTTTAATATATAAATAGGCAATAATATCAGTAAAATAGTAAAATGTACGTAAATCTTCTTTACGTTATGGCAGCAGGTCTATCGAGGGGGGAGAGGTTAAAGGGCTAATTCCTTCGGGCCCGGTTTTGAAATGTTGAAAATTGGTGTTGTAATTTGAACAAAAATTTTTTCCCGCCGGGTCCGTATTTTCTGTCTGTCAGCAGCCCTGTAAGGAAGACATTTTGTGCCCTATGTAGTATTATAGCTGATTTATTTTTATTGTATGGCACGTTTGACAGTATCACGCCATCTGTCGCGGTTTACTATTCTGCGTATGCGAATGCTCTAAATATTATCAAACATAAAACCTAGGTTTACTTTGTTGATATATTATCATAAAGACAGAAACAAGGCACAACTAAATTTCATAGCAATAATTTCATTATTTTATCATTTGAAATTATTATTTTCAATCAGAACTGTTTGAATACATTTTTATATTTATGAACAAGCACGTTCAGCAACGTAAACAGGTTCAGTATCAGGAAACATTAATCTTACTTGCAGTTAACAAACTGCTGACGCACTCTTTATTTCAGGTATTTAAATAAGGATATAAATGAGTATGCATCAATACTCCACAATACACAAACCCACGGTGCAGTGAGCCTCTTAGGGACGCCTCTAAAGATGCAGCGTCTTGGGTTAGGCATCCCTAAAAGTAGCGCTACGCCATGTGTTTGTATATTTTCTTTTATTTTTTGTATTATTATTGTAGTAAATTTTTGGCGTTAAAACTAACTAAATTAATATTAATTTCTTCCATGACAAATAATTTTTAAATAGGGCTACTTAAGTGCAGCATTGAAGGCAATGTACGAGGATGGAGTCAGGTTGACAGCATATACCGCTTGGAGTTTGATGGACAATTTTGAATGGTATAGCGGATATACGTAAGTTTTCTAGCATTTTATACAGTTCTACATGAGAAGGAAGTTTTTTCGATATTTTTAGCTCTAGTATTTTTTTTAATCTAAAATATATCTCACTGGTTTGTACAAACATCTTTCTAGCAAATTAGCCCAGTCAATGAACGTTCAATAAGGGGATCTACAGAGAAATGCCGAGATCACAATTTTTGACTTGAGAGCTGTGTTTGGACTATTTAGGAGGTAAACATACCAAAAGTCCCCGAACGTAGAAAGTGGGGGGATGCAGGGGGGCACGAAGAAAGTAGCGGTTTTTGGTTTTTCGATCATATCTCGAAAACGGTTAGCTCTAATCAAAAAGTGGCTATATGTAAAATTAAAGCTGACTAAATTTTCTACAGTAATGTTTCTATTAATTTTTTTCGTATATGTTGTGGTTCAGTAATGAATTGTATATCTTTTGACTGTATTCTAACTTTATTATAAATTTATTATAAATTGAAAATAAATTTGAATAATCATCGTAGAAAAAAATTTCTTGTACAGATATCCGTTTCACAGCAGACTGAAATGAAATATCGAATAAAAAATGTCTTTGCGTCTGTAAGTGTGTGTGTGTGCGTATATATCTATGTGTGCGTGTATACCGTTTCTTGTAAAAACGATAACTTTTGTTAGACTTAAAATATTTGATTTCAATTTGGAACATATGTAAAACAGCATATTATCATAATCCCTATTGAAATTGGGCCATATCTGTGATACATGGTGATAACCAGAAGCCTACAAACTCTCATACGTAAAATACGTTCTATTTTAATTTCAGAGCATACAAAAATAAGAAGATGTATAAGATTTATAAACCGCAATATACCAGGTGTATGTTAGGCAAACCGACTTTATTTAAATTAGATGATATATCAGTGTTATCCTAAAATATGGAACATGGTATTTTTAATAACATTATTATGAAGTGAGAATTGTAGGCCTCTGGATATCACCATGTATTACAGATATGGTCCAATTTCAATAGTATGCTGTTTTATATATGTTCCAAATTGTAATCAAATATTTTAAGTCTAACAGAAGTTATCGTGTTTACAAGAAGCTCTATACACGCACACATAGATATACACGCGCACACACACACTTACAGACGCAAAGACATATTTTATTCGATATTTCAGTTCAGTCTGTTGTGAAACGGATATCTGTACAAGAAATTTTTTTTACGATGATTATTAAAATTTATTTACAATTTATAATAAATGTATAATAAAGTTAGAATACAGTCAAAAGATATACAATTCATTACTGAAAAATAGCAGATACGAAAAGAAATAATAGAAACATTATTGTAGAAAACTTAGTCAGCTTTAATTTTGCATATAGCCACTTTTTGATTAGGGCTAACCGTTTTCGAGATATGAGCGAAAAACCAAAAACCAGGACTTTCCTCGTGCTCCCCTACACCCCCCCCACCTCCTACGTTCGGGGACTTTTGGTATGTTTACCTCCTAAATGGTCCAAACACAGCCCTCTAGTCAAAAATTGTGATCTCAGCATTTCCCTCTAGAAACCATTTGTTGTGAATGATAGCTCAGTACAAGATATATACTGATTCTGGTTGAGTGGACTGTGAAGGACTTGATTAAAGTTGAAAGATTTTTACTTGGTATGACTTTTATTTTTCAATTGACAACTCTGGTTTTTCTAACAACTTATATCGCCGTGGAAACATATGGCCTACATCTAAATATACAAACTATTCTTAACATGCCCCCCGCCTTGAAAGGATAACTTTCAATGATACTTGTAAATATCATCGACATTAAGGATGAGGGCTATGAATGTCTCATAAAGTTTATGATAATAAACTACACTTCTACAGGTAGAACACATATTTTTGCGAATGAACGCTTCACTAAACCACTTGGAGTTTGTATGGTCGCAACCCTGGAAATTCCATCTGAACCTGGATGAAGCTTCATAATTCGTCCTAATTTCCATTGCAGAGGAGGCACGTTGTCCTCCTGGATTATGACCATTGCACCTTCTCGTAATGTTAGTTCATAGGTTTTCCACTTTACTCGATGTTGGAGTTCGGATATGTATTCTTTGGACCAACGGGACCAAAAGTGTTGCTGTAGTTGTTGAGCTCGTTGGAACCTTGATAAACGGTTTTCGTTTAATTCTCGGATATCGGGATCTGGTAGCGAAGTGAGTCGTTTGCCAATCAGAAAATGAGCCGGTGTAAGTATGTCAAAGTCGTCAGGGTCTGTCGAAAGTGGAGTCAGTGGTCGTGAGTTTAAAATAGCCTCAATTTGTGTGAGTGTTGTATAAAACTCTTCAAATGTCAGCAATGCATTAGACATAACTCTTTTCAAGTGATGTTTGCAGGATTTAACTCCTGCTTCCCACAGGCCGCCAAAATGGGGACTGTGTGCTGGTATAAATTTCCAGGTAACTCCTTCATTTGAAAAAATCTCTGTTAGAGTTTGCTTATTGTCATTGAGAAAATCCCCTAACTTCTTAAGTTCTGACTGTGCACCAATGAAATTTCTTCCGTTATCGGAATAAACACATTGAGGTTTACCACGTCTGGCTATGAATCGTCGAAATGCGGCAATAAAGGCCTCGGTAGTTAATTCTGTTACCAGTTCTAGATGTATTGCCTTTACAGAAAAACATATGAATAAACTAACGTAGCACTTTATAGTTTTGCTGCCACGCCCCTTTCTGTCTTTTATTAAAAAATAGCCAGCATAATCCACGCCAACGTTATGGAATGGGGGATGTGGCTGTACTCGCGATGCAGGTAATACCCCCATTATAGGATGTGTTTGTTTGGGGTTAGCTCTAAAACATTTTACACATTCATGAACGACTTTCTTGGCGAGATTTCTACCACAAAGTGGCCAATAGTTTTCACGTAAAGATGATAACATTAATTGTGGCCCTGCGTGTAATAGTCTTATGTGTTCATGTGAAAACAGTAACTTTGTTAAGAGATGTTTTGATGAAAGTAGTATCGGATGTTTCTTATTATAATCAAAGTTAGAAAGCTGTAGTCTACCGCCTACCCTTATAATGCCCTCTGAATCTATAAAGGGATTAAGCCTTAAAATATTTGATTTTGAGTTCAATGATTTGCCTTGTTGTAAACATTGTAACTCTGAAAGAAAACTCTCAATTTGTGATATTTTAATTAGACACTTCGCAGCCTTGTCTAATTCACTAATTGTTAGAGTACCCTTTATACGAGATTTGGAATTCTTACAATTGAATGAGAATCGGATACAATATGCGATCACTCGAATCATACGTTTGTAATTTGAAAAACGTTTGAATAAATATGACACATTGTTTGGCACAGTTACAAAGGATTTTGTAATTGTTTTAAGTTCAGGAAGATCTCCATCAAACTGGGACTGTATAACTGGCCATGTGTCTTCGTCACTAGTTAGCCACGCCGGTCCATGCCACCACATGGAATAACTCTGTAGTAAGTTTGGTGCTACACCACGTGATAACAAATCAGCTGGATTGTCTTTGGTTGAAACATGTTGCCAAGTATGAGGTTCGTTTAAAGACTGAATTTGTGTTACTCGATTGGCAACGAATGTTTGTAGTAAATGAGGGGAAGTTTTGATCCAGCACAGTGCTATCGTGGAATCAGACCATAAATATATGCCATGAAATTTTAATCTTAAAGAAGCCGTAACCTTTTTAACTAATTGAACAAGAACGAGTGCTGCGCACAACTCCAGCCTCGGAATTGTGGTTGTTTTTAAAGGTGCTACCTTTGTTTTGGACATTAATAATGATACCTGAGTATGTCCATCTGAACCAATACTACGAATATAAATACAAGCCCCATATGCATCCTGTGAACTGTCAGCGAAACCATGAATTTCGAGTTTGATTGCTGACGTACATATGACATGTCTAGGAACTTGCATTTGGTTTAAATGATGAAGTTGATTTCGAAATTGTTGCCAGCTGTTGCTCAACCCAGGCGGTACAATTTCATCCCATGAAAGTTTATACAACCATAATCGTTGAAGTAGAATTTTAGCTGTGATAATACAAGGACTTAATAAACCTAATGGATCGAATATCTGCGAAACTTCAGAAAGAATGACACGTTTTGTAATTGGCTTGGAAAAGGAAATTTGATTGATGCTGTATATAAGAGCATCAGCTTTACAAGGCCAATAAATACCTAAAGTTTTCGCATTTTCTATTTCACCAAATTGCACAGTATCTGTAGAAGAACTAGCAAATCGAATATTTTCGAGAACTTCATCACTATTAGATATCCACTTTCGTAGATTAAAACAAGCAGATTTTAGTATTGATGACACTTCGGAACATAAAGTGATTGCATTTTCAATTGTATCTGCCCCTGATAGCATGTCGTCAACGTAGAAATCATGAGCGATTACTTCAGAAGCGTTTGGAAATAGATTAGCATTATCAATTGCTAGCTGTGTTAAACAGCGAATAGCAAGAAAAGGTGCCGATGCTGTCCCGTAGGTAACGGTATTTAGCATGTAAGTTTTGATTTCCTTAGATGAATCCGATCGCCAAAGTATTTTTTGCAAATGTCTTTGTTCAGGATTGATTAATACCTGTCGATACATTTTTTCAACATCCGCACACACAACAATTTTGTGTTGCCTAAACCTAAGTAGAATTGTAAGTAATTGATCTTGGATTGTAGGTCCAATTAACTGGATATCATTGAAAGAATAACCTGTGTCAGTTTGAGCTGATGCATCGAATACCACCCTGAGTTTAGTAGTTAAACTGCTTTCTTTTAACACTCCATGGTGTGGAAGAAAATATGATGTGTTATTATCAACAAGTGATTCGTTACTGTTAGACATATGCCCTAGAAGTTCGTACTCAGACATGAATTCGCAATACATTCGATTAAGGTTAGCATTTTTTGCTAATTTATGTTCTAAATAGTGAAATCTATCCAAAGCGATATGTTTTGAGTTTCCCAATGTGCTAGGAGAAGCGTTTAATGGAATTGTGACAACGAACCTACCATTCTCATCACGATAAGTTGTGTTTGTGAAAATTTGTTCACATTTTTGTTCATCGATTGAACGAATTGTTGTTGAAGAAGACTCTTCTAATTCCCAGAATTTTAATAGCTGTTCTTGGATGTCGCCGTTGATACCTAAATTATAGTGAATATTGGAAATTTGAGGGTTTGAAAATACCTGACCTGATATTATCCATCCAAGATAAGAATTCTGCAAAACTAGTTGACTGTTACGCAAACATAATTGTCGAGAGGATAGTAATCTATAAAATAAACCTGCACCCAAGAGGATGTCAATAGGGCCCGGTTTGTTAAAGTTTGGATCAGCTAATTTGAGATGTGGAGGAATATTGACAAATGATAAATTAATTGGTTTACTTGGTAAATAATCTCTGATTTGTGGCAAAATCAAACAAGAAATGGAACTTTCGAACTTGGTATGAAATGAATGAATAGTGACAGTGCACCTATCTTTGATTTTCGCAATAGTTTGTCCGATTCCCATGATTGCTAAGTTTACTTCTGCCGTTTTCAAAGATAGTTTATCACATAATTCACGAGTAATTAGATTGGACTGTGAACCAGTATCTAGAAGAGCTCTACACGTATGAGAACAGCCAGATGCATCCAATACTTGAATGACTGCTGTAGATAATAAAACCTCGCACGATTGTTCGACACTATGATTTGATAAAATACAATTCGAATTTACACCACTAGTAGTAGCCTGATTACTCGTATTAAGATGTAATTGATTTTGTGAAACAACATCTGATTCACTGACATGTACCTGTTTATCGCTGTGCAGCAGTGTGTGATGCCTTGATCTGCATTTGCGACAATTACCTGCCCTACAATAGTTTATAAAGTGATTACTTCGCAAACAGTTGATGCACAGCTTTCGATTATTGACTTGTTGCATTCGTTCATCTACTGACAGATTTAAGAATTTACTACATGTATTGATGTAATGATTACCTTTGCAAAAGGCACAGATAATATTCTTTATATCTAAAGAATAAGTTGAATTGTTTGCCTCATCTGTGGAAACTTTGAATGTCTTGGGTGGATTTGATTTATGAAAAATACCTTTGGGTTTAGAAGATTGTTTAGAATCCACACGATTGAATTCTAATGTTTCCAGCAAATCAGCTTTACTTTTGATAAACTTAGTAAATTCATCCATAGTTGGAAGTTCATTGCCTTTTTTGTATTTTTCCCATTCACGTTCTGTTTGTTTATCAAATTTACGACTTAGTAAAAAGATTAATAATGTACCCCAATGCTCTGTTGGTTGATTTAAAGATTGTAATGCACGTAAATGTTTCAGAATGACATCTGTCATTTTACGAAATTCTAATGAACTACCAGTGCTTATGCTTGATGAATCTACTAAGTACTTAAGATGGTTGTATACCAAAAGTCTCGTATTATTATACCTATCGCACAAAAGTTGCCATGCTATAGCATAATTTTCTTTTGACACATCTAAAGAGCAAATTACCTGCTTCGCATCATCTTGCAGCTGAGCACGTAAATAATGAAATTTTGATATTTCTGGTATTTGAGAATTTTCATGGATTAAAGATATAAATGTGTCTCTAAACTCGAGCCAATTTGCATAATTTCCTTGAAATTTTGGTAATTCTATTTGTGGTAATCTAACGCCAAACTTATTGGAGTTGGAATGCACTGACATTTCATAAGTAGAACGGGATCTTATATTACGGTATTTTATTTCCATATATTCAGCTATGATATTTTTACAATCAGTAATGAGTTCGAAATACAAGTTTTCAAATGATGCGCGTTCTTGGATTTGCTCCTCTAAGTTTTCGTGAGAAATTTCAAGAATTGTTTGACATTTATTAAAATCATCTAACAGAGAATCTTGTTTTTCTAGTCTATGTTCTAATTCTCTAATTTCTGAAATATTAAGAACTTCATTTTCACCTAAATTAGCAATAGTGTTTATAACTGAGTCTAAATGTTTCTTAAAAAGTGTTAGTCTTGCCTTACATGACCCTCGTTTCCTGATAAGTGATTTTATTTCTTCATCCATGATGGAGAATGAAATGAAAGATTTATTATTGTAATAAAGCGTTGATTGGCTAACTCACACAAAGAGATGCTGAATAAGTACGAGTACTCACTTTACTTTTGTAATTTGTTAAGTTTAAGTTGTCAAATTTCTGATAGCGTGCTTCAAGCTGGTGACGACCTCCTGATTGGACCACTGATATGTCGCTTAGGTTGGTGCGTTACCTTACTAGCTTCGTGTTTCGACTAGTTCACTAGTTGCTTGTTGAAGAATATTGCGTTTTTACCAGTAAATAATCCGTCTCGAACTGGACCAAATGTTGTGAATGATAGCTCAGTACAAGATATATACTGATTCTGGTTGAGTGGACTGTGAAGGACTTGATTAAAGTTGAAAGATTTTTACTTGGTATGACTTTTATTTTTCAATTGACAACTCTGGTTTTTCTAACAACTTATATCGCCATGGAAACATATGGCCTACATCTAAATATACAAACTATTCTTAACACCATTCATTGACTGGACTAAATACATCAAGCTGTAACTCATTAATAAATAACTTATCTCATCTATCAAATTATTTTTGAATAATAATATTATTTCTATGGTGAATAATTTAGTTTTAGTGAATGTATCAATCTATTTTTTGTATTTTAGAGTGAGATTTGGGCTCTACCATGTTGACTTTGATAGTCCCAATAGAACACGGACACCCAAACAATCCGTCACTTTCTTCAGAAACCTCGTTGAAACAAGATGTTTAGTTGAGACCTGTGTGAAGTAATCTCTATCTATATATTTACTGAAATGTATCATTTTAACTTCAATAAAGCTATGTTTGTAATTAGTGTTTATTATGTAGCTTAACTTAGCATAGAATTTTGAAATATCAGGAAAACATTGGATGAGTATTTATGCTTGGACTACTTCCACATCCAGATTTCCTTCCCAAGTTTCTTACAACCAAAAACATGTTGATACTGTATTTGCACTCCACTATGTTTAAATATTTGTTCATAAAACTTTAATAATATAATATCTGAAATCATCTACTCCAAAAACCCACAAACCGTTATGCCACATAGTAGTGGGAAATAGTAATGGGGGTGGTAAAAGGGGTGGCTAATGCTAAAAGATTTTGAGGCCCTTGGCTTTTGTATACACACTAAATCACAGTTTTACCTTTTACTCCCTTTAATAATGGGGTGGGAGTGGTAATGGGGGCGGTAGAAGGGGTAACTAATGTCAAAAACATTTTACAGCTCTTGATTCTTGTATACACACTAAATCACAATTTTATTTTAAGTACCCCATTTAATAATAGGGTGGGGATAAAAATGGTATGGTAGAGGGGGTGGCTAATACTAAAAGAATATACTTATTGAGGTATTTGGTTCTTGTATATATACTAAATCCCAATTTCATTATTTACCTGTTTTAATAAAATGGTGGAGGTGGCAAAGGGGGTGATTTATGCCAAGAAAATTGAGGCCATTGGTTCTTGTGCACATACTAAATCACAATTTTAATTTTTTACATCCTTTAATAATAGTGAGGGGATGGTAATGGGGGAGTGATAGTGGGGTTGGCTGATGCCAAAAAAATGCTGAGACCTTGGATTCTAGTACATGCGCCACATCCTAATTTTAAGGACTCCTACTTGCTTGCTTTATTTACCTGTTTATTCTCATTCAAAAAAATTAGATCAAAATATAATCTAGTTCTAGATCTCGTTAAAGTACATATGTGTACCAAATTTCAAGTCAATATCTCAAACGGTTCCAGAGTAAACGTGCGCACAATGTTACAGAGAGACAAACAAAATTTTTCTGCTCAAACTTAAAATCTCGACGTTTCAAGACATTCTAAGCCTATTTCAACAATTTTTTTTTGCGTTACTACACTATGTGGATGTCGAAGTAATGACAGTTTTTGGGGAATAACCAACAACTGCATAGCAATGGTGACATTTCATTCTCGAAACCTGTTCCAACTAAACTGTAGATTATAGTACTATAATTGACATTATAACCCTTCTAGAATAGAACAGAATGTAATATTTTTTTATTAACCTTAAATCATTCATTAAAAAAATCGGATATAGATTTTCTGTACGAACAGTTTTTCAAACAGGAACCACATTAAGATCTGTTTTATCAAAGACTAAACCGGTGAATATTATTCAAAATTCCAAGAATTGTATTTATAGTGTTCCATGTGAGTGCGGTAAGCATTATGTAGGTGAGTCATCTAGACCTTTCAACGTAAGGCTTGGCGAACACTGAGATTATGCTAGAAAGGGAGAATTTCAAAAATCAAAAATTTGTGAACATGCGTGGGATAACAATCATAGAATCCAGTGGGACGCCGCGAAAATTTTGGAAAAAGAAAGCAACTCAACTAAAAGAAAACTTAAGGAATCCGCTATTATTTTGTTAAATGAAGATAAATGTGTTTCTAATTATTCTGTAGATTTCTGTACCAGCTGGTTGCCGATCCTCAGAGACGAAGTAAGTAAAAATAAAATAAATATAATTTAATGTCTCACGTGACTATGGAAATACATAAACAACAAACTGTCTGGTTTGACATTCTCAAAAGTGAAAGTTTTGATAACGGAAAAAGAACTATTTTCCGAAACGTCAACTGCCTTCCTTTTAATTTTTCAATTTATCATTTAACAATTTTGTTTCAGTTTATATATTTTTAGGTGTGAGACATTTTGTAGTAGAAGTATAAAAACCAGCCTCTGTCTGATCCTTTTGGTGCAGAGGTTTATTTCATCAAAATTTTTAAATATTTTTACAGTGGCAAAATACCCAACAAACTAAGAAATCATGAATATGCCACAAATAATAAATTATAAACAATATTTAAATCATTCTTACAAGAACAATATGGGTATTATCACAGTAAGTGTATAAAAGATAAAAAAACAAAAGTAAAAAACGTGCATAAAACAAAAGTTGTACAAAATGTGTAAGAAACAAACAAAAAATAAACAAACAATAAACAATATGTTCATACAGATATATACACATGATGAGTTGATTTACAATTTCACGAATTTAATAAAAATTTTATATCTTTCTTCACCGATCAAGAAACTCGGCCATATTGTAAAAGCAATGTCAAAAATATTCTAAGGTTATTTCTAAATAGCCGAAAAGAATTTACTGATTTTATTTCCAAAGAAACTTTATTAAATATACAGGGTGTTTGGTAAGGCGATGCCGACCCTGAACAGGGAGATAGAGGGGGTCATTTGGCATCTATATGATCAAACATACCTATATGAAAAATGCTACGGTTTTTTCTATATTACCGATTTCGCACTTTTTAAAAAAATATGAGTATTACGTAGTAAATTTAACTTTTGATATTCTGAAATATTTTTTTTCTTTATCCTAAATACATAAACTTCCAACAAAATAAGAAAAAAATAAAAGTTTCCGTCGCCTATAAAAAAAATGACATTTGTTAGAAGAAAATTGTAATGGTAAGTGTCGATTTTCGAAGTCTTACATTTTTTAAAAAAATCATCCATATATTACAATTACTTTTAAAACATCTCTATTGTATCTTCTTTAAGTGGCAATATGATACATACCATCAAGTTTTATCAGTCACTAAAAATAGACAAAAGACTATCAATCGGCAATCATTTTTCATTTAATCAAAAATTAAATATGCGAGTTCTTTCAACAAAAACAAAGCTATCGTTTCAAAAACAGTTAGAAACAGTCATTTGTTTGTTAGTAATATCACTTACAGCTGTCAACGCGCACACTTTCGTATTTCTTGTGTTTTTCATGAAGTTTATAGCTATCCTTAGTGTTGTGTCGTTTTGTACTGATAATTTGTTTTAAGTTTCTGACATATTGAGTAAAATTAATTTCAGTGGCTACTTTTAGTAACCAAAAGTATGCTGACATACTCTTTAACTATGGCAAAGCAGACGGGAATGCTTACCTTGCTGCAAGATTGTATCACGAACGAATTCATCCACGTAAAAAGACTCCAGATCCGCGTGTATTCAGCAACACTTATCGCCGAATGGGGGAAACAGGTAATTTACATCAACATGAGCCAGCTGCAGGACCTGCACGCCATCACCCCGAAGATGACGAAAATATTCTAGCCTCATTTGCTGCTGATCCCACAACAAGCGTTAGAAAAGTGGCACAGCAACTTGGATTGTCAATTTGGAAGACTTGGTCAGTAATAAATACAGAAAAGAAACATCAAAAAACCTCCACATAAGTTACGAAAGGTTTGAACTGACACGTCGGTACTACTTTAGGTTGTAATTTTAAAACCGCCCGTCTGCCGGGCGTAATTGGTCGCTTTATTAGATTTAAATTTAAAAAAATAAATTAAAAATAGCTCCTAATTATCCAATTATTACCAACATAAATGTTGTGTGAAAATGGCCTAATATCTTAACTAAATTGAAATCGTAGGCGTCTGCCGTTGGGAATGGCCGCTATTTTGGAGCAGACTCTGTCAATTACGTCAAAAAAACGCCGTCAACTTCCTCACAGGTTATCGCCGTTATTTTTGTGTCAAAATACTACTAGATATGTTAGTAACCAAAGTTGAAAAAGAAAACTTTGGCAGACGGTCGCATTCAAACCGCAGACGGGGTTTTAAGTTGAAAAGTAAAAAAAAATTGTCTACACTCCAACTGCAAATTTTAGCTATTTGGATTAAAGATTTGCAAAATTTCTTACAATTGAGAATCACTTGTAACTTTTCTTAAGTAAATATTGCATTTTTAAAATAAGCTTCATCACATATGTCAAAAAACATTGGAAAACTAGTATTCCTCCAGGTATTTTGTGAGACAAAATTCTTCGAGTAAATTGTGAAAATACTTGTTACATGTTTTATGAGATTGATGGACTTGTGAATTGTGAAATTGATGAGGTTTTATATTCTACTCATCATGAAGCTGATAATATAATTATATTTGATATATCTAAACTACCAGAAAGTATAAATGTTGTAATACGTGCCTCCGATACTGATATATTAATAATAGCAGTGGGAAATATGCACAAACTAACAAATAGAGTGAACATTTGAATAGAAACTGAACTTCAGTCAAAAAATATTATGAGATACGTTTCTGTTAACGATATATACACAAATTTAGGAGACATCCTTTCTCAAGCTTTACCTGCCTATCACGCTTTAACAGGCAGTGATTATACACCATCATTTGCCCGAAAAGGTAAAATAAAGCCTTTTAACATTATTGAGAAAGATCTAAATATTGCCAGAATGTTTGCTTCTTTTGGCCATTCCCAGGATATATCGGAAGAGCAAATTCAAGGCATTGAAAAATTTGTATGCTGCATGTATGGTAGGCATAATGCTAATAGTGTGAATGAAACAAGGCTAGATTTGTTTCTTAGAAACCATGGTGGTACAGTATCCCAGAGAAGAAATCCATTAGATAAAGTTAAAAATTTTGATGGGAGCTTGATGCCACCTTGTCGAAAGGTACCAATAAATAAAATAAAAAGGGTTAATCAAGTTTGCGCCATCTGGAATTACGCAACAGAGGCTAATCCAAATTTTTTAAATCCTGAAGAATATGGCTGGCTTTTAATCGATGGAAGATACCAAGTGGAATGGTTTATTGGACCACAAACCCCTTCTACACTCGAATAAATTTGCAAAATCCCAGATCCGGATATAGATGAAGATGAATAGATGAATTTTTTCTATTTTTGCTTCTATTTCTTTTGTTTTTATTGGGTGTTTAAAATTAAATAAATATTTAATAAGTATTATATCACTAGTCTCTTTGTTACATAAAATTTTTGCTTAGGACCTCTATATTCCCGAGGTCGTTTTAAATAATTTAGGTATTACGCGTACTTTCATATATTGATAGCAATTTACTCCCGTTTGTTCTTTGAATGCGACCGTCTGCCGAAGTGTTCTTTATACATCTTTATTACTTACACAATAATAAATATTTATTGAAAAAAAAATTGAAGGTAATTTGTGAGGGGGTTGATGGCGTTTTTTGACATATGTGATAAGGATTTTAAAAATGCAATATTTACTTAAGAAAAGTTACAAGTGATTATCAATTGTAAGAAATTTTGCAAATCTTTAATCCAAATAGATAGCTTTTATAAGCTAAAATTTGCAGTTGAAGTGTAGACAATTTTTTTTTTACTTTTCAGCTTAAAACCCCGTCTGCAG
This sequence comes from Rutpela maculata, assembly GCA_936432065.2. Lineage (NCBI taxonomy): Eukaryota > Metazoa > Arthropoda > Insecta > Coleoptera > Cerambycidae > Rutpela > Rutpela maculata. The sequence goes on from OW386285.2 coordinate 346,424,674, forward strand.
TTTGAATGCGACCGTCTGCCAAAGTTTCCTTTTTTGGTTACTAACATATTTAGTAATATTTTTACACAAAAATAACGGCGATAACCTGTGAGGACGTTGACGGCGTTTTTTTGACGTAATTGACAGCGTCTGCTCCAAAATAGCGACCATTCCCAACGGCAGACCCCTACGATTTCAATTTTTTAAGATCTTAGGCCATTTTCACACAACATTTATGTTGGTAATAATTGGGTAGTTATGAGCTATTTTTACTTAAAAAAAAAATTAAATATAATAAAGCGACCAATTACGCCCGACAGACGAGCGGTTTTAAAATTACAACCTAAAGTAGTAACGACGTGTCAGTTCAAACCTTTGGTAACTTATGAGGAAGTTATTTTTACTGCCAGCTCTCGGTCTATGCATTTTGTCGCTTTTTATTGAATGCTGATATTGAGAACCCCCATTACTTAAAATCTATTCTTTGAACGGATGAATCAAAATTCACCCGTGAAGGTGTAACCAATTTTCATAATCTCCATTATTGGGCAGACAAGGGCGACCACCCGCAAATAAAGAAACAAACTTCATTTCAAAATAAGTTTAGTGTCAATGTTTGGATGGGTGCAATTGCTGAACATGCCATTGGGCCTCATTACCTACCAGATAACCTGAACGAAGACGCTTACCTTGACTTTTTGCAGAACGATCTTCCTCCGCTCCTGGAAAATTTGCCAATTAACCTTCGCCACCGTATTATTTTCCAAAACGACGGATGCCCAGCTCACTACCGGTTGAAGTCGGCCAAGTCTTAGATCAAACATATCCCGATCGGTGGATTGGGCGTAGTGGAACTATACTGTAGCCTGCAAGGTCCCCAGATTTAACGCCACTGGACTATTACGTATGGGGTATGACGAAGGAACTTGTATACAATGAGAAAATACAAAGCCGTGTTCAACTAGTAGCAAAAATAGAGGGAGCCGCTCTACAACTGCAACAAGAAATGAGGTTAAGGACAACTACTGTTGAAATTAGAATACGGGCGAGGAAATGCATTGGAAATAATGGTTCTCATTTTGAACATTAAAAATAATAAATTTGTTCTCAAATAATAATTTTTGTTTTAAATAACGTTTTTTGAAATGATAGCTTTGTTTTTGTTGAAAGAACGCGCATATTTAATTTTTGATTAAATAAAAAATATTGCCGATTGATAGTCTTTTGTCTATTTTTAGTGACTGGTAAAACTTGATGGTATGTATGATATTGCCACTTAAAGAGGATACAATAGAGAAGTTTTAAAAGTAATTATAATATCTTGATGACTTTTTTAAAAAAAATTTGTAATACATCGAAAATCAACTCTTTTAATTACCATTACAATTTTCTTCTAACAAATGTCATTTCTTTTCATAGGCGACGGAAACTTTTATTTTTTTCTTGTTTTGTTGGAAGTTTATGTATTTAGGATAAGGAAAAAAATATTTCAGAATATCAAAAGTTAAATTTGCTATGTAATACTTAAATAAATGATGAAACATGGAGATTTTTTAAAAAAGTACGAAATTGGTAATATAAAAAAAACGTAGCATTTTTCATATAGGTATGTTTGGTCATATTGATGCCAAATGACCCCTGTTCAGGGTCGGCGTCGCCTTACCAAACACCCTGTATAACTACCAGCGCAAGCGCAATAAGGAGATTTCTTGTACTTGCTAAGATTGAAACATCTAATATACGTAAATCTAGTATTTCTTGGACACTTATAATGGGGTAGTAGTTTTCAATTTATGCGAGGTTTTGTATATATATAGGAATCATTTGAAATATACAAATGGATATAACCATCATTATATTTTTTGTTTTAAAGTTATTTCGACGCGATTCTCTATAGTTCAAGTTTGCGAATAGTTATTTTTTGCATTATAGAAATAGCATGTCTAATATCTAGTTCTTTTTTAAATTTAAAATGTCGAATGTTGATATCGCTAACTTTGAACAGAGAGTATCTACATGAAAATTCAACGTTGATTTTATAAACAGAGCCTAAAAATGTTGCTTTTCTACTTGCGTCACCATAATCTATTTTGGAAATATCGTTAACAAACTGTAATGTTTGTAAAATACAAAAATACGTTTTTTCCCATATTAAAATTAAGAAGTTTTTGTAACACCATCCTTCAAATTGTTTAAGACTTTTTCTGTTATAGTTTCTAGCCCAGTTACAGTATCACTGTGAATTATGATAGATGTGTGGTCTGCATACATAAAACCATCTCCATTTGTTGGGTACTCTGGCAAGTCATTAATGAAAATAAGAAACAACAGTGAACCTGTAATAAAACATTGAGCGACACCAATTTCCATATCAACGATATTAGATGTTTCCGAGTTCATTGAAACTAAAATTTTTCTATTTTCTAGTTATGATATTGCCCATTTTAGAATATTGCCACATACTCCCATTGCTTTTATCTTAGTTTCTAGAAATTTGAAATCGACAGAATCGAAGGCCGCAGTTAAATCAAGAAAGAGACCAGCCACTCTTTTTCATTTGTTGAGGTAGTCGTAGATTTTTTAACAAATTCAAGATTCATTCTAGATTTATTAGCTCTATAACCAGATTGAGTGGTATTAAATATTTTATTAGTTTCTAAGAGTATAATCTATTAGCAACTGCTCTCTCGAGTATTTTAGATATATAACTCACATACACACACGGGGTTATAGGTCTAGGATTTTGAATTAATAGCGGATCATCTTTTTGTACAAGGGAATTATCTTACCTAACTTCAGCATATCCGGGAACTGTCCAAGGTTTATTAATAAATTGTTAAGATATGCAAGAGAATCAGCTAGAACAAACTTTAGAAATCTTATGGGTATCTCATCAACACCTGAATTTTTGTTTTTCACATTTTCTCTGATAGTAATGATTTCGTCGTCTGTTACAGGATCAAAAGATGTAGTGGTATTAATTGTTCCAACCGCTTTCCAGTTATTTGACAAAATTATTTAGTTATTTCCAAAATGATTACTCAGTTTATCTTTGACACAAGAACAAAAATAACACACATTTTTTTTTCATCATTTACAATTTTATTATTTACTTTTATACTAGTTTCCGTTGTCTGTTTTTATCTGCCTAATCTGTTATTAACAATTTTCCATAAAGTTTTATTTTTATTCTTGGAATTTTCAATCCTGTTTGTATTAATTTCTGTTCCTATATCAGATATTTTATTGTATATACTTTTTATGGTTTCTGATGATTTAATCATTTCTGGACAACCAGAGTTTTTAGAAATATAATAGAGACCATTTAAGTTGTTTAATTCTTGTTTATTTCTGAAGTCAGTTTCAGGCTTGTTATTTTTGACCGGCATAACTTTTTTTGACAACTTGTATTCAGACACCACTGATACGTCAAGTATTCACTATAATAATCATTGATAATTACTATAATCCTTAGTAAATAAATTAAAGTTGTTATAGAATAAATTATTAAAATGAAACATGTTTTGTTTAGAAAAAATTCTAAATATCCTGCCACTATTTAAAAGAATACGGTCCCATAAGATCGAGTTGTGGCAATAATGACTTACTAGCATCATGTGAACTAGAAAATTTCAGCAAAAACCACGGAACTCTATTTCCCATATGTAAAGCGAGGAGCCCTTTATAAGTATAATCCAATTGATGGCTGATAACAAATAATCTTTCTACTTTTTATCAATTAATCCCAAGACAAATCCATAATAGTTCCTAGTACTCCAATAGAAAAAAATAAATATGGGTGAGTAATTGTGCCATTATTAAGAATACCAGTTCACTACATTTGTATAAAAACTGATTCTGCAGGTTTTCCATTTCATTGCTGATAAATAATTTAACCACGTCTAAAATATTACTACTATTACTAAAGGATACGATCTCTAGCAAATGGCGTTTCTGATAAAGATCATGATAAAGATAAAACAGCCCAACAAAAAAAAGGTCGTGATCTGGATGACTGAATCCGAGGTCAAAAAAATTCGTATACCTCTTAAATTTATGTGCAGAGCCAAAAATATCCCTTAAATAGGTATCAGCATCATTACGAAAAGGAGTATGAATGGGCACTTGCAACTCCCATGCTTTTATTTACTATTGCCAAGGGTGTAACAACTCCCCCCCCTGAAGAGGTTGGTACGCCTTCTACACCTCTTCTATACCCTTCCAGACATAGGTCTGCATCATGAAAGCTTCTAGCTTAGAAGCTCTTGAGTATGCAAGAGAGATATGGTGTAGGGCGAACACAACGGGGTAAAAACTACTTTCTGCTGGATGAGGGTGGAGGAAGATGTGGGAAAGCAAATTTTTCTTGAACAGCCCTCAACTGCTTTGCCCCTACGCCCAAATTCACAACAAGTAGTCGAAAAACTTTTAAGACCGGAAAGATGCACTATGGAGTTTTTCAATCTGAGAGAAGAGAAATCTGCCAACGGCATTGAGCTTGCACAGCAAGACCCTTAAAGCAGGTAAAGAACATCTCTCGATGAGTGGGAAACAGTAAGGCGCAGAAGGATGTGGGAAGATTAATTTTTTTCAGTGCGGAATTTATCGAGCTCTCATACCCCTTCTGCTATCCCTTCTCCAACCCTCGAACATTTTCTCCGCCTTATCTGGCTTAACCTTTTACCCGACCGCTATACTTTAATACTTTAATTGAACACACACTTTTTCTAATACACTTCTTCAAAATTTTCCTCGCTTATATTCTCTGCCTTCCTATCTTCACCGCATACTCTTGTATTCGTCGACATCCTGTCTCTCATAGACCGGGAGATAGTGACAGATTTTTGGTTGTGATTTTACTCAGTATGCCTTTCAGAGGGCATCATGGGGTGTATATTCTCATGACAAAAATGAATAAATCGGAGTGTCATCCTGGGTTCGTCATATGGAAAAATAAAATTTCCTTTATTCGCAAACTATGCGTAATGGTTAGAATTTAATTAGACTGCCATGTGTTTTAAAATGTGTTTTAAAATTAAGTTCAAGATAGAAAATTCCTCGAAAAATCATCGTCATACTGTTAGCGTGGGCCAAGTTCACGTAACCATACAGCTCTTTGGGCTCACGCTAAAGGTATGCCAATGGCTTTTCGAGGATTTTTTTATTTTGAACGTCATTTTAAAACACATGGCAGTCTGATTAAATTCTAACCAATACGCATAGTTTGCGAACAAAGCAAAATTCATTTTTTCATATCTAGAACCCAGGATGACACTCAGATTTATTCTTTTTCGTCATGAGAATATACACCTCATGATGCCGTCTGAAAGGCATACTGAGTAAAATCACAACCAAAAAGCTGTCACTACCTCCCGGTCTATCAGTCTCCATTGTCCGATCTCATACTCCCTGTATCCTTTGCTCTATTTCATGAATTCTTATGATATCACCAGTATGTCACGTCTTTTTCGTCCATAAACCCCATTTTATCTTCGATCATTCTTGGTTATCTAAAATTCTTGTCCTCTTACACTCTATATAATCTGTCACTTTCTTACAAACTTACCAGTTTGTCTCGATCTCTGATAGATCTACCACTATTTTTCATGCTTTTCTACTCGTACATTTTTGTTCACTCTCTGACACTATCTCACAAACTTTCTGTAGGCATCTGGCATGCGTCGTCCATTCTTACACTCTCCCGCGCTCTCTCACTCCTGCTTCGCTGGGACTCCTTCTTACTCTCACTCTCTCTCTCTCTCTTGTTGCTATAGCATCTAATCTCATTTTTTGTAGTATCTCTTGCGTGTTCAATTAAAGTATCGAAGAGGTCGGTTAAAAGATTAAGCCAGACAAGGCGGAGCAAATGTTCGAGGGTTGAAGAACGGATAGCAGAAGGTGTATGAGAGCTCGATAAATTCCGCACTGAAAAAAATTAATCTTCCCACAACCTTCTGCGCCTTCTATTTCCCACTCATCGAGGGATGTTCTTTACCTGCTTTAGGGGTTGGTCTTGCTGTACAAACTCAATACCGTTGGCAAATTTCTCTTCTCTCATATTGAAAATCTCCAGAGTGCATCTTTCTAATACTTCTTGTGAATTTGGGGATGGTTTACAGCCCTTAGACCGGTACGGGTAAAGCAGTTGAGGGCTGTTCTGCATAGTGCATTGCGACCATTGTGCAGTAAAAACAAGAAAAATATGCTCTCCACCCCCGTCCAGCAGAGGGTAGTTTTCACCTCTCTAGGGGATTGGTTATTTGGCTGTGTTCACTCTCCACCATGTCTCCCTTGCATTCTCAAGAGCTTGTAAGCTAAAAGCTTTCATGACGCAGATCTATGTCCGGAAGGGTATAGAAGATGTGTAGAAGGCGTACCAACCCCTTCGAGGGAGTTGTTAAGCCCTTAGCAATAATAAATGGGAGCATGAGGGTTGCAAAGTGCCCATCCATACTCCTTTCCGTAATGATACTGATATTCCTATTTAATGGATATTTTTGGCTCTGCACATAAATTTAAGGTTTTTTTTGACCTTGGATTCGGATTCAGCGCCGAAAAATACATAGGAATACCATGGTCAGTCATCCAGATCACGACCTTTTTTTTGTGGGGCTGTGTAATCAATGCCAGTAAGAAATTAAGTAGCTCATAATCTCTCCAAACAGATATAAAAGCAATATTCCTAATAGTATAATTATTTCGTCGTTGTTTACAGTGTTGAAATCTCTAGTACTTACCTCCACAATTCGTATTGCAGGATTAATAGTCCCGTAAACAACATAATATAAGTATATTGCTAGCTCTCTAATAATAGTCAGTCCAGTTTATGTTCTAAAAATGATAACATGGTTATTAAAATAAGCATATGTAGGTGTTTTGCAGTTATTTGTGTTATTATAGGATATATCAGTGCCGCAAATGGCTTACCACGGTATGTCGAATCTAGATTGTATGTGCTGTATATCATCAGATGAACGTGTTTCTGTTTTTCCTTCAGATATTCTTTGCCATGTGTATTTTGTTATGAAAATAATGTCCATGGAGTTTACAAAATAATACAACTATCCCTATAAGTGAACTAAAGAACAGCAGTTAATATAATGACGTTATACCTAAGATATTCGATAAGAATAATAGTATATTATTGTATGAGCGATTATGATAGCCATTATTCACGAAGATGACGTTTGAGCCCACGAGCCGTAGGCGAATGGCGCAAATCATCTGAGTGAATAATGGCCATAATCGCGAATGTAATACTATGCTTTTTCTACACCTATTAAACAAATAAATTAGACTGAAATTTGATAGAATTAATCGGTACCTATTCGTAATAAGTCGAAAATGTAAACAAACAATATGACGGTATGGCGGTACACTTGTCACTGTCACGCGAGATGATTGTCAGCCGCAGCAGCAAGAGTTGATCGCGGTCGATTTAAAATATCATTGAATCAGCGAAACAATGATTTTTGAATTTGTTTTTGTGATTGGCCGGATGCAGTGAATTATGAATCGATAATTCACTACAGTGAATTATAGGCACGATTTTTCACCAAAAAAATGCTAATAATTGTCATATAATTAAATAGGTGTAGAAAAAAAAATTTCTAATAAATTAGAAACATGCAAAGCATTTAATGAAAATTTTTCAAATGTTGGCAGCAGCTTGGCTAAAAAAATAACAGACCTCGAAGCTCGCAAATAATACAAATAAGATTAACTTGTGTTCCATGTTTTTATGGCCAACTTGTAAATCCGAAGTCAACAATATCATTTTAAATCTAAAAACAAAAAAGGTAATGAAATCGATGGTATGTCGGCAGAAACAATAAAAAAAGTGCAAACAGTATCGTATATCCACTTATAAAATTGTTGAATGGTATTTTTGAGACCGGTTGTTGTCCGACTGAATTTAGAGAATCAATTACTGTTCCCATTCACAAGATAGGTGATAAACTAGAGTCCCTTAAATATAGGCCGATATCTTTGATACCAAACTTTTCAAAAATCTTCGAGATGCTTTCGAAAAAGAAATTAGACAGTTTTATAAAAAAACACAACATAATATCTAATCAACAGTATGGTTTCCAATATGGCAAATCAACAAATGATGCAATTGACACACTGATAGAATACAGATATAGAACAACAGATAGAGGAAAGCCTTCGCTATGTATATTTCTAGACTTAGCGAAAGCTTTGATACTGTCTGCCACGATAAACCACTAAAAATACTAGAGGATATCAGAATCGGAGATGTGCCTTTAAATTTTATTCAAAGTTATTTACAAAACCGCTATCAATGTGTGAAAATAGACGATATATTGAGTCAATCTAGAATAGCCAACTTTAGGGTTCCTCAAGGAACCATGCGAGGACCGTTGTATTTCTCTAACAATCTATTCAGTATAAACATTACAGGCAAAATCATTGCAGACGGATTTGCGGACGATACTAGTATTTTTTACGAGGATGATAGTTAGGAAAGAATAAAGAGTCGAACCGAAAATGATTTAAAAAAAAAGTAAAATGTTGGTTTGACCATCATCTTATAACACTAAATGTGACTTAGCCTTCTCTTAATATAAATCTGGGCAACATTCTTATTCAAAGAAAAGCAGATAAGTGAAGAGAATGTCAAAGCTAATATTCAGACAATATTGAACAGTAAATTGATAAAAAAAAGAAAACGTTTACAAAACTTTCATTTTAGGTATTTTATCATATTAAATCATTACCCACAACGAAGTCAGATGGTTGTGGTTGAAAATAAAAAGCTTTAAGATGAATTTATTTACATTTACAATAAATCTAATTAGTAATATTTTAAAATGCAAAAACGCTAACCTCGAAATCAATTTTTCATTATACCTACCTCCTCTAGTTTCTAACTCCTACATTTTATTAAAAATTGTTTTTCAAATTGAACTATCAGCAAACTAGAAAAATTATTTGCTTAAAACAAGCCAAGAGCTCTTGTATAGACCGCAGATTTTTCTTCATTAAATTAGAACAAAGATTTATTTTAAATTTTTCTTGCTAACACTAGATGAACTGTTTTCAGTACATTGCACATAACTGTTTTAAACCTATATTATTATATGGAATTATCTCAGAGGTTAAACAAGGATCTAGTGTCGCATCGTTTACAAAGTATGCCTGACGGGAAAGTGTTTTCGAAGATTGATAACCCTGAGATTGGGTGTGATAATAATGCCAGCAATCTGTAATTATAGCAGACAACTATCGTCACCTTATTATGTAGATACGAAGATTGAGGTTCTCCAGCCATAGGGTTATATTCTTGTCTCCCATTTTTTTTGCATATTTTGCAAACATTTCCGAAATTCAATAACACATTACTTTTTTAAATTCCCGATGAACAGAAATTAAAATAACTTTACATCAAGCAACCTTTTGGCATATCCACCCTTTTGAAAATTATAGAATGAATTTTAACTCCAACTTTCCATTTCAGGGCATCATGTACGGACCTGAGCAACTTGACTTTTCCAACCGGATTTCTCTTTGGAGCTGGTACATCGGCCTACCAAATAGAAGGCGCTTGGGATGAGGGAGGGAAAGGAACAAGCTGGTTGGACGTTACTTTTCATTCTAGTTCTATAACCCCAGATAATGGTAATGGTGATATTGCTTGCGAATCCTACTACAGATATGAGGAAGATATTGAAATTGCTAAGGAATTAAAGTTGAACTATTACAAGTTTTCAATATCGTGGAGCAGAATTTTGCCGACTGGATTTTTGAATGAGATCAATCAAGAAGGTGTGGATTACTACAATAAGTTGATAGATGGATTACTGGCAGCAGGAATAGAACCATGGGTAATTACTATATTATTAAAAGAATCGCTCTCAACATAGTTCCGTAACATATTTTTATCACTATATAAAATAAAATTAATTTGTCTTCACTGGCGTTACCAAGGTATATCTGAAGAAAGATGGAATTATTTTACGTGCTAATGATTTGACGAAGTGGCACCGTTGTGATGATATGTATTTTCATTTGCCGTTTACTGCAATCAACACATCACCGTATCAGCAGTATTCATTAGATGCGTGATGCAGGAGTAAGCGTCACTAATTATTCAAAATGTCTCGAACTATTTCTTAAAAACATACTCTGTTTTTATGGATCCAAGATTTTTCTAAATTGGCTTCGTTTAACTTTTCTGCATAAGCTATGTAAAATATTCGTCCAAATAATTTTCAGAACTTAAAATGGTGATGAAATATACTAGTCAACCATCCTAGGATGGCAAGTAGCCGCACAGAGAAAGAAGAAATACCGTCACTGTTGGACACAGACAAACAAGCTTGTTAAACTAACTAGCTAGCTAGCTGGCTTAAGAAGTGACGATATTTCTTCTCTCTTTGTGCGACTACTTGCCATCCTAGGATGATTGCTAGTACACGAGATAACTTTTCATAAGATATTGATCTTACAAGGATCTTACATCTAATATTATCCATACCTAGAAGACTTCAAACTGTTGCAGACGCTGATGGAGCAATGACTAAATATTATTAGTTATAGTGATAGTTAATAGAATTTCAATTTGGATTTGATAAAGCGATGGTAGGAAAAATTAATGTAATACAATGGATATTTCAGAATGTGGGGAACTGTTTTTGTTATCATATTGAATCGAACCAACTAGACAATCCCCGTTTAGATAGTTTTAAAACCATATTAATGATTAATACAAAAATAATGGGGACTTACTTTGTTAGTCGCGTAACTACTCACACTCTGCAGTTGATCATACTTTTTTCTTTCCATATTTACAACACATCAGCGTTTCTTTCGTACTTTCAGTAACTGAACTAAGTAATTGTTCAAAAAATGTATTAGCCAGCTATTACTGAGTATCTATATGATAATTCGTTTTTCTTTAAAACCGCAAAGAACAAAAATAATATATAGTTGGTGTGTTGCTACTACTATAAGGTAAGGATCAGTACCGTCGATTAAAAAGTAGAAAATATTATGAGGAATTTAAAAATTCCGGTTTATGCGACTCGCCCGGTAAATATATCTGATGTCAATTAGAGCCTTCAAAATGACAGTAACATTTCACAGGTCTTCCACAAACCAAGTTAGCTTCATCAGAAACAATCTTCTGATAATGCTAACTTGCCCAAGCTAGCTAGAATTTCTTTAGCACCATAAAATAACAATAACAGAGTGTGTTTATGCATTTATATAAAAAAAGAACAACTATTATGTCACTTGATATATAGTGGGTGCGGTACACGACGAAAATTTTGTGAACACGCGGTGCCGCTTGGCACAATCATAGTTATAACATACGAGAATTATTTTCGATGGGGAGACACAAAAAATTTCCCTTAGAATTCAAAATGGCGCCCTTTTAAATAATAGTACCCCGAAACACATAAATCTTATACATTATCGCATTTTTTCGCGTTTGGTATCATTTCCGAATATGTTCGGCTTGTGGAACACGACATGAAATCAAAATAAATGAAAGACATAAAATTTAGGAATAATAAATAAATGATTTATTCATTTTTTTTAATATTGAAAATAAACTCAACTCAACTTTTTCATCATTTACGTTAAGTTAAATTGCAACTGTAATATCATGTCCAGACACCGTATTTAATTATGTTACTTAGAATTAATGTACTGTCCATGGCATGTAGTGCACATTAATGTGCAAGGAATGCCTACCAAAGCGCAACTGCAGCTCTGCTTACACCCGTACTTTAATAGTTCCCTACAAGCTTCCCATATGGCAGGTTGGAGGGTCCACACTTTGTCTTCCTGTGTCCTGTCTCAGTTAACTGGAGATAGTAATTCTTCAATAACATTGGCTGCTTGACCCCATATATGGCCAGCTTGGTAAACCGCACGAAGTGTATGCAGTTTTAGTGCATCTGAAGTAGGAGGCAGGGAAGGCAATGGTCTACTCTTAGTTGTAAATAATACTTTTCTCGCCTCATTTATAGTGCCAAGCTGAATATCTGCACCGTACATAATCATAGTAAATTTTTCCAAAAGTATTCTCACATTCTCTTCTAATGCTGGTAGAAATTGCAGTAAAGGCAGAAGTGACCTCGGGAACAGTTTTCCATGCATTCCAAGCTGACCGCTTGCCTTTCATATTGAATGCCGACACTATGTCGCAACCAGTGAAAGTATGAAATCCACGAAGGGCGACTGCCTTTTCGTCCCCCAGTTTCCCGGCAATACGATGTATTGCAAGATGTCTCATGTTTTTTCCGGAGCCGAATTGGATGCATAGTTTGGTTAACCCGCGAGACTTCAGTGTATGAAAAAATGAAATGGTTAGCATAACTACATCTGTGTCTGTTGTACACAAAAGGACCCTTTTAGCCCCGTGGCGTGCCATATCATGTACATGCAATATCAGACGACCATCAGCCTCTTCCATTTTCTCACATGATGCATCAGCTATAGATGTTCCTTCAATCATAGACCCTACAATTTTACTGTTGACGTTTGTCAGAACTTGAACTGTACCGAAATTCTTTAGAGCGTAATTAGCAAGAAGATGAAAAAGTTCTTTGTTTCTGGCATTTCTAAGAAAGTCTGGCCAATTACGTGGTAATTTGGCCCTAGGTGTTACCTGCCGTCGTATGCTATTACCTCTTTGTTGCTGCGTGCTATTCTTTAAACTATCAGCAGCATACATATCCCAAACTAGATCTACTCGGCTACAGGAAAGCCGGGAGATATCTCTTGAAATTCCTCCAAATTGTTTGCTAGAGTACCATAACCTTCATTTCGCTGTGCGATGTTTTTGTTGCGAGATGGATTTATAAGAGGTTCTCCTGCTTTGCATTGGCACAAACAGCATTTCATCCAGTCTATGATTTTAAACTGTAAAGGTCCTTCCTATTGCCTCAACGGCCGCCACATTCAATTTTTTTTTTGTACTTTCGGAAGCATTTTGAGTTAAATATTCGAAACAAACAGATTGTATAATTTTGGGTCCTATTTTTGTATTTAAACGACATATTTATAGAACAATAAACTTTTACATATGAATTTGCCTGCAACAGGTGCTAGCGGTTCTTATATTCCTACATATTCTCGAACAACTGAGCAACTCTGTGGGATATACGCGTGCGCGGTTGTCATGACGACGGTGCGTGCATGGCGTTGTGATAACATACAGGGTGTCCCTTCGTCATAGTTAATTAAGCATTTCCATCAAAAGTCCACAAAAAGCACTTTGTAGTATTTTTTTAAACGACAAATGAACTAAATAAGAAACGTCGCAAAATACATGTACCGTACCTGTAATCTTCACAAAAAATTGTAATTGTTGCTGAAGGGCAAGCATTAAGTTTATGTTTATATACGTGTTAAGATTACTCAATTAAAATAACAAATCTGATAAGAGAAAACAACGTAATATTCATGTGAATAAATTACATAAAATTTAGATAAATTCACTGGAACCGTCCCTGTTTTTTTGTAACATGGCAAATCAAATTTAGGTATCTCTAATTCAAAAATAGTCAAAGGTATCATAGGTATCTCTAACTCAAAAATAGTCAAAAACTATATCAAACTCGAAATAATACGGTACCATAAAATTTATTATATTTTAAGACTGTTATTTTTTAATCGGCCGCCATTTTGAATTCTAAGGGAAATTTTGGGTGGCTCCCCTTCGGAATTTATTTTCCAACATCTAATCTAACACCATGCCAAGTGGCATCGCGTGTTCATTAAATGAAGTATCGCACCGCGGCCACTAATAAAGGGTCCTCCACTTAAAATTCCCCAGGTCCATGTTTTCTTATTTTTTAAGCAACGGTCGTACTATTATAATTAAGAATTATATGATATAATTCTACAACAACGCTGATGCCTGGTAGTTGTATTGCTCTAGACACTCTGAGGTCAGTGTGTTCGGTGAATAACTACTGCACGGTTCTTTTTCGGCACATAGGATACCATAGTTCTGTTTTGCCTAAATGTAAACATGCTGGAAAATACAGCCTTGTATGTCATAGGAAAAAGGTCCGATAGAATATTTTTCTTATCCTTACTAACTTGTCTGTTAATGCCAAATTAGTGAAAAATTTGTCTGTAGTGTCTAAAAGCACTCGTTGCACTTGGCCCACTTCGGCCATTTGATTTTGTTTGTCTATTATAAAAAAAAAACATAACAAATGTATACATAAGGACAGAAGCAATAAATTAAGCCTTACCCAAATAGACTTACATATTCAGAGTATAAGCCGAGTTACAATCAGCAAGGGCCCAAATATTTAGTTCGTAATTGTCTGGTTTAGAATTCGAAACAGTGCTCGTCCTCTGAACGGGACTAGTTGATCATCAATGCAAACGTGACTGTATGATTTATATTTCCCTTATAGGGGCAAGCTTATCGGTAATTGTACGTTCCTGTCTTCTTTCGCAAAAAGCGTGTTAGGATCATGTATCTATTTCTTGACATGCACGCTGGATAATTGGTCGGCAATATACGAAGTCACTTGACAACATGTAAATTGCTTCTCTAGAAGCCTGAAGAATTGTTATAAGATGCCCAATATAAGGTTTCATCTTTGCTGAAATAAACATTTCCATTTCTTCTGGATAGTCATTATTCCATCTGTTGTAATAGTGCGGTGCCTTACGATTGATTTCAGTTACAATTTTATTGATTATTTCGGGAGAAAAAACAAGAAAAATGCCTCTGAAAATGTAGGAAACCGTGAACCACGTGAACTATAAGCAGTAAGTCTCTCTGGTGTTTTCAGTATATTTGCTTGTGAACGTTGCACCTTTGCATTTAGGGGAACTTTTAACCATTTCTTCTTGCTTATTTTCCCCTTCCCGATCTTCAATTTCGTCAACGGCTTCTTCTTCTTCTAGCAAGTGATCAGATTCCTCATCATCATCATACTCTGACAATATTTCCTCAATGTCATCATAATGTTCTTCAAGCAACCTCGCTAACTCGGCATCTTGTAGATACTTTGTACTAACCAAGAACATCCATGCAATTGACTTACCAATTAGCAAGAGAGCTGCTACGTGACCGCTACCAGCAAACAAACCAGATTCGTCCGTACTGGTGCGGAGCGCGCATTCAGTATTCCCTCCCAAACAAAAAAAAAAGTTGTGCGTGTTGGGGCACTGACCATACCTATTCCATGTGTTTTGAGCCGTTGCACACGAATCTGACCTTGTTTTGCCCCATCACGTCAGGATTTCTTTAACATCACAAAAAGTCTGTTGGATCGCAATACAGCTCATTTAAATCAGTCTCGAAAAGTGATTCAGTTTTAAAACTTCGATCTAATAACATTGTGGCACTTCAGTATAGAGCTCATAACTTAAAAAAACCGTAGAACTCCATAACTCCTTAACTCCATAACCCCTGGGAATCCGAAAAAAGGAGTGGAGAATCTTGATTTGGAGTTAATATTGCGACCATGGATCCTTGTACTTGAGTATCATACATTCACACCCCATAATCTCATAACCTCAGCATCCCATAACCCTTTAACTCTGAAGATCCAACGGAAGAAATGGAGACTCTAAGTAAGGGAATTCGTAACATTGTGATATTAGAATCTTGGAATCAAGCACCATATGGCGCCAAAGCTCTTCAATGGCAAACTCTCTAACATCATAACCCCACAACCCTGAGGATTCAATGAAAAGAATAGGAGGCTCTCGATCGGTGATATTGTAGAAGAACTCACTACCAAGCGTCTAGGTGACGCGACACCAATTTCTTTTTATAAAGGCGCCAGCCGCGTTTTGCTCCGTTCTTCCACTCCCCAGCGGGTTCGAAATAAGATATACTTCGATAAACGAGTAATGGGTCAAGGCTGCACTACCTCAGATCATTAACGACGCCCTCTCTGGACGTAATTTCAATTATTCACCGACAACAAGGGCTTTTACGTCTTTGGATTACTGAGATTTTTGCATAAAAAAAATCCTTATCGAAGATTTCTCTCCGACGGAATTGGAATTTGACGTGATTTGTATCTATTCACCAATGGTCTCTACACTTAAAGATTTCTGGAGATTTCTGCATAAAAAAATCTCTATCAAGCTCCCGTGAGGAGATCAGAACACTGAGTATCAGACTTAAGGAATCATCAGATTCCGATTAACTCAGTTGTTTAGGTCTTTCAAACGAAAACTCCAGGGATTAAGACTAGCAACAAGTCCTTACATCAATAAAATGCAATTAGTTCAAACAATACCATTTATTTAATAAGTATAAAATAATACAGTGATTTACTGCAAAATGATATAATGTGAAAGAACCACGCCTACCAACTAAGGCAAATTACCTTTTAACTATACAAGTGAAAGCGTACGCTAACAATCGATTTCGTAGAAAAGATTCATTTAACCTCCTCAGGATTTAATGCAAGCATTTCAGATCGTGATTTTATCATTTACGGGATGGAGTTCGACTAATACATGAATTTAATAACTTTCGGCCAGTCTTACGCCGTACTTGTCCCCATGCAGGTTCAAAATAGGAAAAATGACAGCGAGTCGCTTTCGGACGACTTTTTTGCAAAATAGATTTTTGAATCCTTTGTACACAAGGCGGTTTTCTCTATAACTTTATTATTTGAAAAGCCCTGCATTTGGCTTTCCTACCATCGCTTTGTATTGACCACCCAACGCACTCGTCCAAGTTATGAGTCGCTGGGTGAATCCAAACTTGTTATATGCGAGAAACCGGTCTTGTCTATTTTCACTGATTTCTTGCCAATTTTTGCTTATAGGCGCTACGCCGCTTTTTCCGAATTCGTCGGTTTCGCCTTTTTGATATTGCCTTGTTAAAATTTTATTGTCAGTCTTTAGAACAGGGTATATAATGACTGTACCTTCATGGTCAACGTCTTCGGCGGAGGAATTAAAGTTGAAAATATTATAAATATTTGCAAAGTACTTTTTTGGCGTACTTTTTAAGAAGCATGTGATTCATTTTTCCATGACCACCATATACTTTCACTCTCATATCCTGGACCAAAATATATTTTCCTAAGTAGATATTCGGTGTTTCTTCGAATTTTTACCCGGTTGTACCTAATGTATTATCGAACTCATAACAGTCCTTTTGGACTAGTTTGTGGCTTTGGAGTCTTTCAAACTCTTGAAAATGTCCTTAAATTAATTTTTTGCCTAAGTCGAATTTTTATTTTGGCTTCGACCTAGGTCAATTCTGGAAGGTTCTACAACAATATAATAGAAGAATATGCAGATTCCGAGAACACCATTTCATGAATTCCCCTGTTCAGATTCTTCACATTCTTCTATTATATCCCCAGAGTTATGTAGTTATGGGTTTACGGGGTTACTGGGTTATGTAGTAGAAGGGTTTGCTGCTGGTGCTATAGGCTTACTTGGTAACAAGGTTCCGAGGGCACAATCTAATTGATTCTGCAATCAAAAGCCTCCTATTTTTTTCACTGAATCCTCGGGGATATGGGGTTATGAGGTTAGAGGCGCCACAGGGTGCTTGATTCCAAGATTCTAATGACACAATTACATAAATTCCCCTACTTAGTTTTTTCCGTTAGATCTTCAGAATTAAGGGGCTACGAGGTTATAGGGTGCTGAGATTATTACGGCTGCTCCAAGGAAGAACACAGTAACCAACATTTTTTCCAAACTTGAGATTTTCACTCATGTGCTAATACTGTGCTGTGCTGCGTCTTTTTATCCAATAGCATTTTATATCCTTTGCAGATAGAACTACCGCTGTTGGCTCGGCTGTTGGATAAAAAGACGCAGCACAGCACAGTATCAGCACATGAGTGAAAATCTCAAGTTTGGAAAAAATGTTGGTTACTGTGTTCTTCCTTGGAGCACCCGAAGATCATGTTTGATACTCAAGTACATGGACCCAATGTCATAATCACATTAACTCCCCAATCAAGATATCCAGCGTTATGGGGTTAAGGAGTTATGGGGTTTTAAGTTATGTAGTCAATACTGAAGTGCCACAATGTTATTAGATTGAAGTTTTAAAATCGAATCACTTTTGGAGTCTGATTTAAATGAGTCATATTACGATCCAACTTTTTTTGGTGTTAAAACAAACTCCTGACGTGACGGGGAAAAACGAAGGTCAGATTCGTGTTCAGTGGCTCAAGGTATGGTCAGCACATACCATTTTTTTTGTAGGCCTGTGTAATTAAAAATCCGAACAAAATGCTTAAAAACAAAACTCACAAATAACAACCAGAAAAGGCCAACCGGGGAGCAGGTGAACCCTAAATCAATGTTTTTTTTTTCTAGAAAAACACAATTCCGATCAGGCTAATATTCTATCAACTCATGTAAAAACGAAAAACGAGAACTACTAAAATCGTCTACTCAAAAAAATGTTGACAAAAAATACGAGGAGAGATGTAGGATGAGGTGTATTTGCACCCCCTTGATGCTATGAAAGTTAAATAACTTAAAAATGCCTACAATTTGACGTGCTGAACATGACCTTTGCATGAAAAATTAAAAAAATGCGGATCTGGGAAGTTTTACGTGGCAGCCTCTATATATTTATTGCATTATAAATTTTCACTACACTACATTTTTCTGTCAGTTCAGGACTGCGTATAAAGAAATGCAGTTCTTAATATTTTGTCTTTCACTATAGGTAACCATGTACCACTTTGATCTTCCCCAATCGATCACCCACCTGGGCGCCTGGGATAATCCTATAGTTGTGGATTATATCACATCCTTTGCTGATTTACTGTTCTCTCTATTTGGCGATAGAGTTAAAACGTGGTTAACCATCAACGACCCAATCTTATTTTGTGTTAATTTTCCAATTGTGCTCTCTAGATCAGATGGCTCTGATCCATTTGGAATAACAGAATATACATGCTCCAAGAATGTTTTAATGGCTCATGCCAAGATATACCATTTATACACCATGAAGTACAGGAGGAGTCAAGGAGGTGAGTTATAGTTTCTGTAGGCCGACCATTTTATCAGGATGTTAATATCAGTTGTGCGAAATAATTGTTGTTTGAAGAAATGAATCTTTATAATGAGATATTATCTAAATTTTCTCAGAACCGCTGGATTTCAAGATTTAATTTTATTAAAAAAAAATTCGGAAAAGGCGCCATAATTTAAAGTAATTTTCCCTCTTTGCAACGATATATCATCACATATTTATTCATTAGATCTGCATAAGTAGTTATAATGTTTTATTGTAGTAAAGATAGGAACAACTTAGGAAATTATTTTGTTTTATCATGCTTCTCCACGGCAAGTACGATGTTAGTTAAAAATTATCTTTACTGATTTAAAAAATGTTTTCTTGTAATTATTTACTTAGCTCCAATGAAGAAATATGTCATGTAATACCGGGTGTCAACGGAATCATTAGACAAGCCATAGTTTCCAGAGTTTTCAAGATATAAGTCTTTTTGACAGGGGTAATATTTAGCAAAACGGCAAATTCTTCATAATTTTACACGTTTCCGTCACTTCCGGTTTCCCCGGAAATGATTCCAACTTTGAAATTTTAAATGAAACACCCTGTATATTTTTACATTTTTGGATGCCGGAGACCATTTTAAGTACGACTGCGTAGTTAAAATTTGTTTGGGACTACTTGATTTTTTTAGGGCCATTTTTATTTTTGCATCTAGAGTCCAGTGAATGCACTCAAATCAATCGAAAGTACCAATACAATAAGAGAAAAATGTGTACGTGAAATTTTTCGAATTGATTTAATAGCTACGACAAACCAAAATTTCCGAAATTACTGACTTGTAATTATGTCAACTGTTTCAAATGGCAATATCTTTTAGACACCTAGTAGTTACATACTAATTTTCACGACGAATCCATTGATACCTTCAAATCGAAACTCGGTTTGATATTAACTCAAATACACAAGTTCCTTGGTGGATAATAATTAAAATATCGGGAAAATACGCTTATCAAGTAAGTATGCCGTGGAAATTGAATAAAACTAGTCAAAACATTCATTTTATCAACAAAACAACGCTGCAGATAAAAGAAGTGTGCTGGGGAAACAGAAGTTTGATAGATAACATAATATCACTGTATTGTTAACTTAATAAGTTTGCTCTTTATCTTTAAATTTGTTGTTGTTTTTTGTTTGTTAATTATTGTTTAACCTGTATACAAGGGATGAAAAAGTGGATATGTTATTAATTTTTGGAGAATCCCACAAAAATTCCAGAAACGCCGCAGATTCGTATGCCCAAAGTTATCGGAATAGACATTATCCATGTTTTCAATATCTTCCAGTTGTGGAGAAACAAATCTGGAGCTAACCGCTAACCCGAATTTTGTTTCACTGATATTGTCTTCTGATGAGTAGAGATTCACCGACAATGGAATGTTCAATAAACAAAACAATATTAGGCGCAGGAAAATCCACATTTAATGAGGCAATTTGGAAAGATTTGGAGTAAATGTGTGGGCTGGAGTGATTGGAACAAGAATTATTAGACCTGTTTTCTTTCAAGGACCTTTGACAGGGGAGAGATATTTAGAATTCCTACAAAATGATATTGAAGAAATGTTGATGGACTAACCACTTGCAGTTTCTGAACAAATGTATTTCCAACAAGATGGGGCTCCGCCTCATAATGCCGCTCGAGATACGGCTCATTTAGTGAACCGAATGGGCGAGTAATTGCATTGTACGTTGGCCTGCTCGCTCACCAGATCTAAGCATTTTAGATTTTTTGTGTGGGGTTATGTTTATACACCTCCTCAAACACTTCATATTTTACAAAAAATGAAGTTCTTGCAAGTATAACTCCTGCTAAGTTGGGAAATGTTATGCGAAACATCAGAGCCAGAAAATGCCAAGAAGAAGAGGGACTCACTTTGAAAATTTGCTACCATTTAATTAATCTTTTAATGTTTTTTATTATTAAAATAAATTCAGACATTTCGAACAGCACACTTCTTTTATTTACAGCGTTATTTTGTTGATAATGTTGAATGTTTTGAATCTAGTTTTATTCAATTTCCACGGTATACTTGCTTGATAAGCGTATTTTTTCGATATTCAAACCGACTTTCGTTTTGAAGGTATCAATGGATTTGTCGTAAAAATTATAGTGCAACTACAGGGTGTCTAAAAGATGTTGCTAAAGTTGACATAATTAAAAATTAGTGATTTCGGAAATTTTGGTTTGTCGTAGTTACTAAACCAATTCGAAAAATCTCACGTTTATATTTTTCTCTTATTGTATTTGTCTATTTGATTGGTTTGAGTGCATTCATTGTACTCTAGATGCAAAAATAAAAATGGCCCTAAAAAAATCAAGTAGTCCCAAAAAATTTTTAGAACTACGCAGACATACTTAAAATCTTATTCGCAATCAAAAAATGAAATAATATATAGTGTTAGTGTGTAGTTTAAAAGTTGGGATCATTTCCGGGGAAACCGGAAGTGATGGAAGAGTGTCAAATTATGAAAAATTTGCCGTTTTTGGTATATATTACCCCTGCCAAATTTAAGACTTATATCTTGAAAACTCTGGAACCCTTGTCTAATGATTAAGTTGACACCCGGTATATCATTGAAAAGAGGGAAAAACACTCTACTTAATGCCACTATTTGCCTCCTGCCATTAGATTTTTTTTCTAATAATCTTAAGAGTAAATCTCGAAATCCAACGGTTCTGAGAAAATCTGGATAACACCTCATTAATAAGAACCTCTATTTTGCAAAAAAAATCATCTTAAAAGTTTCAAGCTTCAAATAACGGAGATATCTGGCTTAGATATATTCCGATAATTTCAAATATATTTGAACTGTTTTGTAGTTCATATAAAACCACACAATTTCTGTAAAAACAATTTGTTTGAACGATCGATATTAAGCGAGATATTCTCGAGGGAACTGATGAAACGGACAGCCTGTATTTAGGTAGGTACACTTAGCAAAAACTAAAATTGCAAATTGCCTCTAAAATACCTGAAAAGTTTTCCGGGATAAAATAATTACTTTTTCTAAAGTTAATCATTATAAAATTCGATGGGTCAGATGCAATGAAACCTTGCCTCACCGCACCACCGCTGCAAAATTTGCCATGACAGTTTTGCTCTATGCAAAATTGAATGCCTATTATTAATATTTTTTATTAGTCACTTTAGTAAATGGATATAAAATGTAAGGAATATCTCACATTGATCGTTTCTTGGGATTTTAGTCGATTTTATTGCGGTGCGGACGTTAATATAATATTTAATAGGCCAGTAAGCTCAAATAAACAATCAGGGGGTGGGGGTGATTTTACTAACTGAGTTAAAAAGTATTCTAGATCTATATCGTGTCGTCCATAAATTAGTCATTGCTGTTTAGATATTTGCCGAGTACTTAAGCAGTGTGTTTAGCATTGCAATTGTACCATTACGAATCGTACAAAGTCGAATACAGGCTATAAACTATAATATGTATAGTTGTCGAAATAGAAAATTGACGACGGTTGAGATGCAAGGGGTGCAGAACGCAGAGCCAGATTTAACTATATTGTTTGCTCGTTTACTTTTTATAATATTATACTTACAATATCCCCAAAGCACTGCTATAAATTGGTAACAAAACTTACTAAAATTATTTTCAAAAACATATTGCCAAATAAAGAAATATAAAGTAATTATCGAATTATATCTTCACCCCATCAGTATAAGCTCCACTGCGGTGTCTCTAACAGCGGTCCTGGATTAAACAACACACTCATAAGTTTACTCCCATACGCCACGTCAGATAACCGACATCGAATGACCGGTATCTTCTCTCTCACTTAATGTAAAAGTGGAGTAATGACGGGAGATAAGTGTCCGCCTTTTTTATTCCCCTTGCCTCTCACACACTTCTCACTAATACGATTACTTCAACTATATTCATATGTTTTTTACAGCGACGTCAATGTATCTCTAAAAAGTTTTAAAAAACATATCCATATCCATATTTGGATGTAATAGCATGCAAGGAGATTTTTTGTATTAATATAAAATGGAACGATTTTTTTTATTTCCTACATTAATTTTTTTTTTTTTTTAAATAATGACTTCAGAAACTGATATGACATATTTTCATAAGGTACTAAAAATATTGATAAGGAACGAAATGAAACAAGCTTATACAAAACCATATCTATATTTCATGAAGTTCTATTTCATAAAAAAACATCTTTCAAATGACGTCGGCTTCTAAACTCTGTGCTAATCTATTTTTGAAATTCTGCATAACTCTAACTCTCTTCAGCATGATGGGTAATTCCTGGTGAAAAAGTAATTAGCAATTACAATTCCCTTTTTTCGTGTAATTGTAATTGTATTTAAGTACTTTTTTCATTAAAGTAATATGGAATTGTAATTGCAGGAAAATCGTTACAGGGATTGTAATTTGTAATTATATTATTTGAACTATCTAATTACAGGTTACTTCTATAAGTACAATTACTTTTTCCAATTACAATTACTTTAAGAACATGCGTATGTGGTTTAACAAACAAGAACAGACTTGCAGACTTGCGTAAATTTCCGTCTCTAGAAATCGCATCATCCTATTTGTTTCTACTTCATTTGAAGAAAAAAACATTCTAATAACGATTCTACTAAATATTAAAACGAAATATTTCACAACACTTTTAATTAAAATTTTTAACTTACCGTTTTTCTGTTTGGTCACTATAATTTACTTTATCATAAAAGTAATTAGAAAAGTAATTAGAAAAGTAATTGCTAAATCCATTTTTCAAGTAATTGTAATTAAATGAATATAATTCCTTTTTTAAAGACATGTACTTTGTAATTGTAGTTAGTTCATTTTTTTTAAAGTAATTTGTAATTGTAATTATTTTTAAATCCAAATAATTACCCAAAAAGAAGTCGTACATCGATAAATCAGGAGATCTTGGCGGGCAATTTATGTCCCCATATTACGAAATCAATTTGTTAAGAAACATTCCCCTTAAGACAGTACTACTACACCTTGCTATATAAATCGTCATATCACCCCCTTGAAACCAAACTCTGTTTGCCTCAGATTTTGCAATCCCGTTAAAAAAAAATCCAACATTCATATCACGATTTGGGTTAATAACAACTGTTTGACTATTCTCTTCAAAAAAGTAATATCAAATGATTTCAATCACTGACTCTTTAACATAATCACTTAAATGAAAATGAGCTTCATCAGATATTAATAAACAGTTTGGTGCATTTTTATCCTCATTCAGAATTCACAAGAATTCTCTAGGATGTCGTATAAGCCGATGTATTACCATCATGCAGTTTTTGTAGGATTTGAACTTTTGGGGTGGAAATGCAAATTGTTTTTAAGAATTCTTACAATTCTCCTTTTAGGAATTTGCAAGGTTGCCGAATGTTTTTTTACAGACCCTTTTGGAATTCTCTACGGACCATTTCAATATTCAGTGGTGACTGAATTCTCGTCGAAATTTTTGTTTGGTTTACATGATTAACTAATTTCTTTTTTATTGTACAAACACGTAGATTAATTAGAAATATGTTCATTATAATGAAAACTGCATCTATCACATGATGTTCAATATACAGACTGACAAACGTCAGATGACTAGTTTCTTGATGGAAATTTCTTGTATATGTGTCATACCACGCCTCCAGTATGAGAGCCAGGTGCATGCTTGCTGTTCAACCACCAATCAAACAAATAATCTCACCAATTAAAAAAAAGCTTTAAATTACTCCCAAATTCAACCAACAAAGAAGTGTACATATTTATTATAATGAAATATAATGATAAAAAGATAATTTTACTCAACTTACATCCTCTGTTAAATTCTAGGTAGAATTGCTCTTGTGTTGAGTAGCACATTTCCAATACCTGCGAGTAGTTCGGCAGCAGATATAGAAGCAGCTGAGCGAGCAAGATTATTTGAGGTAATTTTATTCTTTTACTGCTTATTGTTTAAGTATATTTTTTCCTAACTTACATTAATAAAGAACGACACTGTTATTAAAAAAAAGAAACACATTTTTTCCCTTCTGGTTCAGTCAGTGGCGCAGCCAGAAAATTCATCTGGGGGGGGCAATAGAACTGGCTTACCCAGGGGATGGGAAAACTTCAGAAAATGGTTAAAAATAAAAACAGATGTATATAGATTCCTCTACTAGATAATATTGGCATTAATTACAAAATATTTATTTCAAGGGATAATTTGGATACTGCTTTATACTGATAGAGATTATGCTTCTTTATTTTTTGGTTCCTGAAAGACGGCTTGGGGGGTGCCCGGGCCCCATGTGCCCCTGTGTTAAGTAGAATATTTGGAGTAAGATTCGCCGTACGTATGGTTGAAGTAAATCTTCAAATGACATAACACAGCCGCACAAAAAAAAGTGGTTTGGTCTGCGGACCAGACCAGTGTATTTTTATGTATTTGGACCCGCTGAAACCAAATCCGTAGTCAGAATTGTCAAATTGGTTCGTTTTTCAACTCCAACCCCCAAAGAACACCCACCCCAAGAATGGTCTGTCCGGAGAACCATACCAGTGGAAATGTATCTTTATGTATTTGGTAAGGATACACTGGTCTGGTTCACTTTTTTTGTTTTGGGGGAGTTTCTTGGGGTTAGGGGTGAAAAACGAGCGAATCTGACAATTCTGACTTGGGATTCGGTTTCGGCGGGTCCAAATACAAAAGGATGTACTGATCTCATCCACAGGCCAGACCATTTTTTAAAATTATTTTGGGGATGTTTTTTGGGGTTAGAGGTGAAAAACGAGCGAATTTGACAATTCTGACTTCGGGTTCGTTTTCAGAGGGTCCAAATACATGAGCATACACTGGTATAGTCGGCAGGCCAGATCACTTGGGGTGGGGGGGGGGGAGTTTCTTGGGGTTGGGGGTCAAAAACGAGCCAATTGGATTCGGTTTCAGCAGGTCCAAATGCATAAGAATACACTGATCTGGTCCGCAGGCCAGACCACTTTCTTTTTGTTTTCGGGGTGTTTCTTGGGGTTGGGGGTGAAAAACGAGCGAATCTGACAATTCTGACTTCGGATTCAGTTTTAGAGGGTCAAAATACATAAGGATGCACTGGTATGGTCCGCAGGCCAAACCACTTTTTGGGGGGGTGATTTTTTTAAGCTAGGGAAAAAAGAAGCAACCTGACAAATCTGACTTCGGATTCGGATTCAGATACATAAGGATACACTAGTCTGGTCCGCAGACCAGAAAACTTGTTTTTTTGTGTGGCTGTGTAATTATTATTTTTATTTTAGTTTGGGATATACGCACATCCCCTAGTCTTCGGAAACTATCCCCAAGTGGTCATGGATACTCTTAGAAACTATAGCACTATACAAGGATATCGAGAGTCTCGTTTACCAGATTTGAGACTTATTGAACAGCTAGAGATTAAGGGAGCATACGACTTCATTGCGATAAATCATTATTCTAGTAAATTGACGACCGACAACAGAATTATTAGCGACGAGCCAAATTTCGAAAATGATATTGGCGTTACAACATTCACAGATAGTTCCTGGGAAAATTCATTAATACCATGGTTGAAGGTAAGTATGCATATTTTAGCGCATATTTTGACATTTGAAATACAGTCCTGGAGGAAGTTGAACTGTTGGTGCTTGTGGAAATTACTTCAGAGCCAGTTAAAACACACTATTTATAGTATATTTTAAGTTAAAATTTTTTTTTTTGCTTTGTCATCGTAAAATTGTGACCTATAGTATGGCGGCAAACACAGTAAAGACCCTTAGAAAACGGGTGTTAGTGAAATAATTTTGTAATTTGGTATACTGATTTCTGTTATTAAAACGACTACTTTTCCGAGCAGCGCCAAATCAAAATGGCTTCCAGTTTCAAGATGGCGGTTGTATTAGAAAATTTAAAAGATCGACGTCATTAGATAATCTATTGATTTTATGAAAAAACGTTATTAAGGAAAATTGTTCCGCATTAAATTTTGAATAAGAAAATTCTTATAAGTTTTTTCTAAAACTAAAAATTAAGACTCTACGGAGTAAAATATCACAAAGTCAGTTTCTTTTGATATTTTACAAAATACGCAAAGTAACTGGGAGAAAGCAAGTGTGATACCGTTTCCTTTTCTTTTCTGGAAAAGGAAAAGTGACTGCTTGGAAGACATGGACGATATCCAGAAGTAACAGAATCTTTTACGTTCATTTCGAAATTTCAATAAAATATTCCTGATAAAATTTTAAACTTGTTCCAATGGTTTGTTATTCTAATATACTGCAATACTTCTGCCTGCACTGAAGTAAATCAGGCACGAAAGGAACTGTTTACTTCCAAGAACGGGACAACGTGTAACATCCCCCCTTCAAAGGATGCTTTGGAGCAACACATTTTACGGGCCTGCTTCCAAAGTGGCACATTTAAGGACAGTCTCTGACATCAAAATTGATTTTGCCTAATCTTGAAAAATGTGCCAGGTCAAAAATATTTGGGTGCCAAAATGGTCAACACTTCCGGAGGTATCTAAATCCCTTAGACAATTAATTCAATGCAGTTGCAAAAAAGGATGTATTGAAACCAAATGTGGTTGTAAAAAAGCAGGCTTGCAATGCACGTTACTTTGCACAAATTCCAAGGAGAACACAGTTAACTTAAAAAAAGGTATGTAAGTCTAACTAAAAGAGTCTTTACCTATTTTTATTAAATTATTGTTAGGTTAAAAATAATGTGTCTTCAGTTTCTCGTAAAGGAATACTCAACAAGAACATTATAATTATTGTTTTAGATTGTATAATATACATAAAATCATTTTCTAGTATTTCGCCGTGTAGCGGCTTTATTTTTAGTGTTAGGTAAACATATTGTATAAAGTTTTTTTATTCAAATTTTAATGTAGAATATTTTTCTTATTTTTTTTCTATAACAGTAATTATTTAGTTGAAAACTCGTAAACTTTTAAATTATAAATAAAAAATATCTTTTTTATATTTGGAACAATTTTTTTTAACTTTTTTTTGCAACATCAATAATTTAGATAGAAAACCCATTCCTTTAAATTAGTCGTTTTAATGACAGAAATCAGTATACCAAATTAAAAAATTGTTTCACTAATAGCCGTTTCTTTCTGGCTTGCCGCTCTACTACTATCAAATTTTCCTAACGTAGCCTTAGAATATTTGGAGTTTATTTAGGATCTTTCCAACGTTTGAGAATATTAAAATCTTCGTTTATTTTTTTAAATTTTAAGGTCACATAATGGGACTAGAATTTAGATTCATATTCATAAACCTTGTAATTTATTTCATGAATAGTAATTCTGTGAATGATTTTATTTTAAGGTTTACCCAGAGGGATTCAGACTTTTTCTCAACTGGATTAAAGACACTTACGGTAATCCAGAAATTGCAGTTATTGAACAAGGATTTCCAGATGACGGTGAGCTCAACGATGAAGGAAGAATTAACTACTATGAAGTATGTACCCATATAGACTATTAGATAATCCATTGAGAATATTGCTGGGAATATTGACAAAATAGCATCAGAAATATTATAGAAAACATATTCTCAGGCATTGAATTACTATTATTGATTCACTTTCAGGAAAGTATATATTTATTTTTTCTGGTAGCACTGCACTGCACTGTCATAATTTATTGCATTATAACAGAGTAAAATTATCAGTAAATTTCCTAAAAGAAAAATGTAGAGAACTCTTTTTAAGGGAGAAAGGTAAAAGTCACGATTTTATTTTAAGTGTCTCGAAAAACATTGGTTTGAGTGAAAAATTTGTGTTTATATTTTTCAAACCTCATAAAATTCCCTACAACTTGCTTTTCTTAACGTTGTACGATGAAAATTGACCATGTTATGATGACTTGAAGTTTTGGCATTTTCAGACACTCGATATTTACGCGTTTTTTTTACTATTTACTTGGAAATTCTGTGTGTTACGTAAAAAATACTTAATATGGAGTTGAAAGCTTATTTAATTTTCTTTTTCCTGTTGTTGCACGATGAAAACTAAGCATGCTATGATCCGAAATTCGTCAGATAGCGTGAGTGAGGAGAGCTCTGATTATTCGGTTTCAGTAGTCCTATCTGAAAATAATAGAAGCTTTTTTAGAATGTTGTAAAAGCAATATTTTTAAACAAATTTTTAAAAATGTATGAGTAATGTGCATTTTTCCAAAATTCGCTAAAAATATTTAAATAAACAAAATGTGATAATATAGTAATATTTATTTCAATTATTTAAAGAACGATGCCTTTATGAGATAGTTAGTGATTAATTACACACATGATCCAGAACTCCGCAGTGTTTTTAGTGTAATGGAATAAACCAAACCAAAAAGGAAAAGGAAAAGAGGAGAAGTAATAACGTATCACATATAAGTTTTGTTAATTTAACGTATTATTTGTAAATAACTTTCTTAAGAACATAAACCAAGACGTGCTAAGGTCCATTAAACCCTTAAAAATCGACACCTGTCGACAAATTTATTGCAGGCAATAAATTATTAAAGTATGGCCATAATATTCCCACGTAAACCTTCATGTAAATTATTTTTCATAATTATTTTAAAAATAATCAAACGAATTTAATTTAAATTACACCCGAAACAATCAATAACGCATTGTTCTTAAAGGATGGTCATATAAATTTCTTATGTAAACCTTCAAGTAATTTCTTTTTATAATTATCAAAAATATTCAAATGAACATATTATAAATTAAACCCGATAATAAATATTGCATTATTCTTAAAGAATGATCATAATATTTTTTTAAGTAAATTTTCAAGTGAGGTTTTTCATAATTAACTACAGAAAGAATAGACATGTACACAATAAAGTACTGGGGACATGTCCAAAGAAGGGACCCAACACATTTACTGAAGAAAACGCTAACACGAACAGCGGTAAACTAAAAACAGCGGAACCATGTTACACATGGAAAACAATAATCGAGAGGATCATGAACAAACTGGGAAAGGACCAAACTTACTGGGAAAGAAAAACGAAGGGAAAAATGAATTCCACAAAGAAATCGCAGCGATATATACTTTACCAGAATCAGAAACTGAGAATCAGTAGACTCAAAAGAAGAAGAAGATTTGTGGGAGCAGAATACAGAAAAAGGAGCACAAACAGCAGAAACACAAAATAGAGGAGCATGAACATTAAATATCACGCACACAATGCGGCAACGCATTCCACAAATACCCACATTGTCCATCCCCCAATCCTATACCATGCGTCATCTGGATCTCGCTGCTGACAACAAGCGTAACCCAAATTCAACCCAGCATCGGAAACCGAGGAATCAGAAGAGAAGAAAGGGAGCTTAAGCGGTCCCTCATGACACAATGCGGTAACGCATCTCACAAATACCCATCCCACATTTCTTTACCATGCGCCATGTGTCTCTCGCTGCTGACAACAGGTATAACCCCAATCCAACCCAGCGTGGACGTAGCAGGCCCAGCTGTATAACCCTGGAAATGACAGCAATCCCTACCGCACGCTGGTAAATCAATCAGTCAATCAGTCAATCAGTCAATCAGTCAATCAGTCAATCAGTCAATCAGTCAATCAGTCAATCAGTCAATCAGTCAATCAGTCAATCAGTCAATCAGTCAATCAGTCAATCAGTCAATCAGTCAATCAATCAATTATTTAAAGAACGATACTTGTCTCTTCAAGTTATCACAATAATTTCAGATATTCGAACGATTTGGCACCACATACGAAAAGTTAACTATTTAAAATCGTTATTGAAAATAATAATTCTGTAAAAATTTTCAATATATGTATTTTGAAATTGTTTAAAATGGTACAAAAAAAACGACTTTTTAAAATTTTTTAAGAAAAAAAATGTAATTGTTTCAATTTTTCGCAAATATCTCAACAAATATTTAAGTTAGAAAAAAAAGACAAGAATCCAATTAAAATGCACGAAAGTTTCTAATTTCTTTTTTTTTTTGCAAAAGTAAGAAGCTAGGCTAATCCTGTCGAGATTCAATGGATATTTGAAAATGCATGCGAGAAATTACTCTTTAAAGGCACACTTTTCAACTTGCTACAAGCAGACACATTTTTTAGAAATCGGCGGCGTTGGCGCTGATTCAACGTAATTGTGTCACCGTTTCTTAAAGAAGTACATAAAAATAAATGAGTTACTTATTCATATCACTTACTCATATTTTCAAATATACACCCTTCGTCAAATGTTGACAGCCTAGTTAGGGTATTTTATTATTTTGGCGACAACACAATTTTTTTAACTAAAACTAAAACATATTTTTCTTGGCAACTAGATGGTAAATATTATTGATTTCCGTAACATATTTTCCTTAATTATTGTTTGAGGGTGTCACTCCATATCTTTTTCACCCAAAATATACCAGAATTCTTTTTTGGCAATAAACGTTAACTACCTGCCAAATATTATTTTTCTCAGTCAAATAGTTTTTTAGCTATGGCGCCAATAAACGGAGACTGAATGACTGAATTGAAAGACCTTAATTTTCTTAATCTAGACTAGATAATTGGAAATATGAAAATTCTAAATAATCTGAGATCGCAATTTTGTTACGATTACCAACACTTCCCTTCGATAATGGCGATGTAAATAATGTGTAAAGTTATATGCAAAAATGTCCTCTATATTATTTATTAATTATTTTTCTTTTCGATGAACACCTTGTATATATTTTTCACCAAAAGTTGATCAGATTTTTCGTAGCCACACACATTCCAAATATTATCTTCCTGTAATTTTATTTTTTTAGAGTAACCTCTAAAAATACATCCAGTGTCATCCTTGTATTAACTACATGCAAAATATGATTGTCCTCCATTGCATTTCATTAATAATTTTAAGGCTTTCCAACCTTCATAAAATATATATAGGTTGGTTTCTTCCCTGGCAACAGCGTCAACTATCTGTCAAATATTATTTTGATCCGTCAACTAGGTTTTTAGATACGACGCAATAGACATACAGAGAGACTGGCGGAATTAAAATACCATAATTTTCATAGGAAGAACTCGAAAATCACTCTACAAGGTTATCCTCAATGCGTTCAAATGGTTTTAGTAGAGGAAATATAACACAAAAATAGCCCCAACCTTCAATTTTTTTTGCAGTAAGTCGGATTGAGATGGGGTTTTTTGCATTCGCTTCGTTAACTCGTCTAGAAACTTTGTGCTATATTTTGGTCTTGTACTTTTTGAAATTGCATTGCTGCATCGAAAAGCATTCTTATAAGTGCATCTTTTCAAGTGATGAAGGAAAAATTCATATCTTCCAGAAAAAACTCCCGAATCGTACGAATTTTAGTACCCGGGGGTTTTTTGAATCGTTGGACCTGAATGTGATGTCCAAATGAGCTCCCTGTGCACCTGGAGGTCAGAACGGTACCAGGAACGTCATCACCTGGAGTTCCCTGTAAAATCATGGAAAATCGATCGAAACTAGTTACCCGGGGGTTTTCCGGGTCGCTCGTCCCGAATGTGACATCGGCAACCTCCTGCGGAGGACCTGGTATGCGCAACCTGGCTAATAACGTCATTTTTTGGAGTTTTACTGAAATTATTTATCAAATCGATCGAAACTCGTTACCCGGGGGTTTTTCGGGTCGCTCGTCCCGAATCTGACATCGGCAACCTTTTAACTTATACAAAATGGGCATATCCTCTCTTTTTCAATGAACTTACTTTATCACCAGAGTTGGAACAGTTGATTCAATTGAAAGTATTCGAGGAGTAAATGAAAGGTATGTGTACAAATATATGCAGGCACAATTTCAAAAATATCTGAACTTTATATTTCTTTTTACAAATACATTAAGTTATCAAAAAAACTTTATTAAAACTTATAGTTTATTCTAAATATCGTCCGCCTCATCAACTGTTACATTAGCACTTTCTTCATCGAGAGTGTCATTTTCGGCGGCAATTAATTGTTCTGTGGAATATTTCTCGACGTTGGTGCAATTTGAGCCGGCACAATTTTTGCAGAGATATTACAAATCAGAGGCAGTTCTTCCTGCACCCACAGGAATAACCGCAGTCGGTTTTACATCCACAGAATATCAACTTCATTATATTCGGTGGGCGAGGTGGTTGTGTCATCCTTATGGGGATCAGCCTATCTATGGCGCAACAATGTTAAACCAACGGAATTTTGGAATCTCGTATAAAAAAAGGCGCCAATTTGAAATTTTAACTAGTTTCGCTTTTATCAAATAATAAATTTTTGTAATAAAAATAATTATTTTTATTTTTAATTAATAATTATTTACAATTTGTTGCATCATCGATATTTACGTCGAAATGATGAAGAAGGTTGCAGTGGAAAACTCAGGTCGCGCGCACCAGGTCTTCCGGAGGAGGTTGCCGATGTTAGATTCGGGACGAGCGACCCGAAAAACCCCCGGGTAACGACTTTCGACCGATTTAATAAGTAATTTCAGTAAAACTCGAGGAGATGACGTTATTAGCCAGGTCGCGTGCACCAGGTCCTCCGGAAGAGGTTGCCGATGTCAGATTCGGGACGAGCGACCCGAAAAACCCTGGGGTAACGAGATTCGATCGACTTGATAAGTAATTTCAGTAAAACTCTAGGAAATGACATTATTAGCCAGGTCGCGCGCATCAGGTCCTCCGGAGGAGGTTGCCCATGTCAGATTCGGGACGAGCGACCCGAAAAACCCTCGGGTAACGAGATTCGATCGATTTGATAAGTAATTTCAGTAAAACTCCAGGAGATGACGTTATTAGCCAGGTCGCGCGCACCAGGTCCTCTGGAGGAGGTTGCCGATGTCAGATTCGAGACGAGCGACCCGAAAAACCTCCGGGTAACGAGTTTCGATCGATTTTTCACGAGTTTACAGGGAACTCCAGGTGATGAAGTTCCTGGTGCCGTCCTGACATCCAGGTGCACAGGGAGCTCATTTGGACATCACATTCAGATCCAGCGACTCAAAAAAACCCCGGCTACTGAAATTCGTATGATTCGGAAGTTTTCTCTGGAAGATATGAATTTTTTTCATCACTTGAAAAGATGCACTTATAAGAATACACTTTTCGATGCAGCAATGCAATTTCAAAAAAGTACAAGACCAAAATATGGCACAAAGTTTCTAGACGAGTCAACGAAGCAAATGCAAAAACCCACATCTCAATTCGACTTACTGCAAAAACCTTTGAAGGTTGACTGCTATATTTCCTCGCCAATTTTCATTTGCTCACTCCACAATCATGATTTTATTATTCCTATAATTTACACTTAAGGCACTTATATTCAGAGCATATTGCTTTCTGCTTTATTGTCGAGCAACTGAAGGAGCTTAACTTCACTTGATGCGAGTATAGAACATCATCTGCAAGTCTTAAATCTTAGTTCAACCTGTAAGGTAGGCACATGTCCAGCTCCTAGCACACACTACATCACGTGCTCACTATAGATGTTAAAAGTGTTGGAAGAGCTGGCTGAAGCCCACTGCATAGCCATTCATTTATCGACAGTAACAGATGCGTTTCGCCTTTCCAGGTTCATCAGTGGCACACGATAGAGAGAGAATGAAAAGAAAAACGCTTCAGCCAATACTCCATAAATTTGTTGTGGAGTGTGACTGTAGAAGAACGCACTACCGGGCTTCAAAATGACGCGACACCAATTTATTTCTCAGGGGGCGTCAGTCGCATGCTACCCCGTTCTTCTACCTCCCAGGCGGGTTCGAGATAAGATGCACTGAAGATAGCCGAATAATGGACCAAGACTGCACTACCTCAGATCTTTAATGGCGCTCTCTCTGGTCGTGAATTCCTCAATTTAGGTTTTTGAACCTTTTGAAAATCTAAATTTTTGCATAAAAAATCCCGATCGGAGAATTTCTCTCCGATGGGATTAATTTTTGTCGTGCTGATCACGTTTTGGTCTGCTAATAACGGACTCTACATCCTAGGAATAGGGTTTTCTCAGAAAAAAAAATTATTGTTGAAGTACTTAATTCACGTAAAAATATGATTTATGGCATATTTATTATCTTTTTAATTTTACTAATAGTAACAAAAAAACCTTAAAGTTTGAAAAATATTGAGTTCATTTCAAACAGCCATAAATTAGCGCGTTGTGACGTCAACGCCCTGAAATCCAATAAAAAGTCTGTTACATTGTTGCATAAGATAGCCGTGAAAAATATAAAACATAACCTCTATTTCTTGACAGCACTTTTAATATTATTATGATTTGTAATGGATTATCAAAATGCCTAAAAAAGTTTGTTTGTGTAATAATACTATAGTCCAGTAGAATTAGTAAAAAAAAGACTGAAATTTATTGTAATTCGTTTCAGGATGCCACGTGGATTAAACGATAGTTTTATTGATTACGAACATGACCCTGAATTTGGTCCACTTCTTGACCGCCGGAACATTGTTTATTTAACGATTTATTGTTGAAAAATTCAAAAAAATCGACTTTTTTAAAGATAACTCTCTAACTTTTGACGATAGGTTTTTCAATTTGTAGATACTGTTAGAACTTTGAAAAACGATTAATTTGAGAGATGTTCCGTTTGAAATGCTTGAAAATTTGTTTAAATAATTGCAAAAAACCGCAAAAATTTTAGCAATTTGCAAATATTTTTCATTCTTTAACAAAAGCACTTTAGTGCTTGAAACTTTGAGAAAATATGTCTTTTACTACCCCAAAGTTATCCCTAAAATTTCATCAAAAATTTTTAATTAGCTTAAGAGATATTCAATTTGTTTATTAAAAACATAAATAATGTAAAATGCAAATTCACCCAGTTCCCGTTGTCGTAGAGGGTTGATCAGGACATCCTTTTTTTGTTGAGACTTAAACTTTATGTTTTCATTAATGGCAAATCAAATTTGCATTATTTTCAACTTCAAAAGGGCGTTTGAAAAAGTGTCACGTTTTGAGGTTAGGTTTTTTGCTAATAACTTTTAAACAAATGAAGGTTTTGCAATATCGTTCTCATATCTTTGTTGCTGGGGTCTTTTCACACATTTTCAAAAAAAAAAGGCTCTGTAGCCTTATTAGAAGCCGAGATGATTTTTTTTTTAATAAATTCGTAAAAAATTTTTTAACAAAAAATAATTATTTAAAACAAATTATTGTTTAATTAGGAAAAAATCGACATGACAGATATTATTATTTTATCACGCTACCCCAAATTAAAAAAAAAGTCAAAATCGGAGAAACGGTAATGGAATAATGACGGATTTGAACTCGTCTCGATCATTTTATGAACGTGTTACAGATATGACTCATGCTTCTCACTCCTGTTCTGACGCTGATTTGAAATTAATTATTGTTATCGTTGCAAATTGATTTTTCTCCCCCAAACTCAGCTTTATTACAAAGATAGACTATTAAACTAGTTGTTCGCCAAGTTTCAGCTGTTAATGTTTATTAATAAACAAATTACGAATTTATTAAAAAAAAAAATATCTCGACTTCTAGTAAGGCACTTTTTCGAGTCATTTTTTTTTTGAAAATGTGTGAAAAAACCCCAGTAACAAAGATATCAGAACGATATTGCAAAATCTTCGTTTGTTTAAAAGTTATTAGCAAAAAACCTAACCTCAAAATGTGACACTTTTTCAAACGACATTTTGAAGTTGAAAATAATGCAAATTTGATTTACCATTAATGAAAACATAGAGTTTAAGTCTCAACAAAAAAAATGATGTCCAGATCAACCCTCTGCGACAACGGGAACTGGGTGAATTTGCATTTTACATTATTCATGTTTTTAATAAACAAATTGAATATCTCTTAAAATAATTTAAATTTTTTTAATAAAATTTTAGAGGTAACTTTGGGGTGATAAAAGACATATTTTGTCAAAGTTTCAAGCACTAAAATGCTTTTGTTAAAGAATAAAAAATATTTGTAAATTGCGAAAATTTTCGCGGTTTTTTGCAATTATTTAAACAAATTTTCAAGCGTTTTAAACGAAACACCTCTCAAATTAACCGTGTTTCAAAGTTCTAACAGTATCTACAAATTGAAAAACCTATCATCAAAGGTCTTTGAGTTATCTTTAAAAAAGTCGATTTTTTGGAATTTTTCAACAATAAATCGTTAACTAAACCAATGTTCCGGCGGTCAAAAAGTGGACCAAATTCAGGGTCATGTTCGTAATCAATAAAACTATCGTTTAATCCATGTGGCATCCTGAAACGAATTACAATATGCATATTTGCTAATTCCACTGGCCTACTAGTGAAAATGCTCCCCCAATATTATTTTTGACAGTACCACTTAATATTGAAAGACGAAAACAGTGGTTTTCTGCTGTAAAATCTAAACAAATATTTCATCAAAATATAAATAAAGTTTTAGGTTAGTCATCTGTCATCTGATGTGTACCGTCAGTCAGAAGCGGGTGAAGGTTAATCCCAAACTACAAAATATCAACGTCCGACGCTTTTACGAATACTTGTGTGGCATTTTTTATCTGGATTCTGATTGGCCAATATTTATAAGTCCACTGCTTTAGACCAATCACAGTGCAAGCAATAAAGAAGAATTTTAGAGGAAAGCTTCCTTTAACACAAAGTTATATCTATAATTTCATTGGTTTTCCGGGTAGATACGTAATTCTGGCGCGTAAAAATGCCCGTTTTAAAAGGCCCTGAAATTATCAGCAAGTTGTTTTAATGATATTTTCTTAGAAGTAATTCTTATTAGAAAAGTAAATTGTTGTAAATTAATAGAATGTTTTATTATATCATTTTCACAACATGAAGTGTTAAAATAAAATTAGTGGGAAAACCCTATTCTGAGAAAAACGCATAAGAAAATCCCGTTCGAACTCCCGTACAGCAACTAGAAGGTCGAGTGTGGTGCAATAACTCGACACATCCGGTTTTCGGTACGAAAATTCCAGGGATTATAGACTAGCAACAAGTCTTAAGATCAATTTAGATGCAATAGTTCAAAGAATCCGTTTATTCAACAGACATGGTTATACAAAAAAGGGGTTATAGCAAAATTCTTATTGTAAGAATCGCCCCTTCCCCAATTAAGACAAACGGCTTTCAAACCATACAAGCGAGAGCGCTTACGCTACGATCAATTAGGCAGAAAAGATTCATGCATACCTTCTCAGAATCAAAATGTGAGCTTTTTAGAGAAGTCTGAGACTATTTGTAATATCATAATTACGACTGACTGATTTTAACTTAAAAAAGTTTTACTAAATAAATTTAGTTTCGCTAGAGACTACTTAGCTTTAAAGTTCTTGTATCGTGGCGGTTCACGTACTCAAACACATTCGTGAGGACTTATGACTGCATAAGTTTGGTTGGCGCTCAATTAGTCCACAACTTACTTGCCCCTATGCAGTTGTTCAATATTATCGAAATGGCAGCAACCCACCTTCGAGCGACTTTTAGGTAAAATTGAATTTTTGGTTTTTTATGCACAAGGCGTTTTCCTCTATAACTTTGTCATTTGAAAAGCCCTGCTATTGGATTTCCTACCATCTCTTTGTATGGACTATTCAACGCGCTCGACCAAATTGCGAGCCGCTGAGTTAATCCAAACTCTTTCTATGCGAGAAACCGGCCTTGTGCATGTGCATTGATTTTTATCAATTTTTGGCTTATCGGCGCTACGTCGTCTTTGACAAAATTGTGGGTTTCGCCTGTTAGATACATTGCATCGTTAAAATTTTATGCTCATACTTTAGAACAGGACATTCAATGACCGTACCTCAATGGTCAATATCTTCGGTTGATGAATAAAAATGGAAAATATTTCAATATTTTTTAAAGTACATTTTCGGAGTACCTTTTAAACTAGCTTCGTGGTACTTTTGAAAAATCAATTTTCAAGCCAAATTTCAACGGAGTTTTGAAAAATTAATCTTCAAGTGAAATTTTGGCGTACTTTTGTTAAATCGATTTTCAAGCCAAATTTCGACGCAGTTTTGAAAAATTAGTCTGCAAGTGAAATTTTGGCGTACTTTTGATAAATCGATTTTTGAGCCAAATTTCGACGCCCTTTCACAAATATTATTTTTCAAAATCCAATTTGTGGTACCTTTGAAAAAGTATATTATTCATAAATCTTTGTCATTATATACTTTCGCTCTCATATCCTGAACCAAAACATATTTTCCTAAGTTAAAATTCGGTGTTTCTTCGAATTTTCACCTGGTCATTTCTAACGCCTTATAGAACCCAAAACGGTCCTTATGGACTGGTCTGTGCCTCTTGAGTCCCTCAGACTAAAAACTTTTTAAATGAAAATTTTTGCCTAAGTCGAATTTTGATTCTGTCTTTGACTTAGGACGATTCTGGAGAGTTCTACAACATGACCACTAGGCACTAACGGTGCCATCTATGCAAAATGATAGAGATTGGTCAGAAGTAAATGTTTTACAGACGCATTTCGAGTGGTCACACTCCACAAGAAAATGGAGTATTGGTTGAAGCGTTTTTATTTTAATTTTTTCTCTACCGTGTGGCACTGATCAACTTGGGAATGCGAACGCATCTGCCACTGTCGAGAAATGAATGGCTATGCAATGGGCTTCAACCAGCAACACTTTTAGTTTTATGGTTTGTTGCACTGAAAAGTGTAAAGTAAAACCAGACTGAAAAAGTCAGAACAGTCTAGTGCGAAATCTACGATATGCTGGATTTACTATAGGTGTTAAAGAGCATTGGTGACAGAACACAGCCCTGTCCGATACCTTTGTCAATTTACATTTGTTTTTCAACAAAGCAGAGGTTCCTTCATATAATATAGTCAGCTAATAATGAAGATTTGGATGTTACAAACTTCGGTAATTTAGTCAATATTTTTAAAAGCTTTACGGTAACATATGAAGAAAAAGTACATGGCACGTAATTATTGTCTTACTCTCGAAAGTTGTCGCAAATTCAATATTTGTAATGATAGTATAGTATTAGAGAATTATTACTATTGTGGGGGTATTCCTTTATAATATTTAAATATTTTAAGAACACAAAAACCTGTGGATGACATATTTCTCGTCAATTTTCCTTACACTGAACTAACTAGAGCGTGGTATATTATAGTCATGTATTTTGTTGTAGTTATATCTAAGTGAAGCACTGAAGGCAATTCACGAAGATGGAGTGAGATTGACCGCGTATACTGCTTGGAGTCTAATGGACAGTTTAGAATGGTTTTATGGATACACGTAAGTCTGTCAACTCTAAAATTTCTAATATTATTAAAATGTAAATGATTTTCAGCGTGAAGTTCGGTTTATATCATGTCGACTTCAACAGTCCAACTAGAACTAGGACTGCCAAGGACTCAGTTTCCTTCTTCAGAAACGTGATTGAAACGAGGCGACTGTTTGACACCTGTCCGACATAAGGCTAATAAATTTTAATTCCTTTTAATTTTTGTACCTTCTTTAATTGTGAAATAAAAGCAAAGTTAAAACTGTTTCTTGTTTCCAATCAGTAGTTATTACAAAATGATTGGATTCTCTAATTTTCAGTTCTGATAACTGAAAGTTAGTAGATTTCATAATAGCCGGAGAGCGAGACCCCTGAATTCGACACATGCTATGCAATTCTCGAACATACAAAAACAGACAGTTGATTCTTACATAAAAACACCCCACAAAACATATTTTTGAGGTCGCGATTTGTTTTGGAATTGCGAAATTGGAATAAATTGCAATTTTCATCCTTTGTAGGGAAATCCACTATTTTCGCATTTTTAATGTTCCCACTCCTATATATCTATTATTCGTTGTCATAAAAATTTGATATTTTAGTACTGCAATACTCAAACTTTTTGCTTTCCAATGGAGTAT
The DNA here is from genome assembly GCA_936432065.2 of Rutpela maculata. Taxonomy (NCBI): domain Eukaryota; kingdom Metazoa; phylum Arthropoda; class Insecta; order Coleoptera; family Cerambycidae; genus Rutpela; species Rutpela maculata. The sequence goes on from OW386285.2 coordinate 346,465,509, forward strand.
GCAAAAACAATATGTTTTGATATGACTGAAAAATAAATAACTATTAATATACCTATATAAATATTAATGAGTATTAAGAGTTACCACTTTTGTATACTTTACAGCGATAAAATGTGGCTCGAGGTAACTTTTGTAAACAAGGACTTTTTTTTCTAAGAATCCCGTTCATTAAGCCCAGTGTAGAAGATCGTTTACGAGGATTTTTTATCAAGACATTCATGTTCCTATGAAAAATGTCGACAATAAAGGCACTACTTCGAAATTACAAACCAGATTGAGTGTGTCTATGGACGCAAAAAAAGGCTAAGAAATTAAATGGCAAGGAAATACTATATAGAATTCAAGGATTTGGCGACAGTTGCAAGTTTAGATGAAATTTCTAAGAAATTAAAGTAACATTTTGGAAATAAATTACTAGTAATTACAGGGGTTCAAAGTTGTCTAGATATGTTTCTTCAACGGCAAAAATAATAAAATTTTTGAACGTGCCAGAAGAGAGCACATCTCAATCATCAGATACGGAGGATGTTGCCGGACAGACCAATTCTTCATGTCACTTACAGTCTGACATCTAGCATCTTGCTAAAGTCTTATAAACAGATATTCGATTAAGTAAATCTGCAGTTGATAACATAGAAATTACTAAAGAATGTTCTTCTAAAATTATTCCGAATTCTTTATACATTTTTTTTTACAAAACTGCCTATTTCGTTCAGCCAATAATACCAAACCTAATAAAAATGTATTTATTGTGTGCTACTGCAGAATTTTATTACTCAGTATAATATTATCAATATTACTTTATGAATACATCTCAAAACGAATGCCGTACCGTGTCATTTCATGTTCTCTACGCTGTCTGGTGCATGGTGAACCCAGAATTTAATGCAGCGCGTACAACGTTCAAGCTTATTACACTTTTCTGACCACCAAACAGTTGTAAATAACGATTTTATGTTTTTCAAAAATTAATTCAGACCTTAGACTACATTCCACTCATCATACTAGTACTTTATCTTCAATAACGAAAAAGTTTTCTCGATACAGACTTTCAATGTCGCTACTGAAAAATTCATGTGAACTAGGGTGAATTTTTTTTTCCACCAGATAGTTTATCCTCAGTATAATTTTATGTACGGCAATCGATTCACCATATTTCAAAATATATGTGCCCAAATTTTCAAGCCGAGTTAATTGTTATTAACAAAGTTATGGGATGAGAAACATGAAATATTCTATTTTCGCGAAATTTCATAGAAAAGTGGAAACGTGCAATTTTCTCCGATTGTGCAATTTTCTCCGATTTCGCAGTTCCAAATCAAATCGCGATCTCCATATTCGAATTCGGTAGGTCATTTTACATAAGAATATGACTTCAGTTTTTGTGTGTTCGCGAGTTGCATAGGCCACTTTTACTTTGCATATTTCGAGGGTCTCGGTCTCCGGCTATTTATAGCAATATCAAGATTAGACGTGGTTACCATGTTAAACTATTTGGTCGATTTTATTTCCGCAAAATTTCCTGTTGTATGGGAATCGGTAACAAGAAGAGACCATTGTTGTAAGAAGAACTGGTTCTGAAGCTGTTAGGTAACCCATTTCTGACAGCGATGGTGATTAATCAGGCAGGGTTTCAATTAATCGGTCACAGATAATCTTTTTAGAGCATTCGTAGGACATCCGAAACTTTGGTGTTCGATCATCATGTTGTAGTACGGTAACTAGTAACTCATATGTCAGTTTTCGTTCATTGTTAGAAACTTAATAGTGAATGCATTATAGAAAAGTTTCTGTAATATACGGGAGCTTGCTAAATTGAGGATGTATTTCATTTTTTTTTTAATTTCTGTAGAATTAATAGTTTCCGAGATCTGGAAGTATAAATATGGCATCCGAACGTATATAAGACGAAGTATCTAGATTAAATGTCAAATATCTCAGAAACTATGGTACTTATCTCAAAAATACTAGCAACCAAAATGAAAGATTATTAATTAGGCTTGTAAATGATTTCTTCTACGACTACCTTCGAAAACAACAAATAACGTGTGACTCGAAACTGTCACACGATGTGTACAAAAATCCAAAAAACACAGTACTGTCATGTTTTTCACATTGTCCTGTAGGAAGCAGAACTGACACCATTTATTTGTATTTTTTGAAGCAGACTAGCCTATTCAGGTTCATAGCAACCGACTTATTTAACAACTAAACATCAGTTTTGAAGTCTTCAAACCCTATCACTTTTAAAAGAGTTTATTAAAAATGGTTGATCTGTTTACTTATGAAATTGTTTGTTTTCCTTGCAGTCGTAGAAAACATATTGTAAACAACACGTTTGAAAACATCTTTTCACACTTATTTGACTTGTAGAATTCGCCCTCGGCTCGTCCACCAAATTGCCTCAGTCGTGTAAAAAGATTCGTTTTCGAAACTTTTTGTTTAAAATACTATTTTGATTACTTTTATAGCAGAAAAAACAAAGAAGTGATGATAGAAACAATGTGACTCTACACATTTCTTTTATAAAAATGTCACCATTTTGTTAATGTAAGTAGTCAGTAATAAAAAAAATATGTACTCATATAAGTACTGTTCTTTGTTAACATATATAATGTTCTAGATGTTCAATTGTTGCCTAGTTTAGGCTTTCCTAAAAGGAAGCCTAAACTGGGAATGAATTTGTATTTTTACAAAGGACCCCGCACACTCACCTGTAAAATGGCTTTCGGTAAAATTGCTTCAAATTCTAGTATGTTGTATATTTCGAGGTCCTGATCAAAAGTCTCCAGGGACACGGCGCTTCAAATGCCTTACTTTTAGCTCCAGAGCCTTGAGATCGTTGAACATGGAGTTTCCAGAAGTATCAATGAGACATATGTTGAAAACTATATATAAGACTAATATAAGGACCATTTTATGTGTATGTGTTTGTGTGTGTGTGTGGGTGAGTGCGTGTTGTCGCGCAAGCGTGTTTATTAACCTTCAATTATTCGTGGATTGTTGAGATCTATCAGCGGGGGTCGGTGTGCTACATCCATAATTGTATTCAATAGAAAAGATAGATCTTTTATGTTTTATACTTTTCAGTAATACTGCTGAAAACATATTTCTTAATTATTTTGCCTTTTTACAATATAAAGAAAATTGTTCCTCTGTAGTTAAGTGCTATTCTTTTATGTTGTAAGACATGATTAAAAGCGCAATTCACTAATCGAACAATTTAAAAATTAGTCCCTTTATCCAGTATTTAGATATTATTTTCTTCATCATAATTTAATTTTCTTTATCATCTGTTATTATTGACAGATTATTTATAGTTGACTGATTTAGGCATTAAAATATTTTTTTGACCGTCAATTGGCGGAAATATGGCATATCAGAATATGTGTCCTTGTTTTGTTTGCAATCTTGCTTTACCTCAACGACAGTTATCTCGGAGCTCAAGTTGTTCCTTTGTTCGTTTAAAGCGCTTGCTTTAGAAATAATTCCATCCGCCATATTGGAGTCTATTTTGATTTTTTTTGTTTTGACTTCAGAGTCGTAATTAGCAAGTCCAAAAATATATAAGTATGCGTGTTATAAAGCAGTATTCTTTCCTCAACTAATGTACTAAACTGGAAAAGCTGTATAAACTGTATTTTTTTACAATAATTTCCTGAATTTTTCAATAAACCATTAAATAAGCAAAGATCGTTAAATTCTAACTAGTAAACATTTTAGTAGTGGGTCTTTTCAATACAATGCAAAAAATGGCATGAAAATGTATTCACTAGTGATCTCGTTCGGCATTTTTCATTTTTTACTACTCTCCACTAATTGTAGAATATCGCAAAATCAATAAAAAAATAATTATTAAATCGGACTTTTTCCAAACTACATTACAAATTTATTTTTTTCCTTCTCAAAAGACGTTATGTAGCACGACGAGATGGAATTTTGGAAACTACGCTAAGCAACGCCCAGCAATGCAAATTTTTGGAAGTGCAACTGATGATTGTTTTCTAAATTACACTGATTTTTATTACGAAAAATCGAATTATTCAAAAGGAGGGTTTTTAACATTACAAAGAATTATTTTGATCCAGCGACAAGAGCTTTGAGAGGCAAAGAACGAAGTTTTATTCGTGTAGAATCGCAGATTATTAATTTTTACCAAAAATTTGTAAGCTAAAATGCAGCTAAAAATGAATGAGTACTCGGATATCTTCATAGGATAGCTCGAAAGCGAAGCAAAATCACATTAACTTTATTGGATTATATGCCATTAGTACGTTTCAAAAATCTGGAAAGCATTAAGTAACTCATATATATTGCCTTAAGAAGCATTTCAAAGCGTTCAGTCCTGCCGAATTATATAATTGTCTATAGTGAACTATAAAGCTAGCTACAAGAGAACCAAAATTGTTAAACATATCTTTTAAAGCATTATTCAACCTGTTTGTGGCAGTTAATTAATACCATCACTTTCACAATTATTTGTAGTTGTGATTAAACATCCACGGAGATGGCCCCTACTTGTCATACGTGGTATACTAATCTGATCAGTTTTCTACATAATTAGTTAGGCATTTTAGATATTGTATTTTATGCAAATTGATCTTTTGATCAATATATGTTCATATTATTTGAATCCTTGTCTTGTTTCTTGACTATTTAATTTTTTCCAGACTTAAAAAATCGCCGATCATTTTACGCCTATCACTTTTAGTAGCAACTTTGTGTGTTTGTCATAAGAAGCATTTTATTTGAAAAAAAGAACAGTTGTTTTTTTTTTTTTTTTGGCGAGGCGGGGAAACCCACACGGGCTGCCTATCCCAACTAGGAATAGGTCTGAGTGTCAGGCTCCAACTGACTAAAACCCCTCCTCTTAGGGCTCGTCTGTATGGAATACTCCGAATGCACTGCAGCCTCCTGGGCTTATTGTGCTTACCCTGTTTTTTAGTTTTTAGTTTACACTTGTCCATTTTAGTATTCCTGTGTCACTGACAAGGTGATACAGGTCTGAAAATGGACGAGTCTTGATGGTTTCCGGGTCTGTTTGTGTTTGCCCGTAGATATTATACCTTCTGCGGACCAGTGCCTCGCAGTCATGTATAATATGTTCTACAGTTTCTGGTACCTTACCGCACAGTCTGCAGTTAAGGTCGCCAGCAAACTTTCCAATTAAATGCAGGTACTTCTTGACGGGAAAGTGTCCCCGTCAGAAGACCTGTTATGATTCCCAGCTGAGTCCTGTTCCTTGTGAGCAGTTCTTCAGTTTGTTTTGAACATGGTCCATTGATAAGTGTTTTCCCATGTCGATTTCCTGGAATGTTCCTCCAGTAGTGGTTGTGTTTACTCTTGACCCAGTCTTTGATTACCTTTCTGGCTGAGCCTTTTGTGTTACCCAGCGCAGGTTCTGGGCCATAGAATATGTTCGCTGCTCCTTGTAAGTTCGTCAGCTTTCTCGTTGCCCTCTATACTGGTATGTCCCGGCACCCAGAGTAGTCTTACTCTGTTCCGCTCGCCCAGAATTTTGAGCTCTTCGTGGCAGTCCCAAACCAGTCTGGAAGAACAGTTGTTACTGAACAGCCGAAATAGACCGATCATTCTAATATTTCCTAAAAAAACTCAAGTTTATCATCAAATTAAGAATACTAGGAAATATTTTATTCCTTGATTACTGTCTCAGTAATTATGCATAAAAGCACAATATTATAACCAGCATAAGTTTAACTCCATTATTCTTGAAGAAAGTCCTCGCAATTTTTGTAATAGAGAATATGTCAGAGTGTCAGTTTTACACCCACATTTGTTTTTATAAAATTGTTCTCGAGATTGTTTATAATTGAAAATGTCTAACTACGCCACAATATAAATTGTTTAGAGCGAGTTTTACCAACTAAGTTCAACTCCAAGTTCATCTTGATCCAAGATCAAAATCCACTACTGCGATTGTTCTTACAATCGTAACCTTGGCTTTTCATCTTGGATCAAGCTGAACTTAGCTTGAACAAATTGGTACAACTGGCCCTTAGGCCCTTAGGGCCACAATATAACATATTTTTTTTTATTATTAGGTTAATATCTATATTGAAATCATCTGCACAAACAAATCTCCAAGTATTTCTGGACATGTTTCTAAAATATTTTACATAGTTCACAACCATAGTTTTCTCCTTTTTTTACGGATTTATTCATCTTAAATTAAATGTTCACACTAATTTACTGACGAATAAACTTTTTTTCTCCAATTTTTGGCCTTGGATGGGTTCCATCAGCCAGTTACACAGATGGGACTGAAGACGCTTATTTTATCACGCCGCCGTGAAAAGTAAACAAATGGTCTGACGTGATTACATGGTGACTGTCAAAATTCGTGACGTCAACCTCTTTTATAAAATCGCACTGTTTCAAATTCATCTTCATGCCAAATGCAACATATTTCAATGAGATTAATAATCATAATTGCTATTTTAACAAAAAGAGAATCTTATTTTGTTGACATTTGCTATTGAATTCCTATGTTAGAAGTACTATAGAAACTAGAGATAATATACCCCTATAGACCACAAGCCCATACTAAATTTTTAGGGGGTCATATGATACCGCTTGAAAAGGTTTAATTTTTGTAGTCCTACAGAATTAAATCACTTTGAGCCTTGTTCCGAACATTTTAGGTGGGACATGTGAAAGCCACGGAAAAGTGAAAATCGTAACCCACGTGGGTTGCACTCTTTCTGTATTGGACTGTATTTATATCTGTGACTCTTAAAAAGAGAATACCGTACAAAAATAATGGGACAGAAGTACAAGAATAATTTTCGTTTTGTGAAAAGTGACCTCCATGTACTAAGGTGATACGATACCGTACGGCTTTTATGAAATTCGATTTTTATATTAACAAGGATGAACTTTTTTGTTATGCCGTTCAAATCAGTTGGACCATGGGGTGGCAAACGCGAGATCAACCCCCTTACTATACCTCTATTAAGGGTGGTAATTTGATCCTGTATGGCATCAATTCCAAAATATTATACGACATTTAAAATCTTAAAAAAAGAATGGTTATTATTAATGTAAATAAAAAAATCACCCCCGAGAAAGGGAAAAACTCACGTTTTCTAGGGTAAGTTTTTTTGATACTGTACGGCTATTTATTATTTGGATTAATATATTTTAGAATTTTTATTTTATTTAGTAGCCGTACAAAAAATAATGGACAATAATAAAATTAGAAAATTGCAAACAAGTGAAATTTTTTAAAAATTATGCAAATTAAAAAATCCTCGTTTTTTTAATACAATGGATAGATTTTCAACTTTACATCGTTTTTCCTTTCCTTGACTATAAAAGAATACAAATGTGTCCATGCCGTACATTTTCATTGTTGGGATTTTAGACACTATATTATGTTATTCATGCAATTTACACGACCCTTAATGGTGATTAGATACCGCACGGCGTTTGCAAAATATCATTGAAAATAGCAAAAGTTGATAAACAATCACAATGCTGTACATTTTAGATGGGCCGCAATGAAATACCAGAACCAAATATATATTTCAGAGACGATGTTTTCTTGAAGTAAAGTAAGAAATTGGTATATATCACTTTTAAACTTTAAAATACAATGTAACGTAATTAATTATAAAAAAATGTGTACAAATTACCCAAAAGTTTCTTTTTTGGGTTAATTTATTTGGAAACTTTATGAAATAATATTTTTCAGCTTTTCTGTTTCATCTTTTGATAAATATTAATTTTTATAAAGTATAATTTATTTACGCACTGTTTCGACATAATACAGCGGAAAATTTTCGGAAAATCATTCTGCGTGTCAGATCCATTAATTTTGAATTATTAGTTTCGAATAATTACAATATCAAGTATTGTACGAATGTAATAAAGTCTTACAATAATTTTTTATTCAGGAAAGCTCACTCTGGGACGGGAAATTCAATTTTCCAGACATATGTACCAACTAACATGTACGGCATGGTAATAAAAATTATTATTATATAAAATAGTATTAAAAAAGTTCATCCTTGTTAATATAAAAATCGAATTTCATAAAAGCCGTACGGTATCGTATCACCTTAGTACATTGAGGTCAATTTTCGGAAAACGAAAATTATTCCAGTACTTCTGTCCCATTATTTTTGTACGGCATTCTCTTTTTAAGAGTCACAGATATAAATACAGTCCAAATAAACGTAAGTCGTACAGGATCGTTTGAAAAAATGCAACCTCCCTGGGTTATGATTTTCACTTTTCCGCGGCTTTCCCATGTACCACCTAAAATGTACGGCATAGGGCTCAAAGTGATTTATTTCTGTAGGACTACGAAAATTATACCTTTTCAAGCAGTATCATATGACCCCCTAAAAATTTAGCATGGGCTTGTGGTCTATTACTTTGGGTAGTTGAAAACATGTCGAGACGAGATAACTAAAATAGAAACACCAACTTCTCGACAAGGCGAATCCCGCGGAACTGGTACCTCTAGCCTGACAGATTACCAGATTTGTCATCTATAGAAATCAATGGGAAATGCTAAAGAGAACGATTTATGGAATCGAGCAACAAGCTGACTACATCCGAAAGGTATTTAGAACTATTAAATGACTCTTAACCAGGGACCGAAACCGAAATTTCGGTTTCGGTTACGGTTAACTGACGTATCATTTTCGGTTTTTGGTTACGGTTTCGGTTTTCAGAGCAGCATTAATTTGGTTTTCGGTTTCAGTTTCGGATTTCAAAGCAGCATCAATTCGGTTTTCGGTTACGGTTTCGGTTTTCCAGAATCTCACATTCCGGTTTTTGGTTTCGGTTACAGTTGGGAAAAATTCGTAATTACGGTGCGGTTTTCGGTTAGGGTTTCGGTTAAAATTAAATTAATGCTTGCAGGAACCGAGAACGAAATTTTTTTCGGCTCGGTTCCCCTTACGGTTATCTAACGTACAAAGTAGCGCCAATTCGGTTTTCTATTACGGTTTCTGTTTTCTAGAATCTCTCATTTCGGGTTTCGGTTCGATTACTGTCCCTGCTCTTAACGAATGCCATGCACAGGGGACACAGGGAAGATATAAATGAACACGATATTAATAAAATTCTTTTATCCTCTGAATTCAACATACTTTACAATGCACTTTCTGCTAAAATAAAATAATCTATTTAAATAGATTTGTTTTTTTAATTTAAATTTAAACAAATAGTTATTGACATTCATATTAAGTTATCTTTCTATTTAATAATGTATATGAAAAACGTGGGTACATAATAAAAATGTCAACTTCTTAATCGGTTAATGTATTCTATTTTTATCCCAACATAAAAATTAAATATTTACATAGTTGAAATCTATAAGTCGAACGCACGTCAAATATTAAAGTTACTCCTTAGTTAGCCGTTCAAAATTTCGAGAAGGTTATGTCCAACTAAACTTTTCACATTTAGTACATCGAACACAATGTATAAATTCCTCTTGGTAATTATCACTTATTTAGTGTTAAGGTAAGAATTTTTATTAGTAACTTTCTTTTTAATTTTTTCAGTCATTCGTTTGAAATATTCATAATTATTAATACTGAAATTCAGAAGTATTTTTTAACCGACTTCAAACTATTCAAAAAAGGAGGAGGTTTTGAATTCTTCGCCAATCAATTGAACTTTTTATATAATTGCACTTTCTTTAGCAAACTCTTCGCAGTTTTTTTGTCAACAATTTTTAATATTATTTATTTTTTAATAAGTTTTAAACATTTTTAATTTTATGATGCCAGCTTAGTTCGCGAAAGATTCATCAGCATAAATAAAGTAAAAAAAATAACTACATCCAACCTTTTTGTGCCTTGAACCCGCGACTTTTGTATTTCGAGTTTAATTCAATTCAATTCAATAAAATTCTATTTAAAATGTTCATGATGCCAACCAACGCCGTGGAAATTGATGAGCTAGACGTGACAGTGCCAGATCAACTAAAAATAAATATGATTAGGCAATGACCAGGCTACTTTTGCCTGAAGTGAACTAAAATGGTAGTAGAGAGGTGAAGTGTCAAGGTCAAGGATGAATATTAAAATGTATAAGCTAATTATTATTTAGGTGTACTAAAACGAAGAAAATAAAGAAAAAATAAAACTAATTGTCATAAAACTTGTCGCGCGCGAGAAATTCATACAGGCATTAATTTTGTTTGACAGAGGTTTTAAGTACCTACGGAAAGCGGCCCACAGGCTGAGGTGCGGTGGTCAGTGGAAGATCGGAGGAGAACAATTAGGACACACAAGGGCCCTTTCCAACGTGATAGGGACTGACTCACTTCTGGAGGCCAGGAGTGATGATATGGTGGATTCCTTCTCCAACCCTTTGAGGTTGTCATCCCCGAAAGGGAAGACTGGAACCCACTCGAGGATATACTCAGGCCTGCCGATATCGTTTGGTTCAGAGACGGTTTGAGGAAAGTTCTGGAGCGGGGATATACGGTGAAAGGCCCAGGGCTGAAGTTTCTTATGCCTTGGGAAAATTCGCCACGGTATTCCAGACCGAGGTCTTTGCTATTTTGGTCTGCGCACAGGAGAATATCCGACGGAAATATTCCAACAAGCACATGTATATATGTAGCGATAGTCAAGCGGCTCTCAAGGCCCTTGCATCAGTCCGGACCAAGTCAATCCCGGTTCAAAACTGTAAACAGGCTCTCTGTGAACTTGGCTCATCCAACTGGGTCAAGCTTCTCTGGGTGCCTACACACAGCAACATCGAGGGTAGACGCTATGGTCAGAGGAGGCTCTCAGAGGCCCCTACTGGGTCCCGAGCCGGCTCTCGGTTACCCTATATCAAATTCCTAGAAGTCAGTAGAAAACTGGACACGGTCCCAATTCTTTGACTTCTGGGCCTCCTACTCAGGACTCCGGCAAGCGAAGCTCCTGATCTTAGGGCCCTTGCCGGAGCGAGCAGAACAAATCCTGCGACTAAGCAGGAAACAGGTCAGAATCGTGGTAGGTCTGGGCACGGCACTTTCAGAAAACACCTGCGCACTCTAGAGGTGGTTGACAACCCCGACTGAAGATTCTGCGGGGACGAGGAGGAGACTTCCATCTACGTCCTTACTTCCTGCCGTAGTCTTATGAACTTGAGGCACAAACACTTCGGCATTGGTTTTCCGGTGCTGAAGGAAATAAGGAATGCCCCTATAGGAAAGATTTTGACCTTTGGGTTAGAATCCGGCCTGAATGAGGGAATTCAATAAATTCATAGCGGTAGCACAATGGGCCACAAGGCCTGAGTGCGGCGACCTTTCGTCGCCCCGCTAAAGAAGAAGTTAGTACCTAAGTAAATTTTTTTTCTATACACGCGATAAGCTTTTAAGACAATTAATTTCATTTATTTTCTTTTTTTCGATTTAGTACATCTAGATAATAATAAAAACTTGTTTTTAAAATGCTTTTTTTAAATACAATTTTATTTTTAAATTTTTAGTTAGTTAGTCTTAATAGTATTTTATTAGTTTTTATTATATATTCATTGCGTCGTCCGTACTTATTAAAAGTGCCGGATCTTCCACCATATCTAAGAATGCCACGTCTGAGTTAATACACTATCCGATCAAATTATAGTTTAAAAAACTAAAAAAAGAAAACACTTTTCGGTATCATATTATTGTATTGTCACCAGAACTACAAAGCAGGTCAATTGGACGTCGTTAAGCGGTTCAAAATTGACTAGCAAGATTTGACCCTATCATACTAACTAAATAACATACAAATAGGGCGAGTTAAATAAAAGTATGTACCTAGTTGTAAAAATTTAAAAATTAGGTAGCGTGGCATCGGTTGCTGCACACACAGAAAAACACGACAAATGGAAAACCTGCTTAGAATAATTCATTAAGACGGAAGCGACAATACCTTTTACAGGCATTTACATTTGAGTGTAAAATAATAATAATAATATTAACAGTTTTATTCTCAAACACCCGCCATCTACAGTAGGATGAAAAACGTTAAGAGAAAAATTTCTACAGTTTAATGAAAACAAGACTCTTAAATATCCTAATACTATCTAATTATTTTACATAAAGTTGCTTACAATAAGGTTTTTTTAAACATGATCAACTATAATTAATATATTGTGTAATTGTGTACGGTTCCACCTCAATTTAGAAATTGAATATTTTACTCTTAAAACACTTAAAACATTTTAAATTTTTTTTGGAGGAGTATTAAAAAATGTCAGACTTGAATAAAGATGCTCTTTTTCGAACATACTTAATCTAGGAATAGGAAAATTATAATTATTACTACCTCTCGTGCCGCAACTATGACTATTTTTTTGTTTTTTTATATTCGTCTTTATGCTGTTAAAATTAAAAACTAAACACTCATAAATATATACAGTGTTCCTTTATGACGTGCTATATTTTAGGGTGTGATCCTTAGGTCATTTTATGAAGAAAAGTTTTTATGAACATATGTCCGCAAGGGCTTTATTTTTACTTCCACATCCAGTGGAAGTATAATAACGACAAAAAAATTTATATTGTTCAAAAAGCTTAAAATGTCATGAAACGTAGAGATTTTAAGTTTGAGCGAAAAAAAAATTTCTGTCTGTCTGTCGGTCTGTCTGTAACTTTTTTTTGTGCGCACGTTTACTCTGGAACCGTTTAAGATATTGTCTTGAAATTTGGTACACGTATGTACTTTAACGAGATCTGGAACTAGATTATATTTTCATCTTATTCCGTTGAAGGGGGTAAATTGGGGTAAATTTGGGGTAAATGGGTAAATCAAGCAGGTAAAAGTCGATAAATTGGTATTTAGTATATACAAGAGAAGCTAGGGTCTCAAAAAAATTTTTGGCAATAGCCACCCCCATTACCACCCCCACCCGCCTTATTAAAGGGGATGAAAAATAATAGTTATTTTACCGCTCCACCGTCCCTGCAAACATGTCCTCTGATATTTTTTACCAAAAAGTGGTACGCCACTGATATTTTTCCATGTGGATATTTTTTCTGATTAGCCTAGTCAATTCTACATGAAAACGGTCTCTTGCATTTTTCTCCTCAAATGCACAGTTCTTGATTAAAACAATTAAATTCAAATTGAAACTAGTTATTATTAAAATTAATAATGATAAATTTTGTTTCATAAAAATTGTTGTAAATGGCCATCTTCACTTAATAGGCATGCTTTCGCCCGTCTTCGCATCGAATTACTCACTCGTTCAAATATTCCCGGCGTATTCCGTATTGTTTCACACGAGGCAACTATTCGCTCTCTTAAATCCTTTAAAGTGTTAATGGAAGTTTAAGATGACCACACAAAAAGAAATCCAAACTGTTGAGATCGGGGGATCTTGCTAGCCACTGCTGAGGTTCTCCGTGACCTATCCAATGATTAGGATGGGCCACATGTAAATGGTCGCGAACAATTACACTGAATGGAAGAGGAGATGCATCGTGCATATACCACATTTGATTCCTTAACGCGATCGGTACATCTTCAAGCAACATAGGTAGTTTTTTTTTTTGGAGAAAATTCGGGTAAATTGTTCATTAAGGCGTCTTGGCATGCCACTCCATGCCACTCCGTAAGTAGAATCCATGGATCAATCTGTTAATGGATTTGCTGTTTCCTCAAGGGCCCAAGTCGACTGAATGCTATTGTTGATCGGAGTAACATCTTCCTTGACATACTTTCCTCTTTTTCATAATAGAAAGTATCGTTTGTAATCTCTGACACATATTTGTCCACCGCAGTGTCATACAGAACTGAGCATTTTAAGCCAGTTTTTCTACAGCCACAATATTTCCCTTTATATTTTCATGACATGACCCGCATGAGCAGGATATTAAGTGGTGGTAACCGTACAGACACCGCTATTTCTTTCTTTCCAGATCCATTCTCTATGGACCAATAATTGAACAACGCACTACGATTTGCTGTACGTCCGGTGTTGATGAGCAATTTCTGTTGTCTGTGGTAGTGATGTAGATTTTTATTCCTCATTACTGGTGTTCTAAAACATGCTTAGCAAAGGAAATTCAATGACTTCAAATTTCGAGCTGTTGTATGTAAATTTTAAACAGTTGACCGTGGAAGAAAATGGTTTAAGCAAAAGGTTTAGGAAATTTGACAGTAATATTGACAATAACTAATTACTACACAAGAGCAACGAGGATAGAGATAATTACAAGAAACTGAGACTGGCATACATTTTCACATTTTAGCCGATGTAAATCGAATTGTATTAACAATAGAACAAAATTGACAGCTTTTCTCATTCCCCACAATATTGATAATAACTAGCTCTAATCTAGAATTAACAGGAAATTTAATAATCCAAAAAAAAAACTAGTTTTACAGTCATTTCTCCAATATGGCAGCCATAGCGGAAACGATATTTTTGTGAAAAATATTTTAATTAATGATTGTGGCAACATCCCTAACATGCTATATAGTGGAATCGGATAGCATAAACATATTTCAGTGCTGGCGGCGAACATGCCCTTTTGAATACAGTTTCTACATATATCAAAGATCAAAAAACACTCCAGATTCCAAAAATTTCGGACCTCCCACCACCAGTAATGACGTCATCAAACTGAGGGTCAAAAAACTATGCATTAGCATAGACTAACTTATTTAAGGACCATATTTTTTGTAAAATTCAATATTGAATATGTTTCATATACTTAAATATATACCGGGATATCTGTTGTGGTATTTATAGCGTGTTTACGGATACATACAGAGCTGCAAAGTTCTTAGTCTAGCGTGGAATTGCAGCGTTTTACTGTTTAGCAGTAAAAATAGAATACCAAAGTATTTGTCAGTATTTGTGTTTCATGATGTACACCGTGTTTCCGCAAAAATTAGTACTGGACGGTGCGGTTATTGTCCATTTACTAGTTCCAAGAAATGTGAAAACGTTTTTGGAATATTATAACAATATATTTAAGTCCTACATTTGTCGGCTATTCCAAAATTTACATCGAATTGATTTAGTATTTGATAGGTATAGCCCTGAATCTTGAAAGCTGACACACGCCAATTAAGAGGAGTAGGAATACATAATATACGAGTTAAACCTTCCACAATAATTTCACAAAAATATAACGAATTTTTACGAGTAGATGAAAACCGAAAACAGTTGTTTACTTTCTTGGCAGAACAGCTAATAAACGAACATTTTGAAGGAAAAACAATAATCTGTGCGCTTGAGGAAAGAGCATTATCGTCTTTAGCAGAGTTAGATCTATCAGCTATTTCACCCTCATGGCACGAAGAAGCGGACGGACGCCTTCTTCATCATGCTAAGCATGCAGCTGATAATGGCCACAACTGCGTTAGCATTCGAACGGTAGATTCGGATATTGTGGTCATTATAGTCTCTGCCTTTTCAAATTTTGAAAATATTCAACAACTTTGGATTGACTTTGGAACTGGGAAAAATCATAGGTTAATAGGCTTCCATGACCATGACTATATTCGCATTTATCACAGGAGATCTGTAACTTTTTGCCGATATTTCATTCTGCAACATATTGCGACACCGTGTCTTCATTTTGTGGAGTAGGCGGGAAAGGAGCTTGGAAGATGTGGATGGCAGATCCTAATATTAATTCCGCTTTTGAGCAGCTGCTAATGGGAAGCCACCCAGATGAAGATATCATGAGTACCGTGCAAAGATTTGTGATTCTTTTGTATGATGTAACATCTCCCTTAAACACAGTTAATGAGTGTAGACGATACGACACACTTCAAGCTTTTATATGGAAGCACTGTCTGGAAAAAGACTATTAAACTCCTTCGCCCAATACTTGGGGATGGAAAAAAACTAATGACGTTTCAGCCATTGTGGTCTACTACTAACAATGTCGCAAAAAGTTGTGAAAAACTAATTGCCTATAGCTGCAAACAAAGGTGTTCTGTGTGCAAATGCGTCACAAACGGTCTTCAGTGTACGCAATTGTGCGCATGTGAAGGACATTGTTCTCAAAATTATTAGTTGTAAATATTTTCTTTTTTAGATAAAAAACATTTTTTTATTAAAATGGTTACACAAACTTCTTTGTTTTTTTCTTGACTCAAACGATGGAAGACTTAAGGGGGAGAGGCAACTATCTCTTTACAGATCCATCTCAATAAAATTTGACTACAACCACTGAATTTATTAACCACAAGAACAAAAATTAATACCAAACACGAATATGCAGATAAAATGTCAAATTTTTGCCACCATATTAAAAAAATATAATAAAAAATATACCTATCAAATATTATGTTTTAGTATACAACACATATCTAAAAGTGGGTTTTATTAAAAAAAATATAGCGTTTAAGTGGATCAATCTATTCCTAAAACCAGTTTCCCATTTCATGACGTCATTACCGGTGATGGGGAGTCCGAAATTTTTGAGGTCTAGGGCGTTTTTTCATCTTTGGTATATATAGTATCTATAACCAAAAGGGCACGTTCGCTGCCAGCACTGAAATATTTTTATGATTTTTAATGCTATCCGACCGCATTAATATGTGAATAATACTTTTATTGCTCTATAAGTAGGCTGTATTAATTGGCACGTAATTTTTACTTTTTTACTAATTTTCGATAATAGCTTCAAGTACTATATTCGTATATAACTCCAAATGTATTTTTATTGTATGTAAAGTGCAGTGGCGGATTGGGCCGGGCAAATGCCGCTGCTCTTTTAATTTTTGTCGAAAAAATCTTTAAATGTGGGCCACTGATGGAAAGACAAATCCCGGGCCGCTTCACCTGTGCCAAGCCGCCTCTGGTAAAGTGGTCAATAAATAAATGGTAAATGGTAATGTCCATATTTTAATGATTACGCTTGTAGTGATATTT
The DNA here is from genome assembly GCA_936432065.2 of Rutpela maculata. Taxonomy (NCBI): domain Eukaryota; kingdom Metazoa; phylum Arthropoda; class Insecta; order Coleoptera; family Cerambycidae; genus Rutpela; species Rutpela maculata. The sequence goes on from OW386285.2 coordinate 346,482,369, forward strand.
TAAAACTCATCGGTTCTGATTGCCGTATCCTTTATATAAAAGAAATCATTAAATTTAAAGCATAATTTTTCAATAGAGTGATAGTGTTTTAATCCTCCCCAAAAGAATAATAACACAGCCACACAAAAAAAATAAAGTTTATTTTCCACAGGTGAAAGCCTAGATGGCCTATGTTTTTTGAACCGCTGATTCCAAATATTACGTCAAAAATATATGTTTCACTGCTCAGTTTTTCTCAAATTGACATTCCATCTCTAAATTCGGGGTTAAATGGTTATTAAATCTAATAGAGCGACACTCGTTGAAATGAAACTTCTGAATCGTTTAAAATGGCTCTCGTCACATACTCCCAACGTTCTATCGTACCACGGAAACGATGGTGGCGTACTTCTTCCCCCAAAAAGCTACTACTACCTCTTCTGATTTTTCCATAGTACGCTTGCTACAGACAGATCGGGGTTATTACAGGGAATATTGATAACGTCGAGTATCTTTTGACCAAGAAACGCCTAAACAATCCCCGGGGGTTGGAACCACCCCCTACCTGAATGACAAAACATTCCGCATATACTGCGAAAGGGCTGAAGAACGACTTTCTCCAGTTTTTGAGGGCGAGTAACACGATAATTGCAATAATTTCCCCCACTCTTCTGGAACCACCTCTAAATAAAAAAAAACGACGCCTTGTTCTGATTTTTCCATACTACGCCTGTGAGGGCTTGACAGATCGGGGTTATTACATTACGATGAATCGAGTATCTTTCGATCAGAAGACGCCAAAACTACTCCCGGAAGTTGAAACCACCCCCTCCCTGAATGACAACACGTTCCAAAAAATACTGCGAAAGGGCAGAAGAACGGCCTTCTCTCGTTTGCGAGGGCAGATATATAGAGTATCTTTTGATCAGGAGAATTCAAAACAACTTCCGGAGGTTGAAACCACCCCATCTCTGAATCGGAATATTTTGTCATTTAGGGAGGGGGTGGTTCCAATCCCAGGAGTTGTCTTGGCGTTTCCTGGTCAAAAGATACTCGGTTTATCAGTATTCCCTGTAATAATCTCGGTCTGTTAAGCCCTCACAAGTATAGTATGGAAAAATCAGAAAAAGGAGTAGTTTCTTCCCATTTAGGAGTAGTTCCAGAAGGGTGGGGAAAAAGCACTGCAACCATCGTGTTCCTTCCCTCGAAAATGGGAGAGGACCGTTCTTCAGCCCTTTCGCAGTATTTTCGGAATGTTTTGTCATTCAGGGAGGGGGTGGTCCCAACCTCTGGGGGTTGTTTAGGCGATTCCTGGTCAAAAGATATTCGACTTATCAATATTCCCTGTAATAACTCCGGTCAGTCCTCACAAGCGTATTATGGAAAAATCAGAACAAGTGGTAGAAGTAGTTTTTTTGGGGGAAGCAGTACACCACCATGGTTTCCGTGATACGATAGACCGTTGGGAGTATGTGACGAGAGCCATTTTAAACGATTCAGAAGTTTCATTTCAACGAGTGTCGTTCTATTAGATTTAATAGCCATTTAACCCCGAATTTAGAGATCAAATGTCAATTTGCGAAAAACTGAGCAGTGAAACATATATATTTGACGAGATATTTGGAATCAGCGGCTAAAAAAACATGGGGGTAGGTAGCTTTCACCTTTGGAAAATAAACTATATTTTTTTATGTGGCTGTGTAATTTACGGATTTGCCTTGACATTAACCTCTAACTAATTATGTAATCATTTACAATATACTTGGTAATTTAGATTAGAAACAAAGCATATACATCTATAATTATCTTAACGATTTTTATTTGATCTGGAATTAAAAGTTAGACATTTAAGCAATAAAGAACTAAATCTTTATTGTACATCAAATCTCACAAAAGCTATTCTCCCGTTTGCCTAGTAACTGTTGTAAAAATAAGACTTTTTTAAGCATACTTAATTTTAATTTAGTGACAAATAGATGCACTATTTCTAGTGTTACTGTTAAGGTAAGAATTTTTTCTTTGTTAGCGATAAAAAAATAAAACTTAAATCTAGGAGTTCAATGTCTCACTACGACAATTTTTCTCGAATAAAGTTATTATCTCTTTATATCGACACTCGATGTGGCCAAAGATTGGTACAGGATTGTAAATTTTAGTAATTTGATCATTTAAATAATTCTCTACGATGAAAGAGAAGAGTAAATATACCATTAAAATGAATATTAAGTTGTCCATGTCTATTTAATAAAAAAATTTCTTGTTCGGGTATTTAAGTTTTGTTATTAATAATTTTATGAAATAAACAAGCAGCTTACTGCGTTGTCTAGACATATTGACAAACCAACTCATTTGGATTAGTGTATATAATATACTTTGTCGGTCCATAACTCCAAATATCTCTCAAATAAGAATATTGTAGCATTTGTATTCTATGCATATCCTCCGCATCCAAACAAGGACTATAACACCAGCAAAATTAAATCTTGCTAAAATAAAAATAAAATTTCTGGATAGGGCTACCCCCATCACTTGAGGGTATAAAAAATAGCCTACGACCTATTCTCAGACCTATCAAATATACACCAAAAATTTCATAAAAATCGGTCAAGCCGTTTCGGAGGAGTTCGATAACAAACACTGTGACACGAGATTTTTATATATTAGATATAAAATCATTTCCTAGTATTTCTCTGTGTAGCGGCTTTATTTTTAGTGTTAGGTAAACATATTGTATAAAGTATTTTTATTCAAACTGTAATGTAGAATATTTTTCTTAATAATTTTTTTCTTGTAACAGTAATTATTTGGTTGAAAAACTCGTAAACTATTAAATCATAAATAAAAATTAACTTTTTATATTTTTCTATGTACCACCTTTATTTTTAGCTTCAGGTAAAAAATACAGCTTTTTACCTGAAGCTAAAAATGCTAAGAAGCTAAACTGTTTTATTCAGAATTTAATTTGGAACTATTTTTCTTAACAACTTTTTTTGTAACATTAATAGTTTAGATAGAAAACTCGTTCTTTTAAATTGCCTAAATTGGCCGCCGTCTTGAAACCGGAATCCATTTTGATTTGGTGCTGCTCGGAAAAATAGTCGTTTTAATGACATAAATTAGTATACCAAATTACAAGGTTGTTTCACCAATAGCCGTTTCTTTCTGGGTTGCCGCTCTACTATTAAGATTTAGGAGGTTGAGGGCACACTAACATTAATTTGTATTTCTCATTCCTCAAAACTGTTAACCTGTTTTTAATAATAATTAAGAAATGAATGCATTTAAGAAAAAATACAAAAACATTTTGGCATCATTTCGCTCAATGTAACTCGTGACTCAAAGTAGCTTTATTAAAACAATAGAACTGAATCTGCATCGACGTTGTCGGTGTTCTGGACTTAATATTATAAGTTTTAATAAAGCCTTATTTATTATGAAAAATATTTTCTTCATAATATTTTTTTGCTCTGTATTTTCAATTTAGGGTGAGATGTGAGGAAATCAGCAATCTAACCTTCCCAGAATCATTTTCATTTGGTGCCGCGACGGCGGCTTATCAAGTCGAGGGAGGCTGGAATGCATCAGGGAAGGGGGTAAGCTACTGGGATTATGCTACACACAATACTCCTTGGGAATTTGCAAATAATAGTAATGGCGACATCGCTTGCGACTCCTACCACAAATATCGAGAAGATATTCAGTTGTTGAAGAATTTGAAAGCGAATCATTACAGATTTTCTATTTCCTGGCCGAGAATTCTGCCAACTGGTTTCCTGAATAAAATAGATCCAGTTGGTGTTGAATACTATAACAAATTGATTAATGAGCTGTTGGATGAAGGAATTGAACCATGGGTAAGATTAGTTTTAATGACATTATAGAACAATATTTATGTATTTATCATTGTTTAAGTATGTAATACAATGGTTAAAGTAAAAATATCGTGTCGATGCTTTATGAGAATCGTTCATTTTCATTGCATCATCATCATTATCACTATTATTTAACTGCAGCCTTCGACTTTCCCCAGTTTCTTTGACCATACAATTTTAGCCCAAGTATTTCAGTTTGGAGCACCGATCCTACTATCGCCTTAATCTAGGTCAAGCTTGGGCCACAGGCCTACGCATCATTACAACTATTGACAGCCTCCGTATTATGGCAAAGACTTCTCCGCTACACTTCATGCTGATGAAGATATGTATCAAAGAGTGACCCCAAAATAGGATAAAAATTGCCCATTTTCTCGCTCTCAAATTTTGTTTCAAACTTAGTGCTAAGCTATTGTTAATAATGAGAGTATACTGAATACAAAATTTCAAGAAGAGCATATGTTTGGTTTTTGAAATATGGGGGATTGAATTTGTGATATGCGTGATGCAGTAGTGGAGCATATCAAAAAATACGCAGCTCCACAATAAATGAATACTCATGAACTATGGCAGAGCAATCAAGATATTCTTAGAATTTTTTTGACGCAGAATTCGAACCCAAAATCGCAAAATTCTTAGATCCATTGATTAATTCAGAAGTGCCAAAATCATTTCCTATATAAGGAAGAAAATAGGGGAAAATGATGCTATTGAGTTATAGAGCTTCCGCGAACAGAAATATAATATAAGTCTATTGGCTAAATCCATGAACGAAGGTGCTGACTAGGACTCACACAAAGAAATCGAGGCACGCCCTTAAGGGGCTGAAAACTACCCCAATACAATATCAAACTGCACAAAAGCTCCAATAACTGGTAAAAAAGCTTGAACCCTGTAAGCTTTATTAATAGGAATGAACCATAAATCTATTACGACCTAGTACACGCAAACAATCCATTATAGGGTAAAAAACTACCCTTATCTTGAATTATGAACTTGAATTTGGGAAAAAATAGTGAATGTACTAGATATCGCATTTTGATTGCAGTAGGTATGAATGTGGGACGATAACTAGAATTTTTGTAACTATTTTATGACACACTTTTTTTATGGGGTAAGAACGGGACGAAAACTTATTGGTGTGTCTTCGGGAGTGGCTCGTCGGGATCATTTGGAGGATGAACATGAATCAAAAGGCCCTGACATAAGAGAAAATTGCTTCTGGAAACCGCTACATCAGTATTTTTTTATGTAATGCAGCGATTACGAAATTGCTCCGGTATTCATCCCTTCGCACCCTTACCCCCTCATAAAATCCACTTGAGGGTGGCTACACTATGGCGATCGGAAAAGGCGTTCGGGAAAGAGATACTCACCTTTATTTCATATGTCAGAGTTTTTTTGGATACAATATAATGATTGTAAAATTGCTCAGATCCTATATTACATCACGCTTATCACAACTTTAATCCCTCATATCTCAAAAATCAAAGATATGCTCATCCTAAATTTTTTTATTCAGGATGTTCTCATTGTTAACAATAATTTAGCACTTACTTTGAAACAAAATTCGAGGGTGAGAAAATGGGCGATTTTTGGGGTAACTCTTTCAATTGAAATAAACGGCAGCTACGACTCTCCTGGGTGACAGGTTAGACGTCCAGCACTTTGTGTCTTGGTTAGACGCGATTAACAATATTTCAATTCAGACATCATGGGATATCTCCACAAAATACCGATACGTGCATTTCTTAATATCAGATATATCGAGTTGGCTGGTACAGGAGATTCCTAATCCCAAGATCTGCCAGATGCGAGGTGATTATGGTGACTTTCGATCCTTTCTTTTCAAGATCGGCAAAATCCAAACTGCGACGTATGCGCTATTGTAGACGATCCTGTGATCCAGTGCACCGACTTTTCTCCTGGGCTAAATATGCCAATAGGAGGAAACTTATTACAGATAGACTTCCCAGTGGCATTGACTTTATGTAGGAAGTTTCCGATAACACTTCCACTGTTTCGCTAATGTTTTAAACCGCTTTCTAGACTAAACATCCACTCTCGCACAGACTTCAGCCGTTGCAGGGTGACTTCTCATAAACTCACCTTTCCACTATCTTCCTTCCCCTATTCTTTAATTTTTTATCTTTATATATGCATTCTATTTAATATAAAGTAAACATGGACCACTTCATATCCGGCCAATTTGATATGTCTAAAACTCAAGTTTATTTTTTATATACATAACTGATAAGCTTAAGATATGAAATTTATGGAGCTTCTTTTAGTGTATGACTCTTCCAAGATATATGTTGTCAGGCATATCTCAGGATACCCTAACAAATCCAAAAATGCCCTTGACAGCATTTCTCGTAGTCAGGTCTGCCGTCCAGGTCCAACTTCCGGAAATTCCGAAAGTTGGACCTGAACGATGAGGTCAAGGGCATTTTTGGATTTTTACGGTATCTTAAAATAAATGGACAGCAAAACATTTCATGTCAAATGTCAATTTTAATTTTACAAGTCACATGACCGTTCCGACCGCCAAGAAGTCTAACCTCTACTTCACCCTCCTCTTGAAAAATAGACAGTAAAAATGGAGTGAGGTACATTTCTGTTGCCGTATGATGGACTATAAAGTACATTATCAAATTCCACTGAGTGGAATTCGATAATGGCTTAGTGGCCATTTTGAGTAGATGACTTATCTAGAAGCCTGATTAAATATATGTTCTTTAATTTTCATGAATGCTGTTTTTTTCGTAGGTCACAATATACCACTGGGATATTCCTCAACTTCTACAGAACCTGGGGGGATGGACAGGAGCAAGCATAATAGATGAGCTCACAAATTTCGCAGATTTACTGTTTTCCTTGTATGGTGATCGAGTTAAGACGTGGTTGACTGTAAATGAGGGTGCCACGTTTTGCTACGATTTTATCGAGGTGGAAGCATTAAACGACACCACGCAACCTATTGGTATATTCGAATATGTATGTTCTTATTATGTGATCAGAACGCATGCGAGTGTGTACCGTTTATACGAAAAGAAATATAAAAAGACTCAAAAAGGTAAGAAAATTATAACTTTTGTCTGCTCGCAAATAATACAACACTGTAGCCAAGGCGCCGCCTGCATGGAATCTGATCATATGTGAGAAAGAAACATAATTGAATCAATAATATAGTAGTATATCAAAACAGTATCTAAGGTTTTTTAAGATACTCTGTAATATGATCTGTAAAGCAAAAAAATGTTCACCTTTTTTTTTCATATAATGTAAGTATTAGTTAATGTTTTCCACAAAATATCGTTGTCGCTACGGCCGCCATGTTAGAACAATGAGAGTCAAAACAGGTTTTTCCCAATTATTTCCTTTCCTGTTAAATCCACTCTAAAATTAGGTACTACCATTATTAAAAGGAATGAAAAACTATAAATTTTACTTAAAACCATTTTTCTCTATTGTCAATACTTTACGATTTACAGAAGAAAATTTGTGGTTCATTGCAGATTTTTACAATTATCTCTGTCCCCGGTTTTCCTACGTGGTAATTAGTTATCATCAATATTGTAGAGTATAAAATTTCCTGAAACGTTTTCTTAAACTATTTTCTTCCATGGCCAATTGTTTTAAAATTATAGCAGTTCGAAGTTTGAAAAATCATGAAATTTCAGAGATTCTGTAATTTTTAAACAATTGATCGATGAGTTGATGGAAGAAAATTTTTTTAACAAAAGTTTTAGGAAATTTGATACTTTACAATATTATTACGTGGGAGCAAATGGGACAGAGAAAATTACAAAAATCTGTAACGGAGCACAAATTTTATAATCTACAATATTGATAATACAGGCACACACAAAAAACCGCTGCCCAAGGAATCACTACTTCCACATCCAATTCTCGATCCAAGTCACTCACAACGAAAAAATTTGGTATGTGGAAAAACCCATAAAACGATACCCCACATCGGTAGTGGGATGGGGGTTGTGATATAGGGGTGGTAGTGGGGGTGGATGAAGTAAAAAAATGTTTTGAGGTTTCTGGTTCTTGTACATACACTAAATTACAATTTTTTTCATCCCCTTTAATAAGGGGATGGGGGTTGGTAATGGGGGGTGGCAAATACCAAAAATTTTTTTGAGACCTTAGCTTTTCTTATATACACTAAATACTAATTTTATGGACTCTTACCTGCTTGATTTACCCATTTACCCCAAATTTACCCCAATTTACCCCCCAACCCTTCGACGGAACAAGATGAAAATATAATCTAGTTCTAGATCTCGTTAAAGTACATATGTGTACCAAATTTCAAGTCAATATCTCAAACGGTTCCAGAGTAAACGTGCGCACAAAAAAAGTTACAGACAGACCGACAGACAGACAGACCGACAGACAGACAGACAGATAGACCGACAGACAGACCGACAGACAGACGGAAATTTATTTTTCGCTCAAACTTAAAATCTCGACGTTTCATGACATTTTAAGCCTACTTGAACAATAAAAATTTTTAAACATTTTTTTGTCGTTACTATACTTCCACTGGATGTGGAAGTAAAAATAAAGGTCGTGTACTTTTTTACCGACTATCATATCTAAATGTATTTTGAGGCTCTGAAAGCGAATCCGAGGTCAGAATTGTCACATGTCGTCAATATTTTCACGTAAGCTCAAAAAAGGGTTTAGAACATGTCTGAAACCGGGTAAAAAGCAAATTGAGAGATTAGATGTTTTTATCCGTATTTTGGGGCGCTAAAACCGAATCCGAGGTCACAATTTCCTTATCATGTCAGAATTTTGGCATAACCTCAGAAAAATCTAAAAAATACCTCAAAACTGGTCAATAATCCATGTTCAGGCAAGGTGGAAATCACACGTTAAAACGTTTATATTTTGACGCAGACTCAAAAAACCTGTGAAGACTAACCCAAATTACGTTTATGAGATAAAAAAAGGTCGGGAAAATCTCGGCCCTTGAGAATTCGTAAAAAATCGCTCCTTATTACTTCCTGTGATCGTACTCGTTTTGACTCAAACCTAGGGGTGTCGCTAGGGTTAATTTTTTGGGGGGAGGGGTTAATAACTCCCAACTCTCATTACAGGAATTTTCCCAACTCCTCAAAAAAATTTCTCCAAAACGAAAATTGATGAGCGGGGGGGGTGAAATTTTTCTCGAATTCTCCCAACTTGAAGCATGAATTACTCAACTCGAACCACAATTAAACAAATTTCCATCGAAAATAAAAATTGAGAGCTGTGGGGTGAAATTTTTCCCGAATTCTCCCAATTTGAGGTTTGAATTTCTCAACTCGACCACGATATTGGGGGGGGCGTCACCCCCCCCATCCCCCCCCTTAGCGACACCCTTGCAGTCAAACCCCATGCAGTGGGTTTCTCTTCCTTTTTTTGCCACTGTCTGGAAAGCCTCTTTTAAGCATCCAGCAGTAATCAGCCATCATATTTACGTCCCTTTTTCCTTAGTAGAAACGCTCCGCCTCTCTTATATCTTGGTGGAACCGCTCATTTTGCTACTCGCTATAATCTCCGAAATTTTCTGGGAAGTAATCAGCATGAGAATCTAGGAAATGTAATTTTAAATTCATTAAACATCCCAATTTTTGAAAGTTTTCAACGATTTCTGCTACTACACGTTTACAGTCATCACTTTTTACATTTCCCAAAAAATTCTCCACGACGTTTTTGAAACTATTTGATATGCAGTTATTTCGACGTCATTCATCTTGGTAACAATACTTCATCCCTTAGCAAAGTCCGAATATTCTCGTTTAATCTCCCAATTTAATTTGTACCCGGTTTCAAGCTTGTTCTAAGCTGTTTTTGAGCTTATATGAAAATATTGACATGTGGCAATTCTGACCTCGGATTTGTCTTTAGCGCCCCAAAATACACATAGTGCTGCAGTAAACCACAAATGTTCACCTTTCTGAGTGTAAATTGTGAAGTATTGACAAAAGAGAAAAATAATTAAATAAAAGTAGTAAATTTTTTTATTCCCTACAACATTGGTAATACCTAATTTTAGTGTAGAACTAATAAGAAAGGAGATAATCGAGAAAAACCTATTTTGATCGTCATTTTTCCATCATGACGGTCGTAGAGGCAACGATATTTTTGTGGAAAACAGACATTAATTATTGTGGCAACCCCTTTTACAATATTCCTCGTAGGAATTATTCACAGGCAAATGACAGATTGACTGTATTAATAGTAGAAATTTCAAAAAAGAATAGGCTACGTCCAGTTCGATTTTCTTTTCTTTTTATCCATCTGGTCGACTCTTTACATTATTCTCATAAAGAAAATTGTGAAGGGTTAGTAGTTCAATAAAAAGTGGTGTGCCTTTCTTCATCCTGGAGTGCCTTTCTTCATCCCGCCATAACTGCCGGCACACCACCATGAAAGGTTAATTTTTAGTTGACGTCATTTTCTATCACAAATATTTTTTCACTCGAACAATCAAAGCATTCCCTGTCCAACTGCATTGGTGTGGCAATTCTGAGATAATAAAAGAACAACGAATACTTGTGAACGATCCAGCTAGTCGCGAATTTTCGCTTTCTCCTATAACGTTTTCCAGTGAACAACACTGAATGCACATTGTGCGCATGCAAATGATATATCCACGAATTTTACAATAGTGACAATAGTGGCAGTTCCACGAACTCGTTGAAGCGTAGGTTATGTACCACATTATGCCGATAAAACTCTGAATTTTTGGCACCCTAACCTTTTCTCTCATTATGCTGGTTACTATGATCTCGTCCTCATTATTCGAAGAACTCAATCAACGATTATAGTACATTTCACTCCACGATCGCACGAGCTACCAAAGCTCGTGTCAAAAATCTGCATTCAGTGCACACTGCACGAAAATAATTTTGCTTATGGAACGTAAAAAACCGCTGCCCAAGGAATCACTACTTCCACATCCAAATTTTTTATCCAAGTTACTCACAACGAAAAAAATTTGTATGTGGAAATAATTGTTTATGGAACTTTAATAATATAATATTTGAAATCCTCTACCCCAATAACCCATAAAACGATACCCCACATCGGTAGCGGGGTGGGGGTGGTGATGGGGTTGGTAGTGGGGGTGGATGAAGTAAAAAAATATTTTGAGGTTTCTGGTTCTTGTACACACACTAAATCACAATTTTTTTTCATCCCCTTTAATAATGGGGTGGGGGTGGTAATGGGTGGTAATGGGGGTGGCTAATGCCAAAACTTTTTTTGGGACCTTAGCTTCTCTTGTATATACTAAATACCAGTTTTATGGACTCTGCTTGATTTACCTATTTTCCCCAAATTTACCCCAATTTACCCCCCAACCCTTCGACAGAACAAGATAAAAATATAATCTAATTCTAGATCTCGTTAAAGTACATATGTGTGCCAAATTTCAAGTCAATATCTCAAACGGTTCCAGAGTAAACGTGCGCACAAAAAAAGTTACATACAGACAGACCGACAGACAGACAGACGACAGACAGACAGACGACAGACCGACAGACAGAAATTTTTTTTTCGTTAAAACTTAAAATCTCGACGTTTCGTGATATTCTAAGCCTATTTGAACAATAAAAATTTTTAAAAATTTTTTTGTCGTTACTATACTTCCACTGGATGTGGAAGTAAAACTGCCAAAGTGCGTTTTAATTTCTCGCTGGAATATAAAAGTTGCACTCAGTTTTATAAAGTGCAGCCACTAGAAAACGTTATTATACATACGTCTTCAGGAACACTTAAATTAGCTAAGTAACTATATTAACCACCATGCATTAAGATTATGTAGGTGAAGAACGGGACCAAGATTTCATCATTTTGGAATGAAATACTTACATGTTTAAAATTATATTCTCTTGAAAAGAGACGCTGTAAGCTTTAAAACAAGATAAACTATTGTTTTGTTGTAGTATCAAGGAGTAGCAATAGGGTACAGTGAGACACAATACACCATATTTTACTTCCACATCCAATGGAAGTATAGTAACGACAAAAAAATTTTTTAAAAATTTTTATTGTTCAAATAGGCTTAAAATGTCATGAAACGTCGAGATTTTAAGTTTGAGAGAAAAAAAAATTCTGTCTGTCTGTCGGTCTGTCGGTCTGCCTGTAACTTTTTTGTGCGCACGTTTACTCTGGAACTGTTTAAGATATTGACTTGAAATTTGGTACACATATGTACTTTAACGAGATCTGGAACTAGATTATATTTTCATCTTGTTCCGTCGAAGGGGTAAATTTGGGGTAAATGGGTAAATCAAGCAGGTAAGAGTCCATAAAATTGGTATTTAGTATATACAAGAGAAGCTACCCAAGTAGCATTTTTAGACACAGTTTAGGAACAAATTTAGTGTAGTGGGAAACAGTTTTGTAACTGTTTCGATACTTACGGGGGATACAAAGGTTTCCATACATTTCCAACATTTTTTCTGAAGTTGTTACCATTTTTTTACGTTTTACAGATAGCACAACAATATTATGAAACAGTTTAGTAACTGTTTCCACTTTTAGATATAATTTTTTTCCAAAACAAATCTTTGAACACATTTTCGAAACATACTGCAGCATCTGTTAATCATTTCTAAATTGTAAACTTGTGTCGATACATTATTGAAATTGTATGAAACATATTCTTATGTCTCCAAATGTTTCCAAACTGTTTCCATTTTTTCCATGAAACAAAATAGATTATCAAAACCGGACTTTTTTAATAGAGTTATTATACCCTTACATTTTATAATTATTAAAGCTGAGAGATGCAAAATGGGAAAAACCAAACAATTTAAACATTCTTCTAGGTATTTCAACCTGTTAAAGTATACAAGAATTGTGAAACCAAGAGTGACTTTTAAAAAAGTTGCTGTGGAATGTCAAAAGACAAATAACCAATTAACTGGATACTGACGTTCAAAGAGGAGGCTGCAGAACCAAAATATGAATTAATGGAAGACCTCAACTAAAAACCGCCGAAAATGCCAGAATGCAGGTGCAATACAGCCGACTGTCCAGTGCCCACCATTGTTCATGTCTTGCCAACTTTACCGAAACAAAGAGAAAATTGTTTCTTTAAGAAAATGATTAACATTTCCAAAAAAGTTTCGAAACAAGTTTCTTTCAGAGGTAATATGCTACAGTAATCGGAACCGAGTGGACACATTAGAGAATCAAGTTTCTTTTCATAAAATATGATCTAAATTTTCGAAACATATGCAGAACTGCTTCTGTAGCCATTTTGATTGACGTTTTGCTGTTTTAGTCTTTAAAAGAAAACGTAGGCAAAGGCTTAATATCGAAGATCAATAATTATGATAATTACGAAAAAAATATATAATTTGGTATATACTCATTATTATCAAAATAATTGAAAAAAATATATTTTATAACCTATAAATTTTTATGCTTAATAAAGAAATATATTCGAAATGTTTATATTTGTGAGGCCCATTAGAAATAATCGATAAAATTTTTGCCGCACGTCTCTTCAGGTCAGACATGGCTAAAAATGATGACAAAGTTTTCACATTATAGGTATTACCACCATTATTGTTATTATTCTATGTGTGGGTACCTTAAATCGTTTCCATATAGAAAAGTAATAAAAAATACGCACAATATTGAAACATTCTCATTAGGTGAAAGATAATAAAATTTTCCGAAACTGACTGCACACATTTGTTCCCTTTGTAAAAACGTGTGTATGGAAATGAATCAATATAAAATATAATAAAGTATCGATACATTTGTGAAACTGTGTATAAATCGGTTGGCTACAAATTTGAAACATGCTTCTCTTTATTTTCGAAACCAGCAAAGAAACGCCTAGTGCCACCACAATAGAAACATGTACTGTATGACCATAAGAAATTATACGTGTGTCGGAAATGTATGGGAACATGTTGGAAACAGTTCCCATTTTAGACATGGTAACAGACACAATTTGTTAGAAACGTTTGCCAAAATGTTGCTTAAAATGCTACTTGGGTAAGGTCCTAAAAAAAATTTTGGCATTAGCCACCCCCACTACCACCCCCACCCATTATTAAATGGGATGAAAAAAAATTGTGATTTAGTGTATGTACAAGAACCAGAATCCTCAAAATATTTTTTTACTTCATCCACCCCCACTACCCCCACCCCACTACCGATGTGGGGTATCGTTTTATGGGTTTTTGGGGTAGAGGATTTCAAATATTATATTAAAGTTCCATGAACAATTATTTCCACATACGAAGTTTTTTCGTTGAGAGTGACTTGGAGAGAGAATCAGGATGTGGAAGTAATGATTCCTTGGGCAGCGGTTTTTATGCAATAATTAGTCAACCTATACATCATACATTAATATAATATACGGTGAAAGTAAAAATTTGCTACTAGATCGATCGTTCTCAAAAATTTGCTGCGCCTATATTCCTGACCATTGCAGTTGAATAGAGAATGGTTTGAATGTTCAAATTGCATAAGAAAATTTCTGATAGGAAATGACGCATATAAGCTAACTAAATACTACCCTTTCAGGGTGGTGTGCCGGGAGTTATGGAGGGGTGAAGAAGGGCATATTAAATTTTTATTGATTACTGATTCTTCACAATCTTCAATATAAGTATGATTTGAATAATCGATCAGGTGGATAAGGAAATAAAATTAAACCAAAAGTAGTTTATTTTTTTTACAATTACGGATCATAACACGACCGGCGCGGTAGCTCAATCGGTTAAGGCGTATTGAGTGGCGAATATGCTGAACGACTGCCTACCGCGCTCTGGGTTCAACCCCCAGCCCCGGTATTGACAACACCGGTGGGTGTGGATGTATGTCTGCGTTTTTCCAAGCCGCACAGCCTTGGCTATGGATTTGGGGGTTGTCTACTATCTGTGGTGTGTGTTTATGTTTATGTCTTATGTTTTTATAACAGCTTTGAAAAACTTTAGGCACAGTATTCATATACTACTATATTATTGATTTAATTATGTTTCGTCATTATATGTGATCAGGTAGAGGTTCATATTGTCGCGGCTACTGCCAAACCTACACCTAGTTTTTAATTTGAATAAACATATTAACTACTTTATTAGGTAGAATATCTATGCCATTCGTCATGGAATATTATTTGCCTGCTACCAATTCCACAGCCGATATAGAGGCAGCTGAGAGAATAACACAATTTCAAGTAAGTTAAAAAATTACACGACAATTCATTAGGTCAGTTGCTCATTGTAAACAAAAGGTTTGAAAATCAATGACAAAATATTTAATTCAGCGTCGAAACTACTCAGTTACCTCCTCTAATGGGGAGAGGAATGAATTGATGTATTGTGAATATGGCGAAATGTTTTTTAAACAGTATATGAAAAGTAGAACAAATCTATGATTGTTTCGTGTTTTGTCCGTCGCGTTGCACTATGGGGCAAATAGAACTTTTACTTCTCAAAAATCTGAAACTGTTTTATTTGTTGATATGGACATTTGAAATTTGGCACATACAGAGTGTGGTTAGTTTCATGTCATTAAATAAGATTGGCAATGGGGACCGACTAGACAAACATGACTTTTTCTTTTAAGGACACTTTGAAAAAATTGACGTAGGTAAAAAATTTGAATGTTAAGTAGGAGCCTTTTGAGAACCACTAATTTTTGGGTCAATGGACGTATAGTTACGAATCATAGAAGTTTCTTACTTACTATAAAAAGTCATAAAAAAGGTGTAAAGATTACCGACTTGTGTCCTCTACGCCGTGCGTCTCAAAGCAAGAAACGCGGCACTTTGATGGGACGGAATTAGCATGTTTGATGGTCGAAGACGCTGACATACGTGACGATAATAAAGCCTACCACAATATTCCAGCAGTTCTCAAACAATATTATTAAAAATTTTCGAAATTTGTGTTTATTTTTTTTTCGGATTTCGGATTTCGAGTCGAGTTTTCTCCAGATGTTCTCGGATTTAATTCAGATTTCCTCTTTGACAAAAATATTTTGATGAGCGGAGGGGAGAAATCCGAAAAAAATTTTCTGAGATTTCCTCCAGAGTGTACACCAGATTTCCTTCGCGGTTTGCCCTTCGTTTGCCCTTCGACAAAATCAAACTAATTGATGGCTATCATTTTTTAATTTGGAAAGACTTCAACAAATACAAAAAATGTTGATGGTTAGCATCTAATAGCCACGAGAATTTGTTTGGAATGGAAAATGTCATAAATATAATGGAAACTTATGTAAGTTTAGTTTGGTTGGCTACTAGAAAATAAATATTTCATATGGTAATTCATGTGTTCACATGTGGTATTTTTGAGGCGATACTGTGGTTCTCACCCCATAGCTCGACGATGTAGAAGTTAAGAAAACATTGTCATATTTACATAATAATATTTTGATTCATACTGAATTCACATTATACATTAGTAATTATGTTACAGATAATATACATATCATATATTTTGTAGACCGGCCTTTTTATACATCCGTTTGTGTATGGAAATTATCCCAAAGTAGTGAGAGACGTGGTAAACACCTACAGTGCTATACAAGGCTTCCCGAAATCGCGTTTGCCAGCGTTCACCCCGCAGGAACTAAAGGACTTGAAAGGTGCCGTCGATTTTATTGCCATCAACCATTATACTTCCTATATAGCCAAGGCAAATAACACAGTCGTCGACAGGAATCCTAATGTAACGAATGATATTGGTGTCATAACATATCAAGATCCATCGTGGCCAGGTTCGTCCGCAATATGGCTGGCGGTAGGTATAGTAAATTCACAAGTAATGTATCCTGAGTAAAATGACATATTTTCAAACACACAATTTACCCTTGGCTAGTAGTCCATTGATATTGGGAAAATATAGCGAAATTCCATACGTAGAGTCACCCCATTGATATTAGACCTAAAATCGGGGAATGGCGGAAATAAATTATAATCTTTTGCCCTTTTTAATTATATGCTTCATAGTGCTACCTTCAAGAAGCAAAAGAGTTCCCAAGGCACAAGTGTGAGCTTCACCCTTTAAACCCACCCGAAATGCGCCCCACCCGTGGTTTTTCGCATTCTCCATGAAATAGTTGGTCCCACAGAAAATTTTATATTCATTAATAATATTCTACATAAAATTTGCTACAAATAAGGTCCTAGACATATTTCCGATAAACGCACGCTTCGCATCTTCTTATTCAGAATGCCTTGGCAGACGTCTTGTGATTCATGAATTATTCCAGTTGGCTTCTATTTGCATGCCGCCATCTGTCGCAGTTACCTGTTAGGTGCACAGCCTGCGAGTAGCCTACGAGTACAGTGCACAAAACTGTTATTGTGCAGCAAGATTTTCTCTTCATCTGCTTTTGAAAACTCAATCTTACAGTATCTTTCGCTGCATGAGTTCATTTCCACACCACCTTTGAGGTAGAACTCTTGAGAGAACGCTTTTTCTTAAGGGTCTCCCCAATAAGCCACTGAAGCTGTTTGATGTCACTATTCGATATCAATGCCCGCAGTGTCTATGCCCGAATTTGTACGACAATTTCTGCACGTGTCCATAAGTATATTACTCTGATAGCCAGTGCAACCACTCAGTAATCTAAAAAAAGACAGGGATTTGTGTTTTGTTTGTATCATCTAGAGTGTGAAAGAGGCATGCGTTAGTAGAATACAGCTGGTTAATGATACACAGTGGTTCCGAAAAAAATTAAAATGTACTGAAATATCTGAAGTTGTACTAATGTACTATTTTGGAAAGTACTAGAAATAGTAGAATTGTACTTAAAACAGCATTCCTGCAGACTACCTGAGAAAGGACGTGAATGTGACCTCTCATCCCCTCCAGTGTAATGATAATAATCATGATAATATCAATGGATATCCTTAAGAAAATACATAAACTCACACATTTCATTTTACATAGGTAGAAAGGGTATAAGGGTCTACTTAAATGTATATCTGGTCATGTAGAAGAACATTACACACGCGACACTAATTTATTTATTATGGACGCCAGTTGCGTTCCCTCTTGATTGTGTGTGGTTGTTTCCACTCCCAGTTGAGTTCTATATGTCTAAGAGATGTTTGATAGACGAGAAAGTTAAAAGCTGTACTTACCGTAGATTGCTAACTGCCAATCTGACTTCTCTGGTGATACACTTTAGCTTATATTTCTAACACTATACAAGATATTGTGCTTAGAGATCTCACTTTTATAGAAAATTCCTTCCGAGCTTCCGCGATTCGATCGGTGTATTGAATTACAAACTTGCGGGGTCAGGAGACGCCCGATATTCAACTTCGACCACGAAAGCCCTCCAGGAAAAAGACTTGATGTTCTTCATATACAACTAACTAACAACTGACAGCACAATTTTTATTTATTTATATCTGAGTGTCACGTTTTATGATAAATTCTATATTATATCACAAAATATTAACCGTTAGGTAGTGCTATTAATTTTTAAATAATTTTTTTAGGTATATCCACAAGGATTTAGAGGAGCCCTTAATTGGCTCAAAAACACTTACAATAATCCCGAAATTGTTGTAACAGAGCAAGGATTTGCAGATACTGGTGAATTAAATGATACAGGACGAATAAATTATTATAAGGTATGTAGAAAAGTTGAAATAGGTACATCATCGTTTTTCGCATATTATTAGAGAAAGTTTTGGATACACGAAATCGTCCTAATTATTGCTCACCCAATGACTTTCACTGAGTATGGATTCATTTTACATAATAAAAAATTTCTTTTTGTCACTGCACCTGATTGGTCCATAATAGTCGCAGCAACAGTTTACGAAATAAATTTGGTGCCACGCTATGAATCATACGAATAAATTACAAATAAATAAAAAAAAACGCTGCCGAAGGAATCATCGAGATTTTCTAAATCCAAGTCTCTCACAAAGAAAAAATGTTGATACTATATTTGCACTCCACTCTTGTGGAAATAATTATTGATGGAACTTTAATAATATAATATTTGAAATCGTCGATCCCAAGAACCCATAAAACAATATGCCACATCGGTAGTGGGGGTGGGGATGGGGGTGGTGGTAGTGGGGGTGGGGGTATATGAAGTAGAAAAAAATCGTTGGTTCTTGTTCACGCAATAAACCACAATTTTATTTTTTTTTCAGCCATTTTGATAATAGGGTGGATAATGCCAAAAATGTTTTTGAGTTTCTCTTATATATACTAAATACCAATTTTATGGCTTGATTTGCCTATTTATCTCCATTTACCTCAATTTACCCTCAACCTTTCAACAGAAAGGAGAAGAAGATCAAAGTATAATCTAGTTCCAGTACTTGTTAGAATACATACATATACAAAGTTTCAAGTCAATATCTTAAACGGTTCTAGAGTAATCGTGCGCAAATAAATAAAAAATAATTAATTTAATAAATATCTAATCTCAAAAATATGTTTTGCACCGATTTCAAATTGATATTCGGTAATAAGGTACAGTTCCTTGCTACTTTCCACTAATAGGTAGACAGATATTAGGAAAACTGAGTGAAATTTTGTGTCTTACTTTTTAGAGATATTTTTTGAAGATTTTTTGGCAGGTTCGATTTAAAAAAAAATTTCAACCTTTTTTGTAGCTTATTTATTTAACTTCTACGTAGTGAAGAAAACTATTGGGAAATTCTCTTTATGATGAGCACTATGTGAAAGTTATCAGAACAATAATACCCTGTTGTTTGTGAATTAATTGAAATTACCGGCGACTCCGTCGATTCGCATCGACTAAAACTCTGGGGCTCCGGGCAACTGTCGAGGCGAAATGAAGGCATAATGAAATACGGAGAAAGCTATTACGTTAGCAAGTCTGATATTTCCGTGTTTCATGAGATTTCTGTCATCTAAATTTTTCATACAGACAGAGCCAGGATAACCCGAGAACGTCGAAAGGTTTTCCGAATAATTTTTAGAAAATATTGTCTAATACAGGCTATATTATTACTTGGCAAACGATGGAGCACATTTTAAACATTTTGTAGAATAATTTTCTGTATACGTAAGATTATTATTCATTATATGATATATTTCTAGCTCTATCCCAGAAACGCATGAACCAATTTCAGTTTCTTTAAAACTGACTTTTGTGCCATGTAGAGAACATAAATAAGTAGTTTAGAAGTTTTTCAGAGTCAGTATGCTCATAAATTCTGAATAACAGTTTAACGCCATCACCATATAGTAAATAATACCACTATCTTTAATACAAATATTGAAAATAGTCGTCCAGGTACCGAACCTTGTGGTACATCTGACATAATTTAATAAATAATTTCGCATGATTTAGTCACAAAACTTTATCAATTTCAGTTGTATTTGAACGAGGCCCTAAAAGCGATACATGAGGACAAGGTTCGCTTGACAGGTTATACCGCTTGGGGCCTTCTGGACGATTTTGAATGGACTTCCGGATATACGTAAGAATGGTAATGTTTGTTAAATATTTATCTGATAACGTTGGTTCTTTTTTCAGTATTAAATTTGGTTTATATCATGTGGATTTCGACAGCCCAGAAAGGACAAGGACACCCAAAGAATCTGCCTCGTTCTTTAAAAAAGTTATAGAAACAAGAAGTTTAGTTGACCAATCTACAGGGTAAACTAAAGATGCATTATTTAGAATCCAACAAATTAAAAACTAAATTCATTGTTTGTGTTTTTCTGGAGATTTTGTAGTTCGTACCTAAATGTGTTAATTGACTATTATGTCACAGAAAACAGAAGGAACAATATACATATTTTTAATTTATTGTATTATTTTACCGCTTCATCCTGGTGAAGGCGTTAGAAGGTAGTTTGTTCATCTAAACTGGAAGTTTAAAACCTACCATAGATAGCACTATAAGTATGACAGCAACAAAATGCTTCACACAATTAGTAAAAACCGCATGAAAGCGTAATAGACGTAGAGCCAGACCCAATTCTCTGAATTTACTATGCCTGGTTTTTTGTCAGTTGATTACAGTAGTTGTGTACACAAACATACTTCGGTCAGTCAAGCGAAATCGAGAACAGGTGTCTCAGGTACGCCTTCAAAGGTGTCATAATAACGGAGGGAATAAAATTAATTTACTATGGCTGAAAATCGTTATGCACATTAGATATTGCATACAAATAACAGTTATGTCAGTCAGTCAGTTGAATGTGGGGACGGAGCTGGTCAGTCAGCTCCAATGTATGTACAAAAAATAAATAACGTGCAATTCATTTACTATACTTCAAAATCTCTGTGAAGGTATTAAACGCTATATTAATCATAAATAAAATGGTCAGTCAACCATCTTGTGGGACAACGCCCGTCAGTCAGCGAAATAAAAAAAAGAAACGCGCGCGCGATCGGTGTGGCAGGCGGCGGCTCGCCTTATTATTACTTAACGAACTATTAATTAACTTTATTTTAAAGTGTAATCGACAGCAATGTTAATAATATACATTTTGTAAATAATTAAATTTGTCCTAATTACATTGAATAGACAATAGACCATTAGGAAAGAAATATTGAAAATGTATGCACTTAAAAAATTATATTAGATAATCAATATGTACAATATATAAAAATTAAATGAAGTATGAAATTTATCTTTGACATCACGTAAATAAAATTAATGTGAATAAAAGTGTATACTTAAAGCGAGCAAATATACTCTACTAAGAACCGGAATCTCTGTATACAACTGCTAGGTTTCATTAACCTCCCCTTTCCTATTTAAGATGGAAAGATACTCCCCCCCCCCCCCCCCAACGAAGGTCCTCTACTCCAAAACAGAACGACTGTTCTGCTGAAAGCACTGCTCTCAGCAAAAGAGTCGTTATGTTTTTGAATAGAGGACTTTCGTTGGGGGGGTGTTAGGAGCCGGTCAACGCGTATTCATATTTCGTTCTTGTCTTCCCTGTCATATGGCTCTCAATCTTGAGCCTTGCCGCCGTTTCAACTAACATTAACCGTCGTTCGCCGTTCGCTTGAATCAAGTGAGCAATATACGCGTACCTGGCAGCGCATTTTAATTTTATTAAAATTCGTTTTCTTTCATAAAATAATTATTTAACAATAAATAATTTTAACATTCATCAATTGACAAATAATTATAACTAAACTTTGTCTTGTCTGGCTGCCAGCCAAAGTGAATTATTCGTTCGTTACCCTCAAGCGGTTCAGCTCATAGATTACTGATTCAGGTAAATAACATATCCAACTGCTGAGCCGAGGATTCGATTCATTTAATTTTGTCAGATCTTAGCATTTCTGATAAGAGCAAAATTGAAGAATTTAATTGGGAGGAATAGTTTGATTACAAAGAATTAAACATTGTAATAATAGTGTTGTAATAGTCTTTTTTATAATAATAATTTATGTTAAATGTAATATTTCAACTGCATAGATTTTCAATATTTTTTTCCTAATGGTCTCTTGTCTATTCAATGTAATTAGGACAAATTTAATTATTTACAAAATGTATATTATTAACATTGCTGTCAATTACACTTTAAAATAAAGTTAGTTAATATTTCGTTAAGTAATAATAAGGAAATAAGCGAGCCGCTGCCTGCCACACCGATCGCACGCGCGAAATTTTTTTTTATAATTTCGCTGACTGACGGGCGTTGTCCCACAAGATGGTTGACTGACCATTTTATTTATGATTAATATAGTGTTTAATACCTTCACAGAGATTTTGAAGTATAGTAAATGAATTGCACGTTATGTATTTTTTGTACATACATTGGGGCTGACTGACCAGCTCCGTCCCCACATTCAGCTGACTGACTGACATAACTGTCATTTGAATGCAATATCTAATGTGCATAACGATTTTCAGCCATAGTAAATTAATTTTATTACCTCCGTAATTATGACACCTTTGAAGGCGTACCTGAGACACCTGTTCTCGATTTCGCTTGACTGACCGAAGTATGTTTGTGTACACAACTACTGTAATCAACTGACAAAAAACCCGGCATAGTAAATTCAGAGAATTGATTTGGGTCTGGCTCTTAGACTATAATCTGTTAGGGGCTTGCACGTTCCTCAAATATTTATCAGAAGAATGCTTCCTAAAATAACTAAAATATTATTAAAAGGACCATGAGACAATCGCAAAAAGTAGTAAAAAATGAAATAAGAGTAAGAAAATAAGATGGGTAATTGATAAGGTTTGTGATTTATTCCAAATTTTAATGGTAAGTAGAAATATTCTTTAATTTCTTTTTGGAAATATTATATAGCTCACAGAAAGTAGCTTGACGGATGAAATGCGCAAAGAAAGAACAGAGATAGATATCTGTTAGAAAGAGTTGATTGGACTCCAAGTATCTCGAAGTACAATCTGAGGCAGAAGCATACGTTTCAAAATAGGGCTTGTTCATAATTCAGTCAAAACAGATATTTTTCCCTAAATTAAACTAGTTTCTACGCATCCAGTAACCAGCCACCAAGCTACTTTCTGTGAGCTGCAGCTAACAGTTTTTTTTTATTCTTGATGGAATCTGATTATATAAAAAGGAAGAACTAATAAGTAAAAGATCCCTGAAACGAAGTGGAGTGCTGAGGTACATGTAATAAATGAACATTTCGCATATTTCAGTTATGCACTACGCAGTGTGTCTTCGAATTTACCTAACCTTTCTTATTTCAGTTTTTGGGAGGAAAATTGTACTTCATAAGAAGTTTTACTTATTCTGGGAAGTCTTTAGACAGAGTTTCGAAATAAGTCGCAGGGTAGTTAAAAAATAAGGAACCGTGAAATTGTGCCAAGAGTAAAGTTAATATACGTTTTTGAGAGAAAATTAAAAATGTTACAGGAAAAGATGTTTCTAATATCAATGAAAATTCAGATATTAAATTTTAATGAAATAAAAAGGAATTAGTAGGGTCAAAAACAAATAAGGAAGGAAAATCGCGCCATATACCCTAAAGAAGAAACACCAAGCAGCTACGGACACGTGTTTCGGAATTATTGTTTCTCATCAGCGTAGCGTAGCATCAAAAGGATCTGGAAAAGATATTGTTCCTCTTTATTTTTTCCAGATCTTTTTTGATGCTACGCTACGCTGATGAGGAACAATAATTCCGAAACACGTGTCCGTAGCTATTTGGTGTTTCTTCTTTAGGGTATATGGCGCGATTTTCCTTCCTTATTAAATTTTAACGTTGGATCTCAATTTGTATAATTTTATCTTAACTCTGATTAAAGTAATTAGGTGCGTTAAAATTCAACCAAAGTGCATAATGTATTGAATAGCATGATAACAAAACAAACAGAAAAAAATTACTGTGTTGTCCCCCCCCTATTGCTACATATTTTTTAATCTGTTTTCTAAATTTATCATACATTTATATCGGCTATTGCTTCTATTGTTAGCTATTGCTTCTTTTAAGAGGTTTACGTTATGTGGAACATGTCCATAAAATGTTTGCTTTAGGGTGTCACCATAAAAAAATTCAAATGGGATAATATCAGAGATGCGTGCAGACTATCTTTTAGGGCCAAACTGCCGAATCCATATATTATGAAAATGATCTAACCAGTTTATAATCAGAATTGTACTCATTTCCATTTTATTCCAAGAATGTTTTTCATAGAAAGGTGTAATGTGATTCCTTCTATTTAGATTACAGGCAAACCTCTTGTAAGCATTTTGAAATACTTGTATCCGTTGGGCATCATATACTACTAGAAGTAGTCAAATAATCAAATAGAGATAAAATTAGATACTTAGCTAGTTTTAACTTTACTGGTGCTAATGACACATTTAAGCTTATGTAGGAATTTTAGCCTTGCGTATGCAAGTTTTGTAACTATTATAAAATAGGTATTAAAGATTAAATTTAACAATTTCTTCTCTAAATTTATTTTTTCACACTGCTTTAACAGTAATCTTTGAAGGATTTAGACATATGGTGCTATTATTCGGCCATTTACTTGTATTTACTAGGCCAACTAATTTTTGTAACTCTTATAAAATATTAAAGAATAAATTTAACAATTTCTTCTCTACATTTAGTTTTTCACACTACTTTAACAGTAATCTTTGAACGATTTAGACATATGGTGCTATTATTTGGCCATTTACTTGTATTTACTAGACCAACAATTTAACCGCCAATTGGTTAAGTGCAAAAGACCAGTAGAATTGCTGATCGCCTACATAGCAATGAACTTGTGAGTTGATTGAACGACTAATCTAACAAAATCAAATTAAATTTCACAAATAGCTAATTTAAAATTCAAAATTTAAAATGTCTGTTTGTACGACACTTGATTTTATTGTGGATGTATGTTGATTTTTGTTGAGTTACAATTTTATGAAAAAGAACACTACTGTGCAGTATTCTTCTGTATTCTATATTCAGTTAACAAATATCTTTCAAATGGTTCGTAACATGATCTTGTTTCCCTAAACCACAGATTAATCTAATACAAGAATTCCGAATTAACCGAAGATGTTGCGTGCCAGTTTTAATAAGAGCTGGGCTATACACAGTATCAGCAAAATTGAAATGGGATAGTACTAATGAATCACTTAAGAGAATTTTACATTTTTCATTAAGGATTCTCCTATTATTGTAAATTAATTTTAAGTTTCAAAATGCTCTTTTCGTGAACATTGTGACATGCCGTGAAAACCTGGAACAATTGTCTATTGTTAAACCCAAATTTTTTTCATGGTTTGAATGTGATAGTATTTGGTTATTTACTTGTATATTAATTAAGCTTGAACAGTTGAATACCTCTTGGGCGCGGCTTCTCTTCCGTAAAAAAATACTTTAGATTTAGAAGGATTTATTTGAAGACAAAATTTAGCCGAATCAAGGTCGTT
This sequence comes from Rutpela maculata, assembly GCA_936432065.2. Taxonomy (NCBI): domain Eukaryota; kingdom Metazoa; phylum Arthropoda; class Insecta; order Coleoptera; family Cerambycidae; genus Rutpela; species Rutpela maculata. Next base: position 346,508,083 of record OW386285.2, read on the forward strand.
GTTTAAATGTATGCATGCCAATTGTAAATCACTTTCGGGGAAGTGACATATATATTTGTGTATCGTCCGCATAAAAACAAAACAAAATTCAAATGCGTATGAAGTAAACATTGAAGGACCCAAAATGGCACCTTGCGGGACTCCATTTTCAACTGTTGCGAATTCAGACTTTAATCTTCCTAACAGATTGAAAACGTTGTGCAAAATAATTCTTGATTAGAAAATTGTCTTGTTCAGTGAATCCAATACATATAGTGAAAGATTAAAAGGTAAGTGATGCTTTATCCTATCAAATGCTTTAGAGTAGCCGAGTAATATAAGCAAGCACAAATTATTTGGATCTATACCAATGAAATGAATATCATCAGTTATATTAAGGAGCGCAGTTGTGCAGCTATGGCCAGATCTAAAGACAGAATGATACGGAGGTAAAATTTTAAATCCATGAAGATGTACTCATATTTGATTATTAAAAATTTTTTCAAAAACTTTTGAGAGACAACAGGGAGTATTGACAGGACGTAAATATTTTAGATCTTCTGGATTAGTAACCTTAGGTAGAGGGATTATTCGAGATTTTTTTCTAAGAGGCAGGGTAAACTCCTTTCTCGACGACAAAGTTAAAAATATGACATATATATATATATATATATATATATATATATATATATATATATATATATATATATATATATATATATATATATATATATATATATATATATATATATATATATATATATATATATCAGAATATAAGGACAGACTCATAATAACATACATATTCTGATTTTGTCAACCTCTACGGATTTGGATTTAAAAGATAAAATATAGTTTCATTTATTTCAATTTAACTGGTTTTTTAAATAAGAAGTCCGCTATATTTTCCTTAGTATTATTTGCGTAATGGTTTAATATATCAGCGTCTAAGTCTATAACTCTATTTGATAAGATTATAAAATATTTGTTGATTGACTTTACATTACTTTAGTTACTCTAGTTTGGAATAGAGCGATTTTTCTGTTTGGTATGAATGTCCAAATCGTTGAAATGTTTCCAAACCCAAACACATTTTTATTGCCTTTGATATTATTTAAGTTAAACTCCAGTGATTCCTTTTTCCCGCTTTATTGAATAATCAGTTGGATTTTCAGATTTTTATAATAATGTCAATCGCATTCTAGCTTGGGTCTCTTGAATTTTACAAGGACTTTTTCCCTAACTGACATCATGACTCTGATATTTTCAGTTAACCACGAGGATCTCTTCTTACGAATCATAACAGTTCTAATAGGTACATAGAGGTTGAACAAATTAAGCAAAAAATAATTGAAATAGTCAACTTTATCAATATCAGTAAAATGAAATATCTGATCTAAATTTGTATTTTCTAGATCATTAGTAAAACTGCTGCCCTAGGAATCACTACATTCACATCCAGATTTGCTACAAAAGTCTCTCACAACGAAAAAATTTTGTATGTGGAAATAATTGTTTATGAAACTTTAATGATATAATATTTGAAATCGTCTGCCCCAAAAACACATAAGACGATATCCAACATCGGCAGGGGGTGGGGGCAATGATAGGGGGGTGGTAGTGGGGATGGATGAAGTAGAAAAAATATTTTGAGACCTTCGGTTCTTGTACACACACTAAATCACAATTGTTTTCACCCCTTTTTATAATGGGGTAGTGGTAGTAATAGGGAGCTTCTCTTGTCTAAATACTAATTTTATAGACTCTTACTTGCTTGATTTTCCTATTTACCCCCATCTACCCCAATTTACTCCCCAACTTTCAATGGAGTAAGATGAAAATATAATCTAGTTTTAGATCTCTTTCAAATACATACGTGTACCGAGTTTCAAGTCGATATCTTAAACGGTTCCAGAGTAATCGTGCGCACAATAAAAGTTACAGGTAGTCAGACAGACGGACCGACAGACAGAACGACAAACAGAATGACAAACAGAAATTTTCTTATGCTCAAACTTAAAATCTCGACGTTTTATGAGATTCTAGGTCTATTTGAACAATAAAAAATTTTAGATATTTTTTTGTCGTTACTATACTTCCACTGGATGTGGAAATAAAACTGACATAATCAAAATATCTATAGTCTCGAAATGTATATTGAAAAGGTTCATACTTTTATTTCCCCCTACCCAAAGTACGGAATACAAGGCAATGATCCTTAAGTTTTTTATTATTATGTGTATTACTTCCACATCAAGTGGAAGTATAGTAACGCAAAAAAAAGTTTTGAAAATTTTTATTGTTTAAATAGGCTTAGAATATCATGAAACTTCGAGATTTTAAGTTTGAGCAAGAAAATTTCTGGCTGTCGGCCTGTCTGTAACTTTTTTGTGCGCACGTTTACTCTGGAACCGTTTAAGATATTGACTTGAAATTTGGTACACATATGTATTTTAACGAGATCTGGAACTAGATTGTTTGATTTTAATTCATTGAAGGGTTGGGGGATACATTTTGGTAAATGGGGGTAAATAGGTAAATCAAGCAATACGAGTCCGTAAAATTGGTATTAAGTATATATAAAAAAGAAGTTAAGGTCTCAAAAAACTTTTTGGCATTAACCACCCCCAATACTACCCCCATTATTAAAGGGGGTGAAAAAAATAAAATTGTAATTTAACGTGTATACAAGAACCTAAGGCCTCAAAATTTTTTTTTACTTCATCCACCTCACTACCGATGAGGAATATTGTTTTATAGGTTTTTGGGGTAGACGATTTCAAATATTATGTTATTAAAGTTCCATAAACAATAATTTCCACATAGTGAAGTGCAAATATAGTACCAAAATTTTTTTCGTTGCGAGAGACTTGGATCAAAAACTAGGTGTGGAATGTTAAGATTTATAAACACCCGACAAGTTGCATTGTAATTCGAGTCCTATGAACAAACGGATATCAGCGTGCCTGCCTTTCAAGACTATTTTAGCAGGTTGCTAAATTGACACCAATGTTTCAAAAATAAATGAGGAGATAGCGTCAGAGACGCGTCATCGAGTGTGTGTTTAGCTTCTACGATTTCAAATTAGAATACCATGCAACCTATACGGTGTTCATAAATCTTCTATTATTTTCTTGATTCTATAATAAGTGGGTTACCTCAAGTACTATGGATGCGCAGTGGGTTTCCTAGAGTACTATGGATGTGCAGTAGGTTTCTCCGAGTATTATGGATGCGCAGTTGCTTTCTTCGAATACTATGAATACGAAGTAGGTTTTCCCAAGTATTATGGATGCGCATTAGATTACCTCGAGTAATATGGATGCTCAGTAGGTTTCCTCGAGTATTTTAGATGCGCAGTGGCTTTTCTCAAGTATTATAGATGCGCAGTAGGTTACCTCAAGTAGTATGAATGCGAAGTGAGTTTCCTCGAGTAAACTGGATGTGCAGTAGGTTAAATATAATGGATGCGCAGTGGCTTTCCTTGAGTATAATGGATGATCAGTAAGATTCCGCAAGTATTATGGATGCGCAGTAGGTTATCTCAAGTAGCATGGATGCTCAGTGGGTTTTCTCATGTGATACAGATGCGTAGTGGGTTACTTCATGCAGTATGAATGCGCAGTAGCTTCACTCGAGTAAATTGGATACACAGTGAGTTACTGCGAGCAGTATCAATGAACAGTAGGTTTCCTCTTAGAAAATGCTTGAAACAGAAGCTTTACTTCAATCGTGTAGTCCACGGCACACAATGATTTTCCTTCCACATCCAGTGGAAGTATAGTAACGACAAAAAAAATTTGAAAATTTTTATTGTTCAAATCGCCCTAGAATGTCATGAAACGTCGAGATTTTAAGTTTGAGAGAAAAAAATTTTGCCTGTCGGTCTGTCTATAACTTTTTTGTGCGCACGATTACTCTGGAATCGTTTACGATATTGACTTGAAATTTGGTACACTTATGTATTTTAACGTGATCTGAAACTAGATTATATTTTTATATTCCGTTGAAGGGTTGAGGGGTAAATTAGTAAAGTCCATAAAATTGGTATTTAGTGTATGCAAGAGAAAAAAAAAATTAGCAAAAATTTAGATTTGTTACCGATGGTCGAGCCCTCTAATATTAAACAGGTCATCAAGTTTAAAACATATCAACTCAATAAAGGCGTAATTTTATTGCTAGTAGTACAAAAATAACTCAAAGGCTTGTCTTGACATTCACTTCTAGTTATCTAACATTTTACAATGCGCTTTATGATTTAGATTACAAAATATTTATAAGGTTTTAATCACTTTAATGATTTCTATTTGATATTGAATTAAAAACTAGATATTCAAACCATAAAGAAGTAAATTTTTATTGTGCATCAAATGTCGTAAAAGTTATTACTCAGCTTGTTTGGTAACTTTTGTAAACTGTTTTGAACAATACCTAATTTTAAGTTAGTGACAAAAACAATGCGTTATAACAGGCAATAAGAATGTATAAAACATTTTTAGTAACTGACCTATTTCTAGTGTTATTGTTAAGGTAAGAGTATTTTTTTTTATTAGTTTTATAAAGATTAAAATTTAGTTTGAGGCCTCCCAATGCCTCATATACATTATTTTTGTCGAGTAAAGTTGCTGCTTACCTTTATAAAATGCTAATAGCTGTAGATAAAGAACATATATGTTTTAGATATTCCAAGTCGTAATCTGAAAATAATTAAAGAAAAGTGATAAAATTTCAAATATTTTCAATGTAATTTTAAAAATGGAAATATATTCGTAAATACTTTTGTAGTTTTGAATAAGTTGTATAAATAAGAGTATTAAGCTCGCTTTATGCTGTCATAAATTCCACCACTACTAAAATATCCAAATCAATTTTTTAACTCTGACACAATTTCAATACTTCTTTAAAATATCATTTTTATTTATTTGGTCTTCTTAGAAACTCCTGAACAGGGTTTTCACAAATGATCGTAAGATATGTGACCATCAAATGTAGACCGTTGGTACTTTAGAATAAAAAAAGTACCTATATATTCCAATGCAGTTCTACCTATATGTCAGATAAAAGCCGCTGCCTGGGGAATCACTACTTCCACATCCAGATTTTCTATCCAAGTCTCTCACAATGAAAAAAATTTTGTACGTTTAAATAATTGTTTATGGAACTTTAATAATATAATATTTAAAATCGTCCAACCCCAAAAACCCATAAAACGATATGCCACATCGGTAGTGGGGGTAGATGAACTAAAAAAAATTTGAGGCCTTTGGTACTTGTACATACACTAAATAAGAATTTTATTTTCTACACCCCGTTAGTAGTGGGGTGGAGGTGGTAATGAGGGTGGCTAATGCCAAAAATTTTCTCTCTCTCTCCCTCTTATATATATATACCAAATACCAATTTTATAGACTTTTACTTGTTTGATTTACCTGTTTATCCTCATTTACCCCAATTTACCCCAACCCTTCAACGGAATACGATCAAAATAATCTAATTCCAGATCTCGTTAAGATACATACCTGTACCAAACTTCAGGTCAATATCTTGAACGGTTCTAGAGTAATCGTGCCCACAAAAAAGTTACAGACAGATTTATTTTCTCAAACTTCAAATCTCATGGCATTCTAAGCCTATTTGAGGAATAAAAATATTCAATTTTTTTTGCGTTACTCCACTTCCACTGAATGTGGAAGTAATAATTTAATATTTATTTAGTTCATTAAATTTTATACTATAAATAAATTCTATCTATAAATTCTATACTTCCACTGGATGTGGAAGTATAGTAACGCAAAAAAATACGGGAAATTTGTATTATTCAAATAGGCTGAGAATATCATGAATCGTCGAGTTTTTAAATCTGAGCAAAAAAAAATTCTTTCTCGTTCTGTCTGTAACTTTTTTTGCGCGCACGATTACTCTGGAACCGTTTGAGATATTGAATTGAAATTTGGTACACGTATGCATTTTAACGAGGTCTGGAATTAGATTATATTTTGATCTCATTCCGTTGATATATTGGGGGACGTGAGCCGTCGTAAGACAGACTAGTTTTATTCTATTGATGACTCGTCGTTGCGATAGTAATCTTGCTCGGTACGAGAGGAACAGCAGGCGGACATTTGGTTCACGCACTCGCTCGAGCGGGCGGTGGTGCGAAGCTGCCATCCGTGGAATTATACTTGAACGCCTCTAAAACCGTATCCTTTCTAGCCGAAGGTTGGTATAAACAGGTAAATCAAGCAAGTAAGAGTCCATAAAATTGGTATTTAGTGTATATAAAATTTTTAAAAATTCTTAGCCACCCTCATTACCGCCCTTATCACATTATTAAAGGGAGGGAGATAATATTGTGATTTAGTGTGTATAAGAACCAAGGGCATCCACATTTTTTTTACTTCCCACTCCCACTACCACCTACCCCTCAAGCCCACCCACGCTACCGATGTGTCATATCAGGGGTCGCAGATTTCAATTATTATAATATTATAGCTCCATAAACAATTATTTCCACATAGTGAAGTGCAAATATATTATACAGTAGTGGCAGCCTAATTTCTTGGGTCGATCCCCATAATAAGATAGAGTGAAATATAAAGAGGAAAATAATGTACTCGAAAGAGACCGATATTATAACAACGATGCCAGCACTTGTGCATGTTAAGAGTTCCGCCCTCTATCCCCTCTTATTGTCCCTCCTACAGCTTGAGACCTTTATGATGAAAACAGCAGTTTCCTAAAAATTGTTTAGTACATTTCAAGATGCGTTGGTATGTACTACTCTTGTCAAAAATGATGTTACGCGTATTGGAGTTTGCTGGAGGGTAGTTATTTGATACATTTTTTAATGCTCAAATAACTAAAATACTGTTTTATTTTTGCACATTTTTAGCCATGTGGCGTGAAAATTAAACTAGCATTCCGTAGGTACATAAATAAAATAAATAAAAATTCTTTAAATAAATAAGTACATAATAAATAAATAAAATAATAATACTATGAAAAATAAAAAGTAACTCTTTTAAAAATTAACGAATTATTGGTTCAAAAACATCGCCTTCTTGTGCTAGACAATATCCCAAACGATCATAGAATTCCGTCCTGACGTTTGTTAACATATCTGGTGTCACACTTTGTGCGGCAGTAACAATTTTCACGTAACTCATCAAGGTTACGCGCTCTATGATGTTCGTGTCCATACATTTTTGTTTTCATGTACCCCCATAAAAAAAAATCACTGGGCGTTAGGTCAGGAGACCTTGCTGGCCACTTAATTGTGCTTGTCCCACTTATAACGCGATCGTGAAATGTAGTGTCTAGGAATCTACGTATCACTATCGCGTTATGAGCAGGACAACCATCCTGCTGGTACCAAATCTCTTCGAGGTCAATGCCCAAAGTTCGAACGGCCGGAACAATTTGTTCACGTAACAAATGTAAATATTTTTGTGCTGTAAGGTTGCCGTCGATAAAGAAGGGGCCAACTATTGAATTACCTAAAATTCCAGTCCACACATTGACTTTCTGTGGGTACTGAGTTCGGTGTGGCATACTTAAATATTTATTTTTCCGGGACCAATATCTAGTAATGGATGAATTGTGACGACCGTGCAGCGAAAATGAACTTTCGTCAGTAAATAAAATATTTTTAATGAAAGTTTCATTTTCGTTCGCCTTTTCCATCATGGTCTCACAGAATACCATACGTCGTATAAAGTCATCGGGAAAAATTTCTTGTGTGACGGCAACTTTATAAGAATGATATTTGTTACGTTTTAAAATTGCCCGAACCGTACGGTCAGGTACATCGAGCTCGGCAGAGATTTGCCTGCTGGAACAGGGGGCATGTGCCTCCGCAAAACTACATACATTTATTTCCCTCTGTTCCCGTTCGTCACTCATCTGTCTGCCATCATTGTCACCACCTTCATTATTACATTTTCTGCAAGATTTTACACATCCAGACGATTCAAACTTATGAACAATGTTCAAAACTGTTTGTTCCGTCGGAACGGGTCGATCCTCAAATGTAAAAACAAATCGGGCGACAACTTCTGCAGCCGTATAATTTCCAAAATACCATTTAATAATTTGCACTCGTTCTTCCGTTGTATAAATCGTCATTTTAAAAGAGTTACCTACGACTACGATAGTACTGTTTAACGCACACGCAATGGCTCAAATAAAATAAAAATCTGAAAGCTACTTGTCTTTCTGATTTTTCCCCTTTCCAGATCACAGAGATTTTAGGTGGGGATGTCTAAGCGAATACTCTGCAATGATGGGATAAAGTGGGGTAAAAAGAAAATGCGAAATCGGATGAAATTCAATTATTGATTAATACGGCTTTATTTGCAATTGGTTTCTTGTTAAAATAATTTAATTAATAGTAGCTCATAGAAACATCATGATTTGTTAAATTTATTTAGATTTATGCTGCGTATTTTAACATGGCGTAAAATAATTTACGTTCCCCAATCTCCCCCAATGTCAAATCTAGGCAGCTTTGTCGGCAACAGGTACGAGGCTCCTCCCACAGCCTACACGTGCGCACCTCCCGTTGGGATGTCTAAATTAAACAGGCAGGCAAATATGGGCGTGCCGTTTTTTTTTTATCCATAGTTCTCCCATGTCCTCAAAACATAATCTTTGTCTAATTATGAAGAAATGACAGAAACAGAATGAGTTGACGCAAATGTATCACAAAGAAAATTCAGTAAAAGAGGAAGGATTATCTTGACCACTAAAAGTAGCTAGAGAGAAAAGTGGCAACAGCGTAGGTTAAATCTCTTTCTTTTCAGCATATTATTTGTCCATTTCTCCTCTCTTCTACCTTACATTGGCATCGACTCAATATTTTAACATGCCACTACTGTACATTTTATTGCGTTGTGAGAGACTTTGATAGAAAAGCTGGATATTGAAGCAGTGATTCCTTGGCAGAAAATTTTTTAAAAAGGCAATGGAATAGGTAGTAAGTTATTAATTAAATAAAAAATAAATTTGAACAGGAGATGTATTTTATGGATATTTGCATAGACTTGTAGGAGTTTGAAAAGTCACGTTTGATTTTCACAGGGGCGGCTTAAGGGCCGGGCAACCCGGGCGACTGCCCGGGGCGCCGGCTCGGAGGGGCGCCAAACTGAGGGCAAAAATTCTTAATTTATCTTCAATATACCTTTTTCAATTTAATTATAGTTTTCGTTGGAAAATAATATAGAATCTATATCAGTTTAAATTGTAACAATGCAGAACAGTCGAATAACATTAAAACCGTCTAAATAATTCAAAAATGTAATGCAAATATGTTTGTTTAGCTATGAGAGACCTCACTTGCTCATACCTCAAACTTCCTGTTCTATCATTGACTTACATGGAGTTGATCATTAAAAATTTTGCATAATTGAAGACAGGTAACGTGCACTTTTCATTCAGAAAAAATTTAGAACATTCAGAAAATTTTTATACCAACATTGGTTATATGTATTTAATATCGTACATAATTTACAGTTTTTAAATAAATAAATGGCAATTTATTTTGTATGAAATATTACAACAATAAAAAGAAACCTTCCTCTAAATAAACTTGTGTTGGGGGTCCTCTCATTATAACAGCGTTCAGATGGTGTAGACAATAAAATTTATACTTATTACAAATTGATTATCATTGATAATAGGTTGTAAATGCACATTGATGTGTAAACATAAATTACTTGGGAATGGTTTATCGAAATGCAACAAGAGCATCTTTTTATTTCTAGTGATATGAAAATATTTTTTTACAAGAGTTTTTATAAATATGTAAAAATAAAAAAATTTAGAAGTAAAATATTGATAGCCACCCCCTAAAACTACCCCTTAAGCAGAGGGGAGGGTTTGACTGCCACTATGTAATTTATCTAAATTTAAAATATGACATATTTTAAAGCGATCGTAAGATATTGTCGAAAAATTGATATTTATAATCCCCCTTTAAAGGGGTATAATTTCCTTATTATCTCTTCAGAGTACCTTTATTTTTGAATGTACTACCAGCCACATAAATATCCAAAGACAATGGGGAACTTGCCCGTTTTTTTTTTATTTCATTAAAGTGTGTATTTATGTATAAAAACACGTCGCACCGAATATCAGCTCTTAAATCGCAGTACTTACTTTGCAATAAATAATTAAAGTTGAAATCCTCGCCACTCCTCACGAAAAGCACTGTGACGTCACCGGGTGAAAACAAGTCTCACGTGGTATTCAACAGATGGCGTACTTTAGCCATTCACCCTAATTAATAGACTGGGCGGCGGTTGGCTTTGAGACGTCCCCATATTCGGTCATAAGTCTTTTGTTTTTTATGTTAGAGAAAAAATAAAAAAAGCCTCGGAAAGCTCAACTAATTCTCTTTATATAAGCTGCCTACAAATTTTTCGAAAAAACCGATAATTATCGAGATATTCGAGGAAATGTAGGAAATTACAAGTTTCCCTATAGAGTGTGTGTGAGTCTTAAAAAAATAATTATTCTCAGAAACCTTCGTTTCGAAGGGCCGAGATTAACGGAGCGTCAAAGTAGTACATGATATTAAGTGAACATCGTAAATGAGATCGATTTCAGTTAATTACCGATTAATTACGGTGACAAAATGGAGAAATTTTACCGAAAAAAAAAAAAAAGTCCCAAATCCCGCCATCTCTAATTCCTTAATTTTTGTCGGAATTCAAAAAATAAAAAAAGGGACTTTAGCAAATTTAATTATCTTTAAATTAGCTAAAGTAGTGTTTTGGCGTAGGAACCAAGATTAAAAAGTTGCCAACTGTAGAAGCTCAAAATTTGCGATTTTTTGCCGTACGTGGCCGACATTTCTGTAGTTATCTCCGAAACGAAAAAAAAAAAAAAATCAAAAGTCTGGTGATGGCAAAAGATTCGTAGTGGAAAATACTCGTTTGGCTTTATTTTTATTTCGAGCTAACTCCCACCGTTTCGGAGATATCTGCGAAAAATAGCAAAAAACAGCTTACATTTTGAAGCCGAAAAAATTGCAAAAACATGCAATCTTGACACGTTCATATTTTTCGGAAAACACCATTGGGACGGCAGTACGATGTCGCGACGTAAAGAGGAAGTCTTCCAGATAAACCTGATCGTAAATTGCACGGCGAAATTCGAAAATTCGGCTCGGCACGAACGAATCAAAAGTGGCATTTTGTGACATTTCAGAATATTGAAGATATTTTTCCAACGAATTTTAGGTTAGGTTGTGTTCACTACTAGTTGTTTCTGACAAATGAGCATGCGAAAGCAGAATCGGTGTCGCTTAACGCCGTCATCCGACTTTCACCCTCTGACGTCACGTTTCAGGAGTGGGTAAAATCCAGCAGATTTTAATCGCTTATATTTCTGGAGGATTTTTTTTTAAATTTTTTGTTGTCTATGGGGTTTTTAATGATGTTAGTTTACGATTTTGAGTATTTTAATTCAATTTTATTTTTTGGGCAAGTTCCCCATTTTGGACCACCGTGTATACACGGTTATATTACTCCATGTGTTAACTTAAAAAGTAGAGTGTTCGCGTGGTCCGAAAGGATATCCTTGCACTTTAGTACGTAGCATGTCCGTAAAATTTCTGTGATTATCTCTGAGAGGGGCGCCAAAAAGTGCTCCCACCCGGGTGGAAAATTTACCTTGAGCCGCCCCTGGATTTTCAATTATTTATTCAAGTCAACAGAAAGATAAGTTCTTGATACAAAGTTAAATGGAATATGCCTTTTATATTAACACTGCATAGTTTCTTGGGAACAAAGTTATTATTATTATTAGTAAACTGGACGTGTATGAAAAGTAGGTATTTATATCAGTTTTTTATTTTTTAAATGGAAACGAGGAGATATTATTTTGTTTATTGAACAAAAAACAAGAATACATTGGTATTGATATTTTCTAAATTAATTTAACATGTCAGTCTTTGAAACAAGGGAATACACAAAGGCCTGGTTTTCTGGGCACACTGGGCAATAATACCTCATTTTCTTTTTTACTTTTTTTTTGTACATTGACAGCATATTTTTATTGCGTTTTTGCCCTTTTCAGTTAGAAGATTCGGTTCTAAATAATGAAATGATACTGTCGAAAAGATAACCTTCCTTTCCAATCATTGACTCATCTACTGATAAATTTTTTCCCGGGCTAAACACTTTTTTCCCATATTTTTTCTAGTACGGGACGAATTTTAAAGAACTTGTCGTTTTCGTCGACAGTGATGTGATCAATAAATCTGAGATTTTTCAAAATAATTTGAAAGCGATTTCTGGCCATTGTTTGCCCAAATATAGGATGGAAATACAAAGAATGGCGGCTCCACTGTTTAGCTAAAAGCGGAAAATTAACAGTACCCAACAAACAGCACAAACCAATAAATTTTCACATTTCTTCAATAGAAATATCTTTCCACTTATTGTCTCTACTTGACCTTGTATTTTTAGAAGCATATACCGTATTTGCCCTTTTATTAGTCTCCTCCCTAATTTTCTGTAAAATATCTTTATCAAAGAAACGCATAAAGTAATCCATTGGTTCTGCATTTTGTGGAAGATCGATAGTAATTTCTTCAGCCACATCAAATGGAAATTTTGTTTGTTCTTCTTCAGAATCGGTCCAATCGAAATCACTACCAGCATCATTATCGGTTGTCATATCGCTGGGAGCAGATGGCTCAATAACTGGCAAATCTTGAATCGAGTCATCCACTAAACTACCAACAGAATCAGAACTAGAGCTATATTCCCATCAGAATTGAAAGTGCGATCATTCACATTATCATGATGATGATGATTTGCCAGTTATTGAGCCATTTGCTATCAGCGATATGACAAACGATAATGTTGCTGATAGTGATTCCGATTGGACCGATTCTGAAGAAGAACCAACAGAATTTCCATTTGATGGTGCTGAAAAAATTACTATCGATCTTCCACAAAATGCATAAACAATAGATTACTTTATGCTTTTCTTCGATTAAGATATTTTACAGAAAATTACGGAGGAGAAAATACGGCTTAATAAAATAATAGGCACTGCGATATACGAAGAATGATGAACTGATGCCGCCAGCGCAATGTTATTCGCAATATTATACGCGTTGCAAAATTGTGCGAGACATACCCTAGATAATAATCTAATTTTTAATTCTAAACTATAGCCCGTATAGTAGTAATATTTTCAATTAAATCTTGTGGCCCAAAGCAAATTGATGCCTATAGAAACTCCATATGAAGCCGTCCAGTTAACTGGACGTGGGCTAGTTAAAGAATACATTGTCCAGTGTACTGGACGATGACACTTAAAGTGTTAATGAAAGTCTCACAACTTTTAATAGGCAATTACTTTCGAAATTTAGCGTAGTTTCATTTATAGACCAAGTCTACAAGAATAGATCGTTAGTATACAATATAACCACTTACGTACAAGATTTTGTTTTAAATATAAAACAATAAATTATATTTATAGAAATTTTTCAGTACACAAACAAATTATAAGCTAAACCAATAAAACTGTATGACAGGATATATTGACAAATAGTCATCAAGATAAAAACTATTTGTTAGAATTTATTTATTATATCTGATTTAAAATAAATCAATAACCATCAATTTCACGTACTTAATATCTAACAAAAAATAATCAAAGTTATGAATCAATAAAATATGTACAAAAACAGTAATAAAATGTATCCAATTACAAATATTGAATCTTCGTTGCATAGATAACCAATAAAATCATCTGCCAGTATGAAGATAATGAATGAAAACTGTTACAAAATAACAAAAAATTCTACTACCTTTATTTATGGTGTATGGTGACAAATGTGTTAATATAGAAGATGATAAATAAATTTTAATACAGATTAGCAAAATAATTCAGCAGCTGTTCAAAATAATGGCATTAATTTGTTAAGCACCCACGTACTCTTCGCTTCATATTCTGGAAACGTTTTGCAGCTAATCAAGATTTATATTTCTTTTTGTTGTACTGTGTGTTGAAATTCATCGATATTATGTAGTCAGTTTTAAATTTCCTCAATTGTTCAAGTAAGAAATTATGTGGGTGGCGTCAAATCTTGTGATCATACAGGCCACAGTCTCTTATCGTAAAATTCCCGGAAGAATTACTCTGTAGCTTTTGCAGTATGGCAGTAGCCCCGTTTTGCTGCAAGTAATCAATCTATATATTTAAAACACAAGCCGTTTTCATTTCTGGCTTCGCCAGCGGCTCGTACTGGACCAACTTTGACGATTCTTTTTTAAAATAAATCCCTTTATCCAGAGATGCGCCATCACTAATTTTTATTTTCTTAAATTATTATTTTCAAACATAGAAACGAAATGGAAGTAGAAATAAATAGATGAACATCAGCATTCGAACTGTATAAAATTGAAGAAAACGGACAATTTTAAAAATAGTGCTAAGCATTTATTATGCAAAGAAATTTTAAACTTCTTAAAATTTTGTCAACAAAAATATTCTGTGTTAATTAATGTTAAGTTAGTAAATGATGTGAACATTGTCCAAAATTATTGAAGAAATTCAGCGGAATCTAGCCATCAAACTCAGCCAACAAAAATAATAGGCCGTCGTTAAGAAACACATTTTACAATTAATATAAGCAATTCAAGTAACAATGTCAACAAGGAAGGACTATCCTTAGTGACATTAAATATTCAATCTATTCGACATAAAACTGACGAACTGTATGTATTTCTAGACAGTTTAAGTTACCCCAGCATATTTTTAATAACTGAACATTGATTAAAAGAAAATGAATCTTTACATATTCCTAGTTATTCACTTATTTCTAGATATGATACAAAATATTCAATACATGGCGGAACACTAACCCTTGTACATAACAGATTTATAAATATTTTGTCCTTTGCTAATGTTATGGAACATGATGACTTCTTGGTAGAAAAGCATTTTGAGATTTCTCTAATATTTATTGCTAATATTAATATGTATATTTTATGTATCTATAGACCGCCCTCTTCAAATGTGACTGCTTTCCTAGAAAGTTTAGAACGCTTATTATCTCAGTTATCATAGAATTCATCAATTGTACTGACAGGAGATCTCAGTATAAATTTTAATGATGGAGCCTCAACGAACACTCAGATGTTAATTAATTTATCCACCTCTTTCAATTTATTAATGCACGTAAATTCTCATACGCGCCTTTCTCAATTCTCGGCCACTACAATTGACTATTTCTGCACTAACTTAAATATAGAAGATGTTTCCTGTTCGGTTGTCACAGCAGGCTTGTCTGACCATGAGGCCATTCATGGCTTACTATAATCTAGATTTGAAAAGGTCAACTACTCTTCATAAATATGGACGGATTTATAGCAAGGCCAGTTATAATAGGTTTTATCAATATTGTCCAGAGATAAACTGGGATCACACAATAAGTTCTCAGAGCCATTTAATTTGTTTCTTATAACTATAATTGAAGCCTCAGCATTGCCTTCCATTTAAAGAAAATAAAAATAAAAAATACCAAACCATAGATTATTAGAGGATTTAAAACACCCGGAAAAAAAAAATTACGCTCCTTATATCATATACGAAAATATACAACCAATAAATCATTTCACGAGTACTTTAATAAATATCGAAATACCTACAGGAAAGTAATCAGAGTCGCGAAAGAATGTTATTATAAGGCGAGACTCACCAAGGCAGTTATCATGTCAAAGGAGAGCTGGGCCATCATTAATGACCTAAAAGGTAAAAACAGTCAAACTCCACCTCAATTTAAATTAGATCCTAACTTGACTAATAACTACTATTGTACCTACTATCGGAGAAAAATTAACAAACAATATTGTGGCACCAATTAACCCTCTAATTTATCTTAGTGATATTAGTGTTCCAACGAATTTATACTTATCACCTACAGATACAATAAAATTAAAAGAAATTATTTTAGAAATAAAAAATAAAAATCTTCTGGTGTAGACGATCTATCTATTAAAGTTTTTGAAAACAAGCCAAATATACATTAAATATTTTAGTTCATCTCATAAATCAATCCTTCTTGCCTAAAAACTTTCGTTGTCACTCCAATTTACAAAGATGGAAGTACTGATGAACCCTCAAATTTTCGACTAACTTCTTTAATTTTCTAAAATAATCGAAAAATTTGTTAAAAAAAGGATATTAGCTTTCTTAATTGTATATAAAATACTTAATAGTAACCAGTTTGGGTTGGAAACCAACAAAAGTACCAGCGAAGCTATTGTTGCTTTTTTGGAAGAGGTTCTTCATAAAAGAAATGAGGCTGAAGTTGCCGCGGCTGTATTTTGTGATTTATCGAAAGCATTCGATCATTTACCTGGATTCAGTCCTACCTTGAAGATCGCTTCCAAATGATAAAATCTTCAGGAAAATATTCTAATAAAGTTAAGATAAGCTGCGGAGTTCCACAAAGGTCTGCTCTCGACCCAGTTCTCTTTTTTTTATATATAAATGACTTGGCAACTATCAATATATCGGGAAATTTTACGCTTTTTGCTGATGACACCACCATTTTGTGGCATAATAAAAACTTGAGAATATTACATGAGAATATCTCCTCCGATATATCTGTAGTAAAGGAATTGTGCGATTCAAATCTTCTTACATTTAATATTCCTAAAACGAATGTAACAGCGTTCGGTTGCAACTTAGAAGAGCTTTACCTGGGAAGTCACATTCTAGAAAATAAAACTCATGCAAAGTTTCTTGGATTGTATATTGGCAATAAATTAAATTTTCAAGAAGATATAAGGAATCTAAATAATAAATTAGCCTCGGGATGTTATGCTATTCGGACAATTTCTATCGAACTGGGATGCTCTACTGCAAAAACAACATACTTTAGTAAATGAGTCACACCTAAGATATGATGTCCCATTTTGGGGATTGTGCAGTCAACAACTATTAAATGGGGTGCTCATTTTGCAAAGACGAGCTGTAAGATATATGCGTAAAGCGCGTTTTAGAGACCCTTGCAAACCTCTATTTGTTGCTCACCAGATATTAACTCTAGTTTATATTTTTATCCACGAAACGGTGTGCTTATTTCATAAAAAAACGAAATACTTTTGAACGTGCAGAAAATCGCCACATTACTCGCCAAATAATAGTATACCCATACCATCTACCAGTTTCACAAGAAATTCTCTAATTTACAATAGTAAGAAAATTGATAACTGTATCCCAGTAGCGTTGAAAAATCTCTTTTCTGATAAACTATTTAGGAAGGCCGTAAAAATTTTCTTAACTGATAAACCTTATTATACAGGATTACTATGACGATACATTTTAATGTATCTAGTTTACTTCCATATAGTTTATAAAATATACAACTTTTGTCGTATGTTTGTGATATTAGTATCTTTGTATTTTTTCTATTTTTGTTTTGTATTGTTTGTAAACCGACTAAACACATACTATCATTTGCCAATGAGAATAATTTCTTTCAACAATAAAATATCTCTCTCTCTCTCTCTATCGACTGTCGCGATGGCGGCGAGTATAGTTAACAGAGATGCTAGTCTGTGTATTAAATGTATAAAACCTCACAAAAATGAGTCTGAAAAAGTTCTTAAATGCTACGGTAATTGCAACAAGTTCCTGCATACACAGTGTAGTGTTTTTAAGCCTTCTGAACTTAAGTTTCTAGAGGGAAACCAAGAAAACATAAAGTGGGTATGTGATAGTTGCAAAAATAAAGTAAATGACGTGAATACTGAAATGGATTCAAAAATTAATAAATTAGAAACAATACTCCACGAGTGCATAAATCTTATCAAGCAGATTGAACTACAATCAACAAAAACACCTTCACTGGAAGAAAAAGTAAATAATATATTGTACCAACAAACTGAGCTGACAAATCTACCAAGGACAAGATCTCAAGCTATCGAGGATAAGAAGGAAAATAAAAAAGATAAAAAACAAGAGATAAGCAAGGCAATGACACCTACTAAATCGGAAGGAATTCCCTCGTCTAGTGAACAACAAAAAGTTATTAATGAAATAAAGCAAAAACTTATTCAGACCGTTAAACAGAATAAACAGTGTGACCATCTAAAAACCAGTTTATTAGAAAATACCTTTAGTGAAAAACACAATCAACAAGACACAACGTATAACATGAATATACAACCTGAATATAATGAAAATATGAAAAATCCAATGTGGGTAAAGCAGAAGATGGTTATTTGTCTCGCAGCTAAAACCTGATATCACTGAAGAGGATTTAACAGAATATTTAGCAAAAAAGAATATTGCAATAAAAGGATGTAAAAAAACTAAATATTAGAACGACTGACATTACAGCATTCAAAGTTGCTGTGACAGAAGAAGATATTGATAAGGGATACAATTCCACCTTGTGGCAAAAAAATGCTATTGTGCGCGAGTATGATCCCCAATGGAGAACAAATTTTCGGAAGCGAACCCCATTCAACCGGGAAAGGATGAGGTAAGATTGAACTCTGAAACCAACAATAAATTTTACATTTTTCATCTCAACATACAAGGTTTGAAATCAAAAATTGACGATCTAAATGTCTGCTTAGAAATAAACAACATGAAAAATGCGGATTGCTTTGCACTGACAGAACACTTTTTAAGAGAAGGTGAAGATAAATTTGTAAATATTGAAGGCTATAAAATAGCCACTTGTTTTACTAGAACTAACCATATCAGAGGAGGATCCTGTATCCTCATAAAAAAACAATATTGATTATCTTATTAGACATGATCTAGAACAAAAAAGTGTAGAATTCGATTGTGAATGCAGTAGTATTGAAATACCAGCCAAATCACTAATTATTATAAATATATATTGGTCGCCTAATGGTAGTATTGAAAATTTCTTTACAATCCTTGAAGAAATATTACAGTCGTGTAAATTAAAAAACAAAAAAATAATTTTAAGTGGGGATTTTAATATTAAACTACTCGATGTTGATAACAACAATGTAATTGAATTTAATAATATACTAAAATCTTTTTATCTGGTTCCTACTATTACGAAACCAACTCGTGTAACTAAAAATAGTGCCACCTTAATAGATAATATATTCACAAACATTTCAGAATACAATGCCTCTATTATAGACTTATCATTATCCGATCACTTTGCACAAGAAATGTCCTTCTCCATGGATGTTATATATGAGGAAAGTAACAGTCAATTTACAGAATACCGCAAAATAAGTGAGGAAAAACTAAAACTTATGACCGATGCTATGCTAACTGCCGACATCAACAATAAAATAAATAATATTAGTGACGTCAACTTAGCTTATAAGATATTTTATACTCAGTTCAGCTACATATTTAACCTTTACTGTCCAAAAAAAAAACACAAACAAAAAACCAAGAACAATAAAAAAACATGGATTACTGATGAGATCAAACAAAAATGTAAAATAAAAAGGGAAATGTTTGACAATAAAGTGGACAAGGACATTTACAAAGCATTCTGTCATGACTTAAAACAATCAGTCAAAAAAGAAAAAAGAGCATGCAATTCTAACTTCATTACCAATTCTACAAATTAAACCAAGGCTGCGTGGTCCGTTGTTAAGCAGGTTACTCAACCTAATGCCAAAACACAAAAATTTCAAATTAAAGATATTTCAGAAAACAATAACTGGAATGAAACTGAAACTCTTGATAATCTAAACAAATTTTTCATAAATATTTGCGATTCGTTCGAATTTAAAAATCAAAACGGCCAAAGATTTAAATTAAAAACCTGCCAAAAAATAGTTTTCTTCAAGCCAACCAATGAACTTGAAGTCATTGAAATAATAATGAATTTGAAAACTACAAATTATGTAGGACCCGATGATATCCCAGTCAATGTTTTAAAATATTGTGCATCCGTTTTAGCAGGACCACTGACTACTATAATAAATTTATGTTTTTCGAAGGGTAGTTTCCCTGACGCACTGAAAGATGCTTTTATAATATCTATTTATAAGAATGGATATAAAAATGAAATCGAAAATTATCGACCTATCGCCCTAATATCTAACATATCTAAAATAATAGAGAAAATTATTTATAATAGAATTATACACTTCTTGGAACAAGAAAGTATATTAACAAATGTACAAAATGGGTTTATAGAAGGTAGGTCAACAATAAGAGCTATATTTCAGTTCGTTGAGGAAATAATAAACTCCTAAATTCTGGTGAATATACTGCTGGTCTATTTTTGGATCTCTCTAAGGCATTCGATAGCATAGATCATTTAAAAATACTCTCGAAACTGGAGAGATATGGTTTTCAAGGGTCTAGTTATGGACTCTTAAAGTCATATCTCACCGACAGGAGACAGTGTATTCGGGTTCCAGATGAGTGCAGTGGAGGGTTCAAAAGAGAAGTCCCTCAGGGTAGCACGCTGGGTCCTTTAATTTTCTTATTATATATAAATGATTTACCTGATAATATTTTATATAAAGTGGTAATTTTTGCGGATGACAATACATTGTCTGTTAAAGGGAAAAATTTGATAGAATTGCGGGAAGAAATTATAAATGGCATGTCTTTAGTGAAAGCATATTACTCCCATAACAAACTAAAATTAAATATTAATAAAACAAAAATCATAAAATTTTCCGCACACAATGAAGATAACATTGAAATAATGGTTGGTAGAGAGAAACTTACTTCGTTCTCAGACACAAAGTTCTTGGGAGTTATAATAGACAAGAAACTCAACTGGAAGGCCCATATTAGTTATTTAATGCCGAAAATCAGTAGCTTCTGTTACGCACTAAGAGTGTTGTCTCAGTCAGTCGATGAATCCACAAGTTTATCTGCATACTATGCATACATCCATTCTATTCTACGATATGGAATAATTTTCTGGGGAAATTCTACAGACGCCCATAGAGTATTATTATTGCAAAAAAGATGACTGAGAAGTATCTATAATATTAAACCAACAGACACCTGCAAACACATCTTTAGTGAAAAGAGGATACTTACCTTCACCTGCATCTACATCCTAGAAAGTACTACTTATGTAAAAGAGCACTACACTATGTTTATAAAACATGAATATGCTCACGATTATGACACGCGTAATAGAGAAAAATTACGTTCTATAAAGACAAATTTAAGTTTAGTGCAGAAAAGTGTGGTCGGACAACTTATAAAAATCTACAACCAACTATATTAAAAGTTTAAAAAATGTTAAGTTAATGAAATCAAACTTAAAAGATCTGCTAATAAAAAAAGCTTACTATTCTTTGGACGAATATTACTTTGATACTTTTTAACCAAGTGCAATTTCTGTTATTATTTTCTTTAACGTGTTTTTAAATTTATGTTTGTTAACTCGTTTTATATGCACATACGTATTTGTTTGTCAATTTATGTTTTGTTAGTTTGTTTTTATATATACCAACTAAATGTTTCTATAACTAGTCTATATACAAGACTATATTCTACTGTATTTTTTCTTTTTTGACTCGTTCTACACTGCAAGGTATCATTGAATAAAGATGTTTTATTATTATTATTATTATTATAACGTGGTACCGATGGCCCCTACCACATCAAACTGCGGATGTAGAGGCCGCAGTTGACCAAAGAGATTCGAATAAATCAGTCAGAGTTTTCATAATGGAACGACATGTTATTCTTATTTTAGGTGACGACAATTGTTTATTTGTTAGTTTGTTTATTTTTTAATATTATGAAGGTGTTTTGTTATTTGTGACACATCATATACACAGCCCATTAACAATTTAATTGAATTTGAAAATTTGTTGTACTTATATGGTGCTTACGTTGGCCATGTTGAATTAAATTGCATTGCATTAGTCAATTATTTTCTAATTATTTATTTAGGGTAGGTATATAGAAACGATAACAACGAAGAAAGTTTTGACTAGAGTTCGGAAAATATTATTTGTAGCTAATTATAATCGTGAAAAAATCACTTTCCGAAATGTCCCCATTTCATCACGTTTCATATTATGCAGATACGAAAATTAAGTTTTTCCATTCCGTTGGTAGGTACTTAGTCTATTAGTCTATTTGATGGATAAAAATAATATTTAAGAGGTAGTTCACGCTATTGCCAAGAGACCTGACAACACTTAATACAAAATATGCAGTTTCGATACTTTAAAAAAAGAAAACGACAGGAAAATAATATCTGGATTGTGGTTGACAAGGAAGAAAAAAAATATACAAATTGATCACTGAAAGGAATAAAATAATTCATGAATAGAAGATGTCAAATAGTTGTCAAATAGAAGGGGAGACTTTTTGCAAATAATTTTACAAATTCTTTATATTCCTCGCTTACCGAAGAGAAGTATTGTAATCGTGAAAAAGTCACTATTCCAGATTACTTAGTATTTTCACATTTAAGATTTAGATTATGAAAATTTAGGTATATCAATTCAGTAAAAAATATTTTGAGGTTTTTGGTTCTTGCACACACACTAAATCACATTTTTGTTCATCCCCTTTAATAATGGTGAGGGGGTGGTAATGGGGGTGGCTAATGTCAAAAAAATTTTTGAGACCTTAGCTTCTCCTGTATATACTATATACTAATTTTATGGGCTCATCTGCTTGATTTACATATTTACCCCCCATTTACCCCTATTTACCCCCTAACCCTTCGACGGAAAATATAATCTAGTTCCAGATCCCGTTAAAGTACATACGTGTACCGAATTTCAAGTCAATATCTTAAACGGTTCCAGAGTAATCGTACGCACAAAAAAAAGGTTACAAGCAGATTGACAGACCGACAGACATACGGAAATTTTGTTTTGCTCAAATTTAAAATCTGGACGTTTCATGACATTCTAAGAATATTTGATCAATAAAGATTTTTAAAATTTTTTTTGTTGTTACTATATTTCCACTGGATGTAGTAAAATCGGTCACGTCCGGCCGCAGTCGTGAGTCCGGTCCAGGTTGGCCTAGTGAATGGCCCGCTTTAGAGAGATAATATAGTCTTTTTATTAACGTTGTTATTTCTGTTGTTTTTATATGTTTTATCTTTGAACAGCAGTATACGAAAGTTGAACGTGAAGGTAACATCAGTTTTATACAGAATCGGAAAGTCCTGCGTTTGACATTGCGCTATTAACCGACCGCCCACAATAAAGACGTCTACCAGTACTCTAGCAGAGGCAAACAATGACACACCCCTATTGCCTGCTTCGGTCTCGCTTGCTCTTATTGCTGTACCAAATCAAACACTTTCCGATACTGTACTATATCCAGTGTAAGCAAACAAAATTTAACAACGCAAATTTTAATTTCTAAACGAGATATTCTCATCATGTCTTGTTTCATTAACAATTGCAAAAATATTACTTTCTTAAACTGTTGTATAACCTTTCATTGATAAGAGTACATTTTATATAACTTTACATATATGTAACTTAAACAACAATCAATCGAAATTAAATTTTTAACGTCCGACTGATAAGACAGCTAATTTATACATGTAAAATTAACAAAACGTTCACCATAGACATCATTTATATTTTACCATAAATGCTTCGTCTTAGGGGATAACTGTGCCCCTCCAGAATTAAACGATTTTTTCCATCATCTGGAGAATTTTTTAAATCGTTCTTTTTTAACGTATCAATATTTTTCGGTTTGTGGTGTTTTCAAAATTGAAATCTTTAACAAGAACTCTGACTTTCTTGTTTAAATTATCAATATTAAAACAGTACTAATAATAGTACATACTGTATTTCTAATCTAGGGTGAGATGTGACGAAATAAGCAATTTACCATTCCCAGAATCGTTTAAATTTGGTACCGCGACATCTGCCTATCAAATCGAAGGAGGGTGGAATGCATCAGGGAAAGGGCTGAGTTATTTTGATTTTTCTACCCACAACAACCCTCAGATATACCCAGAAGGCGTTAATGGCAACATCGCTTGCGACTCCTACAACAAATATCGAGAAGATATTCAGATGCTGAAGAATTTGAAAGCGGACTATTATAGATTTTCCATTGCCTGGACAAGAATTCTTCCTACTGGATTCTTGAATAAAATAAACCAAGATGGTGTGGATTACTACAACAATTTGATCAATGGCCTATTAGCGGAAGGAATCGAACCATGGGTAAGATTAGCTTTAATTCCGTTATCAGACAATATTTATGTATTTTTCAACGTTTACGTACATAATACAATTAGTAGGGTAGAAAATGTAGACACACCGGACAAAACCACCAAATTTTTTCCAGGTAATAGTTAGGTACGTTGCTTTCAATTTTTGATAGGAACCAACTCCTCCGTCGGCCATTTTGGATTTTATAGCGGCCATTTGAAGTATAGGTATAATATTATCAATTTCTCGGCTTCTAAATCACTTAGGACCACAAAATTGGTGTCCAAGTATACATATTTGGGGTCAGGCAATACAACTACACGATTTTTAAATGTATCATACTATATATTTATTCACTAATATATGTACCAATTACAAACTATTCACCGATGAACTGTTTTGTCCGGTGTGTCCACATTTTCTAATATGTTTTTTATTTTGTTTTAGATTGAATTGTAATACAAGATGTATTGGAACAAGTGTATGATATGTCAGAAAACAACTTCAGAAAATCTAAAATATCCACTCAATGCACATGGAATTCAAAGACAAGACAACACCATACCGGTCTTTCTTGAACAATATCAATGAGTTTAGAAGCTTGGAGTCATTGCCAGTGAAACCAAATTTAGGAAACGACATGAGAGCGGATGAACTTGGGTGCATGGCACAAATCTTGTTACTTCAAGTTCAGCAATTTGACGTTAGATAGAGCTAAAAAGCCGGGAAATACTTCAGGAGGCAGCACAACTGTGGAGAAATGATCCAGGCACGAAGCGAGTGACACAATGGTGTGTTTGTTATGTCGTGGAAGCGATGGACTCCTTCATGAATTTCGCACATTAACAGCTGATACGAGCATAGGAAAAATGGCAACAGAAACTGCAAGAATCCAAGGTATTGGTAGCATTAGAAGGTGGTGATCTTATTGCCCTCGACGCCAAATGTAATGTGCAATATTATACAGCACTAAGAAATCACTACCGGTCTCACCTAAGGACACTAGAGCAGAATTTGGTGGGAGTATCTGCAGAGGAAAGTCAGATATCCCGCATGCCTTCTTCAAAAACAAAACTTTATACTTTCCATCGCTTTGTTCTTGCGCTTGTGGAAAGTAAGCCAGCACTTTCTCCTTCAATCTGGTTCTGTTAATCTCCTTCTCAACGCCAAGAATTTTTAATCGGTTCACTTACAGTTCATGTAACTTTGAAAATTTAAAGTAGAAGGTCCATTCCACACAGTTCTCTATATAAGTGTAAATATCCACAAGTGCTGTAGTCTTTATCTGACTTTCCTCTGCAGGTACTCCCACCAAATCCTGCTCCAATTTCCTTAGGTGTGGCCGGTGGCGATTTCTCAGTACTGTATAACATTGCAGATGACATTTGGCGTCAAGAGCAATGAGATCACCACCTTTTAATGAGGCCAACAACTGGGTTTCTTGCAGTTCTGTTGTCATTTTTCGTATACTTGTATCAGCTGTTAATATTCGAAATTCATGAAGGAGTTCATCGCTTCCACGACATAACAAACACGCCAATTTGTCATTCGTTTCAGGCCGGGATCATTTCTCCACAGTTGTGCTGCCTCCTGAAGTATTTCCCCGCTTTTTAGCTCTATCCAACTTCAAACTACTGAGCTTGAAACAAGATTTGTGCCATGTACGATAGTTTTGGACAAGTTCATCCGCACTCATGTCGCTTCTAAAATTTAGTTTCACTGGCAATGAATCCAAGCTTCTAAACTCATTGATATTGTCCAAGAAAACCGGCATAGTGTTGTCTTGTCTTCGATTCCATGTGCATTAAGTGTGAAGTTGTTTTCTGACAGATCATGCACTTGTTCCAATCCATATTGTATTACAATTCAATCAGAAACAAAATAAAAAACATATTAGAAAATATGGACACACCAGACAAAACAGTTCTACGGTGAATAGTTTGTAATTGGTACATATATTAGTGAATAATTATATAGAAGTTGGTTCCTATCAAAAATTGAAAGCTACATACCTAACTAGTACCTGGAAGAAAATTAGTGGTTTTGTCCAGTGTGTCCACATTAACGCGAAATTCGACGTTAAGCTACCCCACTAAATGGCTAACCTGAAATACTTCCATTCAGTAAGGGAGGGAAGGAAGTAAAAATTATGTCTAAGTTCTATGTTAATGAAGAATGGGTAATTTTCATTACATCTTCGTTATCGTCATCATCATCATCGCAAATACGAGAACGAAAAATATGTTGCATTTGATCAGCACATTTCTAAAACCGCAAATATCGCCAGTGAAAAAATTTAATGTATTTGTGTTAGAATTCTGAACAACTTACAAAATGCTCGTCTATCTGTCATGTTTCTTGTAAGCATGATAACCGAATAACGAATATTTCGATCGTATTGAAATTTGGACAGTAAGTTAGTGTCAGCTGAAGGAAGATCTTTTGAACAAAATCAATCGGTAAATGAAAAAGTTATCAATCTTTTAAACTTAAAAAAATTTCTTCTTTTTTTTTGTATTGTAATTGAACAGAAATCTTGTGAAATGAAATGTCCTATCACTATTGATTTATATATATATATATATATATATATATATATATATATATATATATATATATATATATATATATATATATATATATATATATATATATATATATATGTTGTTTTTTAGGTTTTCGCAGGTGTTAAATGAAGTGTTGGTGTACTTCCGGATGTTTTCCCACGTAGTTGATCCTGCTGGAGCCATTGTTGTCTAAACGACGTTTCGGCAGAATTCCATCTGCCATCTTCAGGTTCTCGCTGAAAGCTGCCTACTGCTGCTCCTCGTTGCTCGAACTAGAGTGGAGCATCTGCCATCAGATTTGAGCCAGTACGTCTCAGTTTTGCAGAAAATGCAAAAACCTCGGCTTGCAGGGCTTATTTTCACGGTTTTTGCATTTTTTGCAAAACTGTGACGTGCTGGCTCAAATCTGATGGCAGATTTGGGTTCAGCGGGTCAAAATACTATAGGATATAACAGTCTGATCCCCAGATCTGAAAGATTTTTTTTTGTGTGGCTGTGTTATTAACGCAATCAGGAGCTTATCTAAATTCATGTTCTTTAATTTCAGGTTACAATATACCACTGGGATATTCCAAAAACTCTAGACAAATTAGGAGGATGGACACAAACAAAAATAGTAGACTACTTTACAAATTATGCAGATTTGCTGTTTTCTTTGTATGGTGATCGAGTTAAAACGTGGATAACTATAAATGAACCTTCCACATTTTGTAACGAATTTATAAATTTGGTAGCAGAAATTGATACCACGAGACCAATTGGTATTTATGAATACATGTGTGCGCATTACGTACTCAAAACGCATACGAGTGTATACCGTTTATACCAAAAGAAATATAAAGAGATCCAGAAAGGTGAGAAAAGTATGATCTGCTCCATGAGGAGCAGCAAACTTACGTCTAGTTCTTGACTGAAATAAATATACTAACTGTTTTGTTAGGTAGATTATCTATGGCAATCGTCATGCAGGGTTATTTGTCTGCTACCAATTCCTCAGTCGATATAGAGTCAGCTGAGAGAATGAGACAATTTGAGGTAAGTTGATAACAAATCGCAATATATAAATTTCTCGTTACGCATTTGTAGATTATTGAAAGCAAAAGGTATTAAAATCTATTTAGGCTTTTGTGATTGTCTGAATTCGGTTATCAAAGAATTCCCAAAAATGGTAGAATGTAATAGTGGAGGCGTTAATTTCGTTACATATTTAATTACGAAGAAAAATTAGAAGCGCAACATATTGAAAAAAAAGTTAAGCTTAGAATATATGAATGTACCGCGAAAACGGTAATGACGTCAAAAGGCAATTAGTTATGAACTTAAATTCTTAACAAGGGGAACAAGAAGAACAAGTTGACAACAAACAAAGTAACCTCATCTGTCAAAACTTAAGTCGACTTTAAGGATGAAGAGTGACAGGGAACTATGCGTTTATTTTCGGATTATTATAAATATATAAGAAACTATAAATGGTATAATCTTTAAAATAGGTACTTTCCATCGCTCTAAGGAATATGGAATACAACCATGTACAGTTTTTAATATATTTTTTTACATAGTTAAATTCCATGCACTAGTAATGAAATTAGGAACTATTTTCATTAATAAACTACAATATTCAAATACTTACAACAGTTTACAATAAAAAAAAATAGTTGTATTCGTTAGAACAATAGCAATTACTTAAAACAGTTTTAAAAATTATACTATACATGATTTTTTAAATATTTATAATAAACCGAAAAGAAACTAATATTTTCCTCTCACTATGCAAAATTTTCTCCTTAAACTCGCAGTGTTTAGTGTATGAAGAATAGAAAAAAGCAATAAGTGTTCTATACTTTAATTACGTACATAAAGGCAAAAGAAAGACTTCCACTTTTAGGGTCGTAGTTGGTTGGTTGGTTGAGTTTTGTTGGGTGGCTTTGGTAGTGCGCCAATCAGCCAGATTTATTTACAGTATGTATCATAGTATAAACCTATATACTTTCATTTTCAAGATCCTAATTAAACATGGAACACATGTGATACAAGCAGGAAAGTGAGTTACCGAGGAGGCTTTCACGGCAGGTTTAGACGAACAGGAGGGGGGCTACCGAAAGGTTAAAACAGTAGAGATATGAGAGTGTTAATCACTAGGTTTTAAATTATATTTCTTTTAAGTAATCATAGAGAGCATTAAATATCTTGATATTATTGCTTCCTAGCAAAAGTGATATATTTACAGGTAATTGTATTTCTTCCTTAATTTTTTCATACATCCTACTCATTTGACATTGGTTTAAAGGACAGTCTAAAATTATATGTGACGTGTCACATAGTTTTCCACATATGCAGTCTGGTGAATCTTTTAACCCGATTTTGTGCAGATATGCTTGGTGTAGTACATGCCCACTGCCCACTTCTCAATCGATTTAATGTTTTTATATAGTTTCGATTATTTGACAGGCAGAACCAGGGTTTTCTAGGGATTTTTGGTTGTATGGTCTTATAGAACTTTCCTGTTGGTTCGTTTAAATATTGGTGTTGCCATTTATCTTCAAGTCTTTCATTCACTAACTGGCGGAAATCTAACTTATGGAGTTTTAAGTTTACTATTTCGTTGCCACTTTCGCCGGCGACATCTTTTGCCATTTTGTCTACCATTTCATTATCTATAAGTCCTGTGCAGGGTGCATTAAATACACCCTGGTCCTGTGTGACCTCTTACCCACATTATTTCTATTATTTTGTTGTTGTTTATGAATTGTTTTTTAAGGTTTTTTATATCAATTATTATGTTGTTGTTTTTGCATGCTTTTTTATTATTTAAGGACTGTACGATACTTTTGCTGTCAGTGAAAATAATGCTTTTTTCAGCGGTATGTAGACAGTACTTCATAGCTTCCCTAATTGCTATCATCTCGGCGGTAAAAATAGATGTATATGGTGGTAGTTTGAATTTTGCGTGATAATTTTTCATAAGGTCGTAAAAAACAGATCCGACCTCGTTTTTTGATCCATCACTATAAATATAGTGGTAATCAGACCATTTATTTTTTAAGTCGAGCTGGAAAGCAGTATTTCTTATCATGTCAGGTAAATGTTTATAATCTGTTCTAGAGTGTGTAACAATTTCCTTCAAAAACAAGTCTAATTAGATCAGAGACGTTTCTAGGCATTTGGCTGCCTGCGTGCAAAAATTATTAGGCCGCCCTTTCCTATGCACTAATATATGTTGTTTCTTAGGTTTTCGCGGGTGTTAAATGCAGTGTTGTTGTACTTCCGGCTGTATTCCCTCGAAGTTGATGGCCTCCTGTAGGAACCACGGTTGTTTAAATGACGTTTAGGCAGAATCCCATCTCAGGTTCTCGCTGAAAGCTGTCTACTGCTGCTCCTCGTTGCTCGAACTGTTCGAGCAACCGGAAAAGTTTTTTTTGAAATCTTCGTTTTTAATTACCTGTCAACCCAGATTATCGTTTTTTGTCCTTGATTTCTCAAAATTTTTAATGAAAATCCAATCTTCTTTGGAAATTTTTGAAAAATCGTGAACAAAACACAAAAATCTGACTTGACAGATCGATAGGCAATTAAAAAACGAAGATTAAAGAAAAATCTTTCCAACTGCTTAAGCATTAAGACCTGCAGACTGATTTGAAAAAAAAAAGGTACTTTGAGGGGGGCTGAATTCAATGGTAAAACATAGAGTAATGACAGATTGGGATATTTTTTCTGAGTACGGTAGCATGTCCAGTTTTCTTCTTTTCCCAATATTTATTTGTGAAGGTCATGATATATATGTACCATACATAAGAGTGGACTCTGTTTAGCTATTAAGTCTATAGTTAAGTTATCACTAAGGTATTTTCGTCGGAGATTAAATGTGTTATAACGGTTTCAACTTGCATAATATTTACCGCCACAGAGGCGGAGGCATTTATTTTGTATAATGTCTAACTTTTTTAAATGTGTATTTGCAGACATGTCATAAAATACACTGCTATAATCGATAATAGGTCGTAGCAAAGCCTTATACAAAACAAGGGCTATATTGGGATCTGCCCATTTTTGGTAACAAAACGAACGAAAAAGATTGATCACATTTTCAGACTTCTTTATGATTTTTTGAATGTGTTCTTTAAAATTTGGTTTTCGGTCCAAAGTAACGCCTAAGAAAATAACTGAGTTTTTATGTGCAAAAGTGTAATTATTTAATTTTATCGAGTTCGGTAGTTGAGTTCCCTTCCTGGTAAATGTGTATACACATGACTTTTCTTCTGATATAGTTAAGTTAATATTTTCTGACCATTTTTCCAATTTTTTGCACAAAATGATAGTTTCTCATTACAGTCTTCTATCGTATGTCCTTCTGTATATAGACACACGTCATCTGCAAATTCTGTTATCTTTATATCCATTTCACTTACTTTTAAACTTAAGTCCATTACATATATTATATATAAAATAGGAGTTAACGCGCTTCCCTGTGGTAAACCAAAAGAAGTGATGATTAACTTCCCTAAAGACTACTGTCGTGGTGTCATCGACATTTGAAAAGCGCGTATTTCATTAACTGATATTATTTGTAATACAAGAGTTTATTTTTAACTGTTATATATTTCTAAGGATTTTCTAAGAAGAAATATTATTGTTTAACACAGATTCTACTAAAATATTGACTTAGTGTAACAACTGCATTAGGATTAATAAATTATTATATAAGTAGAACAAGTAGTTGCATTTTGGTCATCATCATGTTACAGTAGTTAAAAATAGCTACTTGGTTATAGTGGCGATTATTAAAACTGAATTATTACGTTCTGAAGACGTACTGGTGACGAAGATGGGGAATCATATCTTGGTCGTCAAACTGCAACTGGAGCTAAATGGCCATAATGCATGCGCAACTCATTTGGCTCTCTTTTTGATTTTTGTGGCTGCAGTATTACCTACTAGTTATGAAATGGCTCTTATGGCAAAATCTACTTCACCGTGATTAAATCATAACTTATAGGCCTAAAATAAAACAAGAACACTATTATGATCATTTTTTGGCTTTAAGCAGGTGTTGTTAGATAAAGTGGACATCCATCATACTTACAAATTATATGAACATCATAATTGCATATATGGCCAATCAAGAGGGTTAAATTTTATCAACGCACGAATTTTTTCTGTAAACTTATATAAAATACTCATAAAAACAAAGGCGCCTCCAGAAATCTCTAAATAGGTATAATTAAATTAATTCGAAATATGTACATATAACCGGCGCGGTAGCTCAATCGGTTAAGGCGTATTGAGTGGCGAATATGCTGATCGACTGCCTACCGCGCTCTGGGTTCGACCCCCAGCCCCGGTATTGACAACACCGGTGGGTGTGGATGTATGTCTGCGTTTTTCAAATGTGTAACCCCCTTCCGTACAGCCTTGGCTATGGATTTGGGGGTTGTCTACTATCTGTGGTGTGTTTATGTTTATTTATAAACATTTTGTAATTTCAAGAAGCACAATCGATGGTAAGGTTATTAAAACTTATTGAAGTATCAAATTAGTAAATCAAAACTTTATTCTATAGATATAATTAATAAAGTATTGAAAATGAACGTAATGGCCGTCGTTCGGGTTCTTATTTATTGATAGAAAACATGGCGGCAAGTTGTCATCAGTTGGCATATGCTTTCGCTAATGATGCTAGAAATAAACCAGAATATGACTCTAAAAGATCTAATAAACTTTTTTCATCAAATGGCAAATTTAACCGACCATATTGACCCAACTATTATCAGAAAATTGGTTGAAGTGGTTAGCGAGTTTTCGCATCAAAATACGGCTAAACTATGAAAGATATAACCTCTATTTTTTTTTAAGTTACTTTAGATTGCATTTGTGTGGAATGGGTTACTTTGTATTTTGACCTTTCTTTTTCCAACGTTTTTACATTTCCTTTCTCCATCCAAATTAAAATTTGTTACTAAAGTTTCTGAAAATTTATTGCGTGGACGAAACCATCGAGGAGCAAATTTGCCTTAGTGCAGTTCTTTCAAGTTGGGTAGGTAGTAAATAGCCAACTGTACTGGTTAAATACAAAAGCATACATACATTTTTAACTAATCCGGAATCAAAACCAGACACAAAATACTCCCAACAACCGTATACAATAAAAAGGAATAATAGTAAAATTTTAATGATGGCTAGAGCCATAGAAAATGGAATGTCAGTATTCTTGGACACCGATACAGAAGATAGGTTGACACTTTCACTTTAATAATCTAAATATTTATACCTATTAATGCATCAGCTTTTGTAGACACAAACGTCAACGATAACACCCCGTGGAAAGTGTTATGCCGCTATATAAGTACCTACTCTTTGAACTTACTTTTAGGCGACATTCCTTTTCCAATAATATGTGGAACTCTACCTATATTTTCTTTTACATTTCATTCTTATTTTTCTGTTAAAACTTATTTGCGTATGTATAAAGTTTTCAACATTATTAATACTTGTTTTTAGGTTATATTTTATCTTGCCGTTTGGCATTTAGATTTTAATGTGTACAAAATTACTTCTAAAATAGTCATTTAATAAGGATTTTTTTTTTATTGTTTCAGTCATGATTCGGTAATAACGGCTAAGAAAACAGCTAGAATTAAGCATAACTAATATAGGCAAGTTTAGGCTAACTTCTTAGTAATAGATTGGATATCAACACTATATTAATAACAAAAACCATGTCAACATATTCTAGCCATTTTTATAGCTAGAATGGCAGTATTAGGACTTAAAATTGTTGCTATTTAATTACTTGCTCATATATGACCAGTATATAGCTAAAAAGAGATCATAATGACTATTTTCTTTTCAAATTTTACGCTAAACTACGACTAAAATAAGGTGACCAAAATATAACCAAACAAAAGCCGTTGAAACGTTTTAGTGGCTGTATTTTAGTTATCTCAGCGGACTAGCATATTTGTGCTACTTGAGTATATATATCTTGACCTACAGTATTTTTATTTTTTGGGTTTGTTCTTAAATTATAATTTGTAGTAAAATTGTAAGTCAGTATTTATTAAGTTTATAGCAGTTCGGTATTTATTAGAATCAAATGAGATAGGTATACTCCCATGAAAAATATGCAGCTTACATGCTGCATATTTACAGATAAATCTGTTGTGTAGGCGAGATAAAGAAAAGGCTCTAACACGGAGCCTTGAGGCACATTTGATTATATTAATTGTTATTGAGGATAACTATTTTCAATAGAAACTGCGAATTTTACAGCTGAAAAACGAAAATAGTGCTTTGCACATAAATGTTTGTTATGAATGATTTAATGTGCCGAAAGCCTTTGTGAAACATAGCAGAACTAGAGCTATAGCTTGTTTATTATCTAGGGCTCTAAATATAATATCTGTCTTCTTTACTAAAGCAGATGTTGCACTATGACCTATTCGAGAATCTCACTGAAATACAGGAATAATAGCGAGATAGTCGTTATTTAATTGCTGGTGCACAATTTTTTCAGGAATCTTTGAAGTTGAATTACCTATTTATCGGAAGATGTTAGAAATATTTTGAGTATTATCAACTTGAGCATTGGCAACAGATTAAATGGCTCCCATTTTCATCGTTGAAGGAAATATCTTTGATCAAGGAAGAAATTCATAATGTGGGTTAAATAATCACCAATGATTAAAAAACTCTATTTTGACACTACTAGAGAAATTTTGTAGCAGCATTTGATTTTAGATTAAAAATGCTTTATTTATTTATTCAGTTGAAGTCATATTAAAATTACTCGCGTTAATAATATATTTCCTAGAGTGATTAAAAATGTGTTTCCTCACATGAGTTAATTTCGAAAGCTAAAATAACGTAGTCGTGAATATCATGGTGTCATGGGTATTTCATATCGAATTTTCAGTATTCGAATTCTGTTGTATATTCTGAGATTCACAAGTATCCACATTCCACAAATATTTTTAATTTGTACATCCTATTGTTAGTCATTTAAGTAAGTATGCAGTTTTCGTTCTGCTTATGGCAGCTAATGTCTAATTATGCACTTCCATATAATAATTGAAATCGTGACGTGATTTTGAACGTTCATATTTAATATATCATTATTTAATGTATAATATTTTCTTAAATATTTCGGAAGTAGAAGGTTTAGCAAAATATTGTGTTTGCAGTGTTGGATTTAAAGTGGCGTTGCTTCTCGGGGGTGTGTTCTTGTATAAAGGTAATTAGGGTTAGATCAATCTGATTTCGTCCTCCGATCCTCCTTTAAAATGTTGAC
Organism: Rutpela maculata; assembly: GCA_936432065.2. Taxonomy (NCBI): domain Eukaryota; kingdom Metazoa; phylum Arthropoda; class Insecta; order Coleoptera; family Cerambycidae; genus Rutpela; species Rutpela maculata. The sequence goes on from OW386285.2 coordinate 346,543,068, forward strand.
ATAACTTTTTGAAAACACCCCATATAAATATACGCTACCTCTATATTTTATGGGTGATGAAGATTTGGTAAAAATATTTCAATAAAGGGAGAGAATATACTATAAGGCAGCAAGCGCGGATCTAGAAATTTCAATAATTTTTTTCTCGTCTGTGGCGCATGGGACCCATACGAAATATGGGAAATAACATCTCGAGAAGCACTTCTCTAACGACCCCAAAAAAATTTTGAAAAAGCAGTTTGCAAAAATTTTTTTCAAAATTCGATTACCCCCCAGGTTTAGGGACTCCTGTTTAAAATTTTTTTTTTGTCATATGCATTTTACTTTTCATAAAAATACAGCAACACATTCTGAAGTTTATGAAAATATTTTCATTACTAACTGAGATACAACAAATTGAAATTTTGTGATTTACAATTTAACAAATCATAAAATTTCAATTCGTTATATCTCAGTTAGTAATGAAAATATTTTCATAAACTTCAGAACGTGTTGCTGTATTTTTATGAAAAGTAAAATGCATATGACAAAAGAAATAATTTTAAACAGGAGTCCCTAGACCTGGGGGGTAATCGAATTTTGAAAAAATTTTTCGCAAACTGCTTTTTCAAAATATTTTAGGGGTCGTTAGAGAAGTGCTTCTCGAGATGTTATTTCCCATATTTCGTATGGGTCCCATGCGCTACAGACGAGAAAAAAATTATTGAAATTTCTAGATCCGCGCTTGTAAGGCAGGGTTTTTACTCATTTAAATATATCCAACCCGAAAAAAAGTCCCATATAAACCTCACACCGCACTGATGTGGGGTTATTGAAACATTTTTACTTTTACCTACGATCACTACTGTAAATAGTAAAAAACACACTACCTGCCATCTATGTAAGTTGAATTTTACATATTGTAATCAAATCGCACGGTAAACAAAACGCACGGGACACGTAATTATATATAGGTGGCTTATATCGCTGACGCGGGGTTTAAAAAAAACAAATGCGTCTGCGTAATTTTCAAACGCTCTCAAAACTGATATATTTGTTGAATAATATTGTTGACAAGTAAACCAAATCCAGATTTCACTAAATAAATAAATCAATATGGTCGTAGGTAAAGTATAGTACATAATTCGAGTTGTAAAGCAATTACGCACTCATGGAAATACGCACTCGCCGCTACGCGGCATCGTGCGTAACTTTTCCATTCGTGCGTAATATGCTTCTTACATCACTCATTACGTAATATACTATTACATGTACCAAATACACTTTATACATTAATATATTTTGTAGACTGGCATTTACGTACATCCGTTGGTCCATGGAAATTATCCTGAAGTAGTGAGAGAAGTAATAAATACCTACAGCGCTATACAAGGCTTTCCCCAATCCCGTCTGCCAGCGTTCACCCTGCAAGAACTAAACGACATAAAAGGTGCCTTTGATTTTATTGGTATCAATCATTATACAACCAATTTAGTCCAGGCAAATAACACAATCGTCGACAGAAATCCTAATACAACGAATGATTATGGGGTAATAACATACCATGATCCGTCGTGGGAGAGTACAGCCTCTGATTGGTTTAAGGTACGTGTAGTAAGTTCACAAATATACCCACGAGAAATGAAAAAAATCCTGGTTCTTGTTTACCATTCTATTTACAGTTAGTTTTGCTGCAACTGTTTAAAGGGTTTGAACAAATCATGTAAAATAAAAATTGTGATATTATAAACGTTCGCTAACTTTATGAAATTCTGAATTCCAACTTGTCTGTACTGTACAATAATACAATAGTAGCAATTTCAGCATAGCAATTATATTAATACCGTCGCCAAAACTGCGTAATGTAACTATTAGAGTCGCGAGCAGATTGAAGATCCGCAGTACTCAACTATTCGGGCCTATCGGCTTATTGTACATTCGTGACATTTAAGATCCCCTGGAAAAGACCAGAACTTCCCACGAAGGAGAGCAGTATTGGAATAAATAAACACAAAACCAATTTTACCTTCAATAAATATTAGTATCCTTTCTAAGCATTGCCAAAGCTTTTTGTTGTTTTTACTTTGGTAACGACTTAATATATTTAGAGAATTGCATAAATCTGATTGAGTGCATAAAACTGCATACATTAAACTACCAATGAGCTGCCTATAGGAAGCATCATAATTTCCAGTTGAGTTTAAAGCTTTATAATCTAATTTGATTGACAAAGGAGTACTTACAGGCTTACATTCATCCATATTAAAGATTGAAACAGTTTTTAAATATACACTCTGATTTAAAGAAATCTTAGTTTCAGTTCTTTCAGTTTTAATTCCTACGAATAATTTAATATTTCCTGAAACTGCTTCATTAAATACCATTTGAAGCTCAACATTAATGTTGTAGCAGTACCAACATTATCAACATGTAGCATAAGATAAATATTTATGTATATGCCTCCTTTGTCTAAAATATATAAACACCAATCAACTTTGTTTAAGTGTTTTGTCAAATGTTTCAAACCAACATCTTGATGCCTGTTTAAGTCCATATAACAATTTATTTAATTTACACACCTGACTACATTTAGTAGTTATTCCTTAAGGAACTCTCATATCAGTTTCTTCTTTCAATTCATCATTCAAAAATGGAGTTTTAACGTCCATATGATGCACTAATAAATTAAACTGATTTGCAATGGCTAAATTAATACTTCTGAATGTCGATATTCTTGCAACAGGCGCAAAAAAGTCTCATAATACCGTCTTATTGTCTTACAGTCTTACCCCCGTCCTCGCTTTCTTATTTTTACTCCATTAGTTTTGTCAAACCATACAGACATCCCGGCTTCCTGAATCCGCTGAACTGACAGCAGGTTGAACGGTACCTCTGGACAATAGAGTACATCTTCAAGAACACCACCCACTCCAAGATTAGTCGTGATATGGATTAAACCCTTTTATAGTGTCAAAATAAATGCACCATTCTTCGCATTATTGATCTTTACTGGATTTTTCAATTCCACAACTTCACTGAAAACATCCTCTCTATTAACAAGCTAAAAACTACATTTTGATATGCTTTTTATCCCTGTTGGGCTGATTTAGTACCTTTTTTTTTGCATTGACTAAAGTAAAGGCTAACTACATTTTGAAATACAGAAAGGGCATCGGTTATATTGTGGTCATGCATCTTTGTAAATAACTCGTTTATTTTTAATTTTTCGAAAAACTCTATTTCAGGTCCCTGCCTTATATCGGTTATAGAGATTGGACGACGGAATACTTAATTTTCGATTTTTATTAGGAAACTGTTGGGTATTTGTAGAATCTATCAAAAAAATGAACTTTTCCAGAATTTGTAGATTCGCTTTTGTTTTGTCAAATTTCTCACAAACGTCACCTAATAGACTTAATCGAGTCCTACAATCGCCATTTTTGAAAATTAAAATCGGACCTTGGGTTCGTGAGTTATCAATATCTATGGAAAATCATACTCGGCCTTGGAAAAAATACTTCAAGTCAACGGATTCGGTCCGCCAGCAATAGGCTTCATTTGTGGCCGTGCACCTTCGATCCCACCAAGTCTCATCGAAATCGATCACTATCCTGATATCATAGACCACTTTTTTGCCACGCAAATGTCATTGGACAGACACATTCCCACTTTTTCTTTGAATTCACAGTGTATAACAATGTATAGTTTTAAGTATTTTTTAGGTATATCCACCAGGTTTTAGAGTTGCTCTTAATTGGCTCAAAAACACTTTCAATAATCCGTCGAATCAATTATTATAAGGTATGTATGGTATGATATTTCTATCATAAAAAGTATACAAAACAAGCAATACAACATAAATATACAATAAAAAACTTAAAAATAAATTGACGAATATCTGTGATGCACTTATTGTTGGATGCACAATACAATCACTTAGTGACTATGCCTTATTAGAATAGCAAAAATATATTTTTTTTCCTTCTATTTATGGCCTTACATGCGCGGTGTTTTGGCCATGAACATATTAAAACATATATAGAGTTTTAAGTAAAAAGTAATTGACAAATAATAGATATAGATAAAATTATTATGACCGATTATTATAATATATGAAAAAAACAAAAAAAAAATTTTACTACTCCTACACACAACTGAAACATCATTCATACTCACTCACTCAGGATTGGTAATAGGGAATTAGACGAGGAGGACACGCTTCTCGCCCAGGGGTCTTTCTGGGAATTTTTTTTATATAAACGTACAAGGTGGACCACGGTTCAGATTGGTTAATAAACAGTAGGAGAAAAACAAAGGTTTTATAGGAGGTTAGCTAGATATCTATATTACAATTAATAAAAAAGGAGGAAAGATGTTTCATACAGTTAAGTTTAGAGAGGCTTAAGAGATGTGGTAACCATATAGGTGAAGGAAACCCATTTTCATTCAGATATCTGATAAGGATTTTAGAGTTTATATCCGTTAAAGGGCAATTGAAAATTAAGTGACTAATATCTCCAATTTGGCCGCAGAGGCAGAGTGGGTCTTCTCGTATTCCGATTTTATGCAAATGGGCGGGGAATCTGCCATGGTTAAGTTTAATAGCAAAAATATATTATTTGCATTTGTTCTAAATGATTTGTTCGGCGCGTGTCTCTAAATATCCATTTGTACTGAGAAAAGGATCGTTCGTCTGCAGATGTAATCGGCGCATATTTAAAAAAGTAAACTTTCTTATAGATGGCAGATTTATATCCGACATTGAACAGTCCCCTTTTTTGCCACTTAATATGTCTACTACACTCAAAGAAATAGTATGGGTAAATTCAACAAAAAAAAATGGTTAACCAACAATATCGTTAATTTTGTTAAACCAAACTATATTGATGGTATTTTTAAACAAGAGATGATTGTTATTTTAATTAATAAAAAGTTGTCGTACAACAAAACAAACATTAACTTAAAAAATAGATGAATAAGACTATTATTTTGTTCGTCTGACTATTATTTTGTTGAATTCTGTCAAATTAAACTAGATAATAGTATATTTTATTTTTAACTATTATCGAATTGTAATTCTAACCCAGTATTAGTTCGCTGTATTATTGTACTTGGTAGACAAACCAATATTATTGTCGTCTTCTAGAAGTTCTAAAAGAATTACCATAAAATTTGCTTGCTTACCACGTAGTCTATTACAAAAATTATTCCCAGATGACGCCACATACAAATCACTGACAATAATCAATCATGTATTATCTTATACTCTTATGAATTTATAGAAAATTAATAACATGATTGCAATGTTCAAATTCTCTCAGGGATCATCGATATATTTGGATGGATCTTATAAACGATCTCTAATCTTTGGTTTGGGTGGTCTGATGTCTCAATACTGAGATTTTGGCTAACCAAAAAAAACTTCATCATACAATAAAGTGTAGATCAACCTAAAAATTAGTTGGTGAACAGAAAACAAAGTCGTTGTACTATTTAATTGTAAACCAAATTGAAAATGATTAGTGAACTTAAAAAAATGTCATTGTACTATTTAATTTGTTACAAGAAGATATGATTATTAAACTACTATTTGTTTACGAAAACAAATAAAGTTGTATGACTATTCTCTTCTGATTGATTTAACTATGAAACTAGATAGGCGCGATTTCATATGCTCTTTTTGGTTGAATTTACCTATCATTTTCTTTGAGTGTACACACCAAAATGTTGATAAACCAGGGTTGTTTCTTAACACTGTATCCAGTTCGTATTTTACTGTATCAACAGCACCCCCTGATATTTTAAAAGTATATTGATGTGGATCAAATATGTTTATAGCCATGTCCCCCACCGCGTTACAACGGTCTATGGAAATATTTCGTGAAATACCTTAATCCGACTTAGTGCTTTTAGAAACACATCTTTTACACTACATATCAGTTTATCAACGATATAATAACACTGTCTAATAGTTTTAGCAACTCTATTCGGTCCGTCGATTCAAAATATTATATTTATCTGTGTGTAAAGGCCGTGACTAGCGTAACTATCTGGGAGCCGGGCTTTGAATATGTAACAACCAATGATCGGAAATTAAATGTATGTTTGTTCTTTCTTACAAAATAAATCGTAATTAAATGTAATACGAACATACTTACCTTATGAGTTTTTCGTTTATTTTGGCATAATATAATACATGTATACATATGTACACTGTACAGCTAAAAATGTATGCATATTTTAATAAATCTTTGTAACGACGCACCTGAAAATGAATCCCAAATTCCGATCACTGGTAACAACATTGTATAATATATTAAAAAATACACATGTAATGTCATCACTAATATTTACAAACATATTGGAGAAATGAGGCTTAAGCCTCTATATCAGGAGTTCTCTTGATGTAGTCAGACTGGATTAATCAAATTTAGTAAACAGTTTATCTCTAGTACAGTAACTAGAGGTTTTAACTTCGGAATAATGTCATATTGAACGGATTTCGTTCATTTTTTGCAGTACAATAGTAAATGCTTCACAGAAAAGTTTCTATATTGTGCGGGGGCTTGCTAATTTATAGGGGGTGGCACTTAAAAAAAATATATATTTATTGAAGCTGAAATAGAATCAAATTTTAAGAAGAAAAGGTTCTATGTAATTTTTCACATAAATTGATACTTTTTAAGTTATAACGACTTCAAAATTGCGATTTTAGCTTAAAAAGTACAATAGTAAATGCTTCACAGAAAAGTTTCTATATTGTGCGGGGGCTTGCTAATTTATAGGGGGTGGCACTTAAAATATATATATATATATATATATATATATATATATATATATATATATATATATATATATATATATATATATATATATATATATATTTATTGGAGCTGAAATAGAATCAAATTTTAACAAGAAAAGGTTCTATGTAATTTTTCACATAAATTGATAATTTTTAAGTTATAACTTCAAAATTGCGATTTTAGCTTAAAAAAAGGTATTTTCAAACGGCTTTCGTCAAGTATCTCGGAAAGTATTACTTTATCGAAAAAATGTTACAGACCAATTACAGAAAGTACAAACTGGGAATTAATTATATTTTTTGTTTATTGATGTAGGATTAATAATTTCGGAGATATTTAAGTTTATATTTGGTATCCAAGTGTTTCGGAATTACCTTTAATGTTTAAAATGCATTTTTTTCTAAAGCAAGTGTTTAAATGAGCAAAAAAATTTGAGCATCTAGGTAATGCTACATCTTAAACTATATTTGAGATAATTTTTTTAAATTACTGGCTAATTAGAGTAACAAAATGGCGACCTTTTTATATAAAAAAATATAAACACGCATATTTTTTCGCCATAATTTCTTTATTTCTTATGCTACAGGAACGAGTAAAAAATAATTTGAAAGCTCAATTAATTGTGTTTAATTTCATTTCTTAGCATGCGTGACGTAGGTGTCAAAATTTCTAAAATATTTAACATTTAAACTGCATTTTTCGTCTTATAAACGTTCGGACGCCATTTGTAAACTTTCATATCTCCGAAACTATTAAATCTATATAAATAAATAAACAAGCGAAATTCATTATCAGTTTATGAGCTTTATTTTTGGTCTCTACTCATTTTTCAACAAAACTAATATTTATTGAGATATTTGGAAAAGGTAAAAAAAAATTACGTTTTATAATACCTTTATAGTTTAAACTGTATTTTTTTCTAAAGCAAGTGCTGCATACAAACCAAAAAATTTGAGCATCTACGTCATGCTGTATATTAATGAGAAACAGTGTTTGAAATTCCTTTTTTTTTAATTACTGGCTAATTACAGTAACAAAATGGCGACGTTGTTATTAAAAAAATGTGTAAACGCACATTTCTTCGGTTAATAACTTCTTTGTTTTTTATGCTACAGAAACAAATAAAAAAACAGTTGAAAGCTTACTTAATAACCTATTATTCGTTGATATAGGTATCAAGGTTTCTGAGTTTCTGAGATATATAACTCTTATTCTAAATAATTATCTTATGACCATTTGGATGCCAAATGTAAACTTAAATATCTCCGAAATTATTAATCCTACATCAATAAACAAAAAATATAATTAATTCCCAGTTTGTAATTTCTGTAATTGGTCTGTAACATTTTTTCGATAAAGTAATACTTTTCGAGATACTTGACGAAAGCCGTTTGGAAATACCTTTTTTTTAAGCTAAAATCGCAATTTTGAAGTCGTTATAACTTAAAAACTATCAATTTATGTGAAAAATTGCATAGAACCTTTTCTTCTTAAAATTTGATTCTACTTCAGCTCCAATAAATATATATTTTTTTAAGTGCCACCCCCTGAGAGGTGGTGGCATCCACCCCCTATATATTAGCAAGCTCCCGCACAATATAGAAACTTTTCTGTGAAGCATTAACTATTATACTGCCAAAAATGAACGAAATCCGTTCAATATGACGTTATTCCGAAGTTTTGCATATTTTTTACTGTACTATCTGTCAAACCTGTAAAATCAGTATAAATTGTATTAATTTCAGCTATATTTGAGCGAAGCCCTAAAAGCGATATACGAGGATGATGTCCGCTTGACAAGTTACACGGCTTGGAGTCTGATGGACAATTTTGAATGGAATCAAGGATATACGTAAGAAGAGGTACTTGTCAAATATTTATCTAGTAACATTGTTTCCTTTTTCAGGGCTAAATTTGGTTTGTACCAAGTGAATTTCAGCAGCGAAGAAAGGACGAGGACACTTAAAGAATCGGCCTCGTTTTACAGAAAAGTTATTGAAACGAGATGTTTGGTCGACCAGTGTACCAGATAAAATGGAGATGTACTGTTTATAATTTATCAAATTAAAGATTAATTTCATTATTTGTGTGGTCTTACAGAGATTTTTCACTGCGTAGTTAAATGTGTTATATGTTAATTGAGTATTATGTCAGAGAAAACAGAAGGGACAGTATAAATATATTTTTTAAAGATATTGTATTATTTTACTAGCTTAAATTCTCACACACTTTCACAGAGATTACTCTGTGAAAGTGTGTGTCCTTTTAATTAGGAATATTCTAAGAACTGATCACGTGGCTCCAGGCAAGAGTAGTTTCTATTTGAAAAAGTTCGACTACGATTGGTCATTCACTCCTAGGGCATTTCTGCCACGCTGCTGCGAAAGACGTTCCTGGAGGTGGTCAGTGAAGCAGGAACATTTTCGTTGATAACGTGATGATGCAAGCTTGAAACTTTGTGTGTGGCACATTATGATGGCAAAAATAACGTCAAAAAAATTAGCAGATATGAAAGTGGAAAATAAAGCGCCGACAGAAACAGTGAAAGATGTGGAAAATTGATGCTACACTTACTGTACAGCTGAAATTTGATTTGCACATTGTTTAAATAAATAAACAAGAAGTACAAAGATCAGATTTGTTAACGTACTAGTTTTCTCCATCCTACTTTACCCCTGTGAGACATGGACTGTTAGGGAAGCAGCCAGACAGCACATTGATGTTTTCAAAATGTGGGTTTGGAGACGTTTGTTATGAATTCTCTGAACAGCTCATCGCACTAGTGCCTCGATTCTCCAAGAAATACGTTCCCAAAACGATCTCTCCACTATAGTAACCTTCCAACTTCTCTCATATTTTGGCCACATTTAAATTCATATTTCAAATTTATTGGCCCTTTTTGATCATGTACATGATGTAAGACAAATCTTTGAAACACTATTTTACACAAGAGTTAAATAATACAAAAGCTTATACTGAAAGTTAAATACCGGGTGATTCAGTTTGGAATTCGCCCCCTTGTATCTTTTTTATTTTAACAGAAAACTACAATAAACCATATATATTTGTAAATCGTTTGTCAAGCTCTATCGAATGACGTCCTTAAATCATATTTTTGATCACATATGCTAAAATAACGATAGTCAACTTTTTTTTTCAAATGGTATGCTATACATTTTTTTGCCGATTGTTATAGAGCTTCTTTTTCTGCATTCAACCATGTGAAAAAAGCATACACTTCCATAAGGAAAATTTCGAGAAAATTAATAAAATACGAAAAAACTTCATTTTAAGGTTTTGTTTCTGATTCAACATAGTTAGCCATGGAAACAATTGAATTTTGTCATTGTTAGTAATGTCAAATTGAAAATACTGTTATTTGTGACTGTGTTATTCGTTTCTGTTTTATGTTATACTTCTAAATAGATTTACACAATGGTATTTTACACTAATGAAGAAAAATTGGACATGATTTAATTTATGGAGAGTGCGGAAAAACAGTAAAGCAGCCAAACGTTTATATCAAGATCGCTTTCGAAATAGGCCGGCACCATCAGACAAAATGTTTGCAAAATTGGCAAGAAATATGAGCGAAAGTGGAAAAAAGAATCGTTTTTAAGCCTAGAACGGCACGAGATGAGGGAACATACAGCTGCAGTTTTAGCCCGTGTTTTCGTAGACCCGCATATTTCTATTCATCAGTTAGCGACAGAAACTGATATTTCATATTATTCAATTCAACGAATTCTGAGAGACAATAAACTGCGACCATATAAAATACATTTACATCACGGCTTGCTTCCAGGAGATTACGAGAGACGTCTAAATTTTGTAGCGTGGTTGGCAGTTGCTCAAGAAATGACTATATTAGATCGCACCATGTGATCAGATGAATCCCCTTTCCATAATAATGGAATTGTCAATAGACATAACTGCCATTATTGGTCGCAGGATAATCCTCACTGGCTTCGGGAAACTAATTTCCAAAATATCTGGGGAATTAATGTATGGTGTGGAATTCTCAACGGACAAATTATAGGACCAAAGTTTTACGAAGGTACGCTTACTGGAGAAAGATATCTACAGTTTTTAAGAGAAGAGTTGTTAAATTTCATAGAAGACGTTCCATTACATATTAAGCATAACATGATATTACAACAAGATGGGGCACCGCCACATAATGCTATAATTGTAACGAATTACTTAAATGCAGCTTATCCAGGTAATCGTAGTGAGGGAGTCAATCGGCCTGCCAGATCACCGGATCTTACACCATTAGATTTTTTCCTTTGGCCATATCTAAAAGAAAGAGTGTACTTTACACCTCTAAATGATGTCGAAGATCTTAAAAATAGAATACAAACTGAATGCCGCAGATTAAATGCTGAAATTCTTCAACATGTATGCACCCAAGGCGTGATAAACAGAGGACGATTATGTTTAGAAGCGAACGGAGGACTCTTCGAACATATGAAGCAATAAATAATGTTTTTATTTTCTTAATTGTTAGTTAGTTTTCAAGTATTGGTAGTTTTTTTATTGGTAATTGTTATTTATTATTAGTTGTTATTTTAATATTATTGTTGAGGGTTATTATCATTAATTAACTAAAGATACGACATTAATTGTTTGTTTATATAAAAATGAATTACATAATTATTTAAAAACAGAACTTTGTTTAGTCAAAACATTAAACTTTGTTTCGAAATTTTTACGCCTCATCAGTACCGTACACAATCCTCGTACAAATCCCTCTCTTTCGAATCTGATTTGCCTAGTTGGTACTAGTTACATTACTTACAATGTCAAAATTCAATTGCTTCCTTGGCTAACCTTTGAATGACGTTTTATCATATTTTATTAATTCTCTCGAAATTTTCCTTATGTTGAAGACTAAATTTCAACATTTAATCTGCGGCATTCAATTCGTATTCTAGTTTTAAGATCTTCGATGTCATTTAGAGGTGTAAACTTTTTCTTTAGATAGAACCAAAGGAAGAAATCTAACGGTGTTTAATAAAAACGTTTCTTTTTTTCTCAAAACTTCCACTTTCGCTCATATTTCTTGCCAATTTTGCAAACATTTTGTCTGATAGTACCGGCCTATTTCGAAAGCGATCTTGATATAAACGTTTGGCTGCTTTACTGTTTTTCCGCACTCTCCATAAATTAATATCATGTCCAATTTTTCTTCATTAGTGTAAAATACCATTGTGTAAATCTATTTAGAAGTATAACATAAAACAAAAACGAATAACACAGTCACAAATAACAGTATTTTCAATTTGACATTACTAACAATAACAAAATTCAATTGTTTCCATGGCTAACTATGTTGAATCAGAAACAAAACCTTAAAAAGAAGTTTTTTCGTATTTTATTAATTTTCTCGAAATTTTTCTTATGGAAGTGTATTCTTTTTTCACATGGTTGAATGCAGAAAGAGAAGCTCTACAACAATCGGTAAAAAAATGTAGTGCATACCATTTGAAAAAAAAAAGTTGACTATCGTTATTTTGGCATATGTGATCAAAAAGATGATTTAAGGACGTCATTCGATAGAGCTTGACAAACGATTTGCAAATATATATGGTTTATTGTAGTTTTCTGTTAAAATAAAAAAGATACAGGGGGCGAATACCAAACTGAATCACCCGGTATAGTGTAAAACACGCAGTTGTATAAGACGAAGACAAATAATACTGAAAAATGTGCGGTACAACACAAAATTTGTAAATAAAACAAGAGTAAAAAGAAAAGACAATAAACCGGAATATATAGGTTCATGTTAACTTGCTGTGTATTAGTAGACTTTAAATACAGAAAAACTCTGATACAGAATAATAACATGTATCTGATAAAAACGTCTTTAGTTTTTATCTAAATAAATACTCTCTTTTGGTTTTTAATCTGGCACAAGTTTCATGGAGTTTATTTTTTTGTCTTTTATTGACATTATGGTAGTCACTATTTAAAATAAAACTATTTCTATTTCTAAAAACATATATACAAATTTCGAAAATATATATGCCAGGTAAGGTAAGAATTTTATTTTCTATAAATATATCTTTGCACGTTTGAGTATTCGGTATGCCAAATATACATCGTGATACGTTTTTGAGCAATAAATACATTTGAAGACTTGATCATAATATAAATTAATAAGTTGCCCCCCCCCCCAATATTTCGGAACAGGTATACTATAGAAGAAACTTTGCATATCAGAATTTTTCGCAATAATGTTTCCAATTTAGACATTTGTCCAAATATACCCCTAAAAACTTAATATTGTCCTCAGCATTAGAAATATTCGTATTTAAGTTATCACATTCCTTACGCCTACCGTGAAATCTGATAACTTGAGTTTTTTTCGGTATTGAGATACAGAGTATTATGGGAAAACCAATGGTTCAAAGTGTTTAAGATAGCATTGCAATTTTGTTCCAAAACATTATCAGATGGATTTGACATTATCACAGAAATGTCGTCAGCATACATTGTAAAATATGCGGTTCATGAAAAAAATCAATATAATTACTAAATAAAATAAAAAGCACAAGGCCTAAAATAAAGCCCTGTGGAACACCTACAGTTGAATTTAAACATTCTGAATTAACACTATATACGGTGTTATCGTTGTTATGTTTTATGTCATCAGCCGGATAGAAGACAATATAGAACGATTGACACTTCAGAGAAAACCAGATGGTAAGAGGAGAAGAAGACGTTCTCCAAAACGTACGACTGATGTTCATCAAAGAGCTGCTGGAAAAAATCTTTAATGAGGCTGTACGCCTAACAGGAAACCACAACAGATGGCGTGATGCCACCAGGCGTAGTATACAGCAAGCGAAGGGCAACTAGAACAATTTTCATGATATAACGTTGCAGTTTTGCTACAACTGATATAGACTAAAAAAAGAAAAGAACAAAAGCCGAACTATTAAAACAAAGCCCCGCGTTGGAAAGCAAAGTATAACGTTGTTATTTTCTTAAAGGTAATTAAATTAATAAAGTCTCAAAAAAGGGACGGAAAAGTATTGCTTAGCTATTTATTTAAAAGATAGAGAATCCGGGATAAAAAAAAGGAAAACTCGTAAATAAACTAAGGAACTTTTGAAATAAAAAATAACTAATCAACAATAATCGCTAGGGCAATGAGACAAATTAGGGTGCGGGCAAATAAATTGTGCTTACGAAATTAAAGTGCTACATAACAATTTATACAAAATGAATAGTACACAGAGAGACAGACATACGAAAAATAATGGTACACGGTAATCTAAAATTATGTGACAATAATGCTTGGAAAAGGGCCACAAATCATAAAAACTACAAGGCATACTCTAAAAAAATACATACTTAGTTGACAAATGTAATATTACTATAACAAAATATTAAAACATTTCTAATAAACAACATGTTTGGATAAATTAAATAAACAAACCTTTATAGGTAAGCAAAGGTATTTACAAAGGAAATAAAATGAAATGCATAGTAGCATATTTAACTAAAATGTACGTATAAAATGCTGTGCTCGCTCACAATATTATTTTACAGGTACTAAGTAATAAATATCTACATAAGTTTTTTAGAGGAAGGTACGACGGACCCGCGAAGGCAATTTTCTTTGTCTGTTCAAACAGCGGGATATGTACAAAAGTTACAACAATTTCACAACGAAGTGAATGATGAATGACGCCAAGTATAGCGTTCACAGCTACGAAACATGAAGGAAATTAAGAGAATATAGCCCTTAGATACTGCAAGTCGTCGATAGACACAATGAAGAAAAATAATTGTTTTTGTACTTTCAGTAACTGCTGGGAATCGAAGGATACACTATATAATGGTTACAGAGATAAAATCATATATTGGTATCAGTTGTAACCATGTTCAAATGCAAAATGATACCATTTTAGTCAACTAAACATTGTTCCCATAATGTACTTAATTGTCCAAATGCACTTAGCGCAGCTGTAGCCACACTATCAAAATCTACATGTAGTTCTTCACGTTCCTATTAAACAAATGCTTGTGCTGGAATCTTAATACTAAATTGAGTAAATTAGGTAAAATTCACCATAATAGTTAGGTAGACGACTTCTAGGGCCAAGAGCCCGACGAAAAGTGCCCCGAAAACGTTGAGTGTTATTTTATATACCCCATTTCTCACACTGTATTATAGGTATGTACAGTGGAGAGTAGGATTACAAACCAATCACAATTCACTATTTTAAATTTGTGCTCTCCTATTAGAGAAATATGTCTAGCTTTGAGGCCTTTAGTCCGACTTAACAACTGTGACTTAACAACTGAAAAAAAATTGTGCAGATTTTATACTATGGTTATAAGTTTAAAATAGGCCAAAGTTAAAGAAACAAACAAGTTTAGGAGTTTTATGGATCCACGGGAACTTATAAGGGGTAGAAATAAAAAAAAATCGATTTTTCTCCATTTTCTGGGGGAAATATGGCATTTCCAAAAAAATAGTTCAAATAAAAGTTGTTTGTGGCAAAATTATCTTTAATTTGCTTTTTTAAATTAATTTTATAGCAATAATTAACCGAAATACGGCCATTTTTCGTTGGCGGGGGGTCAGATGGAATTTTCTTCTAAAACAAATGTGTATTAAAGGGACAAAATAAATTGAGCATCCAGGTGATGCTATATATTAATAAAAAATAGTATTTTTGAAAGAAAAATGAATTACTGACCAATTACAATAACAAAACGCCGAATTTTGTTAACAAAAATGTGAAAACGCACATTGAATCGGTCATAACTTCTTTATTTTTTGTGATGTAAAAACAAACAAAAAATCATTTTAAAGATTGATTAATTACCGTTAATTTTCTTTCTTAGAACTTTTGATGGAAATGTCAGTTTCTAAGATATTCAACATTTTAAACTAAATACTTCATCTAGAAACGGTCTGATGCCATCTTAAAATTAAATATCTTCGAAACAATCAACCCTACACAAATATATAAACAAAATAAATTTATTTTCAGTTTATATGCTTCATTTTATGTCCACCATATTTTCTTTTAAACTAATATTTATTGAGATATTTGCAGAGAAACAAAATCCCCTTACAGTTTAAAATGCAATTTCTTTTCTAAAGCAAGCGCTGTAAGCCGATGAAAAAATTTAAGCGTCTAGGTCACACTATATATTAACGAAAAACAGTATATGGGAATATATATTTTTTAATTACTGATTACTTACATTAACAAAATTACGATATTTTTATTAAAAAAAAAAAAAAAGTGAAAAAGTACATTATTTCTGTCATAACTTCTTTGTTTTTTTATGCTTTAAAAATCATTTGAAAGCCTAATTAATAGTTTTTCATTTTGATTATTAGCGTTTTTGGCCATAGTTTCTGAGATATTTAACATTTGAACTAAATACTTCTTCTTATAAACGTTCGGACGCCACTTTTAGACTTCCAGATCTCTGAAACATTAACTCTACAAAAATTAGAAAAATACGAAATTCATCCTTAATTTAATAGCTTTATTATTTTTTGTCTCTAGCATGTTTTTGCCCAATGTAATACCTTTCGAGTTATTTGGCAGAAACGTAGAAACATATTTGAAATACCACTTTTTCAAGCTAAAATCCCAAATTTTAGTTATTATCAAATTAACTTAAATCTATCATCAATTTATATGAAAAGTTGTATAGAACCTTTTCTTCTTAAAATTTAATTCTCTCTCTCAGCTCCAATGTTTCCGTTTTTTTTTGTCTCGTGAACTTTGGTCTATTTTCAACCTATAACCAAAGTTTAAGGTCTCCACAATTTTTTTTCGAGTTAAAGTAAAGTTTTCCTGTACTATTGATATTACTTACTATTGATATTACTTAATATTAAACATTTATTAAATATCTAAATACTTTCTACATTTTGACATAAATAGCTATATTAGTCTAAGATCCGGCAGCTTATTTGTGCAGGTATCGATTTTCCATGAATAAAATTAGATTTAAATGAAAGATTAATTATAACGTAATAAATTACAGCCAGGTTGCCCAGAAAAATCTAGCCGTAAGTACCTTTAATT
The DNA here is from genome assembly GCA_936432065.2 of Rutpela maculata. Taxonomy (NCBI): domain Eukaryota; kingdom Metazoa; phylum Arthropoda; class Insecta; order Coleoptera; family Cerambycidae; genus Rutpela; species Rutpela maculata. The sequence continues at coordinate 346,559,923 of OW386285.2, forward strand.
ACATATATATTGTAATTCATTTGTTTTTGACCATTTCCAACTATAAAGTTTTTAAGTAAATCATAACACAAACCGTTCAGTGTTGCATTACATAATATATAGAAAAACTTTAAAAAAAAAAATAAAAATTACACAATAAATTAGTGTAGCATTACAAATCAAGAAGTCGGCGGTTCGATCCCTACACGCTCAGGATTTTTTTTCTTTAAAATAATTGTGGAAACAGTTTTTGTTGGTTTTATATTAGTTTGTAAGTAAATCATAACATAACGGTTCAGTGGCTGAGTGAGTTAAAGCGTTGAACTACATAATATATATAGAAATACTTAAAAAAAATTGGCAGCTACTGGAAGCGGCTGGAACCTCCCCACCCGGTGAATCTTTGAAGCCGAAAAGAGCACTAAATAATATGAACGATCTCATTTAATTATATTTATTAAGTTGAAATATTTTTTTCGTATTAAATCAGAAAAAAAGTCTTGCGTTCGGTGGGATTTGGACCTAAGAACTTGAGTGTTAAATTTATAGTCTGCACAATATTAATATTTTATTCAATGTTTTTAATACAAATATATGCTTCATCGGATCCTAGCCCGGGGCCAGCCAGACAACCACAGTGAACACCGCTATGGCGAGTGTGAGGCTGGACGGGGTAGGTCCGGTTTGGCTTGGAGAAAAATAGAAAAGTAGCTCCTGTCTTCTGTAGGCAGGCTTAAAGACTAGGTTAAAATTATAATGTGTCCACATGGACCTAAAATTAATATAAAAATAAACACAACTTTATAAAAACGTTCGTAGGCAAGAGCACTTAATAATTTTGATTATTGATACGGGAAACAACTAAACGAAAAAACCTGTTCGTTGGTAATGGGATGGATGGCAGGGATGGCCATATTTGGAAAAAAACATATAACTCTTGGTGGACAGCTTCCCTGCCAGATGTAGCCAGGGTAGTGTTCATGGTGGATCGTTTAAGTTTGAGTTGGTATATTTTGTTTTATCTTTTGGCTTCGACCAATTTTTCACTAAATCGGTCGGGGAAGTGATAGCTGTCAAATTTTTGGTTCCAATATTTCTCTGGGGAATTTGGTTTTTGAAAAATGTTTAAGTTGGTACCAATGTCTTAAATTGTTTTTAGGTTATGTACTACTATTTTTAGGTTATGTTTCCGGAAGTAGCGGAAATAGTTTTTAAAATATAATGTCACTGTCACTTTTAAAGTTTTATTGGAAAAAACTCACCGAAAGCGTTCCGGTGGAGTTGCTTACACTTGAAGGGCTTGTAAGCGTTTCAGGATGGCCTCTCACACCATCCGTGGGCTTTATAAACGTCGAAAAAACTTGTAATCTCTCGATGCACTTGACACGTCAAAAATACTCAGCATACAGTCTGCACGCTTTAACACACTAGCAGAGAACTTATACCACAAATGGACCCGTAGTATTTTTTGGGAATTTTCCTTTGAGTCCATTTAATAAAATTTGACATTTTTCTGAAAATTTGACGTTTTTCTGAAAGTGATATTTTTCCGAAAATTTGACATTTTTCTGAAGTGACATTTCTCCGAAACTTTGACATTTTTTCGAAAATTTGACAATTTTCAAACATTTGACATTTTTCTAAAAGATGACATTTTTCTGAAAGGTGATATTTCTTCGAAAATTTGACGTTTTTTCGAAAATTTGACATTTTTCTAAAAAGTGACATTTTTCCGAAAATTTGACATTTTCCTGAATTTTTGACATTTTTCTGAAAAGTGACATTTCTCTGAAAATTTGACATTTTTTCGAAAATTTAACATTTTTCTGAAGTGACATTACTCCGAAAATTTGACAATTTTCAAACATTTGGCATTTTTCTGAAAGGTGACATTTTTCTGAAAATTTGACATATTTCTGAAAAGTGACATTTCCCTGAAAATTTAACATTTTTTCGAAAATTTGACATTTTTTTGAAAAGTGACATTTCTCCGAAAATTTGACGTTTTCCTGAAAATTTTACATTTTTTAAAAATCTGACATTTTTTCTGAAAAGTGACATTTCTCCGAAAATTTGATATTTCTTGGAAATTAAAAAAAAAATTTCATGACTCGTCTTGTAGAAATATTTTTTTGATATCATCATCAGTTCGCCTGTTATAAAAATGTTATGCTTTTACGACGTCATCAGAACGTAGGTGTATTTTTAATTCACTCGTATTCCATCCATCTACAATATTTCCACCTACGTTTCAAACTTTAATTGGATGTTTCCAATAGTGCACCAGTTTCTAAAAATTTTTCTTATTTGTGACGTCATGAGGCGTCATGTGACGTAGGTGTATTATTAATTCACTCCTAATCCGTCCGTCTACAATATTATTTATACCTACGTTTCAAATTTCAGTTCGATATCTTCAACCGTTCCCGAGTTATCAGCCGAAATCACTGAACACCTCTGTCATTATTAGAATATCACCCTGTACATTGCACTGCTTTGAGGACAAAGCAAGTGAAATTTTTGTTTTTTAATTTTTTTCACGGAAACCAAATCGAAAAAGTGCAAGTGTGATATATCGTTGAAATCGGAATTTTTATTGCTTTTCAATGGTTCAATTACAAATTGTAAGGAATCATAAAATAAACAACTTGTTGTGCCAAAACGGCACTAAACGTAATCCGATCTCAACCAAAACCTTTTCAGATCTTCTGGAGCACTAAAGAAACCCTCATGCAAACTTTCATCCAAATCCGTTTAGTAGCTTCGCCGCTATCGTGCTAACATACATACATACACACACACACACACACACACACACACACACACACACACACACACACACACACACACACACACACACACACACACACACACACACACACACACACACACACACACACACACACACACACACACACACACACACACACACACACACACACACACACACACACACACACACACACACACACACACACACACACACACACACACACACACACACACACACACACACACACACACACACACACACACACACACACACACACACACACACACACACACACACACACACACACATACACGCACGGTAATGCACTGTGGAGGACCGTCCTGGTACCCAATAGTAGAAGATTTGCTGGTTTTATAAATTTCGGATTGCTCTTAGTTCACTTGTATTGTTACTGTTTTTAATTTTTCTTTACACTCCTTTGTTTAGGAGTTATACAGAAAAAAAAATATACTCCACAGTTAATTGACAATCTACCGTGAGTGTTAATCATCGACAGTTAATGTGGCATATGGAAATGTGTTAAGACTCCTCCACACTTTATGTTGAATTACACTCCGTCACAATGATAGTGCAGTTCACACCAATAGAAGCATCTTTCTATGATCTTTGCCTGATAATAAAATATTTACGGATTATTCAGTGTGTCTCCGGATGAGGTATCGCACTCTTATTTTTGATTTGCCGGGAAAAAGGCATTCTTTATAAAAAGTTTTGCTTGTCTTAGGAAGTCATAAACAGTTGTCAAACTTAAGATAAATTATACAGGGTAGTCTAAAAATTAGAAAACATTAAATCGACTTGAACCTTTTTTTAGATTTTTATTAATAATTTTATTTAACAATGTTTTTCAATTATGAAGAAAAACTTAAGTATGGAGTATAGTTGCAAAATAAGGAAATAGCAATTTAAAAAGAAAATAACATTTTATTGAACTACGTTGAAAACTATTCCACATGTAGTGTAGACCTCCTACTAGTACATATTTTTCTAATTTTTTTCTAAATTCTTCAGACAGTATGGTTGCAACAGCATCCACAATTTCTTCTTTGATTAATCTACGTCGTTTTCGAAATCGTTTGCATATACTTTTGCTTTAAATACTCCCATAAGAAGTAATCCAACGGGGTTAGATCTGGCGAACGCGCAGGCCATGCTGTTTGCCCATGGCGGCCAAACACCTGTCGTGGAAGTGATTATCTAACTAGAATTGAAGAATTACTGTGCATCCATCTTGCTGTAAATTTATTTTTCTTCTATATTGTAAATTTTCATTGTCCAGTTCGAACGAAACAAAATTATTGAAAATTTTTAAATAAGTACCGCTTATTCTGTGATACATTTTGTCGCACCAAACAATTTAAACTTTTGACTATTAGTGGTAATTCGGAAATTAGGATTTTCCTGAGTCCAGTACCTACAATTCTGAGACGAGACTACCCCATTAGTAGTAAAAGTAGGTTCGTCCGTGAATAAAATGTTTCGATGAAAAATTTTCTCACCCATAGTTAAACGAAGAGCATAATCTCCAATTTGAAGTTTGTGAAGAACGTGAATGAATAAAATTTTTTGCCGACTAAAATCTTCTGAATGTGAGATTTGCTACTCCCTAAAATTGATCATTTCTTAATGACCATCTTGGGTGTTCTTGTACAGAGTCTAAATCTATAGCAGTAGCAGCGTCATCTTCATTTAATTGTTCTTTGATTCTTTTGATATTTTTTACATCCCCAGTGGAATCAAATTTATAAGTTAATTTACATACTGCCATACTGCTTTGCAAGTCACTTTAATATCTGAATACTTCTCATTTTAAACTTCTATTGCCTATTTATAAGAAACATTTCCGATTCCACAGCATTTGACCAAGTAAATTCGTTGTTCCAGGGTTAGCATATCCCACCCCAACAAACATCCCTCGATATCAATCCTTTCCTCCTTTAAGGAATCCTGCACCGGGAAAACAGACAAGCTGGTAAACTCTATACATTCATTAACACCATCTACAAAAAACATACAGTTTTATCAAATGACAAAGTATTTTAAGCAGATTTTTGTGATTTAATTTCCCTGTATGAATATTCATATCACCGTAACATCCTGTTCTCCTGTTACTTCAAAGCAAATCCCATATCAAATCATAACTTTATAAATTTTTATAAAGAATAAGTTTTTCTTGGAAAATCAGTACCTATCGCTTCTAACATACAGCACATTATAGTGGAAGTAGATACGTCTTTCTTTTACTAATTCTCTGTTTTCTTTCTTGCTCTCGTTTATCTCAGAACCCATATATAAAACTACATGCCGAATCTGTATATAACTTATACAAGGATGGCCCACATAAGACAGTTCTGTACTTTTTCTCGGAAACTGTAAGAGCTACGACTAAAAGTTTTATACAAAAGTTGTTTGATACCAAGCAAATTTTTATTTTATGATATCTTTGTTTATACAGGAGGTGTATATATTAGTTTTTCTTGTGAGGTCAACTTTGTTATTTTAAGTGAAACACCCAGTATATACAAAAACATAGCTCTTACAGTTTCCGAGAAAAATACAGACAGAATCATCTTACTTAGGCCAACCTCTGTACCTTCTACAAAAAGCTTCCGCAAAATTTTAAATTTATAAAATGTATCGCACCGTTTTCTAGTAAAACGCAAGAAACGAGCCTGATAACTGACTTTTTCAAAAAAGGTGATAAAAAGTTCTCACCTTCAAAAAATTCTATCTCGGTCATTATTTATTGTACAAAGAAACTAAAAATAAAATTATATAAAAAAAATATTTTTAAGAAAAAGCTATTTTTGCAAAAACTACTGAAAAATAAAAACATTTTTTTTTAAATTCATACACCTGGAAACCAAAAGCTTTGGGGATGGTCCTATAGCGCTATTGCATAGTTACTTTGCTCAATTCACCGCCCCCAAAGCTTTTGGTTTCCAGGTGTATGAATTTTAAAAAAATTATTTTTACTTTTTAGTAGTTTTTGCAAATAAAAGCTTTTTCTTAAAAATGTTTTTTTATATAATTTTATTTTTTACTTTTTAGTCTACTTATTTTACAGACAGACCGATAAAACCCTTCATTTGCCACCGCCATCCACCTCTTCCCTCTCCCTCCAACACTTCCCACCTCTTCCCACCCCATCCCCACCACGTGTGCCAAATTTCAAAGCTCTAGGCTTAATTAGAACTAGTCGAAATTCAGCTTCCAAGATTTGACTTAAACAAACATATATACATACAAACATTGCAAGTTAAATAACAGGTTTTAAAAAGAAAGAAAAGGAATTTCACAACCTTTAAAAAGTAGGTATTTTATTTTTCCGTTAAATTGCATAGTTTTCGAGATATCGACCAAAAGTCAATTTTATGGGCATATGTGACCCATTTACTGGGAAATGCATTTGTCATTTGCTAGACACTCTTAAAATGTAATTAAATAAGTGCACCTTTTCTAAGAAAAAATGAAGCAATAACTTTTTTTTGCTTTTAAAAACTAATTTTCCTGAACTAAAAGTGTTTTTTGATTAATATTAAATAGTAAAATAACAATTTATGCTTGCATAAACTGAATTGTCGTGACGATTCAAATTCATGTCAATTGTTGCCTCACGCTTCATTGTGTTCACTCATAAAAACCATGTAAATGTTTGATTATTATGTGCTGTTTTGCAATTCATAAATAAAATGCCTTCTATCTCAAAATAATATAATGTCGAGAAACGCCTGTTTGGCTCAGGAGGGCAGGTATCTTGCCTCCCTGTAAGATTAATTTTAAGCTCTAAATTGCAATTATTGCCACCGAACTGCAGGTGCGTACCGTCAGTTATCAAGCAAAACCTTTGTATTATTGTATTGCACTTTACTCCCTTTATCCTGAATATGGTGATCATTTCTTTCAGATAAATAGGTATACAAATAGGGCTATTTCTTAACTAGGGTGGAATAACATCATTTATATTATAACTATCATAAAAACGTGGCACTCGCTAATATTCTCGTACCCATGCCTTCTTATCGTTTTTCTAATACCTGTACCCACAAACTAACCATAAAATTTCCTTCCCTATACACAACAATTTGAAGATAGATGTTTATATTATTTCTCACTTTGAACTGTACTTTATAATAAAACTATGAATTGAAAATTGACAAAACTTTAATGCATCTGCCCATTTGAACCGTAACTAATTTAAGATAATATACAAACATTTATTTATTAGGGGCACTTGTCCCTTTTATAGACTAGAGAATGGGATGACTCTGAAAACAACCTATTTAGCAACGCTGAAGGTCCATATACTTTATAACTTTCACCCAAACTGAAGGGCATCTATGATAGTTTTCTAATAAATAAAATCAAGTAGAATGGTGTGGTAATCAACCCTAATTTAACCCTTTGTTATAATTAAAGTAATTGTACAAATTCAACTTAATATACTAACGTTGAGATACAACGTTACCATATGTAATAATTCATACCAAATAAATAAGGTAATAAATGTTATTTTTAAATCATAGTACCTATTAAACTATTTCATAATCTAATATTTAGAATCAAAAGATTGTAAATCAAATGACATTTATATTTTATGAAACTGATATTTTACGCGCTTGTTGTTTTGAAATACACATTTTTGTGATTTTAACATTTTTTAAGGGAAAGTACAGTAACTAGAGGTAAAAAATATGTAAAATCTCGGAATAATCTCACAAGTAATGATAATTTTTCTTTATGGGTTATTATTGTGGTAAAAGGTGTCATCTTCAGTTTCTATATGGTCCGGACACTTGCTCTTACCTTCAAGCGGTGAAAACTACCTCTAATTTAGATATTTAATATTTGCTGATTTGTTTTTGAAACGTGAAATTTTTGGGATCGCTAATTACGAATCATTACGAAGTTAAAATTAAAAAATTAAGCAAGTGTTTTAAATAGACAAAAAAAATGCGTATCTAAGTTATGTTATATGTTAACAAAAAACAGTATTTTTGAGAAAAGAAATGTAATTGCATAATTACAATAACAAAATGGCCGCATTTTGTTTAAAAAAATGTGAAAATGCATGTTGTTTCTTTATTTTTTATGATACAGAAACAAACGAAAAATCATTTTAAAGACCGATAAATTATCTTTAATTCTGTTTCTTAGAAATTTTGATGGGCGTGTGTGATATTTTCTAAGATATTCAACATTTAAACTAAATACTTTTTCCTATAAATGTTCAAATGCCATCTTTATACTTAAATATGTACGAAACTATCCTACTTTATTTTCAATGTATAGGCTTTATTTTTGATCTCTACAATTTTTTCGCTAAAACTAATATTTATTGAGATATTTGCAAACAATAAAAACATTTACGTTTTATCGAAAATCCCTATATAATTTAAAGTGCAATTTTTTTCTAAAGCAAGCGTTGTAGACGGACGAAAAACTTTGAGAATCTGGATCATATCATATGTTAACGAAAAACAGTATGCGGGAAAATATTTTTTTTAATTACTGATTACTTACATTAACAAAATGGCGACAATTTTATTTAAAAAATGTGAAGAAGCACATTGTCTTTGTCATAACTTCTATGTTATAGAGTTAATAAAAAATCATTTGATTAATAGTCTTTCATTTTGGTGGTTAGCATTTTTGACGTAAGTGCCCTAGTCTCTGAGATTTAAACCAAATACCTCATCGCTCAATTTAGTAGCTTTCTTATTTGTCTCTAGCATGTTTTCGCTCAATGTGTTACTTCAAGTTATTTGACGAAAATCGTTTTTAAATACCCTTTCAAGTTAAAATCCCAATTTTCAAGTCGTTACAACTTAAATACTATTAATTTGGTTGAGTGGCAGAATAGCCTACGGCTAAACTCCGTCAGGACATTAAAATAAATAAGGCGATAAAAAAAAATTATATAAAAAGTTGCATATAGAACATTTTCTTCTCCAAATTTGATTATCTTTCAGCTCCAATGTTTTTGTTTTTTTTTGTTTTTTTTTAGGTGCCACACCCTGAAAAGGGTAGTATCCACCCCCTATAAATTTGCAAACACCCTCATAATATAGAAACTTTTACTTGATGCATTTATTATTAAGTTGCCAAAAATGAACGAAATCTAATTCATATGACATTATTCCGAAGTTAAAACCTGTAGTTACTGTACTATATTATTAAATATTATTTTTGTACATGCTTTAAAATTAGTCAAACTATCAATAATAGACGTCAGTTACCATCGGTAATGGGCAGAAAGTAGTCATTCCGACAAATTTTAGGTTTGTCAAATTATGATAATGTCATGATATTTGAGAATTAATAATTTGTGTATTTTAAATTGTACTGTCTTACAAAAACACCTGTGTTGTTGAAAAAATCATGCGTATATGATGAGAAAAAAGTACCTTCTCCAATTTCGCGTAGCTTATAGCAATTTCTATGCTCATGCGGAGAACCTACTTTCCACTATTAATACACAATTATACATAACTACACTATAGGTATAGGTACTATTTCATAAAATAAAAATATCAACTTATTTATAATCACTTAATTCCAAATGTCCAAATATTATAATATGAAACAGTGTAGTACGTTATTCATGAAATATCTGTTACCTACCAGCTGAATAACCCGGCCTTTCTCGGAATTCGAAAGCAATATCTTTCAACCCCTGTATCTCACCCCTGGTTAACAGTTTTTTTCCGTCGTTTTGAGAGTAAAATTCAACGGTTTAGCTCATCGGAAAGTTAGTTTTTATTTTCAGACAAACGTGCATTAAGCTTTAAATGTTATAGATTACCTACCTTATTTTACAGCTACAAACTGTTATAATACGAGAAATTTAAAAAAAATTATATTGTCAAATTCTGAAAATAGTCAGAGGAGTATTATTTGATCTAGTTCTTTGAAATATTAATTTATTTTTCTTAAATGACAAAAAATATATTTAAAAAGTTTAAAATTTAATATAAAAATCGGAATCTACGTAAAAAATTATTTAGCTTTTAAAAAACGTATAAATACTCCACTTAAACCTCACGCTACTTCAGAATATATAGTACGAAATATATTTTACGTATTGCATGTATTATCATTCTCGGTCATGTTGGAGGCCAAAATAACTATTTCATTTTTATTTAAAAGTGCATAGTAAATAATTGACAGAGGATTTTTTTTTATTGTTCCTCTTTCGATATATTATTAGTATACATGAAAATTGTATGTAATAGTGAACAATTTATATATGATTCTTTTTATAAAAAAAATATATAAGGCCGAAAAAACGGTTAATAGTGGTTAAAATGACTTTTGGTATCTAAAGTATATAAAAATGATACAGTTTGAAAAATCTTGCATCTATTCCTTTATTGCAACTCAATTTTTAATTTTGTTATTGTTTTTTGGGCGTTCTAATTAATAAATTGAATTGAAACTTGTTATGGAAGAGTAGGCCTATTAGGCATACACTATCAAGTTTTGTCACAATCTAACATTTTCTTTTTTTACAGACTTTTTCTTTTGTACGAAGAAAAGAAATAATGTACATATACATTATTTAGGTCTTATTCAAGCTAACTTTCATGCTAATAACAAAATATCTAGTTTCTTTATATTGAGGGAATATGCGAATATAATGGTGTATTGGGTAAACAAATTCTTTAAAATACAAATTATTGTTAAATTTATTAAAACAACTGCCTATTCTTGCTAATACTAGAAGAAACTGAACTAAATAATTTCACAGAATTATGTAGGAGAAAAATACGGAAATTAGAAAAAAATTAAAAACTTACTAAAACAACTTGCACACTGAATAATCAAAAACGAGACCCCAAAATGTTAGCTATGAATTATTTTATACAATTAAATTTCATTTAGTAGCAATTATTAGCATTGTTTTGATGTATTCTACAATCATTTGTATTTTAAAGTGTTTCTACATTTTTTTTCTTTACCTAATATACTATTATAATTGTGTGTTCAGAAGTTAAGCATCAATATAAATATTTAAAAAACCTAGGTAATTTCTCATTAGTATGGAAGTTACCTTCAGTAATACCTAAATAATGTCTATACAGGGTGATATGTAAGTCGATAAAACCCTTTTAGGAACTTACAGAATAAGTCATTTAGAATATATTTCGCCAGACTTACCTTGGTACAAAGTCTTACGGTTTTCGAACTATTCGCCAGTTTGAATTTTTTTGAATAAATGTCGTAGATCCATTTTTATAAGCTAATGAGAGCTGCTATGTCTGTTCTTTCAGTTTATTCTCTTGCTCTAATATGTATTTTTTCTGGTCAATACGTTAACGATTATCTAAAGATGAAGTAAAGATTAATAGAAAACTACGCTATTCACAGGGTGTATTTTTGGAAAACAGGGCAAGTCAGGGAATTTGATTTTGGTCAGAGAAATCAGGGAAAAGTCAGGGAATTTATAAATTTATAAAAAAAACTCAGGGAAAATTTATTAAAACGACTTATCCCTTTCGTTCACCTTGTCCTAGAAATAGTACATTGGATTACATTTACTTTTTATTTTTTAATTAGAACAGGTTTTTGTATATTATACATTATTCTTCATTATCGGAAAAGTTTGAGGCCATTTAGATATAGATAGAAAAATGTAGGAAAGCAAACATACGATGGGGTCTGTAGAAATTTTATACCATGTGAGAGTGCAGCAAAACAAATATTTTTATAATACTTGCAATTAACGAATTGTTGTGATTTTTTCTGTATTAGTGAACAAGGACCTATTGTGCAGTGTGAGATTTTTTGTTTGAACTTGTGTGCACATTTTAGACTTTTATTTATAAATAAAATAGTGTACTAGAATTAGAACAGCTTGACACAACACCACAAAATTGTCAGGTAAACTTAATCTCACTTTTCAAAAAAAAAAAATCACAAACTAGCTAAGTTACGATATTTCACAGTTGATGCGACTGGCAAGAAGTATCTAACCAACCAGAAATTATACTCTATATTCTCTATCTTGATGAATCAGAAGTGGAATATCTCTCCGATTAACATGATGATGGTTGCAAAATTGACTATTTTGGCTACCCCATTGGTATTTTTTTCAAAATTTATAGCTAAATGTGTTACCATTTAGGGAACCAACAATTAGGAGATAGTGATCCAGAGTATTTGCCAGAAAATGCTGATGAAATTGAAAATACGCAATACGCACTTAGTGAAGAATTGTTTCCTGAAATTCATACCAAATAATAATATTATATTTATTATTATTATTGAAGTAAATTAAAAAATAAACATTTTTTCACAAAAAAATATGTTTTATTGTTTCAGAATTGTTAGCTACATATTTTGTGTGGATTATCCATTGAGTCACGATGTCCTACTTCTAGGACATTTTTTTCAAAAAATGGGTGGGGGAAAATTTTTAAAGAAAGTATTAAAAATTATATTAAACAACTTATGTGCAAAATTGAAAAGTCGTGACTAAAAGTTGTTCCCATCTTGCGCCACCCCGCTCGTTAAAAAATGTTTTCCATTTCACCACCCGCTCAATTTTCATTTTTCGAACAGAAAATTTTTCTGGAATTTTTATTGAAAAGTCCTGGTATACCTGGAAAAGTCAGGGAATTTCAAAATTGTGTATTCAGATACTTAAAAAAATTTAAATGGCATTATTAATCTTTACTTTAACTTTAGATAATCGTTAACGTATTGAACATAAAAAAATTATATTTTCTTCTCTTGTATATACTAAATACCAATTTTATGGACTATTACCTGCATGATTTACCTATTTACCCCAAATTTACCCCAATTTACCCCCCAACCCTTAGGAACGGAACAAGACGAAAATATAATCTAATTCTTGATCTCGTTAAAGTACATATATGAACCAAATTTCAAGTCAATATCTCAAACGGTTCCAGAGTAAACGTGCGCACAAAAAAAAGCTACAGACCGACAGACAAACAGAATTGTTTTTTCGCTCAAACTTAAAATCTCGAAGTTTCATGACATTCTAAGCCTATTTGAACAATAAAAATTTTTTAATTTTTTTTTGTCGTTACTATACTTCCACTGGATGTGGAAGTAAAATTCGGATCTACGCGATTTTTCGAAAAAAATCCCAATTGGCGATTAGTTCGGAAACCTTGAGTTTGTACTAAGGTAAGCGAGGCTAAATATGTTCTAAAGTACTTATCGACCTGCCCTGTATATTGTCTAAATGAAGATAATTTTTTTTTATTACCATTGTAAAATACATGTAAAAACCTAAAAACCTGCATTTTGAAAAAATATATATTCTACGAATCTATGCAACTAAACAATAATAAACGATTAAAATTTCGAAATCTTTTTTTTATTTTTAGTCGTTTAAATAAATGTTTTATGCTAAAATTTGGCACAAAGGTTTAGTTCAATAATGGGCATATTTCCACCAACTTTTGTTAAAATGGATGCATTATTACCTTATATTTCTTAAATTGTCAAAAAAGGCAATTTTTGGTGGTTTTTATTTTCTTACAAATTAACAAATTATCAGAAAGTTTTTTCATAGCCTTTTGCTATTTTTATTTCTGCGATACGATTATTAGAACCGTATATCTCCTTGTTATCATAAGGAAAAGAGCAGAAAATTTCAGTGTTGAAAAATAAATTGTTAAAATTTTACAAGAAGCAATGCACCGATTTAATCGAAAACTTTCCATGGCACTTATTATATCTACAACAAATTAAAATAATAAAATTGCTGCAGCCAGAGAATTTCTTATTCACCTACTTTGTTGCTTAATTTTACTCCACTATATATGATTTAAAATGTGAAAAATTTATGACTGTACATTATAGCAAATTGAGAAACTATTAGTTACACATTTAAAATAACTATGAAAGCCAATGCTGTAGACTCTAGAGCCTGGTCGATTTCCAGATGTTTGTTACGTATGTACCTTTCTAACAATTCCCGCCAAATCCGTACAATGGTCAGCAGTCACTTGTTTAGGAAACTACTAGCAATGGTAAAATCTACAATTTAAATCTTTAGAGATGGTCCGCAATTTTTGATTATTTATTAATTGGTTGTTCAATTTTTTTTTATCTGATTTGGGAATATTTAGTACGTCTCATGTTTTTATTATGTATTTACGTGTTCGATAATAAAGAATGCTTCGTAAGGATATCTTTAAAAAAATTCGCTGAAGCTAGTTTTAGAGTTTAATAAATCAATGATATTCAACCTAAAATTGCTTACTTTAAATAAAAAATATACAGGGTGGTCACCTAAAAAATAATAATGAAAAAAATGTGGGGGAGATATCGTATGTACAGGGTGGTCGCGCGAATGTTAGATCCTCATTTAACTTCGTTATATTTGGAGTTACGTAAAAAGTTAAAAATAAAAGTTAAAGAAAATCACTTGTATTTTCCAAAAACATTTCAGAAAAATAATTGAAAGTCGAATTTCGGATATATGAACTTTACTTTGGTTTTTTTTTAATGGAACACCCTGTATATTTTTACATCATTTGAAAGGCCATAAAAAAACTTTTCAATGATATATGCAACATAGTATTTATCTTAAAAAAAATGTGTCTAATTTACTTTAAATTTACAATTTATCAAAATAACCGTGGGGAACAAAAGTATGTAATTTAATGTGAACAATACTTTAGTTCTGTCAAGATATTTGTTGGTAACTAATTTTACTTTGTTTTAAATAAAATGGAAAATTTCAGTGATTGATATAAATTTTTCGGACCATCAGAGCTTAATGATAACAAAATGTAATATTTAGTATGGTTTTTAAGAAAACTATTATGTTTTATATATCATTAAAAAGCCTCTTTTGCGGCCTTTCTGACGGTGTAAAAATATATGGGGTGTTCCGTTTAAAGAAACCAAAGTAAAGTGCATATCTCCGAAATGCGACTTTCAATTATTTTTCTGTAATGATTTCTGGAAAATACATATTATTTTCTATAACATTTATTTTTGAACTTTTTTACGTAACGAAGTTTAAGGTTCTAACGTTCGCGCGACTACCCTATAGTTAACATAACTATCATAATTGCTCTCCAAAAGTCAAATTTCAACACTCGTTTTTGGTGATTAACTCAAAAATCGATGAGTCATCAATACAAGACTGACGGTTTTGATTGCCTCATAAATATTTTAATAATTTATGTTGCAATATTAAAATTTTCTGCTATTTCTCTTATTATCTTTGGTTTTCGTATATGGTTAGTTATAGTTGTGCTCTAAATTTGCCTTTTAAATAAAGTTTTCTTAAGTCGAACTTTTTATTTTTTTATTTTTTTTTTATTTTTTTTTAATCGCCTTATTTATATTAATGTCCTGGCGGAGTTTAGCCGTAGGCTATTCTACCACTCAACCAGGACGGATACTCACACATAGACAATATCACAACATCCATTCCCTGCGACATTGCCATCTGCCGCAGCTGAGACTCGAACTCAGGAGAGGAGAGCGACTAGATTGTGTTGTCTCTCACACAACGGCAATCTAGTTCACTGCTACCATCTCGGCACCACATGAAAAACACCACTACACATCCATACCCTAGCCAGGATTCGAACCTGGGACCCCGTGGTCGCAAACTTAACATTAACCATTTTACCATTACCATTAAATACTCTTTATTATATATTAAGTAGTTACAGTTTAATAGGATCATGTATATAGTGTCTCATTATGTATTTACACTGGTATGGAAATTTCACAGGCGTAACAAACGCGCGTTGGCGTGATGCGCCCGCGAAATCCTTAAGCACTGCGCCACCGAGCCGGTGTTTCGACTCAGGTTGATTCTGGGAGCTTCTACATCTACAACAGCAATTTTGGATGGACCATGGCCCACCCTGGCCCCAACGTAGTTCCGTGCCTCTAAAATTGTAATTCTAGAACTTGAGTATCTCCAAAAATAATTGAGTTAAATGTAGGTTGTGGGGTGTTCCCGAAAAGACCTCTACTAAATCTATATGAAAATTTTTGTTGGGACTGAAAATTCCAACATTCAGTATAAAAAGTATAGTACCTAGTAGTGGTATGATAGAAAATAATAATATTTTTTGCCTTGTGTTTATTCTAATTTGTGAAAAATTTTCCATAAAGATTAAAAATAAATTCAAAGTTATTATTAGTGTTTTACTTTTTATGAAAAAAAAAAAAAAGAAAATTGATACATAACTATATTTTCTAAATTTAATCAAATGTTGAATTTAAGCTTTTTGTGCAATTCTGTAAAACTTCTATCGGTAAAATTTTACAATAAAAAAATGGCTACGATTTTTTTTATTTTTCCATTTATTCTGATATCGCAGGTAGCTTTGTGTTTGAAGGGGGTGAATGGTATTTTGCCCATAAGTAGTTGTGAAATTAGACAAGTAATTTAATGAACTTCATATTTTTCCTTCTTCTTAAGAGATTGCATTGCAACTGAAGAACTAATTCCCAATAACTCTATAAAAGTATTTATCACTTCCATTTGTCCAGTCTGCAAATCTATTTTTAGAATCCTCCACATTTTGGGAATAAGCATATCACTAACACACGTACTGCGCATCGTATTAGTTTGGTATTTTTTCACATTTCCAACCAAATAAGAATCTATTTTTAGAATCCTCCACATTTTGGGGATAGACATATTATTAACACACGTGTTGATATTATTTGCGTTTTGAATGAAATACTAATCGATTCTTAGAATCCTCCACATTTTGAGAATACGTACATTATTAACACACGTGCGGTGTGAATTTGTTACTTTTCCATTTATACTTTATCTTTACATGCATCATAGTGATCCAAAGTTTTAAATTTGGTCATTTGTAAGCTTTCTTAAAAAAAGATAGCGAGAAACGGTCATCTTCGTATGACTGTTAGGGTAAATGTCGGCAATTTATAAATATTTGACATAATACAGGAACTTTCATAAAGTCATGACACATCAAATATGCATTTTTAAAATAATACAGCCTATATATTTTTGTATTTTTTAATTCTATGAAATTTTGTGTATTTAATTTAATTGTTTTCGAGATATTCACAATTGAATATCAACATTTTGCACATTATATGAGGCTGTAAAAACTGTTTAAATAAGAATGAAAGGGCCTGCACATTTCGACTTTAGTTTTTAATAATCTATATAATAATGACAGCTAAGCGGGATATACTTCCTGCTAAATCGAAAGCAGACATTATTGGATAGAATATTAGAAACTAAGATTTTGTTCCAAATCAAAGCGTTTAGATTTTACAGCCTCACAAAGTACGAACAGTGCTGATTTCAATTGTTTTTTGAGGTTTTTCAGAATTAAGGCGGGCTTTTTGTGCACTTGAACTATTGTTTAAGTCTTATTTACATTAACGTCCTGGAGGAGTTTAGCTATAGCTATTCCACAACTGAACCAGGATGCGTACACATAGATAATATCTCAACATCTGAATGTACTGAGTGTACATTCAGTATAAAAAGTATAGTAGTAGTGGTTGTCAAAAATTTTTTCTAGAGATTAAAAATTAAATTCAAAGTTATTATTAATGTTTTATTACTTCCACATCCAGTGGAAGTATAGTAACGACAAAAAAAATTTTTAAAATTTTTATTGTTCAAATAGGCTTAGAATGTCATAAAACGTCGAGATTTTAAGTTTGAACGAAGAAAAATTCTGTCTGTCGGTCTGTCTGTAACTTTTTTTGTGCGCACGTTTACTCTGGAACCGTTTGAGATATTGACTTGAAATTTGGTACACATATGTACTTTAACGAGATCTAGAACTAGATTATATTTTCATCTTGTTCCGTCGAAGGGTTGGGGGGTAAATTGGGGTAAATTTGGGGAAAATAGGTAAATCAAGCAGGTAAGTGTCCATAAAATTGGTATTTAGTATATACAAGAGAAGCTAAGGTCCCAAAAAAACTTTTGGCATTAGCCACCCCCACCTTACTATTAAAGGGGATGAAAAAAAATTGTGATTTAGTGTGCGTACAAGAACCAGAAACCTCAAAATATTTTTTTACTTCATCCACCCCCACTACCACCCCGCATCACCACCCCCACCCCGCTACCGATGTC
Source organism: Rutpela maculata (assembly GCA_936432065.2). Classification (NCBI taxonomy): domain Eukaryota; kingdom Metazoa; phylum Arthropoda; class Insecta; order Coleoptera; family Cerambycidae; genus Rutpela; species Rutpela maculata. Next base: position 346,577,787 of record OW386285.2, read on the forward strand.
GGGTATCGTTTTATGGATTTTTGGGGTAGAGGATTTCAAATATTATATTATTAAAGTTCCATAAACAATTATTTCCACATACAAATTTTTTTCGTTGTGTGACTTGGATAAAAAATTTGGATGTGGAAGTAGTGATTCCTTGGGCAGCGGTTTTTTTTATGAAAAAAAAAAAAAATAATAATAAAAACTCCATATCTTATGAATTTAATCAAATGTTGATTTTACGCTTTTTGGGCTATTCTGAACAACTTCTATCAGTAAAATTTTACGATAAAAAAATGTCTACGATTTTTTTAAATTTTCCATTTATTTTGGTATCGAAAGGGGTGAATGGTATTGTACCCATAAGTAGTTGCGAAATTAGACAAGTAGTTTTAGTTACCAAATCTTAATGCACTTTATATTTTTCCTTCTTCTTAAGAAATTGCATTAGAACTGAACTAATTCCCAATAACTGTATAAAAACATGTATCACTTCCTTTTGTCCAGTCTGCAAATCTATTTTTAGAATCCTCCACATTTTGGGAATAAACATATCACTAACACACGTACTGCCCATCGTATTAGTTTGGTATTTTTTACATTTCCCCAACCAAATAAGAATCTATTTTTAGAATCCTCCACATTTTGGGAATAGACATATTATTAACACAGTTACGTGTTGATATTTGCGTTTTGAATGGAATAGAAATCTATTCTTAGAATCCTCCACATTTTGAGAATACGCACATTATTACTAACTTACTTTTGCATTTATACTTTATCTTTACATGCATAGTGATCCAAAGTTTTAAATTTGATCATTTATAAGCTTTTTTGAAAAAGATAGCGAAAAACTGCCATCTTCATATGAATGTTAGGGTAAATTCCGGCAATTTACAAATATTTGAGGTAATACAGGGTCTTTCACAAAGTCATACCACATCAAATATGTTTTTTTATGTACCTTAAGTTTCGAACGTTCACTTGAACGAATTTCATAGGAAAAAGAAAAATTAATAAAGCCACACTTCGATTTACCTAGGTGTAAAAACTTAAGTATTGTGGATATTATCGCCAGCAAATATTGCAATGAAGTGTTTACGCCTAAATCGATGTGTGGGTTTTATTAACGTTTCTTTCTCATCTAAAATTCGTTCAAGTGAACGTTCGAAACTTCAGGTACATATTTTTTTTAATAATACAGCCTATATATTTTTGCATTTTTGAATTCTATGGTGAACTCTTATGAAATTTTGTGTATATAATTTAATTGTTTTCGAGATATTCACATTTGAATATCAACATTTTACGTATTTTATGAGGCTGTAAAACAAAACGGTTTAAATGAGAACGCTTGCACATTTCTGTTTTAGTTTTGATTAATCTATATATTAATTTATGTAACAATGCTAAACGGGAAGTGACCCAAGACCAGAAGGATATACTGCCTGCTAAATCGGAAGCAGCCATTATTGGGTAGAATATTAGAAATCAAGATAGAAATGTGCAACTCCTTTGTTCAAAATCACACCGTTTAGATTTTACAACCTCGCAAAGTACGGAAAATGCTGATTTCAATTTTTTAAAGATTTTTTTGAGTCTTATATATATATATATATTAACGTCCTGGCGGATTTAACTGTAGCTATACCAGCACTGAACCAAGACACGTACACATAGACAATAACTCAACACTAATTTTCTGCGACATTGCCATCTGCCGCAGCTGAGACATGCGGTCTAACCCAGTGCTACCGTCTCAGCAACACGTGAAAGATGCCACTACTCATCCATACCCTAGCCAGGATCCGAACCCGGGACCCTGTGGTCGCAAGCTTAAGATTTTATGCTCTGTGCCATTGATTTGTTGTCAAATCACACATACCACATTTGACTTCAAAGCCAGAACTTAAATTTTTAGTTGAAATTCGGCCACAAAATAACCACAACTATTTTAAACAAGTTTTTATAAAAAAAACGGTTGGTCCTATTATATTTAACAAAAGGGGCCTTTTTTGTGCAAATTTGATAAGGAAATCATATCCCGGTACCAAAATTAAAAAAGGAAACCGAAGAAAAAAAATTGGATTACCTATAAGAGAGATTGAAATTCATATTGGCCAGTATCAAGAAATAATAACTTTTATTGATACTATATAACGTACCATAAAATTTCATCACTCTAGGTCTAAGGGATCCTGAAATATTGAATAAAAATATATAAAAGTATTTACGCAAAACTTTCCTTTCTATTTAGCATCTTTCTTTTATTCAATATCTTGTCTGTATGATGAATACCCTGTATGTATTTTTTAACTAAAAGTATATCAGGTTTTCTTCCTGGCAATAGTGACAACCACATTCCAAATATTATTTTTCTCTGCCTAGAGTGACCACACTGTATACTTTTTACTAAAGCTTGTGATAACTACGTGCGAAATATTATTGCCCTCCGTAAAAATTTTTTCATTATTTCTTTTTAGGTGACCCCCTAGATCTTTCACGCAATTGTATTTACTACATGTGAAATATTAGCGTCTTCTCTCACATTTTTTTCCCATAATTCTTCAGGGTGACCACCCTCTAGATCTTATGTATATAAAAGAATACCATGACTCGCTGACTGACTGACCGATCTATCAATGCACAGCTCAAACCGTTGAGTTTAGAAACTTCAGATTTTCAATAGGTGTTCCTCAAATATCGTAGGCAACCACTAAGAAGAGATTTTTCGAAATTCGACCCCTAGGAGGGTGAAAGAGAGGGTTAAAAATTTTAGGCTTTTTCGGAAATGGTTAGATCTAGATGCATGGAAATTTGGCAGAACTATTTTTTGTTGAAATATATTAGATACGTATAATACGAAATTTCGATATTCACTTTTTGAGGGAGTGAAAGCGGGGATGGTAGAAGGTTTGATGCACAGTGGGTTTTGTCGAGTACTACAGATGCGCAATGGGTTTCCTCGAGTACAATGGATGCGCAGTGGGTTTCCTCGAGTGCAATGAATGCGCAGTGGGTTTCTTCGAGTACTATGGGTGGACAGTGGGTTTCCTCAAGTGCAATAGATGCGTAGTGAGTTTCCCTGATCACTATGGATGTGCAGTGAGTTTCCTCGAACACTATCGATGCACAGTGGATTTTCTCGAATGCAATGGATGCGCAGGATGGAATTAGATTATATTTTGATCTTACTCCGTTGAAGGGTTGAGACGTAAATTGGGGTAAATGGGGGTAAATAGGTAAATCAAGCAAGTAAAAGTCCATAAAACTGGTATTTAGTATATATAAGAGAAGGTCTCAAAAAAATTTTAGGAATTAGCCACCCCCAATACCACCCCACCCCACTATTAAAGAGGGTGAAAAAAATAAAATTGCAAGTTAGTGTGTGTACAAGAACCAAAGGCCTCAATTTTTTTTTACTTCATCCATCCCTACTACTGTGTGTCTAGCTTCTACGATTTCGGATTAGAATACCATGCAACCTGTACGGTGTTTATATATCTTCTATTATTTTTTTGATTCTATAATAACTGGGTTACCTCGAATAGGATGGATGCGCAGTGGGTCTCCTCGAGTACTAATTGGTGCGCAGTAGGTTACCCCAAGTAGTATGAATGCGCGGAGCGTTCCCTCGAGGAATATGGATGCGCAGTAGGTTTCCTCAAGTATTAGGAATGCGCAGTGGCTTTCGTCGAGTACCATTAATGAGCAGTAGGTTACCTCAAGTAGTATGGATGCGCAGTGGGTTTCTTCGAGTACAATGGATGGTCAGTAGGTAACCCCAAGTAGGATGGTTGTACTGTAGGTTACCTCGAGTAGTATGGATGCGCAGTGGGTTTCCTCGAATAAAATGGATGCGCGTTGGGTTACCCCAAGTAGTATTGATCCACAATGGCTTCCCTCCTTCAGTTAGATGGATGCGCAGTGGGTTACCTAGAGTAGTTTGGAAGCGCAGTAGGTTTCCTCAAGTATTATCGACGCGCAGTGGCTCTTCTCGATTAGTATTGATGCACAATAGGTTGCCTCAAGTAGTATGGATGCATAGTGGGGTTCCTCGTGTAAAATGGATGCGCAGTGGGTTACCTCTTTTTTGTGCGCACGATTAGGCTGGAACTGTTTAAGATATTAACTTGAAATTTGGTACACGTATGTACTTTAACGACTAACTGGTACTAGATTATATTTTGATCCTATTCTATTGAAAGGTTGAAGAGTAAATGGGGGTAAATAGGTAAATCACGCAAGTAACAGTAGACAAAATTGGTATTTAGTATAAAAGAAGTAAAGGTTTCAAGAAAATTTTTGGCATGAGCCACCTCCATTACCACCCCCACCTCATTATTAAAGGGGGGTGCAAAAAAATAAAATTGTGATTTAGAGTGTACACAAGAGCCAAATGCCTTTTTTTTTCACTTCATCCACCCCACCACCACACCCTACCACAACCCCAACCCCACTACCGATATGGCATATCGTTTTATGGGATTTCAAATATATTATTAAAATTCCATAAACAATTATTTCCACATAGTGGAGTGGAAATATAGTATTTTCGTTGTAAGAGGCTTGGATGGAAAATCTGGATGTGGAAGTAGTGATTCCTTGGGCAGCGGTTTTTTTCATGTTTTTTTTGTCATTACCTCAACAAACTGAAGGTATGACCAAATTTTCAGAATTTTGACCATCCAAATCCTTATTTTGAACAATTATGTGACATACCGTTGGGTATATTTTTACACATATTTTAACACATTCCTCCACTGTTAATAGATCACCGTAAAAGTATACACACCGATAGGGGGCGCTGGAACCAATAAATTTAAATCCTCCACAATTAATGATGAATCAGATTTTCACACACTGACCATAATCCCAAATTCTGGAGGATTTTTTTTTATTGCGTTTCTGTGCAAAGCAGGCATCGAGAATCTCATTGCAGCGATAAAAAATTGTCGATGACTGAGAAATCCTCGACAATTCGGTCATCCTCGACAATTCAGTTCTATTCACAGAGTGTTCCTCCACAGTTAATGTAATGCATACACACACACACACACACACACACACACACACACACACACACACACACACACACACACACACACACACACACACACACACACACACACACACACACACACACACACACACACACACACACACACACACACACACACACACACACACACACACACACACACACACACACACACACACACACACACACACACACACACACACACACACACACACACACACACACACACACACACACACACACACACACACACACACACACACACACACACACACACACACACACACACACACACACACACACACACACACACACACACACACACACACACACACACACACACACACACACACACACACACACACACACACACACACACACACACACACACACACACACACACACACACACACACACACACACACACACACACACACACACACACACACACACACACACACACACACACACACACACACACACACACACACAGACATTTTTCAAAAACAACTTTTTTGGGTTCCTGGGACCTCAAAACGTAAAGATTTGATGTTATCTCAATTTTCGATTTTGGACTAATTGTAGTAACCTCCCACAATTTTATTGTGGGGAGGTTAAAATAATAAAAATCACACTATAAAGTAGCGTAGACACAAAAATATACTTTTTTCGTTAATTTTAAGTTTGTTTTAGACCAACAATGGATTTTGAAAAGACGCTTGTAAGACGTCGTGATTTTTTAGATAAAATTTTAATTTTATAGTACATCTTTACGATAAATAATAATAAAACTTTATTGTTGGCAGAAATATGTTTTTCATTAAATGTACTATAGCATTTCATCATACACTACCCACATAGCACAAGGACGTACCAAAAACGTCCAGGTGACATTTGCATAGGACATCAGAGATGAGAGATGTCTTACAGACGTCCGCTTTAAGACGTAAGACATACAGAACACGTCTTTGGGATGTCCATCGTTACAAATCAGTATATCTCTGGGACGTCTTATTCTGGTCCGTTCTAGACCTAAGACAGACCTTCATGAGATATATCGGTTTTATAAGCAATTATTGCCTTTCAAAAAAAAAAACAACTAAAACTTTTTTCGCAATTATTTAACGAAAAAAAAAAACCGGGGTGAGTGCGATCGAACCGTCGAATTCTTGATTTGTAAGTCAACCCAAAAAAACAAAAACAGCAACATATTCGTTTAAAGTAAAGCATGTACAGTGCCTCGCCGGATCCTGATCGGAGCCAGTCAGACAACCACGACCCGTGGTGCTAAGTCAAGGCTTTAACTCACTCGGACACTGAACGGCTATATTATTATTTACTTAAAGACTGTATAGTTGGAAATAGGAAATGGCTAGATTTTGCTTAGTAACCTGCTGCAATTTTTGATGTTATCATTAATCTTTAATTTTAATCTAATTTTATAAAAAAAAACTTGATGCCTGCACAAATAAGCTGCCGGATCTTAGACTAATATAGCTATTTATTTCAAAATGTAGAAAATATTTTGTTGTTTAATAAATGTTTAGTATCAAATAATATCATTAATAATTTACAAAAAAGGTTAAAATTAAATTATTAATCAATTTATTTATTTATTTATTTTACATCCAGCAGCCAAGAAGGCCATTTACAGGAGTACATGATGAATAAGAAAATTTACAATACACAGCTTAAAGACAATAGATTACAATCAAAATTAAAATAGTGAACAGGACAATAAATAGATAGAGTGACAAAGACATGCAACATTTCTGGACAAGTAAATTTATTAATTTGGAAGTAAACTTAAAACTTTGCTTTTAAATTTCATCATACTGTTAGAAAAAATGTCTACATTATTTAAGTTATAGATTTTACACACAGAGTTAATAGGGCAGTGAAAATGATAAAACGAGTTTGACACCGATACATGAAAGGTATTACAATTTCTCGAAAAAAAACGCGGTATATTGTATAAACAGCTGAGTAAAAAGGGTGAGTCGATATGATTGGGTATAATTTTATATAAACTCAACTCACGTCTTTTGCGAAGTGACAAATTACAAATTATTATAAGAAATAAACTACACATTTTTCAGAAATAACTGTCAAATATAAACAAAACATTGTAAAATTGAAAAATACAGTTTTCTTAACGTTTCATTGTTTTTGTTGGGTAATACTAATATTGACATCGGAAGTATGACTTTTCTAAAACATATTTATACGGAATTAGTCGTTCAGACCTAAATAAGATATAATATGGACGTCCTAAAGACGTCTTGTGCTATGTGGGTACTGGAAAGGGAATAAAACAAAGTTTTTAAAGGTAATGAAATGTATTTCATGTGTGCTATTTTTGAGAAACGTCAAATTTAATTTTACAAAGATGAACCCAAGCATTTTAATTTGTACTGAAAATTTTCTACAATTCCATTTTAAACTCTTCTTTATATTGTTTTAAGGAAGTACATAGATAAACATATTGCAATAGTGGAATGATATAATTTACTAACAAATTATAATAAAAAAAATATCTAAAAAGGCCGACATCTTTAAATCTGGAATACTTTTTATCTCTGTCATCCTGTATATCGTATATATATCGTATATATCAGTATAATACATACTTTGAGCATATTTAGGATTCAATGCAATGCCATTAAAAAATAACAATATTTGCAATACTTCAAACCATTTAAATTAATACTTTAACTCATTTTGAATTCACCTGCAATTTTGTAGATCGGTTGGAACTTTTATATTAGCATTTTCCAAATATTTATAATGTAGTGAGCTTTGAGAGATTGTTACCGTAATTCAGATAATAATTTATTAAAAAGTTGTTTATTAACAATGTTTTTAAAAATTAGCCTTGCATTAATGGCATCGAGTCACGTTGAGAAAACGTAGCCAGCTCGCTCTAGTACCTAGACAATAAATCAAATCAACCTGTCTTTGATTCTCACAGGTGGCCACCAGTGAAAGCTGCAGAAGAATTTATAGTGCGAACTACTTGAGAGCAGGATTACTAAATCTATCTGTCGCCAGATGTCACTGTATGTATTAAAATCGCTAAGTTTATAAAATGAAATGAATAAAATGAAGTGGCAAACAGCAAAAGCAAGAATTTTACATTAAATGTGATTTCAATCTATAATTTCATCTCTAAATGTTAACAAATAACGCACTCAGCCGATCCGCGCCACTGGGATGTAGGTCGTAAATTTTTTGAAACTCTCTAGTACAGTAACATGCGATTTTAATTCAACAAGATTAATTGTCGTATTTGATTAAACTTTATTTTTACCTTTTTGATAAATTGAATGGTAAATGCATCAACAATTTTGTATTAAGCAGAGGTAGATAGAGAACTATTATTGATGCGAGAGAATCGAATTTTTAGAAAAAAGAGTTCTACACAATTTTTTGTATCAATAGATATATTATTTGTTTATAGCGACTTGAAAATTGCGATATTAGAAGGAGATAACAGAGAACCTTAAAACGGTTTTTATCGAATTACTCGAAAAATATCACATTTAACGAAAAAATGCTTTTAGATGAAAAAGAAAGTCTATAAACTGAGGAGAAACCTGTGTTTTCTAACTCCAGTAGAACTAACAGTTTCAGGGATATGGGACTTTAAAAATGACGTCCGATAGAGCTGGAACTAGGTTCCCACATAGCACAAGATATTCTAAGAATGATCTGTAAATGTCCTCTACGGAGTATATATATTCGAAATAATATTGTATTGTTCCAGGAATATATATATATATATAATTTAAAATGTTGATACTAGAATATTTCATACGAATAATAAAATAATATTCTTTCTGAACAATAGTATAATATTCTTAGTATATATAAAATTTTTGAGAAGAAACAATAATATTCAAGGAAAATAATATAAGAATATTTTTTCTGAGCAATCGTATAATATTCTTAGTATATATAACATTTTTGAGAAGGAAACAATAATATACGAGGAAAATAATATAAGAATATTCTCTCTAAATATTTATTAATTTAATTTTAATTAATATCAAGATAATATGGTAAAATTTCTATTACATTTTTTATATATTATAGGTAATAATATAAACCTACATAATTTTGTTATTATAATACCAATATATTATTATTACCACTATTATATCTATTATTAGAAGATATATGATTTTTGAGAAGAAGACAATAATATTCCAGGAAAAATAATACAGGAATATTCCCATTAAACACTCAAATGTCGGTTGGAACTATAGGTAAGAGATTGCGTCAAATGCCAATTATGTAATAATGTCAGCAAAGGCAATTAACTGTTATAAGTCACGTGTATTTAGAATTAATCGCGTATTTATTGGTATTTGACTCATTTCGAAGCCTTTCCAAATTTGCGATAGATTTTTGTAGATAAATTTGGTTATAAGTCGCCAACTTAGTCCTACTATTGGTCTATGAGTATTCACCTAATAATTCGTATTGGCAATCTAACATAATTCTCCGGTGTGATAACTTGAGACAGAATCTTACATGCAATATCCTCTACACTGATGATTCTGACGATAACCAACAGTTAAAAATCGATAGTTGTAAGCAATTATCGTGTCTTTTGTTGTAGTTTCGGTCCATTCTGGTATCGTTCTCGTTTAATAAACAATAAGTCAAATAATCATATATAACTGGTAAATGCCATTTCAGTTTAAAATTGGTTATAATTCGTCAATTTATTATTACATATTATGTAATGCAACATAAAAATCCAATAAAATAAGAATTAATCTGGTGGAATAATAATCTAGGAATATTCTATTGAGGGGGAATATTATTATAATATTTTTTTAAATATTCCTAGAGTAACTTGATTATTCCTGTAATACGCGTTTTGGATAATCGTAGAATATCTATAAACTGTGCCATTTGGATAAAAAGGAATATTCCTGTAACGTCTGGAATATTTAATTTTTTTTTAGGAATAATCAAATCTTCCAGAGTATAATCAATGAATATTCCAGGAATCAAATTGTGCTATCTGGGTTGATAAGCTGGTGGCCGCCAAGGCCTTCGAAGGGCCCAAAATTTGGTTCACTAACGTTCAGGCATCCGAACGGTCATGATGAGAGGTATTTAGTTATCTACTAAATACTAATTTTTTGCCGTTTAAAAAATGGCGTTTTAAACTATAAATCCACTTTCAAAAAAACGTTAAATTTTTGTTTTTTTTTGCAAATATCACAATAAATATCAGTTTTAGCGAAGGCCAGCAAATCTTGTTATATTTTTTTTTGAAAATAGAGATACAAAACATGAAATATGTTCTAATGTTAGGTATGTCTTTGCTGCCGTAGCTCCAAAAAGTTGTACCAATTTCATGAAAAAGACAAATGACACTGCACTGGCCATATGATTATTCGAAGAAAGTAATATGGGGACTAGTAGATGGAATTTTGTCCAGTTCGAAAAATCAGTTATTTAAAATCCTTCATGTATACTGCATACAAGAAAGGTTTACAAAGAGGATTTCAAATATATTACATGTACTGTAGATATAATTATTACTTATACATTTACAAAAGTAATATGGCGCGAGACGATGCTATTTTGGATTTGAAAAGGCTCACTACTTACACAAAATCATGTATTTATGTGGCGCAATGGTTGGGACATGTGATTAAATTGTTCGTTCCAGTGGAACTCCGAATGCGATTAGCAGTAAATATGATTTAGTTCCTTTTACTTTAAAATTCGTTTCCCCACTTAGGCTTTTGTTGATTTATAGTTATTTAAATTTTTAGTTACCCAGTAAACACACACACGTTAAAAAACGTTTGAAAATGACGATAACCGAACGTTACATATACGTAACTAATATTCGTTGAATAAACGCAAAAATGTCGCCGAGATCCACGGAATTTTCCACTATTAAATAGACTACTAATCAACGTTAGTTAATTAAGATATTTTAACGTTTTTATTATTGGTCGAAAACACGTGTAATATTATTTACTTGCTTCATAGTAAACCAACGTACGTCAGAAAGACATTTTAAAGTCACTTTATATAAATGTGAATAATAATCGTTGAATAAACGCAAAAATGTTGCCGAGATACACGGAGTTTTCCACTGTTAAATAGACCACTAATCATTGTTAGTTAATTAAGCTGATCTAACGTTTTCATTATTGGGGGAAAACACGTAATATCATTTACTTGTTTTATAGTAAGTCAACACACGTTGTAAAAATATTTTAAAATCACTTTATATAGACGTGAATAATAATCGTCGAATAAACGCAAAAATGTCGCCAAGATCCCCGGAGTTTTCCACTACCCAGTGGGCACACATACGTTTAAAAAACGTTAAAAAAGGACTGAAACCCCACGTTGTTATGGGGTGTTTAGAAACGAATTGATTCAACGAAAAAATGTCGCGCGAAGAAACAGATGAACCATCTAGACAATTAATAGGTTAAACACCCACTGGTGATAAAACCTTATAAACATATACCATAAAATGTTTATGGTATTTCGGCCCAGCCACAGAATAATAATCTTTAACATGATTGTTATAAGATCCATCCAAATAAATCGATGTTCCCTGAAAGAATTTGAACATTGCGATCTATGTTATTTATTTTCTATAAATTTATAAGACTATAAGATAAAGCATGACTGATTATTGTTAGTGGTTTTTATGTGGCGCCATTTAGAAATAATTTCTGCAACAAACTACGTGGCAAGCAAGCAAATTTTATGCATTAATATAGATGAGTAGCAAAACGTTAAAAAGACGTCGTCATCTACCATTTATTTCACCTGTAGATTTAGAATGTCTGCATTTTAATAAGTTGAAAGCATCAGTTACTCTAACGTTGTATAAAAACGTTTTTTCCTTTAAATAAAATTACTATATTATATTAGTGTAATAAAACACGCTAAATTTTTTCTTTTCAGAAACGTTACATTTAGTGGGTTGTTACAAGTTCTCATTTTATGAACGTGTATTATACGTTAATATATCAGTAAAATAAACGTTCTGATCAAAACGTTTTATTTCAGTAATCCCTTCCACTACTGGTTGGGAATGCGAGTAGGAGTAACGTATTTTATAGGTTTTATTTAAGTATAATATTTTACAACCGAATTTTATGTGTTGATTTAGATTCGTAGAAAAATGTTTAAAAAACGTAATCTTCTACGATTTATTTCACCTATGGATTTAAAATTCCCTTGCAACAACAGTTATTTTAACGTTGTAAAAAATACATTTTATTTTTCTTGAAATAAAACGTTTGAATGGCCGTATTAAATATATGTAATAAAAAACGTTAAACTTGTTCGTTACGCAAACGTTACTTTTAGCGAGTCGTTAAAACTTCTTACATATTAAACGTGTTTTATACGTTATTACATATTTGTGAAAAAAACGAACTTACTAAAACGTTTCATTCCAATATTTTCTTCTACTAGTAGTTAAAATTGCGTGTAGTAGTAACGTATTTTATTCGTCTTATTTACACGTTGAAACTTTCAACCAAATGTCACGTTAAAAATTTCAACGTAAAACGTTTAATCAACGACTACGATGCTTCAAAAACGTTTGTTAAACATACGTGTGTGTGCCCATTGGGTATTAAAAGGAGTAATAATCAACTTTAGTTAATTAAGTTATTTTCACGCTTTTATTATTCGTCATAATACTACGTTTATCGGATATAAAATAAACCACCTATAATCAATATATGGTCGATTTTCTTTATTATATCAATGTTTCTTCAACGTCAAGTATTGTCCCTTTTTTACATTATAATATTATGTTTAATAAATGTTTATTAAATGATATCTAATAACGGATAGTTGTAAAACGGTTACCTACGTTAATAATTATTATATGTTAATACGTGGTTATAAAACAGGCACAAAAATACATATTGATCAACGTCATATTACTCTGAAATACAAACATTTTAAAAATACGTTGAATTAAACTTACGACTAAAACTAATAGTTAATATATTTTCTTTCATCAACGTTTAATTGACGTCGAATTTAAACGGTAAAATTTCCTTGGTACATCAATGTTGTGTCAACGTAGTTTTGTTGGTCTGTTTCATCGTCATAATACTACGTTTATCGGATATAAAATAAACCACCTATAATCAATATATGGTTGATTTTATTTATTTAATCAATGTTTCTTCAACGTCAAATACTGTCCCTTTTTTAGGTTATAATATTATGTTTAATAAATGTTTATTAAATATCTAATAACGGATAGTTGTAAAACGGGTCTAGGACATGTGAGAATCAACGTTACTTTTATAAGTGAGTTTAACATGTCATAACTACGTTAATAATTTTCTGCATGTTAATATGTGGTTATAAAACAGGCACAAAGTACATATTGTGCGACGTCATATTGATCTGAAATATAAACGTTTTAAAAACACGTTGAATTAACTTATGACTAAACCTAATAGTTAATATATTTTCTTGCATCAACGTCGAATTTAAACGGTAAAATTTCCTTAGTACATCAATGTTGTGTCAACGTAGTTTTGTTGCTCTTTTTCATCGTCATAATACTACGTTTATCGGATATAAAATAAACCACCTGTAATCAATATATAGTTGATTTTCTCTATGATATCAATGTTTCTTCATCGTCAAAGAGTATGCAATTTTTACGTCATAATGTTACGTTTAATAAAGGTTTATTAAATAATATATAACAACGGAGATTTGCAAAATGGGTCGAGGATATGTGAAGATTAACGTCGCTTTTATAAGTGAGTTCAACGTGTCATAACTACGTTGAAAAAATGTTGTTATTAAACTAATAGTTACAGTATTCATTATATTAACGTCGAAAAACAAATGTCTATTTATGACCAATAATCAACGTTGACTTTTTCAACCACTAACGTTATTTCAACGCTTATAACGTTATATCAACGTTTAATAAACGTGGGTGTGTTTACTGGGTATTACTATATCCAAGGTCAATTCTCACTTTTCTTGAGATACCTAACAATGTTTTTTTATCTAAAAAAACTAAAAGAGCTCTCCTGATGATCTATCTGAATAGAAACATCTGTGAATTACATCAAGATATTTAAAATTCATTAAAATAAAGTACCTGCATAAATGGAATATTTAGAACATATTATACTTAGAATTTCTTGATCGGTACATTCTCCTATCTCTTGAATTACAAGTATTCAATCTATTTCAGATAACAATTGAGTTAAAAATAACTAATTGATATTTTTTAAATCAATATTTAAACGGATATTACGGATCTTTGTTAAAAATATCCATTGTTTAATACTTAAGCAATTGAATTATACAAAATATTGACTAATTATAATTTTACAAAGTCAATAGGTGTAAAGTACAAGTGATTGAGTGAGGCATACTTAAAAAGGTTGAAATACAAATTAAAAGAAATTTAACCGCCGTCAAAAATAAACAAGATCACTAAACCGTATGAATGAAATTTCTTCCACTATTTAGGGCCATCCTCAGAAATTTTAGCATTAGGCAGCATTTCCGGTCCCATGTACATATTAATTTTTATCACCTGAGTTACTCTTAATAAAAGTAATGGTTCTCTTGCATCATTTATTAAAATAATTAAAATGTTTGTTTTTTATCATGATTGTGATGACAATGATGGCTCTATTTTTATTACTGATCTTTTCATCATTATCCAATCGATTTGTTTGAAGATCATCATGTATTCAACATAAACTAATAGTTGTTCAATCGATACATTATTTTTCTCATGTTAAATTTGTCACCTAAACTTTAGGAGATACTGTCCTTTATTCAATATTCAGTAGGAAGTCAGATTTAAAAACTATTTTTCATTAACTATTCTTAGGTTAATGTTTTTTTGTTGTTTAATTAGGTTTTCGTGGATATTTATCTGCGTCTTCTTATTCATGCTGTACTGCTTTTGATAAAAAATTCTTGCCTAGGCGCAAATTCATTGTAAAATTATATTGGAACTAAATTATTAACCCTGGTTTTAACTACAACTAATTCTTTACGTAACGTTTTTACTTTCCAATGGTTATGAGTAATGTCTAAACTAGAAATTCTGTTTTGAAATGTGTGTAAAATAGTAAAGGGTCTCTTAACAAAAGAAACATTTATAGTTAGAAGTACCTTAACTCGACCTGCTATTAGGTCAGAAAATTTAGTTTACCAATTTGGTAATGGGAAAATTTCCCTCAAATTGTCCACAGATTTACTAACGTGTGGAATGATATGAAAGTAAATGACAGTGGCAGTGAAATGTTCAATAGCCCTACTAGTAAGTTAATTTGTGGTAAATGTTTCCTATTATTGATATAAATAAAGGCTTATTTATATCACATGATAGAATACCTATTTATTAAAATTGTGAAAAGTTCGTGAATGGCTGAATAATTATTAGGATAAAATAGATGACAACTTTGAATGTCTCCATCAGCTATGAGTTAGTAATGTTGATACTTAAATACAATGACTTTAGTGTGCGGTTTTCTCATCATGTAATGAAGAAATTTAGTTGGAAATAAAATTTTCTGTAAATATGCCTTATTGTATTTCTAAAAAATTTGTGCCCTAGTGAAATAATACAAGTAAACAAAAAACTCAAAAATGATCATTATTTTTTCAAGTGAAATTAATATTTTAACAACTTGATATGTCGAGCTGGGTTCATGAAAGTAATTTATATTAAGTTTTTTAAAAGTATTTTCTGTAAAATAATCGATTTAATTTAATGTGTTAATACCCTCAACTGCTAATCATGTAAGAAATAGTTTTTATGAAAGATAACATGTAGGCTCCCAATGAGAACACTATAGTTAAAAAAACGTTAAAATAACGTTGCCTTGGTTGAAATAACGTTAATGGTTAAAAAAACAACGTTTTTTTTAAACGCCTTTTCAACTGAACGTTTTTTAAACGTTAATGTAACAGCACAAAATAACCTAAAGTGTTAAAATTACTATTAAGAAACGTTAAACTAATATGTTGGGTTAACGTTTATCTTTAACGTCCTATAAACGACAAAAATTCACCAAAAATAAATTGTCTGTGAAATTCCAGCGTGATTTTCACGTTAACATATTACTATTTAACAATTAAATTTTTTGCGTGTTTTTAATGTTATACATGAATGATAAATACACCATGAGTTAAAAATAAACGTTACTGTAACGTTCAAAGTTAAGTGTTTATCAACGTTTGTTTTAAACGTTTTAATTGCGTAAAATTTTACTGAATATATGGTTATAAACAACATATAAAAAACGTTTTCTTTATACGAGTTTTAAACGTAAGATATTAACGAAAAATGAATCATGCCTTAAGACATAACGTTATTTTAACGTATTGAGTGAACTATTAAGTAACGTATATTTTTAACGTCCTAAAAACGACAAAAATTCTCCAAAAATAAATTGTCTGTGAAATTCCATCGTGATTTTCACGTTAACATATTACTATTTAACAATTTAATTTTTTACGTGTTTTTAATGTCAGACATGAATGATAAATACATTATGTGTTAAAAATAAACGTTACTGTAACGTTCAGAACTAAGTGTTTACCAACGTTTGTTTTAAACGTTTTAATTGCGTAAAATTTTACTGAATATTTGGTTATATACAACATATAAAAAAAACGTTTTCTTTATACGAGTTTTAAACGTAAGATATTAACGAAAAATGAAGACATAACGTTATTTTAACGTATTCGGTGAATTATTAAATAACGTATATTTTTAACGTCCTAAAAACGACAAAAATTCACCAAAAATAAATTGTCTGTGAAATTCCAGCGTGATTTTCACGTTAACATATTACTATTTAACAATTTAATTTTTTACGTGTTTCTAATGTTAGACATGAATGATAAATACACCATGTGTTAAAAATAAACGTTACTGTAACGTTCAAAGTTAAGTGTTTTTCAACGTTTGTTTTAAACGTTTAATATATGGTTATAAACAACATATAAAAAAAACGTTTTCTTTATACGAGTCTTAAACGTACGATATTAACGAAAAATGAATCATACTTTAAGACATAACGTTATTTTAACGTATTCAGTGAATTATTAAATAAAGCATATTTTTATATATATATCCCAAAAACGATAAAAATTGACCAAAAATAAATTGTCTGTGAAATTCCAGCGTGATTTTCACGTTAACATATTACTGTTTAACAATTTAATTTTTTACGCGTTTTCAACGTTAGAAATGAATGATGAATACGTCTTGTATTAAAACGTTGTGTTAAACGCTACTGTAAAGTTCAAAATTTAATGCTTTTCAAACTTTGTTTTTAAACATTTTAATTACGTAAAATTTTACTGAATATATAGTTATAAATACCATATGGAAAAACGTTTTATTTAGATGAGTTTTAAACGTAAGATATTAACGAGAAATTAATCATACCTCAAGTATTAACGGTTTTTTAACGTATTCAGTTAATTATCAAATAACGTGTATTTTTACAGTCCTAAAAATGACAAAAATTTGCTAAAAATAAATTATCTGTGAAATTCAAGCGTGATTTTCACGTGTGAATGTTTAACAATTTAATCTTTTACGTGTGTTTAGTGGTCGAAATAAGTGATAATACAACATGTGTTAAAAATTAACGTTACATAACGTTCAAAGTTAAATATTTATCAACGTTTGTTTTAAACGTTTTAGTTGCGTAAAATTTTACTGAATATAAGGTTATACATAATGTATGGAAAAATGTTTTGTTAAGACGAGTTTTAAACGTAAGATATTAACGAAAAATAAATCGTTCCTTAAGACATAACGTTATTTTAACTTATTCAGTGAATTATCAAATAACGTAAATTTTTAACGTTCTAAAAACGACAAGAATCCCCTAAAAATAAATTTCCCGTGAAATTCAAACGTGATTTTCTCATTAACCTATTATTGTTTAACAATTTAATTTTTTACGTGTTTTTAATGTAAGAAATTAATGATAAATATACCATGTATTAAGAATGGGCGTTACTTTAAGGTTGAAAGTTAAACGTTTTCAACGTTTGTTATGAACGTTCTAATTGGGTAAAAATGTATTGGTGATTATAACGTTACAAATTTGAAACGTTTTGGTTAGACGAGATTTAAACTTAAGATATTCTGGAAACGACAAAAATCCAGTAAAAATATATTTCCCGTGAAAGTCAAATGTGATTTTCACGTTAACATATTGCTGTTTAACAATTTAATTTTGTACGTATTTTTAATGTAAGAAATTAATGATAAATATACCATCTGTTAACACTGGACGTTACTTTAACGTCCAAAGCTAATTATTTAACGAAGTTTGTTATGAACGTTCTAATTACGTAAAATTTCACTGACTATAACTTTAAAAATAACATATGAAAACACGTTTTGTTTAGACGAGTTTTAAACGTAAGATATTAATGAATCATGCTATAAAATATAATTTTATTTTTACATATTCAGTAAATTATTAAATAACTCTTATTACAAGCATTTTTACTGACTGTAAAATTATATCAAAAATAAATTTGTGTGAAAATCAAATGCAATTTTTACGTTAACATATTAATTATTTAATGATTAAATTTTTACGTGTTTTTGACGTAAGAAATTAATGACAAATATACCATATCTTAAAGCTAAATGTTATTTTAAAGTTTAAAGATGAATGTATTAAATTTTGAATGATAGAAGTGTATGACAATTAATGAAACTAGTGTGATAAAATCACTCGGCTCCGCCTCCTGGTTAACTTCACATGCGTTTCGTTATATAATGTTCATATCAAACTAGTATCATTAATAACTATTATATATTGAAGTTACATTATACCGGGTGCCACAGGTTAGTGGCTCCTCCCTATATTTCCTTTATTCTTTAACTTATCCATTTGAAATTTGGGGAGCATAAACTATCTGTAAAAATGGATTTTTCGACATAAAAAACGGTATGAGACCATTTCCGGTTTACCCGGAAATGACTGCAACTTTCGATTTTTAAATGGAATACCCTGTGTATTTTTACATATTTGGTTTCAAAACAACATTCTAAGTATACCCTGAAATTTTCACGAATTTTTGAGTCGATATTCAGTTTTTTTAAGCATTTTAAAACATTCGTCTAGAGTGCTTTGGAATACCAAAATTTGTTCTACGGCAGGTAAAGTCCAAGGGGAAAAATATAATTTTCCCTTTAATTTCATTAATAACTGTTTACGAAGCCTCCAAAATTGAACAAATCACTTTTTTATCGAAAACTTTTTTTTTCAAATGGGAAGGTGGTGGCTCCTAGTGTTCAATAAATTATAGATTTTTTTTCTGAATTAATTTATTAAATTTATTTAAAAATAAAAAATCACTTTCAAAATAATTTTTATTGATTCTTATACTTTGCACTAGTACTTATACCTATTAAGAAACAAAAGAGAGAACCAAAAGGCTATTATTCACAAAAAGGTAATTATTCACATTTCACTATTAGACATATGATTTTTGCAAAGACAACAATGTTAAA
The DNA here is from genome assembly GCA_936432065.2 of Rutpela maculata. Lineage (NCBI taxonomy): Eukaryota > Metazoa > Arthropoda > Insecta > Coleoptera > Cerambycidae > Rutpela > Rutpela maculata. Next base: position 346,597,367 of record OW386285.2, read on the forward strand.
GTTCAAGAAGAATTATATTGAAAGTGATTTTTTATTTTTAAATAAATTTAATAAAATAGAAAAATAAATAGCATAGATTTGAAATGGGTATATCAATGAAATCAGAAAAAAATCTATAATTTAATGAACACGAGGAGCCACCATCTTCCCATTTGAAAAAAAAAAAGTTTTCGATAAAAAAGTGATTTGTTCAATTTTGGAGGCTTCGCAAATAGTTACTAATGAAATTAAAGGAAAAATTATATTTTTCCCTTGGACTTTACCTACCTTAGAACAAATTTTGGTATTCCAAAGCACTCTAGACGAATGTCTTAAAATGCATAAAAAAACTGAACGTCGACTCAAAAATTCGCGAAAATTTCAGGGTATACTTAGAATGTTGTCTTGAATCCAAATATGTAAAAATACACAACAGAGTGTTCCATTTAAAAATCGAAAGTTGCGGTCATTTCCGGGTAAACCGGAAATGATCTTATACCATTCTTTATGCCGAAAAATTTATTTTTACAGGTAGTTTATGCATGCCAAATTTCAAATGGATAAGTTAAAATATAAAGGAAATATAGGGGGAGCCACTAACCTGTGGCACCCCGTATACAACGTTAAAATAACTGATGCTTTCCATTTATTAAAATATACTGACGTTCTAAATCTACAAGTAAAATAAATGGTAGATGTTGACGTATTTTTAACGTTTTTCTACACATCTATCTTAATGCATTAAATTTGCCTGCTTACCACGTAGTTTGTTGCAGAAGTTATTTGTAGATGGCGATACATACAAACCACTGGCAATAATTTGTCATGCTTTAGCTTATACCCTTATGAATTTATAGAAATTAAAAAACATAATTCTTTCAGGGAACAACGATTTATATGGACGGATTTTATAGGGATCAGATTAAAGATCATTATTTTGTGGCTCGGGATACAACGTGGTTATTTCAGTTGTTTTCCAATCATATCAATAATAATGTTAATACTGATCCCAATGAGAACACAAACGTATAAAAGACTTTAAAATTAACGATAACCGAACGTTTAGTAACCATTGTATTACGGCGTTGAGTCAACGGACGAATGTCCCGCGGTTCAACGTGTATTTCAAAGTATTTTATAACATTTTTGTAACGTTATGTTTAACGTTAATTAACGTTATATGATGACGTTTTTGTAACGTTACATCTATAATATTACTTAACGTTGTTAAAACGTTAAATAGCGGTCAAATTCAACGTTAAGTATTATTATATACATAACGTTACAAAAACGTCATCCTATAACGTTCACTAGCGGTCAACTTCAACGTTAAGTAATATTATAGATGTAACGTTACAAAAACGTCATCATATAACGTTAATTAACGTTAAATATAACGTTACAAAAATGTTATAAAATACTTTGAAATACACGTTGAACCGCGGGACATTCGTCCGTTGATTCAACGCCGTAATACAATGGTTACTAAACGTTCGGTTATCGTTAATTTTAACGTCTTTTAAACGTTTGTGTTCTCATTGGGTAATAGATCGCGACTAGGTTGCCTAACCATATCTTGACCACATGACATTTAATTTGAAAAAAATTAATTCAATTTGTCTTTTTTTTTGTCAGGCGAAATCGAAATTTTGTCTTTAAACGTATATAGCAGCGAAATCGTTAATCCTACACGAATTTTTCAAGAAAGTAAATTCATCATCATTTTATAATCTTTCAATAGATCCGTATCAATTTTTTCCTAGAACCAACGTTTATCTAGATATTCGCAAGAGATGAGAAAAAAAACACGTTTCCTTGGAAAATGTAAATTTCCAATTGTATCGCCCCTAGCATCCTAATTTTTTGTCGTAGGGCCAAAAATAAAAAACAGACTTGTGGCTTACTAAATTCTCTACAAATTCGTTGGGTCGTAGTTTTTTGCCGTAGGAGCCACCGTTTAGGAATTTTAAGTAAACAAGTGCAAGACACCGCCGTATTAAAGGGCCCGCCGGGTCTAAACCAAGGGTCACAGTAAAATTTGGAACGCGACAAAACGTTCCTCATATTATGTAGTTTTCCTTACGGAGTTTTTATTTTTGAGCTATCTCTCATGGATTCCGAGTTACGGGCGAAAAACCGTTTTCGGAGATGCGGAATCTGAAGAGAAATTTTTGTCGAAAACCCGACATCTAAATATACTCATATTTTCAAAAATACGATACCGCGACGCCCGTATCATGTCGATCCGGAAAGAGGAAGACTTGTAGTTGATCCGCATCGTAAATCGCACGCCGAAATTCGAAAATTCGGCCCGACACGAACGAATCAAAATTAATATTTTTGGCATTTTTCGTTTGATGTTTCTTGATCGCGATTTTGTCTCTTTCCGTCGCAAAAGAAGAGATAGTCGACATTCCCCTGTTAATAACTAATCAATCATAAATAATACAACAACGAAAGATAACCTAACAGACGTAGAATTTAATTTTAAATCGACTTACTTTGGTCTACTTTGGTGAAAGTAGACAGTTCCGACAAATGTAGAGTTGACGAAGGCAGAGCGATGTCAGACACGGTTATAAATAAAACAACCATCATTGATCAGGCATTTTGGACATTTGCCTATAGTATATTCTTGGTTTATGTTATTTATTAATTCGTTAGGCTCATGCATCTTTTTTTTTACTACTTTGAAGGGCTGACACTTGACAACGCAGTAACAAGAGGTTATATCAAATGAATTTTTAGGGAAAATTCTTATGGTGCTGCTTTCTTCACAAATTGCCATAGCTAAAATCAGGATTTTAGTACAATATGAAGTATGTATCTTCAGATGCATTATGGAAGTTAGTACAATTTTTGATTGATACTTAACATTGAGTACACATGATACGGAAGATAAGCTATGCTCAAAACAATCATCTGTGACGGAATTTTTTCACGAAAATCCTCCTATTCTTATCAGCCACAATAACCATAACAAGCAATGTTTTATAGATCTACTCGACAAACACTTTGAAAGGAGGGGGGAGGGGGGTCATACTGTGATTCATACTACAAGCGACGCATTTATATTAATTTTGAAAACAGCTTTACACCTTGCAGACGAAAATGTTGCAGAGGAACATGTATAGTGGAAGTATAAGTTAATTTTAAATATGCTGCGATATGAATCTTAAAAAAAATTGCCACTTAGAACAGCAAATTTGCCATTGCACGTTTACGAGTACGTTACTAATATTAATATTGTCTATAATTATTTACTTGCGGCTTATTTTCTTGAGATGCTAATACTAATCTCATGAATTACAACAAATAGGAAATTGCAATTAATTAATGAAGATAATAAGATTCTATTGAACTGTAAATTATAAACAGAAAGATTAAAAAGCACCTGTTAGTTAATTACATACCAATTATTATATCAATAATTTAAAAAAAAACAATAGCTTATCACAATGTTCAAGTAAGCTCCAAAAATTGCGAGAAGAGATCTTACACCACATTATAATAATCTTTATAAGCTAGATACTGAGAAGATGGTTTATAAATCAGACTTATCTGGATTAAAAAGGAAGGGAATAATTCTTAGTACATCTTTGTAACCGAAAAACAAATTTTGGAAAAAATCGAACCGTCCTCAAAAAAACATTTGATATCGTTATTTGCTCAATTTTACATCGACGTCAATATCGATATTAGCTAATAACTTTCGATTAACCGGGCACTGTAATGGTGAAAACAAAGCCAATAAAAAAAAGCAATAAAATGGAATAATTCGAATCAATATTCGAAGAAATAAGTATTCAAAAATTATGATTAAAAATTAAACGAATCGAATAGTTAGAATAATACTTCCACCAATGTGTATAAGACAAACCACTGCAATCATCAACTGGTAAAAGATATAAAAAATATATATATAAAAAATAGTTTTAGATAATTAAATGTTTTAGTCAGTGGAGGAGGCATATGTCTCTTATGGTACGTCTAAAGGAAGAAAAGCGTGCATCATACAGATTCATTGCATTGAGACACACATATTGTTAAAACAATGAAAGATAGACATATGACTCCACTTACTTCTTTCTGCGAAATGTAATATTCGACAACTTCATTCTTATAGTTTTTTACATCAGCTGTTACCATTTTGGCAGTGTTTCCATTTTAATATGAGTTTTCCCTTTCATGTATATAGATCGGTTGCCATATTGGAGCAGCCAATTCAAGTTTTGCAGTATTTATAATTTCTTGGGTGCCATCAAGGTGTTTCGTCAAAGTCAAATTTCAAATGCCTAGCTCATCGGGAAGCACCAAAATAATTCACTAGAATATAGGCATATAAAAACAGTGCTTCATATATATGGGGTTCCACAAAAATTATGTCAATAAATTAAACCGTAGATTAGAATCTTTGTGGGACTAGGATTGGTACAGTTTCTTTTCCTTGGTTGCCTTCCTACTTAGTGCAACCTCCTTATAGTGCAAACACAACAAGCAGTTTTCTGAAACGCTATAACTGTTGAACCGCTTGCCGCATTTGCTTAAAATTTTAAACGTAGGCTTGTCCTTTCATCAGCAACATCTCTGATGGCTCAAATCTCGATTTCTATGGAGAGCAAATTTCTGGATTTTTCTGTGTTTAGCCAAAATAAACCGTTTTCTATTAATGTTAAGAACCAGTAGCATGTTGTTGAAAATTCATTTTAGTTTAATTTTACAAAATCTCTATAGCCGTGAATATAAATGTCAAAATTTGTTATTAGTAGTGTGATGTCCCTAGTTGAATTTAAAAAAAATAGAAAAAAGAAGACATTTCCACTATATTCCCAAATAGCGTTGCTGTCAAAAGATAATATCATAGACAGCATCCTAATCAGCGCCTACTAGGTAGGGCTTTCTTGGTCGCACAGCAAAGAGAGAGAGATAGAGAGAAAAGTAAATCAAATAGCACCGAGAATGCCAGGACGTGTAGACCGAATTCTGCAGAGACTGTGAACATTGAGGAAACCGTAACAAATGTCACAAAGGAAAATTTACGGTGTTCACAATAACACGTTGTTGATAAATCTGTGGGGGATACCGTTCGCAACTATACCACCTTACTCAATTACAAGAGTTTCTTCCACGACATTTTTCTGTAAGGGCCATTTTTTTTTACAAAAGCTCTAACGGAAAATTCAAGATGGATTTCTTTTTTGTAGAAACTGTTGTGCACTGGTGAGGTGTCAGTTACCAGATGTAGAGTATACAAATAACAATCATACATGGGCAATAGAGCACCTTTTACAACATGATCTTCACAAAACTCTTACACAAGTTTGGTGTTCATATGTGGGCTAAAATTAACCTGCAAAGAGCAGATAGTTCACAGACTGCTCCAAAACCTCTCAAGAAACTGTAGCCAGAGTATACAGTTGCAACCCAAAGGTAAGAATTATTTCGCGCCTGGATAATAACGTGATTGTTTATCAGGCTAAAATTCATGTTATTGAACTGTGTGTTAAGAGGCTTGATCAGACGCATCCTAGACGTAGATCAATAAGGATCTTTTCAAACATCCAAGCAGCAAAATCATCAGGGATATTACTTAATAAAAAACAAGCATATCAATTTAAAACAAATACGGCAAGCAGTTCAAAATGTATAGGTTAAAATTACTTATCGAGTTTGCACTTTAGGGAGCCAAAAGAAAAACAATTTTGCATCAGTCCTCATCTCATATATCATCTCTGTATTATAGCATAGTATTTTACTATTTACATAAATAGACAAAAAAAAACACAATAGCACAGCGGCGAAGTTTAGCAGAACTATTTTTTTAAAGGAAAAAAAAATTATTAAAGCCCCCATCAAGAAGGATGACACAAAATATCACATTTAAGCAATACTAGGAACCTTTTTTTACTAAAAGTCACTATTGAAGAGACAACTATCTGAGCAACGAGAAATTTTTCAGACATCTCAGGAAGGGAAACAAGAATTATAATTTCTAATAAAGAGATTTACAAAAAAAAATCATCAAAAAATGTCTACAATAATGTGAGAGATAGACAAACATAAAACTGTAATATTTATATAACAACGCATAGAAATAAACTGTAGTTGGTCAAGTTTAAATCTATGCACAACATTAAAGGTAGTATACAATTTACTTTACTAGTTACTTCACGAAAAAGCAAATGTTTAAAACAAAGAAACTTAATTTAAATATGTTCTTTAGCATATTATTACTTTGAACTGATATGCTTTTCCTACATACCAAAGAGAACATATACCATACATGGAAATAGATAAATACATGTCTTCTTCAAGAGAACGTAGCACTCACAAAATACGAACGTCAGAACAAAATCAGTAAATTATTATCAAAATCTATCTGGTACGTAAGAAGACGCACTCTACAGATATCAGGCTAATATAGCCCTCTTAGACAAACATTCTTATTTGGCCACAAAACGAAGTAAAATAAAGTGTTAGTTATTTACAGTAATTTCAGGAAACTAGATGCACTCACTGTTAATCAATACATATACAAATTTTATAGGTGGATACCAAATCTGCAGTGGGAAATATGAAGACAAATTTAGACTGTATTCAGTAAATTCAACGCAGTAGAAACGATCGCTATCTTGGTAGAGGTCTCATACTTGCAAAATCCCTTACTGGAATTTAAATACACGCACTAATTTATAACTGCACAATCAAATTCTATCGATAGTGAATGAAGTTGTGATTTAAGGGAGTCAAATTCACTCTACATTGCTATAAACTCCAAATTTTGTAAGCTGAGACCGCCAACGACGACTTGTCTCCAACTTTGTTTCTCTTATTTACCGCGCCAAGGCTATGGACAGCCTCCCTTCTATAAAGTTAAAATTCCTAACTCGAACATTTTAGAAGATAGAGCAGGCTTGAAAAAGATTTTTATGATGGCAAATATTTAAAGAGTATTAAATTTGGTAATTTAAAGTAATAATTTCTAGATATCAAAAATGAAATGTGGATAAATAAAACATTATGGAATAAGTATTCGTACTCATGATTTAACACTTGCGGATTTTAGAGTATTACTCAATACTCTTATTCGCATAATTGTATATATACTCGCTACTTGGTACTTTAGATTACATTAATACTCATATTCTACTACTCGCTAGCTTTACTTTCACAATGCTATAAAATACCATATTTTATGGAAAATTGTGTTAACAGTGTATTTCACTTAACCGTTAGGCAGGCAGACGGACGACGCTTCGAGATGTAGATCTGGATGTTTGTTACAAATTCCCTGGACAGTCCATCGCACTAAGACCTCGATTCTTCACGAAATACGTTCCCAAAACCGACTCTCCAGCATCATATTCTCCCGAATCGTCTCATTTTTTGGCCAAATCAACCGGAGAGAGGGCAACATAGAAAGGCTGATAGTTCAGAGAAAACCAGATGGTAAAAGGCGAAGAGGATGCCCTTTTGTCGAGGCTGTGTGCCTAACAGGTAACCGCGGCAGATGGCGGGATGCTGTCAAACAAACCATCCAGCAAAGAGAGACCAACTAGAATAAATCATGGATCACAAAATGTCTGCCAATATGTTGTGAATAAGAAGAAAAAGAAGAAATATATTTCATTTGTGATTCTGTAATTTATGACAAATCTAAAATAGATTTCAATCGCTACATTCGGAAGATAAAAGGCCACATTACTTTCGGCACGATTATGTTGACCGACAAAGATATATTTATAACAGTTAGCATAAAAATTGTTAATTGTAGTTCCTGATACTCGAAATCTGAGAAACGAGATTTAGATTGATTTTTGTCAGTGCAAATGTTTTTCTAGATAAGTGATCTAATTAAAGTGAACCAAAAATTCTCGCAATCTTTTGCACATCCATCACATAATTCGTGAAAGTTTATCAGTGAAGAGGCAGATTAGTCAGAAAATCAATAGTTAAATATTTAATATATAATCAAGATAAAAAATTGTGAGCAAGTGCTGTAATCATTAATCCAGGACGAAATTTATAATAAATAAATATCAAGATACCGCTCCGTCAGTAACTCAGTTCCCAAGTTCCCAACAACTACCAATCATGGATCTACTGCTCATTATTACCTTAATTTTGTTTGCAAGGTAAGAAACAAATTCATTACTTATCTTATAGGCAAGTCTGTTCCTAGAATAATTCACGACAAACATTTTTTTCTTTTATATTGATTTTGCTTACCTCATCTCGTTGTTAGTTAAATCAATTTTGTTCATGAATTACTCACAATATTTAAATCGTGTACTGATATGAGGAGGTAAGTCTACATTAGGCTAGCTTTTGTATTCTATTTTCGATTTTTTTCGCGTCATTCATCAAAACTGTATTAACTGATGGCAATTAAGTTTTTGTGCGGCATTATATTTATTAACAGGACTGAAATTTCATACAGATTTATACATTAAAAAAAAATTGCAACATACTTAAATATCACCTTAGTCCTCCTTAGTTCTGTATTAGATATGGTATTATCATTCTTCGCAATTTTACCTGTAAATATATTAGGTTGATCTAGAAGAACAGTAGTTTCAAGTTCAAAGAGGGAATAAATAAATTTAAATCCTTTTGTTGGAAGTTTTTCTCACTTTGTACCTACCTTAAGGAACTATGTCTACATATCGTCGACAATTCAAGTCAATGTTTTAATTATATCATTTTGCTCGTTCTGTTAGAATAAATCTCAAAAAGTGACTCTTGAAAATAAAAAATAATTTAAACCACGAGCATTTTTTTTTTACTGAAACAGATTGTTTTAAATTTCGCTTGGTCACAATATCATTTCTGGGACAGGTAGTACACCAAAAAGTAGCGGATATTTCTCAACAAAAATATTCCCTAACAGTTTTCGAGATCCCAAGTGTTGACAATGAGTGTTTTTTAACAGGAGCTACGTTCCCAAAACCATTTCTAAAAAAAAAAAAAAGGAAACACCAAATTGATATTAGCTATAGGTATGATGAAATCTATATATAAAAAAGAATACCCTGACAGACGGACTCATCTATCAACGCACAGCTCAAACCGCTGAGTCTAGAAACTTCAAATGGCGTAGGCATCCAATAAGAAAGGAATTTTCGAAATTCCCCCTGAAGGGGTAAAAAAAGGGGTTGAAATTTCAGGCGTTTTCGGAAATTGTTAGACCTAAATGTGCGAAAGGGCATAACCGGGTAAGCATGGGAAAACTGCCCTTGAAGTAATATTGATACTTTTTTTTTGTATAGTGTATATAAGCATTAGATGTAATTCTGCAAAATTTTGACTTTCTAAAACTTATAGTTTTCGAGTAAAAAAATCAATTCTAAATTTTTTTATTTTTTTTTTTTTTTGACAAACTACGTTTACCAAATTTTTGGTGCTTTATATATAGTATACATCTACTTCAGATGGATTAGTAATAAAAAAATTAGGTTATTATTCTTCAAAGAAATATGTTTTTTTAATTTTTTTTTGACACTTCTGCATTAGAGACACCAATTTATTTTAAATAATTTATCATTTAGTGTTCTATATCATATATTTTTATGAAATAATTTGAATTGGTACAACATACTGAAAAATAAAAAAATCTATTCTATTTTCCACAATAACATTCGTACTAATTATTAATTACACAGGTCAACATTTAGTTTGAGAAAATACACTGGACTCTACCTACATACCCAGGGGTTTTTGGGGTCGCTAATTCCGATGCCGAGGTCGCTTAAGCTCTGTCATGTCAGTTTCAAGGTCATTCGAAGGTCAAACTAAGAAAAGGTGGTTGAAAAAATCTGAAAAAATTCACACATGGGTTTTTGGGGTCGCTGAGTCCGAATCCGGTGTTCGCTTACCCTTAAAAGGCATCCGGAGGTCATTTCAAGGTTAATTTGAGAAAAACAGAGGGGAAGCTATCAAAAAAATCTGAAATTTTTTTATTTTAATACAGGTTTTTTGGATCGCTGAGTCTGCATCCGATGCCGGTTGACCTCTACCATGTCAGTTTCAAGGTTATTCGAAGGTCAAACTAAGAAAAGGTGGTTGAAAAAATCTGAAAAAATTCACACATAAGTTTTTGGGGTCGCTGAGTCCGAATCCGGTGTTCGCTTACCCTTAAAAGGCATCCAGAGGTCATTTCGAGGTCATTCTGAGGTCATTTCAAGCCGAAATTCGTCCGCCAGCTTTAGCTGCACATAAAGATTCTTCGGATATCTCAATATATTTAACTCAATGAATCACCTACTTATTTTTTCTGTGAAAGTTGACGAGCTTATATTCACCACATAAATCCTGTGGAACGCAAAGACTGGCCTTTAGGTATAGTTGCAGAAGCAGAGCGACCATGCAAGTAGAGAGTACCTTGAGTATTCGACAGATGGCGCATGTCCACCGCAAGTGAGTTGGGGCAGAAGAGGGATATAAGTTCGGCGCGAATCACGGGCGTTGGCTTCACTCACTTGGAGCTTATCATGTCAGGATCAAAGTAATTTAATCGGTTTTTGAGTCAGACAAACTGACAAGGAGGCAGACAGGACTGTCAGATAGAAATATTTAGTCATTTAGTCAGACAGGAAGATAGAGAGAATTACCGATAGGAAGGCAGGTCAGATAGATGGACAGAGAGAATGCAGGCGGACGATAAATACAGACTAACGAGCAAACAAACAGGTGTGCAGATATAAAGGCAGACAGACAAACAGACAATAAGTAGGCCGGTGAGCACTCGTATAATTTTTTTCCAATTTTTCACCTTCTATTCTTACTTTAACCTTCAAACGACCTTCAACATGAGGTGATAGAGGTCAACCGACATCGAATTCGGACTCAGCGACCCCAAAAACCTGTTTGAATTTTTTCAGATTTTTTCAACCATCTCTTCTTAGTTTGACCTCAAATGACCTTGAACCTAACCCGACCTCGGCATCGGAATTAGCGACCCCAAAAACCCCTGGGTATCTAGGTAGAGTCCGGCGTATTTTCTCAAACTAAATGTTGACCTGTGTAATTAATAATTAGTACGAATGTTATTGTGGAAAATAGAGTAGCATAGATTTTTTTATTTTTCAGTATGTTGTACCAATTCAAAGTATTTCATAAAAATATATGTTATAGAACACTAAATGATAAATTATTAAAAAAAATTGGTGGGTGTCCCTAATGCAGAAGTGTCAAAAAAATTTTTTTGAAAAATAATAAAATTGAAAAAACATATTTCTTTGAAGAATAATAACCTAATTTTTTTATTACTAATCCATCTGAAGTAGGGGATGCGCAGTGGATTTCCTCGAGTTTCTTCGAGTACTATTAATGCGCAACGGGTTTCCCCGAGCACCACGGATGCGCAGTGGGTTTCCTCGGGTATTATGGATGTGCAGTGGGTTTTTTCGAGTACTATGGATGCACAGTGGGTTTCCTCTTGTGCAATGGATGGGAAGTGGGTTTCCTTAAATGCAATGGATATGCAGTGGGTTAGTATCTCAATGTTCTTAATTCCACGCGGATGAAGTTCCACGCGGACAAAGTCGAAGGTATCAGCTAGTTTTGAATAAAAAAACAAACTGCACACTATACAAAATTATTTGGAGCAAACAAAATTCTGTTGAGCATATACAAAGCAATTTCTTGGTTGATGTTAATACATTTTTGTTCCCCCAAACAATTTTTTTTAGTGTAAAAAAAAATTATTAACATCAACGAAGAAATTGCTTTGTATATACGCAATAGAATTTTTGTTCGCTCCAAACAATTTTTTTTTAGTGTGTGATTTTTGTCTCCACCATAATCAGCTACAATAATAACTGGCATACAATGGTAATAAAAACTAGCTCAAATCCTTTCACGTTTGATGAACATTAATACTTTTACACCATTTTGGGTTCAGTGAGACAGCTGTACTATTTTTCCAAAATTATTTATATCTGGATATCAGTATCTGGAGTAGTGATAAGCAATTAGGAAGTTTCCTATTTTAGAAATATCATGTACATTCAACCTCATTTAGTAGTCTTTCAGTTAACTAGTCGAACAAAAAAAAAACTCATATATGCGCTTTTAGTTACCTTCAAGAGGTGTATACCTTAACCACGTTTAAAATAAATCGATATATTAATAACTGAGCTACGTAGGTGTTACCGAGGAAAGTGGGACACACTGTATAAACTAAAAAAAAGTTTTAATTACTGGACAATTACAATAACAAAAAGGCTGACATTTTGTCAAAAAAGAAAGTGAGACGCGAATTGTTTCGGCCATAACTTCCTACGGCACAGAAACAAACACAAAGTTTTTATAAAGACTGATTATTTATCTTTAAATCTGTTCCTTATATTTTTTTACGGAAGGGTCGTAGTTTCTAAGATATTTAACATTAAACTAAATACTTCATCCTATAAACGTTCGGATGGCATTTATAAACTTAAACATCTCCGAAACTAATAATCTTACATAAATATGAAATAAAAAACACAAATTCATTTTCAGTTTATAACCTTTATTTAGGATCTCCACCATGCTTTCGCTAAAACTAATATTTATTAAAATATTTACAAAAAAATTTCACGTTTTTCCGAAAATCCCTTTACAAACTGCTGCACAATTGAAGTGGATATTGCCAAAATATGGGCCATATTTTAACTTCTATATTTTTAGAACGAGATGGTTAATCATGATGTGGTTTTTTGTAACCATTAGCAAAATTCATTGACTATCGACCATTATAAACAGATTTCTAAATTACGATTGTTTCTTTTATCTACAGGGTGATTAGTCAGACCCTTACATTGTTGCTAAAAGTCACCGTTCTCCCAAATTCCTAAAAAATTTTGTAGAATTTTTTTAACATGTTAATTATAATCTATGAACAATACGCCCGAAACGATTTTGGATTTTTTTAATTATCTCTCTTATTAAATGAGATACATTCTTTTTTAAATAAAATCGTATAATTTGCATTTGAAAGGTACCCGAATCACCTTAAAAATCTAAGGCAGTGTGATATGATATATCGGCATGAACATGAATAATACAACAATACTCTTTTTTAAACGATTGGCGTAAAGCAAATATTTTCTAAAGGGTAGTTTCTTTTCGGAGACACCATTGGAGCTCGTGGAAGTTGCCTTTAATTTTTACATGCTCTAAAACATTTTTAGCTCCCTTCGGCTTATAGGCGTAGTGAGAAAAGATATAAAAATAAATTTTGCAATATGTAATGATTTAACGAATTAACAACAAACGAAAAGGACAAAAGTAAAACATGATACTAACGATAAATCTAAAAATCTAAACATCTTCGCCAGTCTGCGATATTTCAATATTCATGCTGTTGAGCCTATTACAGGTGACCGATTTTGTGATGGGGAAGATGACTGGGACATGGCGCACGCCACGTTATCTTAAAAATGTTAATTGATATTTTAAGCGTAAGCTGAACTTCAATAAATGAAATACTGGTTATTTAACAAACAATTGTTGCAGTGTGTTATTTACTGAATGGTTAGTTGTACGTAAAAGACTTATATAACCTTTTTTGTAGAGAATTTCTCAATCTTCATTTCTTGTAATAGCCAAAAAGTCATGTGACCCATCGGAAGCGAGATAATTGTAAAAAACTGATTTCCCTGACATTTGACCTTGAATAACTGAAGACGCAAGCGCGATATCGATGGGGACTTTTGAGACATTATTTGTAATGTCAAAATAAAGGTGAATGCAAAATTTCAGCTCACTTGGAACGATGACTTTTAACAACAATGTAAGGGTCTGGCTAATCACCCTGTAGATAAAAGAAACGATCGTAATTTAGAAATCTGTTTTCGATGATCGATAGTCAATGAATTTTGCTAATGTCACACAAAAACCGCATTAACCTCCTCGTTCCAGAAATATAGCAGTGAAAATATGGCCCTTATTTTGGCAATATGCACTTCAACTGTGCAGCAGTTTAGTATGAAATGCTTTTTTTTCAAAGTGCTGTTAACGGTCGAAATAAATGTAGCTTCTTGGTCATAGTATATGTTAGCGAAAAGCGATATTATATTTTTTTAATTATTGACTACTTGCATTAACAAAATGGAGATCTTTTCATTAAAAAAATGTGAAGAAGCACATTGTTTCTGTCATAATTCTTTGTTTCTTGTACTATGCAAATAGTCAAAAAATCATTTGAAAGCTTAGCTAATCTCCTCTTTTATTTTAGTCGTTTTAGTTGTTTTTCTGAGATTTTTAACACTTAAACTACATACTTCGTCTTATAAATGTTCGGAAGCCTCATTATTTTTCCAGGTCTCCGAAACCATTAGCTCTACAGAAATTAGAAAGAAACGAAATTCATCCTCAATTTAGTAGCTTTCTCATTTGCCTCTAGCATGTTTTCGCACAATACTTTTCGAGTTATTTGACGAATGTTTTGAAATACCTATTTTCAACACGCTTTTATTTCAACCTTAAGTCCCAATATTCAAGCCATACCTCTTTACCTATCACAAATTCATTCTGGATTTTCAATGAGTTACTTCGGTGACTTAAGAAGCGGTTAAGAAATAGTAAAAAAAATTAGTAAAAATAATAACTCAGAAACTATCAATTTATATGAAAATTTGCATATTCTCAGAATTTGATTATATTTCAGTTTCAATGTTTTTTTTATTAGGCGCCACTTCCTGGAAAGGAGTGTCATCTAGCCGCTATAAATTGGCAAGCCCTCACATAAGATAGAAACTTTTGATTCATTTACAATTAAGTTGCCAAGAATGAATGAAATCTAATTCATATGACATTATTCAATGCAATTCAATTTATTCACCTTTAAATGCCACAATGGTACAATTACAATTGTTGTACAATGGATAAGGTATGTCAGTGTACAAAAATTCATAAGAAACATACAAGAAAATATATAAATATAAAAAAATAATACATAAATTAATTATACATAACGGTTCTATATACCAATAGGTATACTTCGTTATAAAAAGTAGATAAACATAAAAGGTAAGTAACAAACGAGAAATATGATACAGACATTACGATTAACTATGACTAGGCAATATAATAACACTGAAAGATTGTTAAAGCTGTAAGAAATCAAAAAATCTCATTTTCCTGCAATTTAATATGTTGTTCAAATTCATTGATACCGTGTGTGTAGTCGCGGGCTAGGCATGGGGAGAAGAATTACAACATCGCGCGTGCCAGCTGGCTGAAATGAAATAACAGAGCTGGAATGCTCCATCGACGGACGAATTTACGGCTGACGGTGTTGTCAAATCTCTCGCGCTACGTGAATGTACATGCCTAATGGAAAATTACACGCACGGTATATTCCGAAGTTAAAACCTCTAGTTACATACTGTACTAAATATTATCTCTTGAATTTCATATTCGATATTGCCGATATTGTCAGCAAAGGCTTGAGATATCTTGTTGACTACCTCATACTCGCTTACCCTTAACGCGTTTGAATTTTTTTATCCGTTCGGTCTACAATCATAATTATGTTTCTGTTACATTTAAACCAAAAAAATATTTTCTTTCCATTAATATTATGCATTTTTTTATTTCAGCACCGTAACAGCTGAAAACAATAGAACCTTCCCAGATAGTTTTCTCTTCGGAGTAGGTCTTTCGGCCTACCAAACAGAGGGGGCATGGAACGAAGGTGGAAAAGGTGAAAACATATGGGATCACTGGGTTCATGACAGCGTTCCACATATTAAAAATAACGACACTGGTGACGTCGCTTGCGACTCCTACCATAATTCTGGAGATGACGTATTTAATGCTGCGTTTTTCGTGAGAGCAAAGGTTTATCAGTTTTCTATTTCTTGGTCAAGGTAAGAACTTCTTCACTTTATGAGCATGCGTAAGCGAGATACATTGTTAAAATGAATAGTATACCTTAAGTTATTAGTAATCGTTTTTTTTTTTTTAGGATATTGCCGACTGGCTTCGATGATGCAATCAATATGATTGGTATTATGTATTACCAGGAACTCATTGATCGAATTATTTTATATGAACTGATACCAGTCGTTACTCTTTACCATAATGACTTACCTCAGCCTTTACAAGATATTGGAGGGTGGACAAATCCAGAAATGCCAAATTACTTTGCCAAATATGCTGAAGTGGCCTTTCGGTACTTTAATAAAGTGCAGTATTGGATAACCATCAACGGACCGAAGTCAACATGCAGGTTGGGATATGGGGAAGGAGTTTATGCCCCTGGTTTATCTTTTGATGGGCAGGAAGAAGAGTATTTGTGTGCGCACACTTTGATCAAATCTCATGCTGCCGCCTACCATCTGTACAAAGATCAATTTTCGAATTTAGAAGGTAACGTAAATAAAAATGTACAGTATGACCAATAGAACTATTATATTAATAATATTAATATCAAATAATGCAAAACATATTGAAAGATTCATTAAAGAACATACCTATTTTAAATTTAATATATTATCTGACACAGTTCGGTTTTATAAATCCACCCAAAAAGCCATAGCTTATCTAACAAAATTAATATATGAAAAACTAGATGAAAATAAACTTGCATTATTATATTTATAGACTCTAAAAGCATTTGATACACTATGTCAGAAAAATTATTAAATTGAAAATTATGGCTTTGGAGGAAATCCTTTTAGTCTATTAAAAAGTTACTTCTGAACAGAATTTAATATATTTTAGAATAGTTGAAAACATTAGCCACCTGAAGGTACAGTTTTGTACACTATCATTTATTTTACATCTCAATAATTTGTTGACATTAGAAAGTACTAGAAATATATATTAAGCTTAACTGGAGATAGTCATTTTTTGTTTTGCTGATACTTGGGAGAAATTAAAAACGAGGGCCGAAACAGATTTAAAAACACACAGAAAGCTGGTTTTATTTTAACACTAAATTGTAATAAAATAAAATATTTACTATCATTTACCTCACACTCTAATAAATTACTTAAAAAACTTAAAAAACTTAAATATAAACGCCAGCATTTCTATAGAAGTTGATTCATATAATTATCTTAGCGCAGTCGTAGATTAGCATCAAAAATGGGATCTACAATATCGTAAATTAAGCAAGGTGTTCTTTACTTAGATATAAATATCTCAAGCCATTTCTCAAAAAGTAAACTAGCTGAAAATTACGTATCACTCTCTGATTGAATCACAACTTTCATATGGTATAATAGGATGCGGAAGAATAAATAAGAGTCATTTAAGAAATTTGAAAACAATACAAAAGATATTTATAAGCTATTATAACAAAAAAAGTACTTACTTGTCAAATTTATTGCTCTTGGAAATAATCCAGTCCCCAGAGAAAGAAATAACACTTAAAGCTGGGATTAAATGAACTTTTGTAAAAATTTACATAGAAGTATTATAGTAGACAGAAAAGTATAAAAAAAGATGTAGGGTTACCGTGGTTGCAACATAAAGCAAAATGGCGTTAAATCATTGAAAATTCAGTACATGTTAAGAATGTGTTTTTTGCAGAAATATATTCTCATTTTCTTTCAGAATCCCTTTCAAAAGCACAGCATCTACATGGCCTTCATATCATATACCTTGCGCTTTGTTGTCATTAGTTTTATACTGTGTTTTACGTTTTGTTTAGTGCAGATAATATGTTACTTCGTTTCATATACTTATAATCTTTATAAATAGAATATATGTTGTTGGATAAAAAGATGAACAACACAGTATCTGTACCTGCGTGAAAATCTCAATTAAAAAAGAAAAGTTGGTTACTGTGTTCTTTCTTGAAGCAGTCGAACTAGTATTTCACTGATTTTTAAAATAACTATTTCAATTAAATTTCAATTTCAATTTCAATTTTATTAGATAGAACAATGTTTTTTATAATTAAAAATAAGTACATTTCGTTAAGCATGAAAAATGGTTTAAGAAACTTAAGTTACACATGTAACTTGTGTTGTAAGTGTGCTTATACCATATATATGGTTATTAATTGTAAAACAAATAAAACTTGATCGATCTGGATTTCCCATACTTATATGACTTCATATGAACATATATAATTTTTTTGTTTTGAATTCTTTTTTTTTTATTTTTTAAGATCTAAGAAAGTACTTTAGATATTATTTTCAATTTTGGTATTTAATAGGATATAAGACCACATATTTTAGTAAGAAAAGTTATTTCTGGCTTTTGTTGCATTACCATCTGCGAGGCCATATACGTAATGTGTTGTCGCCTTTTCCGCATTCATATTAATTCACCTTATTTATTGAAATATTCGAATAAAAACAGCGAAAAAATTAAATAAAGTCAATGATACTCTAAAAATCGAATCTTGTATATAAGATCGGAAAATATGTGAAAATACATTTAAGGATATTGTTAAAAAAATTTTGACAAATCAGAATATAATAAACAAACCAATATTGTTTCAGGTAAATTGTCTATGGCAATCGATTTTGAATGGTCCGAACCTGCTACTGATTCAGAAGCTGACATTGAGGCTGCAGAAAGGAGGAATATGTTTGAGGTATGGACAAAATTATTAACATGGTATGCCATTTTGCTTATATGTTTTCCTTTTGTAATACTGAAATTACTTCACTCGCAATACTTCCTAACTTTTCTGATTCATGTAAAATATACACAATTATAGTCAAATTTCAATGTACATAAGTGTACACTGTTATAGAAATGGACTTAATTTACCATTACTGATATCCAAGAAAAAAACAAGTTCTTTTGAGCGTGCGGTAAATGGCATTTTATGCGCTTATTTTGAGTGTGGGAAATCATAGTTTCCCAAATAAGTGTGGGAAATATTTCCCACACAGCATTTAAAAAACAGGGAAACTCAAATGAAATATTTATTTATTATACATATTAACAACATATTTCTTCAAGTTAGATAACCGATGGTAGAGATGGAAGTATTTGAAGAGGAAGCAGAACAGCTACAATGCAAAATTCAACAACAATCACAAATATTAATTACAATAATTGAAATAACGTTACTTGTAAATAAGTTACTTGATCGCCACCATGACCTTATATGGGATACTCGTGACCCTGTAATGGTTGCAATATTTTGTCAAATAAAACATCAAAATTTCGAAATTATTTATATATAATTTTTTTTTTCAATTTTAAGACGACTGTAAGAAAAATATTGTTCACAGCGC
The DNA here is from genome assembly GCA_936432065.2 of Rutpela maculata. Classification (NCBI taxonomy): domain Eukaryota; kingdom Metazoa; phylum Arthropoda; class Insecta; order Coleoptera; family Cerambycidae; genus Rutpela; species Rutpela maculata. Next base: position 346,616,536 of record OW386285.2, read on the forward strand.
GGTCGGAAAAGGTATCTCTTAAATTCGTGTGATTTACCGCTCATACTACTCTATTCCCCCATCATCTTGTTATGAAAATAACTATTTTACGGTACTACATTGAATCCGTAAAAGCAAGTAAATGTAAAATCCACGTGAGTGCAACTAATTCTACCGGTTCTTAAATTTGGAGGGGATGTAATTCAAAATGAGTTTTACAAAAGCTTATCAAATCACTTATTACTGTTACATGTGCCGCTTAACTATTATAACAGTTCAATTCATCACTATCCTCCTCTTACGGATTTAATACAGTACTATAAAGTAAACATGTTATTCTTGCTATTTTTGGAAGCAACAAATTAAAACTGCCCATTCTTTCTGGATGTATGACTTTCGGTATCTCTTATGTAATGAACTACCTTTTTTGTTCTAGTTCGGCTTATATGCCAATCCCATTTACGCAGGAAATTGGCCTCAAGTAGTAATAGATCGAATAGCAATGAGAAGTGAAAACGAAAATATTACGAAGTCTCGTCTACCTGAGTTCACACAAGAGGATGTCGAATACATCAAGGGTACATCCGACTTCATGGCTGTCAACATGCATTATACAAACTTAGTGAAAGATGTTCCTGAACCTGAGTTTGGCGATCCAAGTTACGCAAAGGATGTAAAAGCCGATGTATCTGTTGATCCAAGTTGGGAATTGGCATCAGATGGCAATCCGGTATGTATTTTATACCATACAAAAAACCTGTTTAGCTTTTATTTCTGTTTTTAATACATTAGTGAATTAAAAAAAGATATAAAATCACAAATGACACAAAAGAAAAATTTACGAAAGAAAATCGTCCTGTAATAAAAATAAATAAATTTTTAAATGCTTCAACAATCATTTCTTAAATTTTTTAAAGGTATATAGATTGGCGGTACATGACCAGTCAGGTGCAACGTTTTTAAAATGCATGCCAATCATATATATGAATGAAATTACCATGAATATGCCAGAAACGCAAATTTTAGGCAGTCGTCGGGTGCAGAAAGGTGTGCAAATCTATTTTTTTTTTGTTTTTTTTTTGTTTTTTTTTAATTTTAAAATGGATGCCAATAGTGCCAAACGAAAAGTCTTGAAAAATCCAAAATCAAAATCATCCAAAATCAAGAACACCAAAAAATGTTACGATTTAATGTGCGCATCAAGAGTTGTTTTGCGCGCGGAAACTGCATGCCAGTGAATTTCCGCTGGATTCTTTTTCACGGCTTTTCGTTTACCACTATTGGCATCCATTTTAAAATTAAAAAAAAAAACAAAAAAGAACGATTTGCACACCCTTCTGCACGCGACGACTACCTAAAATTTGCGTTTCTGGCATATTCATGGTAATTTCATTCATATTTATGACTGGCATGCATTTTAAAAACGTTGCACCTGACTGGTCATGTACCGCCAGTCGAATATCAAAAATAATAGCACTGCTAACAGCAAAATTAAACAAGTTGCTTTTTCACTGATTTTAAAGCCAGTACTTAAACAATAAACCACCAATTATATTAATAGTCTAGATGTTTCTCTAGGAATAGATGGCATACGATCAACCACCATGAAAATAATATTATTTACATAGTGAAAGCAGTAACTTAGTTAATAAATATGTCAATGAAGTCGAAATATTTCCTCAAATATTAAAATGTGTTATTGTTAAACCATTACATAAAGATGGCAAACGTAATAAAATGGCAAATTATTATCCAATCTCCCCCCGCATATCAAATATAGCAAAAAATTTAAAGAAACAATAATCATGGTCATATAAATATTTTGAAAATTACAACATCCTTTCAAAAAAATAATTAGGATTTAGACTAAATAAATGTACACATGCAATTAGGGCAACGAAAAAAGTTGGCTAAATTCTGTGTTGTTATTTTTTTTTTCGCTATCCAGTGTTCTACAAAATCTTGGAAACGTTATCTGTTAATATCCTTATAATACCCGGCAATTGATACAACATCAACAAACATGAGAGGTTATGTTTTCACAGATTGTTTGTAGTCCTCTTCAGTTCATTCGGTCTTTGTTCATGAAATAAATGGCTCCAAAGTCACGTGTAATTTATCTGTTTGCTCAGTACTCTGATTTTCGATGTAATATCTAAACACAGCTTATAAATATCCACCGTGTGGGGATTTTCCAGCCGCTTCCAGTAGCTGTCGATTTTTTATTATGACTTTGTTAAGAACTGTTAATAGGAAGATAATATATTTCAGATTGTACCATGGGGCGCCCGAAAAACTCTGAATTGGTTGAAGAATACGTACAATGATCCCGAAATTTTTATAACTGGTAATGGAGTGTCAGACGATGGTAGTACATTGGAAGATAATGTCAGAATTAATTATTATCGTGTATGTATTTAAATTTTCTACTATTGAAATTACTACATATTCTTGTAACAATTTAAAAATTACGTACATTTGTAATAACCAATAATTCTTCGCAGGACTACTTGCTAGCCATATTGGATGCAATGTATGAAGATAACGTAAAAGTTTTTGCATACACGGCGTGGAGTTTAATGGATAGCTTTGAATGGTCCGAAGGATATAGGTAAAGAAATATTTTCCATATTACATATTAAAATATAATAATAACATTACGCCTCTTTTTTTTTCAATTCGAAAATTAATTTCAATTCAACTATTTGTATGAGTTTCTTTTTTCTTTGTGAATCGAACAACCTGAAAACTATTTTTCTTTACTTAACTCAAGTAGTAGAACACATTGAAACCATAAAGAATAGTAAAATGAGACTTATAAAGACTTTGACCTAACTACTAAGCAGAGTTATTTTATAGTGCATAGAACTAATATTATTACTATATAAACAATTAATTTAAAATAGCATCGTTATTCAAAATATTTTATTTCTATTTATTTATATTTAAGTTTTATATTTATATTTATAGATCTACGGCCAAGAGGAAAATAAGTTACCTCATCGGGTACAAAAGGTTTGAGTTTTTGTAGTAAAAGTACCACATATATGTAGCAAAAAACCGACCATCTGCCCGGGCTCAATGGTCAACTTCTCATTAGGACAGCTTGTCAAAGGGGCGAAAAAAGTCGTTAAAGTTACCTCATTGGGTACATGCTTAAAAACGTGACAATTCACTGAGAAAACCATTACAATTTTTATTTTGTGTGGCAGACGTAGAGTAGACGCCCGTCGCGACGCCCAAAATTTCGACGTTTCTTACCTCATGAGGTACATGTACAAACCTGGGTTCAAATCAAAGATCTTTTTATGTAGATCATAAATATTTTTCAAAAAGATCGGCAGACGGTCAACTATAAAGAGCAGACTCTCTAGAAAATGTAACCTGAAAGAATAATGCTGAAGTCGGGACAAGGTTTTATTGAGAACATATTCGGAAATTTGACAATGCACTAGGAAAACTATTACAATTATTATTTTGTTTGTCAGACTTCCTTGAATATGTAGGCAAAACAACTTCGTGTACGAGAAACAACAGGAATACAAAACAATAGTAGTAAAACCGTAAAGATCGCCCGTAGAGGCAATGTATATTTTCTGCAGACAGACGACGGATGTTTCTGAAGTGGGGCTGGAGACGTTTGTTAGGAATTCTCCCGCATAGTATTCCTCCGAATCCACTAATTTTTTGTCGCATCAACCCGTGAGAGGATAATATAGAACGGTTGACAGTTCAGGAAAAACCAGAAGTCACAAGGCCTTTTATACTTTGGGCTGATATTACCAAGGATCTGATTGGCGCGGCTGTGTTCCGCACAGGCAACCAGGCGTGATACTGTTAGACGAATCATACAATAAAGGAAGGTCGACCGGATACAATCATTGATCACAAAATGTCCGCTAAGGCGCTGTAAGTAGAAGGAAGATACAATTTTCATATCATTGTATTCGCGACTGGATTCTGAACAACTTTCAAAATGTTCACCTGCCTGTCCGTCTGTCTGTCTGCCCATCCGTCGATATTTAAGTTTAGCGTGTTATAAAACTAATTTCTATATAGAGTGCATTTTTCTGCGATGGTTATTAAAAATGTTTGTCCTGTTATATGATAATAAATAATATCAGCATAGCATAGCAGTATGGCAATTCACAGTTACTGATGTATGTGCCCACTATGCGCTGAATCACAGAGATTAAGTTGGCGTTCTTCTAACAAACATCAATATCAACGAACTGCTTCTAGATGGCGTTTAATCGCATTACTGCAAAATTCTGATAATCATAGAATAGCTGCATGTTTGATGGAACCACTCATACTACTGTACCTACAGGGGATTGTTGAAAAGTAAATAAATTTTGTGTTGATGTGAATCTATTAAAAGCACGACTCATGGTTTGAGTATATCTATAAGACTGTTTTATAAATGATGTAGTAAAATATGTCCTGCTTTAATTTGATTTTGTCACAAAGACACTGTGAATAACAAGAAGTTATCAAAAAATAAAATGATATAAATATTTATGTACCTAGTTTTAGAGTCAGACATACACAATTAACGATAATTCGGCGCCTTTAGTGGGGTAATTCAGTTGTAGACGATTTTAAATATAACCAAATATAGTAGGTGAGGCGTTAAATTTTATTACATATTTAATTTGGAAGAAACATTCCAAACGGAACATATGTAAAACTACTGTTAAACTTAGGTTATATTTAGAAATGGATAGTAACATTAGAAAGGCAAACAGATGAGGAACGAGTTGGCAATAAATAAATTAATCTCCTCTGATAAAAGTTAACCGAATGCTGTTTAAATGTAGCTATAATGTCAAAATCAATTAATAACTTTTTATTCTGTCATCGCCAACAAAGAGAACTTTGTACCCGTCTTTATCTGTTTTATGATTAACTTCCGAGCACACCGCCATGCCATTGTTATGTCATCTGCGCTTGCAATAGGTGTATTTTATTAACTGATACCGTGATATTATTAGGTTTTATTCTCAACGTGTACATGTTGAAACGATTTTTTTTAGAAAAAATGTTACTGTTTAATAGAGTGTTTACTAAAATTTAGACTTAGTGCGAGAGCAAACTGTATTCTCATATTAAATTTAGAAAATAATGATCTACATTGAATTTTATATCGCTTTAACGATATTTTTTTGTTTCAGCCAACATTATGGATTCCTTCAAGTGAATTTTACTGATACAGGTAGATCAATACTACAAAAGGCATCTGCTACATTCTACAACGAACTTACCAGGTATTTAAAAGTACCTGAAGGGATAACCACAACAGCGGCACCAACGACTACCACACCTTCTACAACTACACCGGATGGAGCAAATAGCCTTATAGTCTATCCTCTGCTAATCTCATTAACAACTTTATTTTTATTCTTATCGTTTTAAACATCGAAATATTCATATATTTATAAACATACATTATCATCTCATATATTATCATACTTTATTGTTATTACAAGTTGATCTGTGAAAACCAAATTAATTTAATGTTTCCAATAAAATTTAATTAAAAATTAACTGTAAGTGATTGATTTTATTAAGTAGCTAGGTAGTGAAGAACATTTGAATATCACGAAATACAAAGCAAGTTTTAATATAATAGCTAGTAGGTATCTAATGTAAGTTCCTGCTTAAAGAACTTGCTTCTACATCACTCTTGTTATTTGAGCTTATGAGAAACACAAAGAAATCAGCTCTTTATGGCATTTCCAATGCATGCTCGGAATATGAAGTCGACACGGCGAATTGCATCCCAGCTTAGGTGTCGACGACTTCAGCTAAAGGAAATTCGACCAAAACAGGTCGAAATTAAGTAATATTAAAGTTCAATTGGTTAAGTCGCTGTGTTCCCTATTAGGTACAGGTAAATTATTAGTGAAATTAATGACAAATATTTTAGTAACTATTTTCGCCTAATGGGGGTAAAAAGTGACCTATTTGAAACAATTCGGTAATGTTAGTAAGGGGATATTTGTGATCTAATAAGTAATATTTTCGTTAAATAACTTATTAAGTGATTTTGTTGACGTTATCAATATAACCTGATAGAAGATATTAGTGAAGTGTATTGAAATTACTAAATAGGTGATGGTATATCTTGAAGAAAGCTTCTTAGGCACCTATTAAGGCCCTAAAAATACTTATATTTCCACCAAAAAGCACTTCATTATTCAACCAATAAGTTATTTGCACCTATTGGTCAAAATTATTAATCACTTATTTAGTCTAATTTTACCAACATAAATGACGTGCATGAAATTGTGTATAGCATTAAAAACTTGCCGTCTTTTCTGTGGGATGATTACCTTATATACTTTTTTAATTAAAACTACGATAATAAAACAAAGTATAATTAAAATAATTGGAATAGTGATGTGAGTAGGCGGTGTCGTCGATAGGCAAGGGGTGCAGACGCAGAGCCGGATTTAACTGTATTGTTTCGCTCGTTTACTTTTTCATTGTTGGTATTTGTCAGCCGTGGCTTGTGAAATTTAGATTGGCCATATTTTAGTATTGAGTCATGGGACCCAAGCCATATTACCAAATAAAGAAATATAAAAGTAATTATTGAATTATTCTGCCACATGCTACTTACTGTACAAACACATCAGCCGACTGCGGTCCTGAAGTCAAAGCCGTTAGACTGTTAAGTCACTCCTACCGCTACGCAAGATGCCGACATCCAATGACCGACATCGGGACATCTGTTTCCCGCCCTATTTATTCGTCTCTCCCCGCAGAACGTCAGAAACTTTATCACTATAAAGAATTTTTCAACTGTATTTACCTTTTTTTGGTCCAAAATAACATGTTTTTACTCTTGTGTTGAAAAAAAATCTAAAAAAAATGCAGGTAAATGTATCATCGAAATACAAGACTTTTTTTTATTTGCAACTTTTCTGTAAAGTGCGTTTTCACCGAGTTTTTTCGGTGAAAACATTGTAGCGCTTTAAAAATATGTAATTTGAAAATTTGAAAAAATTCAGACGTATGCATTGAGGCCTCCTGGATATTTTTTATCTCTTGGAATTTTTTTGTACCTTGCTAATTTTCCGAGTTACAGGTTTACAGTTTTTGACGATAAATAATGCACTATATTTTTTGCACATTAAAAAATTTATCCGGAAAACTTTTTCACATTTTCAATTTAAAAATTATATTGAACCTTTAAAAATGGTATAACTATATAAGTTTCATATTTTTTATATTAATATACAGGGTGTTTCGAAAAGATTGGGACAACGCTTAGCCGTAGATACTTGACATCAAAACAAGTCGATTTAACTCAAAAAATAGTGGTCTAATCTTTTCGTTTTCAAGACACAGGGTGGCAAATTAAAAAAATTGTTTTCGTAATTTGTCTCTATCTTGGAGACTATTACACGTATCTACTTCAAATTTGGTAGCGACATGTTTTTCAGGTCGCTAATTACAATGGTGATGTTGCCGATGCCATATTTTATAGATGGCGCTAATTACAGGACTTTTACGTGACACTTTAAGCCATAACTTTTTTAAGGTTAGATTTTGGACATCGTCTTCTATTATAATCGAAACAAGAAAAGGTGTACTTGTTTAAACGCGATAAAATGCACCCTTTCAGAGAAATACGGGATTTACAACTTTGTCACACACCAGTTCGAAGAAATTCAACACCTCGAATGATTGGGACAACGCATAGCGTAGACTCTTGACATCAAAACAAGTCGATTTAACCCAAAGAGTAGCGGTCTAACTCTTTTCGTTTTCAAGATACAGAGTGGTATATTAAAAAAATTGTATTCGTATTTTTTCTCTATCTTGGAGAATATTATACATATCTACAACAAGCACTATTGACGATTTCAAGATATCATACTTGACGTACTAGTCTGGGGTCCAACAGTACGAAATCGCTCTAAATTCCAAGTAACCTGTTCCGACATGACGTACATTTTTCAACTCCAGATTTGCAAAAAGGGTTATATAGGACACCAGAAATGACTTGTCGGATTCTTATCAGCTCTTGCATAACTTCTTAAATGATAAGAAAAGAGACGAAATGATAATTCCTAAAAAAATGTTTTTTAATACATAACACGTCCTGTAAAAGAAACTATGAGTGCTATCCATCTAATTTTTTTATAGTATACACTAAAGACATAAGCGCTTGGATGAGGCTCGATGGCACTGTTTAAATATGTTTAGTTTTTTGGGAAAAAAATATGAAATCTGTAACTATAACATATTGCAGTAAGAATTTCAACATACGAGTAAGTACTTCAATTTTAAATTTTTTTGTGTATAAACTATGCTAACAAATATACCCAATATATTGAAAATGTTTTTAAGACAAGAACTAAGTTGATATTGCATATAGTATTCGAGTTGTGAATTTTTAAAATCGGTGCATGATGCGGCGCATGTAATAAAAGCGACAGCTTTCCTAAAATTCATAAAGCGCATGAAAACAGTTTACAGTGGAACTAGCTGGCATGTTTATGTTTACTAGGTGTATGTACTTATGTATATAGTGTGAAGTTATTTGTCTTAACATTTTAACATTATAAAAACTATTTGTGTTTGATTGTTTAAATCGATTGATTATTGTTTGCGGTTCATATTTATTATTTACTAGCTACGCCGGTGATTACGTTCGCGTGGAATTTTGAAATTGACTAAAAAGCTTCTTTATAAACGAAGTTTGAGGTAGAATCACCATTTTGGAATATTTCAGAAAACTCACAAATTTTCTGGAATATTCCAGAGTACTCTCGAATTTTCTGGAATATTACAGAAGTTTAATATTAAAAGTTTATGCCGTGCAAATACGCTTATTGTAGAGATCAAGCTGTATCTCCTGTTCTACTAGACCGATCTTCATAAAACTTGGCTTAGTCTAGGCCGATTTCGATGAAATAAGAACTAAATGTTGCTCCAAACTTAGATGAACCTCATTGGTTCAGTAGTTTCTGCGTGATGCGCGTTCAAATAGACAAGCAGACAAACAGAGAAAAATTCCAAAATCTGTCTTAATGTATTCCATTACTCATCTTACACCCCCCACATCAGTTTTTTGCAAATATTTTCAATGTACATACACGTCAACTTTACAAATGTATTATATGTATACGAAAATTATTAAAAGGTAAAATAATTTAATAAAAGTGATTTACGCTCCCTCCCACCGACGGAAGACGCTTTTCAACAACATGTTGCAAATATTACTTTTTTTTAAACAGTGTTGTTAGTCGTCATTCAAATGACCTCTTGCACAAAATTTTGGATGCAGAATTGGAAATCAGGAGCTCGTACCGATAATATCGACAAAAAAAAGTTTATCTGAACTTAAATTAAAAAGTGCAACTGTAAAATAAAATGCGACACAAAATGTTCTTGTGAGTGGTATTCAGTTGCGTGCTCGTGTGCTGCTTTTCCTGAAAATTGTTTTAAGGGAAAAAGCAATATGCATAATTTTATAATGATAGTGATTCTGACTAAAATGTTAGAATCGTTATACACAAAAATTACATAATATACAACATTAATGTTTTATTTAAAATATCTCCCTTTTCTGCTTTCTATTAAATATGCTAAGTACCTAAAATAATATTTCTCACTAATGTTTTATTTCTTAAACAATATAAAAACGAGTATAAGTTGTACTCGGGCATGGCCAATTGCGAATACCTATTTGATTAACATTTTGCTCGAACACACAATTCACTTTGTATTATTATTTTTTTAAATGAGTGGCCGCAGTCGGCAACGCCCGACTACTACTTTCATTCGTTTTGTTGTATTATTAACATAAAGTAATTCAAATTTGCAATTAGATTGAACAATATAGTGCTTTTACTGTTACACTGTGCCAATTATCGTGTATACTATTTTTATTTTAATGCTGCATAATTACGTGCCTCATAAAAAAATCATAAACAAAAACTGTATACGTTATCGACAGGATCTTTTTTAAAAAAACTTTTTCAATATATGGACTATATTTGGTAAGCAATTGTTTATAAGAATTTCATAAATTTAACATAGTTGTCCGCATATCGAAATTTTTAGAACGTAAATATCAACCTTTTGATTTTAATTATTTTTTTTCCAAAAAAAATATTCTTTTCAAAAATACCACTAGCTTAGTTAGAATCACGTATACCTTTTGAGTATACATACCAACAATCAGATCGGTAGGTTACATAGTTTTTGTTTTAACGGAGAATAACCATTGTAAAACATAATTTTGTAATTATCAATCCGCCATCTTTTTTGCGATTTCTGAAGTTGCGCAAGAGCAAAAATTAATCCGGCAAGTGTTTTCTAGTGCCCCAGGTAATGCTCTCTTCATTACTTATATCAACATTTGTACGTCATGTCGGAACCGGTCATCTTGATTTTGGAGTGCTTGGACCCCGGACTATACACCTACTAGATAAGAAAACGATTAAATTTAAATTTGAATTTCCTCGAACTGGTATGTGATAAAATTTTAAATCGCGTATTTCTCTGAAAGCGTGCATTTTATCGCGTTTAAACAAGTACACCTTTTCTTTAGGAAACTAAATTGCGTTTCAATTATAATAGAAGACGATGTCTAAAACCTAACCTCAAAAAAGTTATGGATTAAAGTGTCATGTAAAAGTGCTGCAACTAGCGCCATCTATAAAATATGGCATAAACAATATCACCATTGTAATTAGCGACCTGAAAAACCTGTCGTTTCCAACTTTGAATTAGATACGTATGATAGTCTCCAAGATAGAGAGAAATTACTAATACATTTTTTTTACTTTTCCACCCTGTAACTTGAAAACGAAAAGAGTTAGACCACTACTTTTTTAGTTAAATCGACTTGTTTCGATGTCAAGAATCTACGGTTAAGCGTTGTCCCAATTTTTTCGAAACACCCTGTATATAAATCATGCTCATTTTTCGAATTTTCATGTGAAAAAAAATGTAGTACATTATTTATCGTGAATAACTGTCTGTAATTCAGAAAATTCGCAGGTTACAAACAAATTCCAAAGACAAAAAATGTTTAGAAGGCCTCAATGCATCCGTCTGAATTTTTTCAAATTTTTAACATACGTATTTTTAAAGCGCTACAATGTCAAAGAGTGGGGCAGTTTTTCATGTTTTTTCCGGAAAAACTCAGTGAAAACGTACTTTACAGAAAAGTTGCAAATAAAAAAGTCTTGCATTTTGATGATACATTCATTTAAATTTTTTCAGATTTTTTTTCAACATTTCCCCTCCCTCATTTTTAGGAATTTTCGAGTGGCCATATCTCGAAAAATATGCATTTTTCGAAAAAATTCACAAGAGTAAAAACATTTTATTTTGGGCCAAAAAAGGTAAATACATTATTTTTTTCATTTTTGACCTAATTCTACAAGTTACGGAACCCGTGATCAAAGGGGTGTTTTATACCCCTTCCGATCATTTCCTACACTAATCCCTTTTCCAACTTTTTTATTAACGTCATTACAAACACATTGCACAAGGTTTCATCAAAATCCATTCAGTAGCACTCAAGTTAAAGGTAACTGGAGTAATTCTGAAACATGAAATTCCGGAAAAATCGGAGGGTGAATTTACCAAGATTACAATTCTTAAGCGAGGGAAGTAATAAGTACACTAAGGGAATACACTGAGCACAAATAAACACGAATAAAGTAACCTCTTGGTTTTATGTAAGATCAATAGGTGAAATAACCTATAAGTATAAAATGGCCACCAAAAGGAGAGTTAGGTGAAGTTAGTGATTTACCTAGAATTAACGACATATTAAGTGTTAATTAGATACATTAAAACAGGGGACCAATTGGTGTATAACGAGGTAATTAGGTGAAACAGTTACAATTAGGTTAACAGATATTGATAATGTTAGACACACTTATTATTTAATAGATGGTAAAGATAGTTTTTTTGCACTATCTCTAAATATGAGGTCATAAATATTGATGGAAATTAAGTTGTACCACTTATTAAGTAACATTGCGAGAAAGTAGCCATATTTATTCGAAAATACGGAACTCCGGAAACTCGCCATGAAAACTTAAACTTTGTTTTTAAAAATAATTGAATTCATAAATATTCACTGAATATATTGGGAATTATTGAATTATTATAAGCTCGAAAAAATGGAGTACCAAGTCAAAAATTGAAAATAAAAGTTTTACATAAGTATGCGTAAATATTTTTTTATATAATAATAGGAATTTTTAAGGGGCTTAGTAATATTTCAATGTACAAGGCCTTATTTCAACAGAGAAAATTCGTTCCCTAGTAAATTATCGCGTATAACCTGTGCAGATTAAACAATTGTCAAAGATAAAAATATCTCATAAATAGTTAATAAGTAGTTATTACTATCAACCACATAGGTATATAATTTTGCTTTTTTGACGAAACTGTTTTAAAGCAAGTGTGAAAGGTGGCAAATAAGTAATCCACTACGTTGATTTAAGGTATTCTCGACATTGAAACTTACCTAAAAGCTGTCCGACAACCTAACCTAATAGATCAAATAACACCTAACCAGCTTGTTTTCCACGTCGAATCGACGTGTCAAAAAACACCATTTAGGTAGATTCGACATCGAATTTGTGTCATATTTCACCTATCGAAATTGGTGGCGTCACCTGTTCGACATCAAATCGACGTCTAATAGCACCTAAATTGTTAGCTGGGAAATTTATTCTTGATGGTGGTGACTGTATGATGTATCCAAACGAAGGAACATTGCGAATTTTTGTTGAAAAAAGCTAAGAAGCACAAAGCAATATCAAAAAACTACTTTACAATCTATGAGTCAAGTACACTTAGCAACTGCAAGCAGTCGACATTAAGTTGGAAGTGGCTGCGATGTAACATCAGAAAATCTATTGCCATTAAAATTATTTAGTAAAAGAAAAAACATGGACGTCGTTGAAGTTTTTAACATCACTAAATCAACTTCCGGAGAAATCGAAAATGCCGGAGAACGGTTCATCCCAGCACCAATTTCGTCGACCAAGCGAATAGCGCCGTAGCTCTATCGAAACTACACACATCAGCTGTAGCACATCAGCACTCCCGGCGGTGTACGTATTCTAAAATCAAGCAACAATTTTTCCAACCAGTCAAATGGCTGGAACAAAATCTATAACATCCCATCACCGGTCGACACAACAGAAGTACCAGCTTCTGTATTATTATTCGTAATTTGCAACTGTAGAGAAAGCTAGAGGTCAGTGATGTAACTGTACAAAAGCAGATTAACGTTAAACGACCATGTGGAGTAATTGCCATGCGTGGAGATGTAGAAATTCTGGCATAGATACGGCGGATGTTGATATTGAACAATCATATCAAACTACTTAAACAAACCGTGCCAAGAGTTCTACCTCAAAGATGATATGGAAATGAATTCATGTCGCGAAATATGCTGAGACGTTAAATTTGCAAAAGCACATGTGGAGAGAACTTTCTGTGCAGTTTCAGTCCTGTACACTATGATCCTAGCCACATTTTGATAAAATTATGCGAAGTTCACGCCGATCAGGGTTCGACCTCCTAGTTTCATCGCTCATTGTTCGAAAACCATTGCGCCAATCGGCAATAAGCATAGTTCCTTTTCTACAGTAAATTGTATATACAACGTTTTCAATAAGTATGAAATTTGCTGTGACACCAAACATTCGGTGGGAAAATACAAAAAAAAACCATGAGGATTGTGTGGGATGGTTTTTCGAGAGAACCTACCTTTTGCACATTAGGAACTTCTTCGTCCTTAAAATCGTCCATTGGCGTAAGCACCAAAGGGCAAAACATTAAAATTTATTTCTTCTATTCGCCGACTTTAGGTTTAATATCTATAGACTAATACTAATTGTTGGTATAATTGTGTATAAAGGTATTTGAATACGTGATTAAAGAAATATAGATAACATAGCAAGACGGGTGAGGTGAATACTAGTGGTTAATAAAATCATTCAATATCAAAGGCAAAGTAAAGAGAAGAGTACCAATAAAATCAGAAGTTTATGTTCATTCTAGACTCCATTTCTTCAGTTGTATTCAAAATGTTTAAAATACTTCACGGATAATTCGATTAGCACTTTGTTTAATTTATACTAATTGTGGTTTCTGTGAGCTCTGCATCAAGAATTGCCCTGAAACAGATTTAAATCATTGCATTACTCAGAAGACTATTAGTCAAAGTACATAACGATTATATCGATCGATAAAAAGACAAATGCATAATTAGAATGAAAATTGTTATCTGGAAACTGTAATTCTCTAAGAAAAGGTAGCTAGATTTTGTCAGTGAAAATATTTTTTCAATTAAAATGACCCTAAATTCTAAAAAAATGTTTTTTGTATATCCATCATAATTCCTGAAAGTTTATCAGTGAAGAGGCAGATTAATCAGAATATCAATAATTAAATATTGAACAATTACGATAAAAAAAATGTGAACGTCAGTTCTAATCATTTATCCTGGACGAAATCTATAATAAGTAAATATTAAGATACCGCTCCATTAGTAACTCAGTTTCCACCAAAGACCAACCATGAGTGTGCTGCTCAGTGTGACCTTACTCCTATTTGCAAGGTAAGAAATAAATTCATAACCTATCGGCAAGTTGTCTTGCTTAAAATAATTTAGGACAAACATTTTTGTTCTATGTTTTATATTGATTGTACTTATAGACTGGCGGTACATGACCAGTCAGGTGCAACGTTTTTAAAATGCATTCCAATCATATATATGAATGAAATTACCATGAATATGCCAGAAACGCAAATTTTAGGCAGTCGTCGTGTGCAGAAGGGTGTGCAAATCGATTTTTTTTTGTTTTTTTTTGTGTTTTTTTTAACTTTAAAATGGATGCCAATAGTGCCAAACGAAAGGCCTTGAAAAAAAAAATCCAAAATCAAAATTATCCAAAATCAAGAACACCAAAAAATTTTATGATTTAATGTGTGCATCAAAAGTTGTTTTGCGCGCGGAAACTGCATGCCAATGAACTTCCGCTGGATTCTTTTTCACGGCTTTTCGTTTGGCACTATTGGCATCCATTTTAAAATAAAAAAAAACACAAAAAAAAAGAAACAAAAAAAATCGATTTGCACACCCTTCTGCACGCGACGACTGCCTAAAATTTGCGTTTCTGGCATATTCATAGTAATTTCATTCATATATATGATTGGCATGCATTTTAAAACCGTTGCACCTGACTGGTCATGAACCGCCACTCTATTACCTTATATTAGTCGTCTGATATAAGGAGGTAAATATATATTAGGACAGATTTTTTCGCGTCATCCACCAAAATTGTCTCAAATTATGACAACTGATTTTTTTTATTCTACCATATATTTATTTAGGACTGAAATTTCATACAGATTTTATTTATAAAAAAAATTTAATCATGATTAAAAATATGACCCTAGACCACATATCAAATACACTTGTTAACTTCGATATTTTAAAAATGATAGAACCACATATTAATATTACTTCCACGTCCAGTGGAAGTATAGTAACGACAAAAAAAAATTAAAAAAAATTTTTATTGTTCAAATAGGCTTAAAATGTCATGAAACGTCGAGATTTTAAGTTTGAGCGAAAAAAAAATTTCTGTCTGTCTGTAACTTTTTTTGTGCGCACATTTACTCTGGAACTGTTTAAGATATTGACTTGAAATTTGGTACACGTATGTACTTTAACGAGATCTGAAACTAGATTATATTTTCTTGTTGTTCCGACGAAGGGTTGGGGGGTAAATTGGGGTAAATTTGGGGTATATGGGTAAATCAAGCAGGTAAGAGTCGATAAAATTGGTATTTAGTATATACAAAAGAAGGTAGGGTCTCAAAAAATTTTTTGGCATTAGCCACCCCCATTACCCCTTATTAAAGGGGATGAAAAAAAAATGTGATTTAGTGTATGTACGAGAACCAGAAACCTCAAAATATTTTTTTACTTCATCCACCCCCACTACCCACTACCACCCCCCTATTACCACCACCCACCCCACTACCGATGTGGGGTATCGTTTTATGGGTTTTTGGGGTAGAGGATTTCAAATATTATATTATTAAAGTTCCATAAACAATTATTTCCACATACACAGTTTTTTCATTGTGAGTGACTTGGATAGATAATCTGGATGTGGAAGTAGTGATTTCTTGGGCAGCGGTTATACTTAAGTAAAATAAAAATTTGCGCGGGCACTCGTTATCTATGTCGTCTTAGCAAGAGATCAAAATGATAGCGAATAAAAATAGGATATGTAATATTCTTTGACTTTAAAGGCACTATTATGGTGCATGTATTGTGTATTAGTTTTTCAAATAAATGGCAAATTATATTAGATTCTGGTGTTATCAGTCTTCACTTTTACAATTTTACAATTTTACCTGGAAATCTAGAAGTACAGAAGTTTTAAGTTCAAAGAGGGAGTAAATAAATTTAAATCCTTTTGCTGGAAGTATTTTTCATTTTGTATCCTAAGAAAGTATGTCTATTATCGTTGACAATTCAAGACAATGTTTAAATTATATCATTTCGTTTTTGTTCTGTTAGAATAAACTATAAAAACTTAAAGTGGCTCTTAAAAATAAAAAATAATTTAAACTACCAACAAAAATTTTTACCCAAAAATATTGCTTTAAATTTCTAGTGGTCACACTGTCATTTCTGGAACAGGTAGTACACCAAAATATAATTGGAGATTTCTCAAAAAAATATGTGTCCTAATATGAGAAGTTTTTGAGATACCGACTGACGACACTGATTTTTTTAAATACATTTTATAACAAGATTGAAAAGATATCGAAATTCGACAGGATATATGAGCTACGTTTCCAAAACCATTCCTTTCTGTCAACAACAACCATCCATTTGGCCAGAATTTTCAATTCATGGCTAAATGGGGAGCAGCAAATTCCTTCTTGGGTTGTCGAGGGGCGGACAGTGCTGATCCCGAAGAACGGAGATTTGTCTAACCCAAAGAACTACCGGCCGATAACCTGCTTAAACGCATGCTACAAGGTGTTTACACGCATTTTGTACATGCGAGTGCTCCACGCAGTTGAACCGGTTTACGAGCGGATATATGAGCAACGAGGGTCAAAGAGAGTTGTCGCTGGCTGCAAGGAGAACCTGCTTATTGACAGGTGTGCCACGCAGGACTCCGTGCAGTATAAGCGTAACCTCTCCATGGCCTGGATCGACTACCGCAAGGCATTTGACATGACATCTCATGAGCTTATTTTACACTTGCTCCAATGTCTTGCGGTGTCTGGTCCCGTAGTGAGATGTATTGAAGAACTGATGCCGCTCTGGAGGACTCGCTTTACTATAACATCGGGTAACGATAGAGTCCAGACGGAGCCGGTATCGTTCAGAAGGGGAGTATTTCAGGGAGATTCCCTCAGCCCCCTTCGGTTTTGCATCTCATTACTGCCACTATCCGTCTCGCTCCGGAAAACCCGTGGCTACAACTGCGGTACCCCCGGGGGATAGGAGGCATAAGGTCACCCATCTGTTTTATATGGATGACCTTAAACTCTATGCCTCCGGAGAGAGGGACCTACACCAGTCCCTCTGGGTGGTACAGGAGTACACGCAGGCTGTCGGTATGGAGTTCGGGTTAGACAAATGTGCACTGGTCCATCTCAAGAGAGGACGATGCGGGGACTACGGAGAGGACGCGCAGCTCGTAGACGGAAGCATCTTACATCATCTAGATGCCGGAGAGTCGTACACTTACTTGGGTGTCGAGCAACGCTCCACCCAAGAAGTGAGTGTAGTGAAAAACGCTCTCCGCGGCAAGTATCATCACCGACTCCGACAGATCTGGTCTTCAGAACTGTCGGGGAAGAACAATATGCTTGCCGTTCCAATCCTTATCTACTCCATTGGGGTAGTGAAATGAAGTCGAGAAGAGTTGCGTCAACTCGACGTAGGAACCCGCAAGAAGATGCATCTCAATAGGAGTTTGCTTCCTAAATCGTCCGTTCCACGGCTATACCTCCCGCGACATCTGGGAGGCCGTGGACTCTTGGAGAGTCTCCATAATAGGATGGTTCTGGATGGAGCCTGTAAGGTCATCAGAAGTTCGGATCCCCTCCTCTGTATGGTCCGGGACCATGAAAATGCAGGGGTAGGAGCCTTTCTGTTTAAGGCAGCACAGAGAGCAGCCGATGAACTTGGTCTCTCCTTCGACGTCGAGCGGGTAAATCGCGACTCTGTCACCGAGTTGGAACCCGCTCGGCGAAAAGCCCAAATTAAAGCTGCAGAACACAACATCTTTCTGCAGCTTCATACGGATAAGCCAATGCGTTTTCTATAAAAATATAGAAAACCTTGGATTATCCAAAAGGCTGACCTTTGCCTTCTTAAAGTCAGCCGGGCTGAAGTCTGAGACCGAGGGATTCATAATGGCTTGCCAGGATGGTGTATTTAACACCCTCGTCTATCGTAGTCGTGTCATGGGTATAGAGGTCCCTGATGTCAGCTGCAGGGCCTGCCGCAGGGCGCCAGAGACTCTGATGCACTTGTTGTCGGCTTGTCCAACATATGCAGTCTCGGCCTATATCCAGAGGCACGACGGAGCATTACGAGTGCTTTATTACCATTTAAGGCACTCGTATGGGATAGACAAAACACCAGTGCTGCCTTACGCTCCGGGGGATATTGAGTCTGTTGTGGGAAATGAGAAGTGTCTAATTTATTGGAACTACTCTTTTCCCACCGTCAGGCAAATACAAGCCAACAAGCCTGGCGTAGTGCTCCTCGACCATCAACTCAAGACAATGTTCGTCGTGGAGTTCTCGGCTCCCGCGGAGAACAACATTGTCTTGAAGGAGGAGGAAAAACGGACAAAATATCGAGATCTGCTCTTCGAACTCCGCAGACTGTATCCAGACCATACTGTTAAGATAGTGGTACTGACTATAGGAAGTCCTCGGTGGAACGAGACACACACTGCTTTCGGAACTTAAGATCATACCGGCATGCCGAAATTCGGCAGAGGTCTTAGCCGGCAAAATGCAGAAGGCCGTCATTCTCGGTTCAATACGTCTGCTCAGGGCACACGATTCCCGGACCCAGTAGTCACTCATCCCACGGGCGTGGGGAGTGGCTACCGGTACTACCAGCTCCCCTCTGTGAGGGTCGGAGCCACAGAGAAGGGTGACTGGTTTTTAGCTAGCTAAAAAAAATAATAATAATAATAATTTCTCAAATTTTGAATAAAAAAGCCAACCTGGTTTTCTTTTCCACCACAATACAGCTGCAATGCTAACTGGTGATTTATAAATGACAGACGGTGGTAATAAGAACTTGCTTAAATCGTCTTACGTTTGGTGAATATTGATACTTTGATTCACAACATTTTATACTCTAGGGCCATTTTGGACTCAGTGAGGCAGCTGTACTATTTTTTTTTTAATTACACAGGCACACACAGAAAATAAAAGTCATGTACTTTTTTACCGACTATCATATCCATATTAATTTTGGGACGCTGAGGTCAGAATTGTCACACGTCATCAATATTTTCATGTAATCTCAAAAAACAGCTTAGAACAAGCCTGAAATCGGGTAAAAAGTAAATTGGAATATTAAACGAATTAACATATGCCCTATATGTATTTTAGGGCGCTGAAATCGAATCTGGGGTCAGAATTGTCACGTGTTGCCAATAGTTTCATGTAAGCTCAGGAAACACCGACTCGGTGGCGCAGTGCTTAAGTGCTTAAGGAGTTAAGCTACAGGGAAGATTCCTGGAACGATAAAATTATTAATTTAACTACTAAGGATAATTCTCTTTGGAGGATGTCTAAACTTTTGAATAAAAAATATCCACCAATACCAACTTTGATAAAAGATAATCAAACATATCAAATGGACATAGAAAAAGCTGACGTCATTGCTGGGTATTTACAAACCACTAACACTACCCCTCCTAACTCCACTCCTTTCCAAGAGCAGGTCACGGAACATGTCCGTGGCCTGCTCTCCCGATACCCTACCCCCCCACATAAACTCCCCAAATTACTCACTACCCCTGCTGACATTACTAAATATATCAAGTACTCTCCCAATAATAAAGCCCCGGGTATTGATTCTATCCCGAATTCTGTTCTCAAAAATTTGCCTAAGAAAGCAATTGTCCAAATTACATATATAATAAACGCGATAATTAAGCTGCAATATTTCCCCCCAAAATGGAAAATTGCTATCGTTGTCCCGGTCTTGAAACCGAATAAACCCCCTCACGAGCCTGGAAACTACAGACCTATTTCATTGCTTAATACCTTATCCAAACTTGCAGAAAAGGTAATTTTAGCACATATAAACAGACTCGTGGGGAAATAAAAAACGACTGATTCCATCTCAACAGTTCGGTTTCAGGCCGGGGCATAAGACTACACATGCTATTTGCAGATTAGTGCAGGACTCGTTGCACGCTTTCAACAAGAAACAGTGCAACGTTGTCCTGCTTATAGACATCGAGAAGGCGTTCGACTCCAAGTGGAGGAATGGTCTAATTTACAAACTAGACAAAATTCACAAGATCCCCAAGTATATAACCACATTAATAATGTCTTTTCTATCTGATAGATACATTCATGTTAGGGTTAATAATTCCTTATCTAACAAAACAAGGCTCTCCGCAGGAGTTCCCCAGGGATCACCCCTCTCCCCTATTTTATTTAACCTTTTTACCTCCGACATACCCTATTATCCTAATACCTCACTCCTTTTATATGCTGATGACGTCACCCCGTATGCTAGCAGCTTCCATGCTCAAACAGCGGTACAAAAAATAAAATATCATTTACAAAAATTAAATGATTTTTATAATCAATGGAAAATTAAAATAAACCCGCACAAAACAGAACTTATCAATTTTAATCGTAAGTTCACTAATATAAAAATATTTAATAAACTGAAAATCGCTGAGCAGGAAGTTGCAGAGCAAAAAGCGGTCAAATTCCTGGGAGTTACTCTGGCCAAGAGACTGTGTTTCGGCCCGCAAATTACACGTGCTATCAATTCAACTTATGGAGCCCTCAGTAGACTCTACTCCCTGGTCAACAGACGGAGTAAACTGACTACACACAATAAATTAATTCTTTACAAGGTGATATTTAGGCCCATTCTGATGTATGGGTGTGAAGCATGGAATGGTGCCTCTGACACGCAACTTAATAGAATTCAAGTCACGCAGAACAAAATACTCTGTCTGTTAACTAATTCACCCAGGTATATTACTATCGAGGAGCTCCATAGAGTAACCTCAATGTCCAGAACTACTGACTATATAAGAGAGACTTCCCAGAAGTTTTTCTCTTTAAGGGTTGGCGTCTCAGATTTAACTAGAGGCATAGCCCACCTGAGAGAATATGATAATCCTACACACACTCATAAACTTATTCACCAAAAACTTGAGCTCTATTCTCTCAGGAGGGAATAACCTTTATATAATCCCTCAAACATCCTTCCCCCAAACATCCTACATCTAAAACTAGCACTCTCTTTATATAGCTGACTAATTTTAAAGCAGGTTTTTATTTCGTGTTTTCCTGCATGAACGATAAAACATTACTCATTTCCATAATCTATATCTCTTATTATTTTAAGCTTCGGCACAATCAAATAAATGCGTATTAACTTTGAAAGTATGCTTTAATTAAATTTAAAAAGTTGTGCATTTATTCTGGGGTCACCATCAGCCCGTTTGTGGACGCATCAAGTCCTCGCGACTGTTAGCGTCTGCAAATTATAAATATAATGTAATTATACATGTCTTAATACAATAAATGAAATACTTACTGAAATGTGAACAGATAAAAATGAATAAAGATTTTTAATTGGAATTGGAATTGTTAAGCTTGCGACCACGGGGTCCCGGGTTCGAATCCTGGCTAGGGTATGGATGTGTAGTGGCGTTTTTCTCGTGTTGCCGAGACGGTAGCAGTGGGCTAGACTGCGGTTGTGTGAGAGACTACACGGTCTAGTCGTTCTCCTCTCCTAAGTTCGAGTCTCAGCTGCGGCAGATGGCAATGTCGCAGGGAATGGGTGTTGTGATGTTGTCTATGTGTGTGTCCGTCCTGGTTGAGTGGTAGAATAGCCATCGGCTAAACTCCGCCGGGACATTAAAATAAAATAAGGCGATAAAGCGATTAAAACAGCTTAAAACAAGCGTGAAACCGGGTAAAAAGTAAATCGATGGATTAAACGAGTTGACCCATGCTTTTATATGTATATTGAGGCGCTGAAACCGAATCCAAGGTCAGAATTGTCACACGTTGCCAATATTTTCATGTAAGCTCAAAAAACAGTTGAGAACAAGCCTGCAACTGGGTGAAAAGTAAATTGACAGATTAAACGAATTTTTAATGTTTTCATACGTATTTTGGGGCGCCGAAACCGAATCCGAGGTCAGAATTTTCTTGTCATGTTAGCATTTTGACATAACCTCAGAAAAATCTCAAAAAACACCACAAAAATGGTCAAAAATACATGTACAGGTAAAATAAAAAAACTTAAAAGAGAAAGTCATCATACCAACACGTATTCTTGGTCATTAAAATCGAACATGTGTCAGAATGGAATCCACACGTTAAAATGTTGACATTTTTCAAAAAACCCGTGAATACTAACCCAAATTACGTTTATAAGATAAAAAAATGTCGAGAAAATCTCGACCCTTGGGAAATCGTAAAAAATTGCTCTTTATTTCTTCCTGTGAGCAGAGCTGCCCAGTAGTTAACTACAATTGTAGTTAAACTACATTTTATCTACTAACTACGAGTACTTATAGGTAGTTGTGAATACACTGGTATTGTATTGAGTATTCATTACTCAAACTACTTTTTAAAAGTAGTTAAAACTACTATTGTAATTTTAACTACTAAAGTAGTTAGTTGCAACTACTGTTTATGTGTTTTCATAAAATCTGTTTTTATATGTTTTTCTCATAAATGTGCTTAATAAATATCCAGCCCAGTTGCTCAGTGACAAAAACAGTTTCAGATATATCCCCAATAATAAACTTAATAATATTAAATATTTATTAAAGAAATTAAAAAGGTTGCAAATGGCAACAATGGACCAACATGTAAGTAAACTGTAGGGTAGAGGGTAGGTTGTCGGGCGTTACGTAGGTACCACTTTGCTTGCACACAGACGTAGAAAAGCATTTTGTGACTTTTTGTCGCATATTGGCACAATCATTTTACAAATTATATAAGTATATTAGACTTTCCCGTTATGACATATGTGACAAAGACAGGTTTCAGTGTCTTAAGTACACAGTTTAGTGACCTAATTTCTTTCATCATGAAAAAAATTTCATGCTGTAAAGTGTACCTACAAAAGTAGTTGTAAATGTAATTGAAGACACGTAGTTAAACTACTCTTTCAAAATACTACAATGCAGTTTTAATAAGTACTCGGTAGTTAGTAGTTAACTACTTCTTCAAAAGTAGTTTGGCAGCTCTGCCTGTGAGATATCGTACTCGTTTTGACTCAGTGGGTTTCTCTTCCTTTTCTTGCCACCGTCTGGCAAATTTCTTAAGCATCCAACAGTAATCGGCCATCATGTTTACGTCTCATTTTCCTTGGTAGCGACGCTCCAGGTGGAACCGTTCACCTTACCCCTCGCTATAATATCCGAGATTTTCTGGGAAGTAATCAGCATGAGAATGTAGGAAATATAATTTTAAATTCATTAAACAGCCCAAGTTTTCAACCATTTCTGCTATTACAGGTTTATAGTTATTACTTTTTACATTTTCCAAGAAATTCTCTACGACGTTTTTGAAACTAACCCATGTAGATTTCATCGCCATTCATCTTAGTAACAAATACTTCATCCCTTAGCATAGTCCGAATATTGACGACATGTGATAATTCTGACCTCGGATACGGTTTCAGCGACTCAAAATAGGTATAGAAACAAGGGTCAACACAATTTACCTTTTGCCTGGTTCCAGGCTTGTTCTAAGCTGTTTTTTCAGCTTACATGAAGTACTGACGACATGTGAAAATTATGACCTGGGATTCGTTTTCGGCGCTCCACAATGCATATAAAAACATTCATTTAATCTTCCGATTCATTTTTACCCGATTTCAGGCTTCTTCTAAGCTATTTTTTGAGCTTACATGAAAATATTGACGAGATGTGACAATTCTGACCTCGGATTCGGTTTCAGCGTCCCAAAATATGTATAAAAACGAGGGTCAACTCATTTAATCCATCAATTTACGTTTTACCCGGTTTCACGCTTGTTCTAAGCGGTTTTTTGAGCTTTCATGAAAATATTGACGAGATGTGACAATCCTGACCTCGGATTCGGTTTCAGCGCCCCAAAATATGTATAAAAACATGGGTCAACTCATTTAACTTATTGACAAATTGTCAACATGGCTTTAGGAGTAAATTTTCAACTGAAACGGCAGCAACCGAATTGGTTCAAATTATAAATGAAAAAGTAGATGCAAGAGAGTACGTATTGGGTTTATTTTTTGATCTCTCATGTGCGTTTGACACACTGAATATACCCATGACAAATAAATTAGAAAAACTTGGGATACGCGTAATATAAACAATTGGTTGACATCATATTTATCTGACAGAAAACTTTTTGTTAAAATGATAGACTCTTTCGGATGAATATAAATCATCAGGGTAGCGTACCCGGACCATTGCTATTCCTTCTATTTATAAACGATCTACCCTATATGTTAACTATGGGAAAGTTTTCATGTATGCGGACCACACATCAATGATTATTTCGGCGAAGAGTCTCGAAGAACTAGTAGAACTAGCTAATAAAACACTCGACCAATTTAATACATGGTGCTATAAAAACAGGCTGATCATAAATTATGACAAAACGGCTATTTAAAACGCGATCAAAACATATTTCTAAAATTATAAAAATTTCCCTAAATGGTAATCAACTAAGCACACATACTCATACAAATTTTCTAGGTATATTATTAGATTAAAATCTCTCTTGGACCAACCATGTAGATCAACTTTGTGCAAAACTGAGTCAGTCGTGCTTTGCTATCTCCATATTGAAAAATAGTTTGGATCGTATCTCGCTGATAGATGCGTACTATGCTTTAATCTATTCAAAGTTGTCATACAATATAATTACTTGGGGTCAAAGTGTGGACCTACAAAGAGTTTTCGTTATACAAAAGAGAATGCTGCGAATAATTTTTAATATGGGGTACAGTGATTCTTGTCGTGACACTTTTAAAATTAATAATCTGCTTACTGTCACTGGTATTTATTTATATAAATTATTTACATATATCCACAGCATAAAAAACAGATTACCAATACACGGAGATAAATATGAATATAATACAGGCAACCGCAGTAACTTTTATATAAATCATTATAATTTAACTCTCTTTAAAAAATCTCCAAAATGTGCCGGTAGTTTCTATTTAATAAACTGCCTTTTGAATTAAAATTAATAAATAATACAAAACAAGGCAAGATGGTCTATTTTTCGATTTAACCAAAGCATTCGATACAATTAGTATACCGTTTATAATTAAAAAAAAATTTTCTTTAGGCATCAGAGGCACAACACTTGAGTGGATCAAATCCTTTTTAACGGACAGAAAACTTAAAGTAAAAGTTGATGATGTAATATCCGAAGAGTTTGACGTTAATATGAAAGTTCCTCGGGGCTCAATCTTGGGGCCCCTTATTTTTTTGCTATTTATAAACGACCTGCCCAAAAATATACCCCAAACAATGGTAATGATGTTTGCCGATGACACGTCGATGGTAGTAACAGCAGCTGATGTTGATACCCTACAAATTATGGTTAATATTATATGAATGGTGCAATAAAAATTTGTTAATATTAAATTTGGCCAAAACTGAATGGGTATTTTTCTCCAAAAGGAAAACACTACCCAACAGCTTTACAGTCCACATTTCAGACTTAAATTTAAATCCATCAAAAGAAGTTAAATTTTTGGGAATTTACTTAGACAGCAAGTTGTGTTGGGACAACCATATAAATGAACTATGTAAAAAATTGAATAAAGCATGTTTTGCAATAAACCAACTAAAATCTACAATGGACGTCAAACATTTACTAAATGTTTATTTTTCCTTGGCCTACTGC
Organism: Rutpela maculata; assembly: GCA_936432065.2. Taxonomy (NCBI): domain Eukaryota; kingdom Metazoa; phylum Arthropoda; class Insecta; order Coleoptera; family Cerambycidae; genus Rutpela; species Rutpela maculata. Next base: position 346,642,699 of record OW386285.2, read on the forward strand.
CATCTGTCATATAATATTATATTATGGGGCCAAAGTGTTGACATTCAAAGGGTGTTTGTTTTACATAAAAGAATACTCAGAACCATTTTTAAAATCAAACCAAGAGATAGCTGTAGGCAATATTTTATTAATTACAAATTACTAACTGTACCACCCATTTACATTTTGTCTGTATTGAAATTTGTCAAATTAAATTTAACTAAGTTCGTACTAAATGGAGACCAACAGTCTCACAATACAAGATGTCGAAAAATGCTAAGGCCTCCTCATCAATCAACAGCTCTGTACATGAAATCACCATATTATAATGCAGTAGCTCTCTACAATAGATTACCGGAGGATATTAGGGAAGTCAATTCTAATAAAGTATTTAAGGATAAAGTTAAATTATTTTTAATTGAAAATTGTTTTTATAGTGTAAACCAGTTTTTTAATATGTAATTTTATATTTATTATTGTCTATGTATTTATCTTTTTAAATATCTTACTATTTTTGACATTCTCACCAATTTTTATACAATAAAGTGTGGTATCTAAATTTTTTTTTTAAATGTATCTTCTATGTTTTATATTTTTTCCAATTCTGTAGCTGACTTACCATATATACAACTTTGTATCATTAGTGGTTAATAAACATTAATATTATTATTAATTTAAATCTAAATTACTGAGATTTCTATGCGATAATTAATTAAATTATATTACATATAAATCATATTATGCTGTATGTTTGTATTGTTTTTTACTTTACACTTAGTTCATTGTTGTATATTTATTTCTAACTGTATTTTGTATATTTTTGTATATTGACCTGTTCTATCCAATTTTTGTAATTGGAATACATAACTAATAAATCTATCTATCTATCTATATATCTATTTAATCCATTGATTTACTTTTTACCCGGTTTTACGCTTGTTCTAAGCTGTTTTTTGAGCTTACATGAAAATATTGACGAAATGTGACAATTCTTACTACGGATTCATTTTCAGCGTCCCAAAATACGTATAAAAACATGGGTCAACTCATTTAATCCATCGATTTACTTTTTATCCGATTTCAGGCTTGTTCTAAGCTGTTTTTTGAGCTTACATGAAAATATTGTGACATGTGACAATTTTGACCTCGGATTTGGTTTCAGCGCCCCAAAATACATATGGATATGATAGTCGGTAAAAAAGTACATGACCTTTATTTTTTTGTGTGTGCCTGTGTTATTTATCCTGGATATCAGAGAGAGGTGATAAACAATTACTTGTCAGAGTCAGTCATCTTTAAACCAAAGCAAGGCTAATATTTTTTAACTTTTGTTATTTTTCCCGTATGCAGTTGATTTTTAAAATATTTAAAATTCTTTAGCAGTTGCCAAATATTATTAATTTTATCTTTTTATTCGCAACGTCTTGCCAAACGATTTGTGATATGAATTATTCTACAAATCATCACTTGATGTAAGCAACGTTTGAAAAGGCAACCTCATCGTCTTTTGATGTCTACTTTTTCCTGAACTATTAACCGCTGTATATTGTCCCTTGTTCGGGTAATATGTTACCGGCATAGTGGCTCAGTAGGCTAAAGCATATTGTGGCGAATATGCACTATATATCGTGTACTGAGTTCAAGCCCTAGCCACTGTAATGACAATGTCGGGGGATGTGGATGTATGCGTTTTTCCCTTTCCGGACAGCCTTCCCTGGCTTGGATTTTGAGGTTGTCTACTGTAGGTGATGTCCTTATGTTTAGGATTTAAAAAATGATAGATTTGTATAGAATACTATGCTGGAGAGTAGTTTTGGGAGCATATTTCTTCGAGAATAAAGGCGTTAGTGCGATGGGTTTTCTATTGGATTTAGACCAACATCTCCATGGCTTCAGTACGCCGCTATCTGTTTCCCTAACAGTCCATGCCTCAGAGGCATAAAGAGAGACGGAGAAAACTAAGGCGTCAGCAAATCTGATCTTTGCGCGTTTCGTGATGTTTCTGCGATGCTAAATTTTGCTCAACTGTTTACCCGTCGAATTTTATATTCGAATTTGCCAGTATTGTCAACAAGGGCCTGAGGGTATCTTGCTGACTACCTCATACTCACTTAGCTTCAACCTGTTTGGATATTATTATCTGTTCGATCGACAATCATAATTTTCGTTCTGTTGTAGTTTACATTTAAACGAATACGAGTTTTACCTTTCCATTAATATTATGATTTTTATTTCAGCAGTGCAAAAGCTGAAAACAATAGAACCTTCCCAGAAAGTTTTCTCTTCGGAGTAGGTTTTTCGGCCTACCAAACAGAAGGGGCATGGAACGAAAGTGGAAAAGGTGAAAACATATGGGATCACTGGGTTCATGCCAATGTTCCGCATATAAAAAATAATGACACTGGTGACATCGCTAGCGACTCTTACCATAATTTTGATGATGACATATATAGAGCGAGATTACTGAGAGCAAAGATTTATGAATTTTCTATTTCTTGGTCAAGGTAAGAATATCCTATCAAATTTGTGTATATACGTAAGCGAGATTACGTAAGCGAGATCTATTATTAAAATAAACACTATACCGTAATTTTTTACACACAACTAATCCTTTTTTTAGAATATTGCCGACTGGCTTCGATAACGCAGTCAATATGATCGGTATTGCGCATTACCAGGATCTCATCGATATACTAATTTTATACGAGATGATACCAGTCGTTACTCTTTACCATAATGACTTACCTCAACCTTTACAAGATATTGGAGGGTGGACAAATCCAGAAATGCCAAATTACTTTGCCAAATATGCTGAAGTGGCCTTTCGGTACTTTAATAAGGTAAAATATTGGATTACCTTCAACGGACCGAAGTCAACATGCAGGTTGGGATATGGAGAAGGAGTTTATGCCCCTGGTTTATCTTCTGATGGACAGGAAGAGTATTTGTGTGCGCACACTTTGATCAAATCTCATGCTGCCGCCTACCATCTGTACAAAGACCAATTTTCGAATTTAGAAGGTACCTTAAATAATAATGTGTTGTATGAGTAACATTAATACCAAATTATGTAATATGTTTTGAAAAATTCATTAAAGAACGTATTTTAAATTTAATGTATTATCCGAGGGACAGTTCGGTTTTACAATAGGATAATTCACCCAGGAAGCCATAGCTTATCTCACAAAATTAATATATGAAAAACCAGATGAAAATAAACTTGTATTATGCCATAGACTGTAAAAGCATTGGATACACTGTCACAAAAATTATTATATTGAAAATTATGGTTTTAGACGAAATGCTTTTAGGCTGCTAAAAAGTTACTTGTGAATAAAATTTAATATATTAGAAAAACTGACAACATTAGTCACCCAAGAAAAATTAAGCATGGCGTCCCACAGAGTACAGTTTTGGACCGTATACTATTTATTTTACGTTACAATAATTTATTGGCATTAGAAAGTGCTGGAAATATATTAAGCTTCGTTAACGATACACTCAATCTGCGGATACTGGGAAGGTATTAAAAACAAAGTCCGAAACAGATTTTAAAAATACAAGAAACTAGATTTACTTTAACACTAAGCTGTAATAAAACAAAATATATACTATCATTTATCTCAAACTCTAATAAATTACTTGCAATGGGAAACTTAAATAATAAAGCCAGTACTTTTGTAGAAGAAGCTGATTCATGTAAGTACCTTTGGCATAGTCGTAGATTAGTATCTAAAATGGGACTTGCAACATCATAAATAAAACGTGTCATTTACTAGATTAAATTTCTCAAGCAATTTCTAGAAATGAATTAGCTAAAAGTAAAGGAGTAAATAAAAGTAATTTAAAAAATATATAAACCATACAAAAGATATTAATAAAACTTATATATAACAAAAAAAGTACATACTTAAAAAAATTATTGTTCTTGGAAATAGTCCATTCCAAAGAGCAAAATAACGGTAAAAGCTGGAATTAAATAAGAATCTTTATCCAAAAATTTGCACAGAATTTAGTTTTTGTTAGTAAAAAAAAGTATAAAAAATATCTCAAGGCTGCCGTATTTGCAACATAAAACAAAATGGCGTCAAAATATCGACAATTTAGTACATGTTCAGATTGTGTTTTTGATTGAAATATATTCTCATTTTCTTTCACAATGCCATTCAGCATCTACATTAGGGTGGGCCTAAAAAAATAAATATTTTTTTTTCGGAACGCTTTAAAGTAGAAAAGTTGTATATTGTAATAAAAAGAAAAACTGCATAAAGAAAATTAAAATCGGTTAACATCTTCCGTTCGCGCATCGTACTTAAAGTTTATGAAAAATTGCAAAAATCACGATATTTTTGTAATTTTCTTCTGTTAGTTACAACTTTTAAAATAAACACGCTTTAATTTTTTATGCTTGTTTTGTAGTTTAAATAACCTAAGTAAATTAAATTTTGATTAATAATCCATTTCTTTTGTTCGCGGAACGTCTTAGAAAAAACATAAATTTACCAATTTTTCGCAATTTTCACTGTGCAACTCTTCGCTCGTGTTGCTAGAACAAAACGATCCAGAATTCACCACGTGGAGGTGGTTGCATCTCGAGTTCCACAGACACCCTACCCAACCAACCATCCAATTGTTGAGTGTGGTATTTACATTATATTTACAACTATTTACAAACATTTTCCATAGGTAACACAGTAAGCCAAAGATATAAGTACTATGAGTAGGATTCTTTGGCTTACTGTGTTTTTACTTTTTCTTTTTTATATCTACTACACATTTAAAGTCTGATTTTTTGGAGAAATGAGGCATAACCAAACTAGACTTCAGTGTTGCTCGGATATAGCCATCTCTAGCTTCATGTCCACGTACTTTATTCGAGGCTTCTGTCACAAGTTTGACTCACCTCTCCACAAACTGGGTGTGACAGGGAAACTTTTGTATTTCTCTGATGGGCTTAGGGTCAGAATTGATGAGTGATTTAATATCATCTTCACTTAGGTCCCGCAGCATTGGGGGAGGATACAACACACAAGAATTCCAATTAATAATTTCAGTGTAATCGGAAGCTTGAAAGTTTATCTTCGGTGGTACGAAATTTCTAATAGTCTTCTTCTTTGGGATGGTTTGTCTTGCTTTTAAGATCCATCTGTAACCAAGTTTCCAAATATGTTCTCTTTCATCGACAAGTATTGTCAACAGAACATGCTCTGGGTGCGCAAAGAACGCATTTCTTTCTATTGCTGGATCGACAATTTTAACTAATTCGCCGGATAAATACCGTGACAGAGGCCTCGAATAAAGTATGTGGACATGAAGCTAGAGATATCTATATCCGAGCAACACTGAAGTCTAGATCGGTTATGCCTCATTTCTATAAAAAATCGAACTTTAAATGTATAGTAGATATAAAAAAGAAGAAGTAAAAAACACAGTAAGTCAAACAATTCTACTCATAGTACTTTGGCTTACTGTGTTACCTATGGAACATGTAAATAGTTGTAAATATAATATAAATGCCACGCCCAACAATTAGATGGTTGGTTGGTTGGGTAGGGTGGGTGGAACTCAACGTGCAATTACCTCCACGTGGTGAGTTCTGGGTCCTTTTGTTCTAGCAACATGAGCAAGCAAGCAAGCAAGCAAGCAAGCAATAACAAGTTTATTAACATTAGGGGTACATGTATATGCCTCCCCGGAATCTGGCCCGAAGCCAGCCAGACAACCACGACGTGTAGCGCGGTAGTGGGTGTCGGGTTGGGCGGGATAGGTCCAGTTTGGCTAAAGTTGCCTAAGAATAAAGCTTACAATTAACAATTTGGATCAATTATAGTACACAAAAATACTTAAAAATAATTAAAATAAACACTTTAAAAACTAGCGGTTTCGCGCACAGACGAACACTTTAGAATTTTGATTACTGACACGGAAAAACAGAACTCAACGAAAAAACTCGTTCGAAGCAATTCCACCCTGGTGGTCTTCCTGCCAGGAAGGTGTGGTGGATAAAAGGTGTGGCTTAAAATATTTGGATTTTTAGGGAATTTTTCAGCCTAAACGGAATTTAGAAACAAAAAGGACAAAAGAACAAAAAGGGTAAAAACAAAATTGAACAAATATAATTGAGGAAGAGGGGATTGTAAAGTTGCAAAGTTGAGGAAAGGTAAAAAGTAAGGTCCCACATAACACAGCCCGCACTCAGCACGCACCCATACACACTAAGCACAAACAGTTTGTACACAGCATGCACAAGCACATACCAAGAACAAACCGTGCCATGTGGGGTAGAGATACTAACATGAGCGAAGAGTTGCACAGTGAAAATTGCAAAAAATTGGTAAATTTCTGTTTTTTTCTAAGACGTTGCGCGAACGGAAAAAATTAAATTATTGATCAGAATTTAATTTATTTAGGTTATTTAAACAAGCATAAAAATCTAAAGCGTGTTTATTTTAAAAGTTTTAACTAATAGAAAAAAAATTGCAAAAATATCGTGATTTTTGCAATTTTTCATAAACTTTAAGTACGATGCGCGAACGGAAGATGTCAACCGATTTTAATTTTCTTTATGCCATTTTTCTTTTTATTGCAATAGGCAACTTTTCCGCTCTCAAAAAAAATTTTTTTTCGACAAACTTTAATCTGCATGGCCTTCATATACTCATAATCTTTGTAGACGGAATATCTGCTGTTGGATAAAAGGATGGACAGAACAGTATCTGTACCTGCGAGAAAATCTCAATTAAAAAAAAAAAAGTTGCTTACTGTGTTCTTCCTTGGAGCAGCCGAATTATTATCTTACTGAATTTCAAAATAATTATTTCGATTTCCCACACTTAACAATAGTGTTAAAAAATTTGTCAAATCAGAATATAATAAACAAACCAATATTGTTTCAGGTAAATTGTCTATGGCAATTGATTTTGAATGGTCCGAACCTGCTACTAATTCAACAGCTGACGTAGAGGCTGCAGAAAGGAGGAATATGTTTGAGGTATGGACAAAATGACTAACGTGTCCTGCGATTTTACTTCTTTGTTTTTTTTTGTAATAATAAAATTACTTCAGTAACAGCATTTCCTAATGTTTCTGATTCATGTAAGATATATACAATAAAAATCAAATTTCAGTGTACGTATATTATAAAAAGTGACTTGATTTACTAACTAACTAGCATTTACCATACGCTCTTTCGAGCGTATGGTAAATGCTATTTACCGTATTTATTTTGAGTGCGGGAAATCATCATTTCCTGAGCAAGTGTGGGATATATTTCCCACACAGCATTTAAAAAATAAAGAAACTCGATTGAAACATTCATTTATTATAAATATTCATAACACATTTCTTCAAATTAGCTAAACTGATAGAAGAATTGGAAGTACTTGAAGGGGAAACAGAAAAGCTACAATATAAAATTCAACAACAGAAACTTTTCATATTTGATAAAAGTCTGTAAAAGTCATGTAAATAATATAATTATATGCATTTATTTGGCATCAATATGATGCTTGCATCATCACGAATCAGATTTCACCATAAAATAGACTATCAATATACCCAATGAAAAGTTAGACGGAAAACTTCCTGGAAACTTTCGGAGTTTTCAAAATGGATAGTTTCCAGGAAGTTTTCCTTCTAACTTTCCATTGAGTATACTGATAGGCTATTTTATGGTGATACCAAATAAGTGCGTACAATTATATAATTTACATGACTTTTACAGACTTTTATCAAATGTAGAAAGTTTCCTCGACCCATCTCTGAAATAAGTTATTTGATAAAACGTCAAAATTTGGAATTTATTTATATTTAATTTTTTTTAATTTTAAGACGCCCGCGACCGTAAGAATAATGTTGTTCATAACTCTGTTCAAAAAGGTGTTTCCTGAGTTCGTGTGATTTATAGAACGAGCGATAGCGCAACACATCGTACTCAGTCGGGAAATATCTATTTCCTATTCATCTTGTTATGAAAATAATTTTTTGATGGTACTATACTTAAACAATCAAAGGAAGTTAATACAAAATCCACGTATTCAGCGAATGCAACTAATTCTATCGGCTCTTGAATTTCGAAATGTATTCTATAAAGATTTACCAAACTACTTGCTCTGTTACATATGTCGCTTAACACTTATAAAAGTTCAGTACTATCCTCCTTTTATGGATTCAGTATAATACTATAAAGTAAACGTCATACTTCTTGTTTTTTGAAAGCAACAAATTGGAACTAACTTAATCATTCCTTCTGTGAAGTATCACGTTCGGTACTTGTTATGTAATTACTTTTTTTTTATCGTAGTTCGGCTTATACGCCAATCCCATCTACGCAGGAAATTGGCCCCAAGTAGTGATAGATCGAGTTGCAATGAGAAGTGAAAATGAAAATATTACGGGGTCTCGTCTACCTGAGTTCACACAAGAGGACATCGAATACATCAAAGGTACATCCGACTTCATGGCAGTCAACATGCACTATACAAACCTAGTGAAAGATATTCCTGAACCTGAGTTTGGTGACCCCAGTTACGCAAAGGATGTAAAAGCCGATGTATCTGTTGATCCAAGTTGGGAGTTGGCATCAGATGGTAATCCGGTATGTATTTTACACCAAATAAGAAAGTTGTTTGGCCTTTATTTTTGTTTCTTATATATTGGTGAATCTATGAAAATTCAGAAAATCGCAAATGAAATAATAAAAATAACAAAATAGAAGTAAGTATTTATAAAAGAAAATCGCACCATAACAATAAAATAAAATAATACACAATAATGTTGGCTAAAATATTATCAAAAGTATACCAAAAACTAATAACCATATTAATACCACCATTTTTAGAGCCAATCCTATTATTCACCTATTATATTAACAGTCTAGGTAATAATGTTTCTCCAGGAAGAGATGGCATAGGGAACCACTAAATCAGTTAATGAATTATATGTCAAGTATGTCAGGAACAGAGAATATTCTTTAGTTATTAAGCAAATCACATCTTTCACACTTTTTGATATTTATTGAGATATTACCTACTTCCTGTATATTTTTGCCTTAATCAGGGCACCCTAATATAATATTAGTTAGGTAAATACTTATTTCAGAACCAGTCAAAACAACTACTCTTCTAGCTAATACTGACGAAGTATTGAATTACATAATAGAATTATTAGCATACTAAGACAAAAAAATTTAAAAAATAAATCAAGAATAGGCTTATAAATAATGAATGAATATTTTTATTCTCTCCTAATGAGAACTTTGATGGAATCGTTTGAACCCAACTTTTCAAACCAATTATGAAAATTTAAGTAATTCGTTATCTCTTTCTGTACAACCGCAAGCACAGGATGGCCGCAGGGATTTAAACAGGCCCACCCTTTGTACGTGTTGTAGAATCTTTCAGAATTGACGTAAGTCGAAGCCAAAAATAAAAATTCGACTTAGGCAAAAATTTCATTTAAGAACATTTTCAAGAGTCTGAGAGACTTCAGAGCCATAGATTAGTCCAAAAGGACCGTTATGAGTTCGATAAGATATTAACCACAACCGGGTAAAAATTCGAAGAAACACCGAATTTTTACTTAGGAAAACATATTTTGGTCCAGGATATGAGATTGAAAGTATATAGTGGTCATGGAAAAATGAATCACGTACTTTTTAAAAAGTACGCCAAAAAGGTACTTTGAAAATATTCAAAATATTTTCCACTTTAATTCCTCCGCCGAAGACATTGACCATTATATTTCCTGTTCTAAAAACTGACTATAAAATTTTAGCAAGACAATGTATCAAAAAGGCAAAACCGACGAATTTGGCAAAAGTGGCGTAGGGCCTATAAGCAAAAATTGGCAAAAATCAATGAAAATGCACAAGACTGGTTTCTCGCATAAAACAAGTTTGGACTCACTCAGCGACTCGCAATTTGGTCGAGTGCATTGGGTGGTCAATACAAAGCGATTGTAGAAAAGCCAATAGCAGGGTTTTCCAAATAATAAAGTTATAAAGAAAACCGCCTTGTGCACAAAGGACTCAAAAATCCATTTTGCCCAAAAGTCGTTCGGAGGCGAGTCGTTGTCATTTTTCCTATATTGAACCTGCATGGGAATAAGTACGTCTTAAGACTGGCCGAAAGTTATTAAGCTCATGTATTAGTTGAACTTCGTCCCGTGAATGATAAAATCACGATCTGGGACCTTTAAGCTATTCATAAGAGTACCAAAATTTTTTAAGTAAAATATTTATATATTATTTTCAGTCAGTCATAATTACTAAAATACAAAATTTATTAAATTCTTTTTAAAAGGCGTCCATTTAATTCTGAGGGAGTTAAGTGAATCTTTTCTACCAAATCGATTGTTAGCGTACGCTCTCATTTGTATGGTTAAAAAGTCATTTGCCTTGGTTGGGGAGGCGTGATTGTTTCACAAAATACTGTATTATTTTACACTTATTAAATAAATGGTATTCTTTGAACTAATTGCATTTTATTGATGTAAGGACTTGTTGCTAGTATTAATCACTGGAGTTTTCGCTTGGAAGACCTAAACAACTGAGTTAATCGGAATCTCATGATTCTTTGTCTGATACTTAGTGTTCTGGTCGCCTTACGGGAGCTTGATAGAGATCTTTTTATGCGATTTCTCCAGAAATCTTTAAGTGCAGATACCATTATTAGTAGGTAAATATATACAAATCACGTCAAATTCCAACCCCGTCGGTGAGAAATCTTCGATATGGATTTTTTTTTTGTGCAAAAATAGCCATAATCCAAAGACCCCTTATTGTCAATAAAAAATTGAAATCACGTTTTAAGAGAGCGTCGTTAATGATCTGAGGTAGTGCAGCCTTGGCCCATTACACGTCTATCGAAGCATATCTTATCTCGAACCGCTTGGGAGTGGAAGAACGGGGCAGAACGCGACTGACGCCCTTCTAAATATAAATTGGTGTCGCGTCAATTTGACGCCTGGTAGCGTGTTCTTCAGCGTACGCACCGAGTTATTCCTTTGTCGGCATTTCCGATGCTATCTGCACAAATGTCAGAGTATTATGCGCGACCAAACGCGAACTCACAAAGCTCGTAATAAAATTTTCGTTCCTTCCAAAAAACCGATTATACAATGAAAAATTTGTTAATTATGTAGGCTAAGGAGGCGACGATAAATAGTTCAAAAATACTTGTACAACTTTTCTAGAGTTGAAAAGGAATGTAATGATCAATAATGGGGTCATTTCCGATAATTTTATATTGCGATTTTTTCAACATTATCTTAATTTGTTTAATATAAAAACCAGTCACAAAAAATTTCACATCTGTATCTATGATAGTTTTCAAAATATTAAGCCCCAAAGTTGTCGCGGACGGCAAAAGAAACTCGTGCCCGCGTGACGTCATTAGGCTTAAACCGACAGCAGCAGCAACTTCATGTGCCCGCGCCGCGCCGTTTTATCAGTGAAATTATATATATGTATTATATGTAATGTAATGTGTAATTATATGTACATAAAGAGACGTGTATACTGTATGTGGATATTTTTTTATACTTTGTGCTTTTTAAAAGCAAGAAATGTAAAAGCAGATTCTTCTAATTTTCCGGAGGTAGACTTGTTAATGGTTATGGAGTATTTTAATTCCAATCACGAATATTTAGGTGCAGAAATGAGAGGAACTAAAATGCAATGGTAAATAAGATTTTATTTTATTAATACATGCAAAAATTACTTAATTGTACAGGATTTTCAAAATAAAACTAAATATGTGTATAGTACACCGATGAAATTTAATAGAAATAGAAAATTTTTTAAAAAAGTTCTTATTTAATAGTTTGCCGACAGCAAGCACCTGGACAGTAAACAATCATTTTAAGGGCGAGTGGGGCAAATATTTTTCTAAATTATTATTGTGGAAAACATTATTATCTACTTAATCCCTACTGAGTATTAGTGAGAATAATTATTGTATTAATTAAATATATTTTTACGTGAATTCTTATTAACCGATAAATTATAATTATGTTTTACGTGCTTTCTAACTAAATGTTTTAAAATTTTGTTTGCTTTTTATTTTTCTGATCAGCTCGACAGAGTTATGGCGATAGTGCGACTGGCTCTGTACAACTGAACAGAGAAGGAGGTATTATTTTTCCAAAATAATCCCAGAGCATAAAATAAATGCAAAAAATTTATAAAGTTTCATGTGTGATAAATGAAAAAGAACATAATATTGTAGAGAAGATTGTGCAGCTTCTGAGGGTGGTTGTAAGCATGCACTAGCTTTTGTAATGTGGTTACATCGCCGAAGTAGAGAACCCTCGCCAACCGATACAGTCTGCTACTGGAAAAAATCTGGCATGCTTTATTTTTTTACAATATATTAAATAATAAAATATAATGTATTACTTAATAGATAAAACAACTTTATTCTCATGTAAACTCTATGTTCTGGCATGATTAATTAAAATTTCTAACTCTTGTGGCAAAGTTACGCGAGTCGCGAAATAGGTAAGAAACATTTGCGGCTCTTATGTTCCCTTCTAGTCGTGGACACAGAGACGAACTTCGAATTTATCTGTCAGTGTTCGGACTTTTAGTGGTATTATTATTCTAGATTTAGATTAGGAATTTTCGTCAGTGTATCAATGTTGTGTACAGTTTGTATTTTCCGCGGCTTTTACATTACATTTTAGCGGATTAAATCTCTCATATTACTATTTTCATTGTAATACAAAAAAAATTGAAGTACGGCTCTGGACAGCGGCGACTAATTCTAGCCAGCATGTAAATGGCTTTGATGTGATATTTTTTTGGTCTTTTTTTATTCGTACTAAACTTCTGACGTAATTACTTATTTATTTAGAACATATATCTCTGGTATTTACTTTTTTTTTAACCTAATTAACTTACATTAAAATGATCCTGACAGCAATAGGCTCCTGTTTTTTAGTTTAACAGAACAGCCCGACGCATTGCTTGTTGCCAAAAAACTTTGTTTTTCTGTCTGTCGGCAAACGAATAAAATATTTATCTGGCGTTGACGCCGTCGTGCTTTTGCATTCATACATTATTTATATTTATTTTTGGTGTGATATGATGACATTTTTATTCGAATCACAAAACAAAACAGTTTCGAAGTTTAACAATGTCTTTATCCGATGATTAACAACATTGAACTATTATAACGGGAGCAATATAGCGCGCCCTGTGTATTGTACTGGAGTCGCCTCACAGCTTTAAGCCTAATGACGTCATTCAGCTCGGTGGGATTTGGATGCGCCGCGCGACTTTAATAATTTTTTTTAACATGATCGGATTGACAAAATTTGATAATTTTTGGTAGATCATCATTTTAAAAGTCGTTCTTCAAGAAAATAATTTTTTTGAAATAGGTCGAAATGACCTCATTGTTGTGAATTTCAACAGATGATTTACGTATTTTCAATATTTTTTTGCCTTAAAATGTCAGGAATCTTGTCATATAATTCGGTACTTCGTCAGTGTTAGGCTAGGAGAGTAGTTGTTTTGATTGGTTCTCCAATAATGAGTATTTCAAAGTATTTACTTACCTAACTAGTATATTAGTGTGCCCAAATTATGGCAACAATATACAGAAAGTAGGTAATTTTACAATAAGTATAAAAAAGTGTGTAAGTTGTGATTTGCTTAATACCTAAAGAATATTCTCTAATAATAATTTAAGCAAATTTTTACATAAAAAATAATTAGTTGAAAAAGTGAATATTTTCTCAAATATTAAAGTGTGATGTTGTTAAACCATTACATAAAGATGACAGCCGTAATCAAATGACAAATTATCATTCAGTCTCCCTCATATCAAATATAACAAATATTTTAAAAAATACAACATCCTTTCAAAAGTCAAGTTCGGATTCAAACCCAATAAATGTACCCAAGATGCAACAACCCTGTCAAAACAATATATAGAGATGAAATAAAAGTATAATGACAGTTGCCATCTTTATAGATTTAGTAAAAACATTTGACAGGCGTTTAAAGCTTCCGGAAAACTGCACGGAAATTTCAAAGGCTGTTCTTACAACTTAACGAACGAAACAGACAATTTACAGTGACGTGTGGTGTACCACAAGGCACAGTTCATGAACCGTCACTTTTCATAATTTATGTTAACTTTCTGTGTATAAATACTGATACGGATGGTGTGACTACCTTTAGTTATGCCGACGATACAGTTGCGATACGTTAGCGGTGGAGGGATGTTCGATCAAAATCTGAGCACGTATTACAACTTATAACAATATGGTTCAATAGCAGTTTGTTAAAACTAACAACATTCAAATCAGAATTCGTATGTCTTCCACATCATGATAAAATTGATTTAAATCAATTAACTTTACATCAAGATATATGCAGTAAAACTGCATGTAATGGTACGCATGTAGAACAAGCTGATAGCAGCATATACGCCTCCGTATATTAATTTATTGATCAGTCACTTAGATGTTATGCATCAATTGTTACTATGCTCTTGTACAACCTTTGTTAGTATATGGCACTTTCCACAATAATGCGTAATAATTTTTTTTAATATGACTGCTATGGCCTTGTTAATAGGAAGATATGTATTTCAGATTGTTCCATGGGGCGCTAGAAAAGTTCTAAATTGGTTGAAGAATACGTATAATGATCCCGAAATTTTCATAACTGGAAATGGAGTATCAGATGATGGAAGTACATTGCAAGATAATGTCAGAATTAATTATTACCGTGTATGTATTTAAATTTTCTGTTATTGAAATTATTATGTGTTCTAGTAAAAAATTAAAAAATACCTACATTTGTAATGACCAATAATTCTTTGCAGGACTACTTGTTAGCCATATTGGATGCAATGTATGAAGATCACGTAAAAGTTTTTGCATACACGGCTTGGAGTTTAATGGATGGCTTTGAATGGTCCGAAGGATATAGGTAAAGAAATATTTTCTACGGAATTATTTTTTTTCCTTGTTCTGCATATCAACTTACAAACTGATACCGTAGTTTTAAGGAGTAAGAAAAAATGAAAGGAATGAACAAAAAGTCTAAAAAAATTAGATTTCAAATTATCAGAATATTCGGATTACCCTTCCTTGTTTTTCATTAAAAAAAATGGTGGTGGAGAGCGATTAGACGAACAAAAAAAACCTTATATAACATGGGGTCTAAAGCCCATAGTTTTGGAGAAAGAAAATAAAAAAAAATTCGAAAATTTTTAATAATATTGTCTGAGAACTGCTGGAATATTGAGGTGGACTTTATTATCATCACGTCTGGTCGCGTATGATACTCTGACATTTGTGTAGATAGCACCGGGTATGCCGACAAAGGGTCGGCCTGTTTAAACCCCCGCGGCCATCCTGTGCTTGCGGATGTACAGAAAGAGATAACGAATTATTTACATTTTCATAATTGTTATAGAAAGTTAAGTTCAAGAGGTCCCATCAAAGTGCCGCACTTCTTGCTTTTAGACCGCGCGACGGCGAGGAGACAATTCGGTAACCTTTACACTTTTTATGACTCTTTAAAAGTAAGTAAGAAACTTCTATGTTTCGGAGCTATAAGTCTATTGACCCAGAAGAGCAGTGGTTCTCAAATGTCTCCTACCTTAACATTCAAATTTTTGACATCGGTCGGTTTTATTCAAAGTGATCTTAGAGGAAAAGTTAGATAAATTTTTTGTTTGTCTAGTCAGTCCCCATTAGCATTTTTTTTAATGACGTGAAACTAATTATACCCTGTATAACTGTAATTTTATTACATTAAAAATTAAATAACAAGTAGAAGTTGAAGAGAGGCGTGGTCGACTACAAATATCTATTTAATGTCTCAGTGGAATCTCTAAACAAATAGAATCTTGTGACCCTGATACTTTAGGTTTAAACTATGAAAATATATGTTGTATATTTTGTGAGGTGCGAACTTATACAAAATATATAAGAACTTCTACGTACGACATAATATTTCGAAAAGATGTAGAACTCATTATATCTAAGTAAAATTTCTTGAATATTTCAAGACGCACTTATAGTGTAGTAAATACAGATTCTAAAATGAGTGATTGGGGACAAAAATGGTATAAACCTGATTTCGGGTACAGATCTTCCTAATGGACCCAGGAATGATAATTCATCGACTCCTGATGAATCCGCTGTGAGTTTTCGCCGCCATCCTCAAAAATGCCTGAAAATCGAGGATTTTTAAATTTAAGGATAGGATTTGCAGAGTGAGAGGGAAATATGCGTTTATTTTCGGTTTATTATAAATATTTAGAAAATCATAAATGGTATAATCTTTAAAATAGTTACAGATACTTTCCATTGCTCTAAAGAATACTAACTTATACAGTTTTTATCATAAATGTATATAGTTTAATGCCATACTCTAATAATGAAATTAGGAAGCTACGATGTTCAAGTACAACAGAAATTTACAGTAAGAAATATATATAATTGTATTCGTTAGAATAATAGCAATTATTTAAAACAGTGTTAAAGATTATACTATGTTTGGCTTTTTAATTATTTATAATAAACTGAATATAAACGCATATTTTCCTCTCACTCTGCAAAATCTTATCATTAATGAAAAATATCTAAGGTAATACTGGAGCTATCAGAATTTTACAAGAAAACTTTTTTGTTAATTATAAAATTGTGCGTCTTATATAATATACCACACCTTAATCAAACTGTATGAGGATAATTGTTGAATCATATAAAATTGGTTGGTTTCTTAATTACACGCGAATGTTTTACTTACCTGTTTATATATAAACATTTTTCAAGAATACATTTTTGTTAGTATTAAAATTAAGCATTTTTGAGTGTATAATTCTATTTTATTAATCAATAGGTATATTCAATATGTTTGATTAAATAAAGAAAATGAATGGTACTTTCTAGGGTATAATAGCGTTATTACTTCTTCGGTCTCAAAAGTAAGGCTACCACCAGACAAAAGATCAATATCTTTAATTACTCTAAGTAAAAAATTAGGAATTTAGTCCGAGTGGGAGAAGAGTTTCTTATTTAGATATATAGTAAAGAGCTCAAAATATATGTAAATTCTATACACGATCTTCGGTATCTTGTACAAAAATTTAAAGGAAAAGAAAAAATTACGCATATTTCAATATAAATTCATTGACTTCCACAAATTTCAGTTCAAAATATTGTAACGTGTTTCCACCCTTAGGAAACTACCCCTTGCAAAATCCGTGGGTTCCAAAAATTATAACAAGAGATGTCCACTAACACACTTTATTAAATATTTACTGGATACTTCACAATACTATTATTAATTTAAATACACTTTACTGACTAAAATCACAATGTTTATCACTTTGTTTATCTTTGAAGTCTTAACCTCACTTTCTATACTTTCTGAACTACTGAACTACTCGCTGAGAATGCGGTCGGTCTTTTATACCTAAAAATGACAGATCTCGATTTTTCTGTGATGACGCCACCATTCTCTAGATAATTCCAGATGTCACCAGAACTAACTTCTGGTAGGTTTCTCGAGTAGGTGCAAATACTACTACTTTTTAGTAACCAACATAACCTTAAATTTTAAGGGGTTGGAACATATTACACTGCCCCCTCCTTAAGCCTGAACGTCCCGGTCAGGCAATTCAGCCTCTGTCACATACTTCGCCAGTCTATCCAAGTGTATGATCTTCATCTTGGACTTTTTGTTTCGTTGAATACGATAGACGACATCATTAATTCGGGTAATAACAGTATAAGGTCCTTCCCAAGGAGGTTGAAGTTTCGGTGACTTCCCTTTCTTCCGCTGTGGGTTGTACAGCCAAACCAAATCTCCTGCCTTGAACCCTTCTGAACTACCCTTACGGTCGTATCGAGCCTTCATTCGGTCACTGGCTATGGTGATTTGGTCTCTAACCAGCTCATGAACATTTCTTAGCCGTTCACTCATTTCATCCACATAGCTGTTCACAGGAAGCTGTTCTCCGCCTGGTGTTCCGAAAATCAAATCACACGGCAGTCTGATCTCATGTCCAAATAATACACGGGCTGGTGTTTGTTTCGTAGACTCGTGGATAGCAGCTCTGTATGCCATGAGGAAGAACGGTATGTGGAGATCCCAATCGCGTTGATTCTTATGAACCACTTTAGAGAGATGTTCTTTCATGGTCTTGTTATGTCGTTCCACCATTCCATCTGATTGCGGGTGAAGGGCTGTTGTCCGTATTTTGTGTATCCCCAATAACTTGCAGATTTGCTGAAACATTGCATAGGCCTCTGGCCACTTACTAAAATAGTCCATGGCAACCAGTATGTACTTGTTCCCATCCTTGGTTACTGGGAATGGGCCGGCTATATCGATCGCGATCCTCTCGAAAGGAGCTCCGACGTTATATTGCTTCATTGCACCCCTACTTCTAGTCTGTGGTCCCTTACTGGCTGCACAAATTTTGCAATTGCGACACCAAGCTTCCACATCTTGACGACTATTTACCCAATAAAATCGTTCTCGTACTTTATTCAGGGTCTTATTAACGCCGAAGTGCCCACCGGATGCTCCATTATGCACTTCCTGAAGTACTTTCGGTACTCGACACCTGGGAATCACTAGACGCATAACAACTTCCCTGCCATCCGGGCTTTCCCAAGCTCTCTTTAGCAGCCCGTTCATGATTTTAAGTGAATCCCATTGGGCCCACAAAGCCTTCAATCCAACTGCCTTATCCGAAACATCCTTCCATGCTGGTCGAATTCCTTTCTCCTTTGCTCTCAATATAGCCCCAATTTCTGTGTCATTCAGTTGTTCTTGTCTCAGGGTTTCGGTTGTCCAATCGTCCGGAACCTCTATTTTAATAGTATTGACGGCCACCGTACCCTGCAATTTCTCAACGTGGCGGCAGTGCTTGCAATCTTCCTTGCATGGTCTTCTAGATAAAGCGTCTGCGTTCTTATGAGATCTTCCAGGTCGATGTTCTATTTTGAAATCATACTGTTGCAACCGTTCTATCCAACGAGCCAGTTGACCTTCAGGGGTTTTCAACTGCAACAGCCATTTTAATGCAGCATGGTCGGTCCGAATCTTGAAATGTCTTCCATATAGATATTTATGAAAATGGTCCACTGATTTTACGATGGCCAGTAACTCTTTCCGGGTTACACAATAATTTCTTTCTGGTTTGGACAGCACCTTGCTGAAGTACTCGATCACTCTTTCCTGCCCATTCTGGATTTGAGACAGCACAGATCCGACCGAAGAATTGCTGGCATCAGTGTCTAAAACAAAAAGTCCTTCCCGTTGTGGGTACGCTAGCACAGGACCAGTGCATAGAGCTGCCTTCAATTTTCTCCATGCCGTTTCACATTCCGGTGTCCATTGGTACTGCACTTTCTCTTCTGTCAGCCGGTGTAATGGCTTCGCAATTTCTGCAAACCCTTCCACAAAGCGCCTATAATAAGTGCAGAGGCCAAGGAAGCTCCGTACTTCATGAACGTTAGATGGTCTTGGCCAATCTCGTACAGCAGAAATTTTGTCGGGGTCTGTTTGTATTCCATCCGAAGACACCACGTGACCAAGAAATTTGACTTCTTTCTGGAATAGCAGGCACTTCTTCGGGTTCAACTTCAGATGGGCATTCCTGACTCGCCCAAATACTTCTTGAAGATTTTTCAAATGTTCTGTAAAATCCTGTCCCATAACAAGCACGTCGTCAAGGTAAACCAGGCACGTCCTCCAGGTTAGCCCTCGCAGTACGAATTCCATCAATCTTTCAAAGGTAGCTGGCGCATTGCAAAGTCCAAAAGGCATCACAGTAAATTGATAAAGACCACTGCCTGCTGAAAACGCTGTCTTCTCCTTATCATCAGGATGAAGCCCCACTTGCCAGTATCCACTCCTAAGGTCTAACGTAGAAAACCATCGTGAGCCTGCCAACGTGCTTAACGTGTCATCAATTCGTGGTAATGGGTAACTGTCTTTCTTCGTGACATCATTTAATTTTCGATAATCGACACAAAATCTTAATGTTTCGTCCTTCTTGGCAACCAAAACTACTGGCGATGACCAGGGACTCGTTGACTCCTCAATGACTCCATCTTGCAGCATCTTGTTTATCATTGCCGAGGCATCCTCTTGTTTCGCTAATGGAAGCCTCCTAGGTGGTTGTCGAATAGCTGGTGAGTCGCCAGTATTTATCCGATGCTGGACTATGTCTGTTTTTGTAAGGGCCTCTGTATTTTTGGCAATACTGAACTTTCCTTTTCTAGGAACTTGATTGCCTCCCTTCGTTCATCCTCAGATAAATGCTCCAACTGGGTAGTCAGCAAGGTCAAAACTTCCTGGTCTATTTTCATAGATGAACTTCTTCCCTCTGTTTGTTCCTCGCACCTCGCTACCCATGTGACCGGTTCATAGGAGCCAATCGGTTTGCCTTCCTTAATTGTCACAGAGTGGGAATTTAAATTAACGACTCTAATTGGGATTTTGCCTTTAATCCGGGTTAAAGTTCTCGCCACAATAATATTGGGTAGGGACTTAATCGATTCGTCATCTTCAACTAGGTCAACACGGTACCCTCCAGGATTTCCTTCTAAGGCAGCATCGATCATTTGTTCTGAATGAGCAGGAATCTTGATCGTCTGTGTTGTTAACAATCTCGCTTTATGGAATTGGTCGTCTGCGGTTGCAGAATAAATTCCTCATTTCCAATTTTTAAGACTCGCTCCCCTACGTCAACAATGAATCCCTGCTCTCCCATGATGTCTAGACCCAAAATGAAATCATCCATAATGTCAGCCACAATGACCTTGTAATTGAACCTCAACCGTCCAACCTGCAGTTCCAAGTTGACCTCTCCATGGACCGCAGCCCTGTCCCCCGTGGCTGTCCGAATGATCACTCCATTTTGCTTCTTGTCAATCTGCAAGCCTGATATAAACCCTGGCCGCACTATTGATGACGTAGCACCGGTGTCAATAGTAAACACGCATTTTCTTCCATTCACATATCCTTGCAACAACAGACTACTTGGAATTCTTTGGAGCTGGGAAATCTTTACTTCTCTGGGGGCACCGCATTCCTTAGCCAGCACAGCCCCCTTGGTGCTGGCTATCTTTAGTTTTCCTGCTTCTCTTCTACATTCACAGCATTTACTCGACTCTCCGAGTTCTGCTGTCGACAGTCCCGTTTCATATGTCCTACCTTGCCGCAGATGAAACATTTAATACCTCCGCTCGGCTTTCCTCTATTTTGTTGTTTTTCTTGCTTCCCGAGGCCATCCAATTTATCACATAATTTGGTGAACATTTTCTGTATTTCTGTCAACATGGAGTTCTGGTTCATTTCTGGTTGTGATTCTTCGAGAGTCACAGCTCGCACTCTTGACCTTGGCGTATCCCTGTAAGCTGCTTCTACTTCGAGTGCATGCACCAAAGCTTCGCTACTACTTTGGTGTCTCGTTAGCCTCAAAACTCGCCTGACCTCTTCGTCCCTTATGCCATCTAAAAAGGCCCCCACGGCTAATTGCTCCTGAAATTCTCTAGGTGCACTCGGATACGCCAGGTGTGCCAGTCTCTCAATGGCAGCCTCGAATTCTTGTAAACTTTCCCCAGCTTTTTGCGTCCGGGATTTCAGCTGAGCCTGGTATAATTGGGCGAGATGTTGGTCGCCATATCTTAAGTCCAATGCAGCTTCCAAGACTTTGAAGTCCCTTTGTTTATCCACTGGGATAGTTTGAAGCAACTCTGAGGCCTGGCCCCTTAACGCCAGAACTAATGCCATGGCCTTTTCCTCATTATCCCAGTTGTTCGCACACGCTGCTGCCTCAAACTGCCTCTTGTATGTTGTCCAGGAACTTTGGCCGTCAAAAGAAGGAGGTTTTAGTCGCAGACCTGATGATACCACCTGCTGGCTTCCTCTATCTCTCAACTGTCGTTTAAGCCGGTCTATTTCTCCCTTGACTTCTTCTTCGAACTCACTCATCTTTTCTTCAAACTGATTTACTTTTCCTTTTACTTGACCGACTTCGGTCTTGACTTCACCTACTTTATCTTCGACCTTATCTACTTTTTCTTCTACCTTGTTCATCTCTTCTTTGACTTCACTTTTGACAGAAATGATTGCGTCCTGTTGTATTTTTATTTGATCGCTGAGGATTTTCCTTAATTCCTTCTGGCGTCTTTCTTCCAAGTCTTCCATTATTTTTCTGAGTTCGTCTTTTTCCTCTTGACGTTGTCTTTCTTGCTCTTCTTTCTCCTCTTGCTGTCGTATCTTCAGGTCCTCCATCATTTCTTTCAATTCGGCTTTTTCTTCTTGGCGTCTTGTTTCTTCATCCTCTTTTTCTTTCTGACGTCTTGTTTCTTCACCCTCTTTTTCTTTCTGACGTCTTATTTCCTGATCTTCCATAATTTTCTTTAATTCGTCCCTTTCTTCTTGACGCCGTTTTTCTTCCTCCTGGCGTTTTCTTTCTTGCTCTTCTTTATCTTCCTGCCGTTGCTGAGCCATCATTTTTTGGAATTGTTCGAATAAGTCCTGTATTTGTTTATCGGATGCCATACTTCTTGTTGTTACGGGCATACGATGAAATTAAAATAAAATAAATTTAACTATCACGTCAATATCGGTAATGGAACTTTTCAGACAAATCTCGAAATAGCACGAAAAAGTCTTATCCAGAGTCTTTTGTCACTATCCAGTTCAGAGAATTTAATAATCTCCACTAATGTTCAAATAGAAGTCCTAGTAATTTTTCACGCACTAACACAAATGAGTCTTTTTCAGTGTCTCTATCACTTCTCAGTTCAAAGGATTTAATTATCACACTAATGTCCTAATAAAATGTTCTACAATGTCTCAAAAATGCACTTAACACTATTTTCCTGTTCGAAAATAACCCTCGAACAATGTCCAGTAAATGAGTCCTCTGTGCTAACTCGAACACTCCAGCACAACTTCAGAGCTCCTCTTGTCATAAAATTCCGCTTCTGACACCAATTTGTAACGTGTTTCCACCCTTAGGAAACTACCCCTTGCAAAATCCGTGGGTTCCAAAAATTATAACAAGAGATGTCGACTAACACACTTTATTAAATATTTATTGGATACTTCACAATACTATTATTAATTTAAATACACTTTACTGACTAAAATCACAATGTTTATCACTTTGTTTATCTTTGAAGTCTTAACCTCACTTTCTATACTTTCTGAACTACTGAACTACTCGCTGAGAATGCGGTCGGTCTTTTATACCTAAAAATGACAGATCTCGATTTTTCTGTGATGACGCCACCATTCTCTAGATAATTCCAGATGTCACCAGAACTAACTTCTGGTAGGTTTCTCGAGTAGGTGCAAATACTACTACTTTTTAGTAACCAACATAACCTTAAATTTTAAGGGGTTGCAACATATTACAATATTACTTATTAAGAGTGTATTATCAAATGCTAGAGTAGAATACCCTCGAAAATTAAAAATAAGTTCCAGAATTTAACTTTATACCATTTTTGTCCAGCAAGAAAACCCTATTTACTGAACCATTATTTAAAAAATGAAATGACAGTTTGTCCGGATTAATTTCAGTCCTTATATACATAAGAGTTACAATGTGTTGTGGATTGCTATGTTTTCGGGGCTCTATACGTCCATATGGTCCATTTACTTTTACGTGGGACTACTAAGATTAATGTCAATATATTTTTCATCTTTTACAAGCTAACCAAAACGTTAGTAACATTTTTTTGTAATAAAACGCTTCGGGCGATCACATTACATAAATATTCTCTCCAAAAACAATGTTCAACTAATATACCAAAGATTGCAATTTTTCAGTATGTTACAGGAAAATCTCCGGGCTTGTGACTTTTACGTCAAAAACGGTTAGAAGGCTAGAGGATGCTGATTGAGAAATAATATAAATAAGAACAAAAAATATTGAAATTATGTTTTTGTATTTTACTTGGTCATTACTATTAGAAGAGAATATATAAATGTGTGGTGTAAAATTTCAGAGAGGAAAAAAAGAAAAATTAAGAGAAAGTTACAACTAACAGATAGACAACAGACACATTCATTTTTTATTCGATATTTGAGTTTAGCTTGTTATGAAATGGATTTCTGTAGAGAAAATTTTTTCAGGAATGATTGTTAAAAAAAATGTCCGACACAGCATAATATTTATTGATCCAATAAGAGCATTACATTCATGCTATGGGACAAGTCAGTGCGTACAAGAACAGAAAAGAAATATTAATCATACCTATTTGATTAAATCAAAACACTGTATCACAATAAACGAAAACATAATATCACAGCTTACAAATTTGAAGTTACTTATGTATTATATAATATATGCCTACTGTACTGAACATAGAAACTAATTTGGCGCCTTCTGTGTTAAACGCCAAAAAATTTCTTCTAGATGGCGTTTGGTCACTTTACTGCAAAATACTCATATAGAATAGTTGTTTGATGCAACACCTCGTAACTGTACCACCTACAGGAGATTGCTGAAAAGTGTATCAATTTTGTGACGATATGAACTTGTTATATAAAAAAATACCAATTGTACAAAAAGTACGATTTCCGGTTAAGACGTTTTATAAAAGATAGAGTGTAATATATCCTATTTTAACAAGATTTTATATAGATGCTGAGTCACGAACAATGTGTTAAGACACTGTGAATAAGACAAAAAAGAGGTTAAGAATAAATATAATTATGGTTTAATTGTTCAGGTTGTTTTTGAATCACCCACAAACAATTAACGGTAATTTGGCGCCTTCGGTGGGGCTAATTCAGTTGCTGACAAATATTTGAATATAGCCAATTATAGTAGGGATGCCTTAATTTTATTACATATTTAATTCGAAAGAAACATTCCCAATTTCATATTTAATAATTATTAAACACCTGTTATATTTCGAAAAGGGTAGTGAAGGGTATGCAAACCGAAAATAAGGAAAGAGTTATCAAAAAATAAATTAACTTCGTCTGACAAAAGTTAGTAGATTGCTGCTTAAATATATAAAATTATTAGCTGTTATGTCATAATCAATTGATATTTTCTTCTTTTTCCCTCATCGATAGCAAATAGTTTCTAACGTTTCACTGTTTTTCACTGTTTTATGATGAGTACACCACCAATGTGATGCCATCTGCGTTATAATACGTGTATTTTATTAACTGATACCATGCTATAATGTTTTATTCTCAACATTTACATATCCAAACGATTTTTTAAGAATAAATGTTATTGCTTAATAGAGTGTTTACTGAAATTTAGACTTTGCGCAGCAGCAAATTATATACTCATATTATGTTTCGAAAATAATGATCTGCATTGAACTTTATATCATATTAACGATTTATTTATTTATTTATTTTTCAGTCAACATTATGGATTCTTTCAAGTGAATGTTACTGATACAGGTAGATCGACATCAGAAAAGGCATCTGCTCTATTCTATTATTACGTTATCAGAGATTTCATAGTACCTGTAGGAATAACCACAACAGCGGCACCAACGACCACCGCACCAACGACCACTTCACCTCCTACAACTACACCGGATGGAGCAGATGGCCTTATGGTCTATCCTCTGATAATCTCAGTAACAACTTTATTTTTATTGTTATCATTTTAAACATCGAAATATTCATATATTTATAAACATATGCTATCATCTCATATATTATCATACTTTTTTCTATGACAATCAAAATAATTTAACGTTTACAATAAAATTTAGTTAAAAATTAACTGTATGTGTTTGTTTTTATTCAGTAGCTAAACATTTGAATAACACAAAATACAAAACAAGTTCTAATACAACAGCTAATATCTAAGATCTTTAAAAAAATGTGTAATAACTTAAGGGAGATGCCATTTAACTTAGGTCTCAGGAGTGGTCGAGACGATTAACACGTCCGCAAAATATAACATACCCGAGCTCTTAATGTAATAATAATAATAGTATATACTTTTTAAATTCTTACTTTTTGCGTGCGCTCAGTTACTGTTTATGTTTTTAGCTTGATACAAAATTTAATACGATACCTACATCAGTTTATTTATGACAAACATTAACAGATGAAATAAAAAATGTATTACATGAAAAAATCTATATGAGAGCGCATAAACCTACATTAACTAAAGAATCGTCCTACGGCTTGATGCAGTCGTCTGATCTGTTGCGACAAAGAATCTGTTGAGTAATGGCTTTTATATTTTTCTCTTTTTTTCGATTATTCCCAGTTTTATATAAATTATATTTTAATCTCGAGTCGCGCTAAATTTCCCTTCATTATCACATATTTCCGCGTATTTGCTGTGTTTCTCTTTGAAGGGGAAATGCTGACTTCCAAAAACAAAAAAGGTGACATTTTTAATAATTATTATTTTTTTGACAGTTGTTGTTAAGAATCTCTCGCGACACGTCACTTAATAAACATTAACTCAAAAGTAGAAGAAAGTGCTACAAGCCGGTTTAGACCAAACTCCACAGCTAGAAGAATAGGTAAGAGAAGCACAGCTCGCTTTTTTTATCCTAGTAATTTTGGCCTTTATTCGATTCTCCGCACCAGCAAAAAGGCACACAGAAGCAATTAACAACCCTTAAGGCCCATTACAGTCCGCTATTCTTTACAGAATCATCCATACCAAATAAAGCAATTATTCTGGAGCAACATATATTCATAATAGATTTCGCAATGCCTTCTAAACATAGTATATATTATTTGCCATGTGGTACGTTTTTAATTTCTATTAGTGTTTGTAAGCACCTGCACCAACATTCAGTTGGTAATACGAATCAAAATATCCCAAAACTCCCAGATTTATGAAAAATTCTCACAACTCAGTAAGGAGGTAAATGGAATTATAGTGTTGTGCAGTTTGGAAATTATACTCACAAGATGTCTAGTTTTCACAAGAAAAAGGGTTGCCAAGGCGCAACTCTCAAAAACCATCACTAACAAGTCCCGCTGTGGTTTGTCGTTTTCTTTTTGTGAAGTAGTCGATCTCACAGAAAATTTTATATTCATTGATAATATTGTATCTTCCTTCGAACCAGATACCATCAAAGCCCACTCCAAACAATTCTTAGAGAATTTAATAACTGGGTAACAAAAAATCGACTTATTTTAAATGCTGAGAAGACCATCTGTATAAACTTTTACAATAAAAAACAAATTATGTCAGATATAAATTTACCGATGGATGGTGTAAAAATCGAATTTTCCAGTACATTAAAGCACTTAGGCACATATCTTGTTGAACGATTAAACTGGACAGAACATGTTAATAATCTTGCAAAAAAATTAAACAGCTGTTACTTTGCCCTTTTCAATTTAAAAAGATGCCTTGAAACAAAATTCCTAATCAATGTTTACTATGCTTTAGGCTATAGTCACATTAGCTAAAATATTCAATTATGGGGCCACTCCGTCAATGCGCACCGAATATTCCTCTGTCAGAAAAGGATCATTAGACTGATATTCAACTTATAAGAGACAAGAATCTTATAAACTTTATTTCATCAAACATTCTATCTCAACTGCAGCGGCTTTTTATTAAAGCTCCCCCAGCACCGAACAACTCTGAAAAATCACCTGATTTTATCGGTCCAAAATTATTTAATAGACTTCCTCAATCAATTCGAGAGAAAACTACATACAAGCTTTCAAGTCTAATGCAAAAAAAATATTACTCGAAAAATGCTACTATAGCGTGGGTGAGTATTTGTGCGACTCATAATCTCATAGTTACCTCCCTAAGTTTATAAATGATATTACTAGATGTAAGGTTTCGTAAAGGAACTACCTCTTCCTTATTATTCTATGCCTTCATTTTTCAATTTCTATAATTGTGATTCACTAGTGATTTTATCGACTGTTACTGTGTCTACTGTATGTATTTATATCATTGAGATTTTATGACTTGTTCTACCCATTGTTTTAATGGCAAAACAATCAATAAATTATTTATTTATTATATTCACCAGTGGAAATGCACCGTGGTCGCGGCAATCCTGAAGCATAACAAGAACGCGAAGCTCGCCGGCAGTTACCGATCCATCTCGCTGCTGCCGGCGATCTCCAAGTTGATCGAAAAGGTCATCCTGATTAGACTAGATTCTGCTCAGGATGAACTCCACATAGACGACGAGTACCAGTTCGGCTTCAGGCGGGGCAGGGGCATTGTGCAGCAGGTCGTTAGGATCGTGAATGACGTCAAGATGCAATGCAACCTCGGGAAGAGCACCTTCATGGTGCTCCTCGATTAGGGTTTGGGTCCCGGGACGTCTCGTGTCTCGAAGTCCCGGGACTTTTCCCAAATTTAATTGGCTCGTGTCCCGGGACTTTCGGGTCGAGACTCGAGACACGCTTGTAATAATTTTATTAACAAAAGATCATAATAAGCTTCATTAGTTCAGGCTTCCCGCACTCTCACTGAGAGCGCCATCTGTTAGTTTAACGAGTAATAACTTGATACTTGTACGTACGTAACTTACTATACACAATAAAATCGACATCTATTGAAAACAAGAGAGTGTTCTCTTTCCGGAGGCATTATTACAAAAATCAGAAACGGATTGTCGGACAAAGTTGTTAATGCACTAATTT
Source organism: Rutpela maculata (assembly GCA_936432065.2). Classification (NCBI taxonomy): domain Eukaryota; kingdom Metazoa; phylum Arthropoda; class Insecta; order Coleoptera; family Cerambycidae; genus Rutpela; species Rutpela maculata. Next base: position 346,671,302 of record OW386285.2, read on the forward strand.
TTTTAAAATAATATTAGCGGCGAACCGCGACCACCTAGTAAAATCACATTGTTTTGAGACTTTCCACTCTCGGATCTGGATGTGGATTGTTTGGCGGGGGGTGAGCTTACACTCACGTGCACTCAGGCCTCATAAGAGGGCCCATTGTGCTGCCCCCGTAAGTGGTGGCATATCCACCGAGCCTCTCATTCCTTAAACCAACCAACACTTGTGATGTATTTGAGGAGGAGACCAGGTGAGGCGCCACCTATGCTGGCCATACTGGAATTCCAAGAGATATCGTTGCCATCTTCGACTTTCGACTAGAAAGGATACGGCCTCAGAGGTGCTCAGGCATAATCCCACGGATCGTAGCTTCGCACCACCGCCCGTCCGCTCGAGCGAGTGCGTGAACCAAATGTTCAAACCTGCGGTTCCTCTCGTACTGAGCAGAATTACTATCGCGACGAATCATCAGTAGAGTAAAACTAACCTGTCTCACGACGGTATAAACCCAGCTCAAGTTCCCTATTCCCTATTATATGACTAATGGCTAGAGACTAAATGATGAATATTGATGATTAGTATGATTACTTTTACTAAGTCTGTTTTATGTTTTATAATTATAAGATTTTATTTCCAAAAAATGAATCTGTGTATGAGAATTAAACATGCGAATTGTTTAGACTTTAACTAACGTTGGAAATGTTAGAATTTGATTTTATGTTCAATACATGTTGATTTTTACTAAAATGGCAATTTTATTGATACATATTGCCAAAAATGAACTTGATTCTAATTTTATTTTGAAAAGCCTCGAAGTCCCGGAACGTCCCGGGACTTTGAAAATATTGAGACTTCCCAAACCCTATCCTCGATGTTGAGAAAGCCTTCGGTACCGTGGATCTGGGGATGCTTCACAAACTAAATGCACTGGACTTTCCTATGTTTCTCCAAATGTGTAACCCCTTTCCGGACAGCCTTGGCTTTGGATTTGGGGGTTGTCTACTACATGTGATGTGTTTTGTTTTATGTTTTTTATTGTAGGGACCGGGTGTCCCATTATATTTAATCCAATTCTTATATCTCTTAAACAGATTGAGGTAAGAATATGCTAGTTTCAGTAGACTATTTTTAACGATCACGAGTTTTTTTCGTTTTTTTGCAGTCTAAAACAAAATGGAGTGTTCTTAAATTGCTTCAGTCAAGATTTTAAAATGGAGTACCCTGTATATTTTAGAGATTTTTTAAAGCTACGTCTTTAAACTGCTTAATGACGTTCAATTTCGTAAAATCGGTTAATAGTTGAGGAGCATAATGCGCATTTACCTACTCCGTGGGATTTTTTGTGAAGGGAAGGTGTGACTAGGTGGAATCTATTTATTATATGCTAGATAATTGTAGTACCGGGTGTTTACATTAGAATTGCGCTGTTTGGTTTTTATGGCGTTATACATCCAAGACGGCCGCCATGCGAGACATTTATTCTTTACATCAAGAATAACTCCTTCCAGAGTCCTCATACGCAAAATCTGCATAAAACATTTTCTGTTCTACATAAGCCAAAGAACAAATTTAGTTCTTATCAATTCTTTCGTATCTTTTACCAATTAAGAGTTGTGATTCATTATACATGTCACTATCGGTTTAAAACATAATTTAGCCATTGGTTAAGGGAAGAAAAATAATGATTCTGCTGTTATTTACTCACAAAAACTTTAATAATAACTAGTATTAATACGTACAATTTGTTGTACGACTTAGTAGTTGTATTATAAAATTGGTTCTTAAAATAAATTATGTATTTTTTTTTTGTGGCACTGTGGAACTAGTCCAATCAGCCATAAATTATGTATTGACAGAAAACAATATTTAATTATACTATATTATTATTCTCTTCAAAACAATGTATCATCACCATCTAAGTCATCAGATATATCTTCATGCCTTGTGTGCTCATCACAGTTGTCACACATATCTTCGTCTCCTCCACACACACATAGTTCTGTGCACTTCAGATCGTGGGAAAGACATTTACATGGTGGAGCACATTTTTTCTTAACATAAGAGCACCGAATAAGTTGAAGAATTGTCTCTCGAGCACATGGTAGCATACACATAACAGGAGCATAATGGTCGTTTTTTAGTTCCCAGCCGAAGTTTAATGGCGAAGGCAGATTAGGGCCGGTCAGCACGGCACCATTCTATGGTTTGATAACGAACTCTATCACATATGGTATCAGTGATGCTCTTGTTGGTGGCAAGTTTTCTCCTTGAGTTTCTTTCTTTGTGAACATCCACCACCTCAGTTCTCCAATGTTTGATATATTTGTGCCAGGAACATAGACTTGACATATGAACTTTTCTATTAATAGTCTATCTGTATCAAGAAAATTTTCCAAGCTTCCAAGTTTGCTTACAGCTTCGAGAATGTCATCATCTGCTTTACTGAAGACTTTCCAAAAGGAGGTTTTCGCTTTCTTTGCCAAAGTCCCTGTGGTGTCACTTCCGGATAGTGCATGCAGACCTAATAATGCTGAAGTTTTCTTTGATCCCAGGGAATCGGTTACTTTGCTGAGATTGATCATTCGTTGATTTTGGCCAACTCCAGTTACAAACACAGTGTTCAGTGGAAGGAACTTATACCACCATAAAGTAAGTATGAAGAAATCTGTATCAGGTGAGTAAATATGAAGCTGTGTAGCACGGCGATGACAGGCGAACATGGAATACAAAATTATTTTTGTATCTGCCTCCTCATGATTGCTTTTCAGTTCATTTGTTTCAATCCCCATTGAACACTTTGCTGTTTCCCTCCAAGACACAAATAAACACTTGTTTCTCCCAGTTGCATATTGTATTGCTTTCTCGGACAATTAAGCTGTTAACTCATCTTTAGGCTTGACATGAGATAACCATAGAAGTGTTCCCAATGTCCATTGTATCACTGATTGTAGTGGAGTGGTTGTGTGTTGCCAGTTCTTTTCTTACGCATAGAAGATTTTAGTGAATTTTCTCTGTATGTGTCGAAGACTAAGTGGGTTTCATCATAACGTAATACTGTATGTATGTCTCTTGCATGGGCATCTCCAGGATCTGTGCAGTCACTCAAGCGCACTTTCAATATTTCACTATTAGAGCATTGGACAGCTAACTTAAGACGCTCGCCACTTTGGTCTGTTGCTATGCAATACAGTCTCTCTTTGCTTTTCTCTCCTTCATCACAAAAAAACAGTTTTTTTTGTTATATGTGGGTGTTTTAGATCATAATGTGTATGTTGTCTTGTCACTGCTGGTACTCGCTTCTAAATCATTCGTAGGCTCACAACGCTTTCCTTTTTCGAAAACTGTTTTGCTTATATCCATGTTTGTCGTATGAGTCAGTTTTTTGTAACATTCTTTATGCCATTTTGCATTGGAGTCTTGTAGCTGTTGTGCACTTAAATTCCAGATTCGACTACTAATATGCATATACTCTGGATTCAACCATTCTTCTCTTTGCTTCAAACACTGTAGAAGTTTTTCAACCTTCAATGGATTAACAACAGGTAATTTACTTTTACCTTGACACAAAATACACAGTTTATAATCTGTTGAAAGTCGGATAGGCTAGGCAATAAATGTATACTAATAAATTTGTGTTGTGTGGTAAAACTGGCGTGTAACTCTTAAATGGTAAAAGATACGAAAAAATTGATAACAACTAAATTTGTCCTTTGGCTCACGTAGAACAGAAAAGGTTTTATGCAGATTTTACGTATGAGCACTCTGGAAGGAGTTATTGATGCAAAGAATAAATGTTTTGCATGGCGGCCATCTTGGATGTACAACGCTATAAAAACCAAACAGCGCAATTCTAATGTAAACACCCGGTACTATACCATTATCTAGCATATAATAAATAGATTTCACATATTCACACAATAGATTCCACAAAATATCCCACGGAATACATTATGCCCCAAGACTATAAAAATTGATATCGTTAATCTATTAAATGATCTATGTGTTTCCTGTCCTACGGATTTGTTCATGCACACATGTTCATTAATGCCTTGGTCAATTTATCAGAAGTAATGCTTTCAAATGCTCGGCGAATGTTGTTTTTCAGCTCATCCTAATTTTGTAGTACACGTTATAAGCCAGGAACATCACATATGCTCATATAAAAATGCTAGGTTGTGTCAAGTGAATTGAATGTGGAATCCATTCGATCGGGGTTTGCCCCTGCCAATTCAATTATTACTAAATTTATTGGAAATGTATTGTCTGGCAACTACAAAACAATGAAGAGGTACTCCGTCTTGCTGAAAATAAGTTCCATTTCTATTGACATTTAACTGCATGTCGTGGTTGGGGATATAAAAATATTTAACACATTCAAAACATAAGTAGCACCACCAATTGTTTTCCCAGCTAAGAAGAACGGTCTATTAATATTGCTTTTACTAACGCCACACCAAACACTTAGCTTTCGGGCGTCCCTCCTTTTCATGTTCCTAAAGTTGGTACGCATTCTGTTCTGCCTAAATGTTGCATCAGACATTATTAAATTAAGGTCAAGAGTATTTCTTACTAGGTCCAGTAATGTCTCACACATGAGAAATTGTTTTGATAATCTATCTCGTAAAATTTGTGGTCAAAATGATCCAAGCACCGGGTTGAAAAAAACATATTTTGTGTTTGGGTAATTAAGATACAATTTATTCGCTCTGAACCACTCAGATCCCTTCAGCTGTGAGAGCTACATATCCTACATAAAATTATTTTTGTTCCTGTTTATATTAACCATGGTGGTGTCATCAGCGAACAATGCTAGTGAAGTGTTATTTATATGATATATTAGACCGTTAAAATATATTATAAGGGGCTGTAGCGTTCATTTTGAACACCTGTATGTATGTATATTTTGTCTTTTTGCAATAGACTAATTTCTTCACATTTTAACCATCCGTAATTTGAATAATTTTGATTAAGCTTAGATGTGTTGCAAGTGATAAAGAATTAAAGGTAATCCGACCATAATACTGTCGAGCAGTATATAAGATATTTGGAGAACTAACTCTTTGATTGTTAAAACGGCGAGAGTTATATTGTGGTATTTAAGCGCTGGGAGCTGTATGTATAATTCTGGGTCCTGTCGTTGGTATGTGTCAGAAATTTTCGTCTCTGGCCATTCTGATAATTGCCACAATATTCGATGATTAATCGAGCGCAAGCGTTGGGAGTTTTTTGGAGAAAAAGACCGGTGGAAAACGGAGCGCGTGGGAGGACTGGCACTTTGACCTTTACTGTCTTAGAACTCGCTTCTGATACTTATTCGGGAAAATAGCGATTAGTGAGTTTGTTACCCAAGAGCCTCGAATATCCAAGGTAGATATCTTTTATTATTACTTGTGTGTTTTGAGAGAGATTTTCTGCTCTGTGTGGTGTAACCTGCACGAGGTTTTTTTTTTTGAGATATGGTATTTAGACGAGGGTATTTTTTTAGGCTGTTCACCGAGCACGTTCTAGCGCCCATGACGAGTAACTTTCGTTTCCTCGTAATTTTATTACCACAATCCGACGATAGTCTCTGTTATCATCACATTCTGAGACGTATGGTATAATTTATGGAAATAAGGGCACGTGGGAGACATCTTATGTAATATATCATTGGAACTCGTATGGTAGATGTGGCAGGAACTGGCTTTCAAGGGAAGACCGTCAGTTCATGAGTTTGGAGGTATATAGAGCCGTCGTTTTTCCTATCTACGGGACGTATCTAAGCTGTTACGTAATCCTGAGCTGGTATAGAAATTCTAGGCTGCAGCGAGATTGCCAGACCTTCGTGGGCAGGGTCATTGAGTGGCGTCAAATGCTGCGAGACTTTGAGAACACGTGGAGGAAAATTCGGTAACAATTTTAATACGTTATTTAGCTGTATCTCTGAATTTTACTATATATTTTCTATTTGACTTGTTTTTTGTTGAATAATACTGATTTGTGTATTTGAATATACGAAAATTTTACAAAGGAAAATATTTAATTGCCAAATGTTTTAGTCATTAAAGGGCAGTACAGCTCTCTATATTTTTGCCCTTGTCAAATCGCTGAGCTCAAGGCATTATAACATTATTTAAGCATATATATATATATATATATATATATATATATATATATATATATATATATATATATATATATATATATATATATATATATTTTACCATCATATAAATTTTATTGCCAGATAAATTTCAAATATTTTGTACACCAACGTTATATGTGGCCACGTATACAGAGGTTTATTTTGATTACGTAAGTGAAAGTACGTGTTCTGATATGAATCGCTTTGTGAAATGCAATACTTAAGGTTTACGCCTGTTACTATTATTTGGAGTTATTTTTCTATATTGTTAGCTGTACAGTTTGTATATATATTTTCATATTTGTGTAAATATTTAACTAGGGTATTTTTAGAGTACTGAACTCTATTTATTTGTTATATTATTTTTACTGGGGATCAAAGAGAAAATTATTAAGTAACACTTTATTCATTATAAAATCTCAGTATCACGCTGTCTCTAGATTATTAGGTTTTTAAATTCATATTGTTTTTTATCATCCTATTGGATTAAATAAATGATTGCAATCTGAAAACTTTTTCTTTACATAACAGCATTTTTTTTATTACTAAAGATCCTTTCTGGCTTGAGGTCGCCAAGAAAAAGTTTGTAAATTTAGAGCCGGTGGCGCCCCAAAATAAATTCTAAGATCTAGTGACTTCTAACAACAAATAGCAGCCTCTTAAAGTTTAATATAAAATCACACCGAATCCACCCAGGCTCACCAGACAGTAGAGCAGCCGTTCGCCCTTCCGGTGTAAAAGGTAAGTGTGGCCTTTATTAACGCTACAGGGCCCGAGTTCGGAACCACGAGGAACTCTAAATTTTCCTTTCTCTGATGACGATGTTAAGTATAGTTACTTGGTCTCTGTCTGTAAGATGTGATTTTATAAAATTTACGGCAGAAGTGTTTAGCTCATTTTTAAGTCCATTGCACACAGTCGAATGTTTTCGACAAATCGTAGAAGATACTTCCAGCAAAGTTTTTATTTTAAAATGCTACAATTATGCTTTCCACCATATTGTTAAGTACATCAGTCGTCAATTTTCCAGAGCGAAAACGAAATTGACAATTTAACAGATTATTATTTGATTAAAAAAGTAACGAGTTGTTGAAACGGGGCTTTGAAATACTGCCCCCATAAGGAAGAAACCCGTATGTTAAAAAAAACACAGAATGTAGATATTTGAAGTTAAACATTAGAGTAGTAGTAGTACCGTGTTTTTGCTTAGCGTTCTTATCTTAAGATTCTTAAAAAGAAACATGGTATATCATAGAAATATGTCTCTAGATACGGTGTTCATGCGTAGTAACATGATAAAATCGCTCCAGATACGAGGTCGTCAAATTGTTAGAAAATAATGTTCGGGATCAATTTTACAAGATTTTTTTCGATGTAATTGATGTATTTTTGTCCGCTGAGTTCGTTGAAACTAAAATCTCAAAATACCGAAAAATGCCACATACGGGGTTCTTTCTTATGGGGGCAGAATAGATCAATAATTGCTCATGCCATTTTCATCGCCTTTCTTGAAAACCGGAATTATTTTAAACATTGGAAAAGTTCCACTATTTATACATAAATTAACTAACTTTGTAAGAGAAATAATAAAAACATCCTGTACATATTTTATAATGTTAATATTTATATCAAACACATCTTTATTGGCATTATTTTTTATGTTTTTTAAAAGGTCGCGCATTTCGAGTAAAGAAATCTCCGAAAAATTGAAATAATTTTAATTTTTATTTGCCATACTTTAAGGACTTACCACTCTTGTTATTTGGGTTTATGAGGAATATAAAAGAAAACAACTTTTTATGGCATTTTCAATGCAGTTTCGGAACTGGAAAATTGTAATTTTATTCTTGATGGTGGCCATTGCATGATGTGGCAAATAGAAGGAACTTTCCTGAATATCTTGTTGAAAGAAGTTAAGAAGAACAAGACAATGTCAAAAAGCGTCTGTATAGTCCTCGAGTCAAGTATACTTCGCAACTGCAAGCAGTCGACATTACTTATGCTGTAAGTAGTTGCGATACATCAGGGTCCTTTGGAAAAGAAAATCTTCTATCACTAAAACTATTTAGTAAAAGAAAAAACACAGACGTCGTTGAAGGTTTTAACAAAGCTGAATCAAGGAAATTAAGAATGCCGGAGAATTGTTACCCCAGCATTCTACAATGCTGGAAATAGGACACCAAAGAGAATGAGCACAGATTTACCTGCTTCAACAATTTCGTCGTCACGCAGCTTCATCGAAACTAACATCCGCATCAGCTAGCTGTAGCGTACCAGTACTCTGTCGAACTTATCTACAACATCAAGTATGACGCGGGCAATTTTTTCAACTAGTTATGGAGTCGGAGGAAAATTAACAACGCCCTGTCACCTGTCTATACAACAGAAGCGCCAGCTTCTATGTTATCATTGATAACCTGCAACTCCAGAGAAGGCTGCGGTAAGTGATGTGAATGTACAGAAGCGGGGTTGCGTTGCACGACTATATGCAGTAATTGACTATACAGTTGAAAAAATTACAAAATTATACTTATGACAGTAGCATGGCATTTGGTTGAATTATTTTTTGTTGTTCGTCGGTTCGATCCCTAATAATACCCTATTTTTTTTTAGTAAATTCTATTTATTTCATCCATAACTTGAATTTAAAATGTTTAAATCAAATTATCATATGTTCTTGAATATTTCCTAATATAAATTCCATGGATATTATTGATTTCAAGAGTTGCGAAATTATATGTGAAAAATTATATATGCAGATATTGGATATAGATAATTAAAAACACTTTAAAATACAAATTACGTCAGACAGATATAATTTTATAATGCATTCTAACTTGTGGCATGTATAGCCAGGATAAAGGTAGCTATTTTAATGGATTTTATAATTGTATCTTAAAGTCTTTCTGTAATGTCTTTATTTATGTCATCTATCTCTAGTAGTATTTTCAAAATAGAAGATTAAAAATGGGTTAATTATGAAGGACATGAGTAATTAAAGCAGCTCTAATATCTTTTTCTCCAGCGCTGACGTGCTGATATAGAGTTCGTGAAATGTGAAACTCCAGTTAATCGTTTTGCTGCATCAGCATTTATAGTTTGCTCTAGTGTTAGGTCAATCGGTATTTTTGAGAACGGTTTATTGATTCTTTTTATTCCAAAAAAACCTTTCTTCAAATCATCTTCTAGTCCTGGGTGAGTTTCACTAACGTTATTTAAATTGTCTGAATATTTAACAGTCCATCGAGCGTAGTTTGTCTGGTTAAATATGAAAAATAAATTAGTTGTTTTCAGGATTACATATTTGTATATTTCAAAATCACCCATGCATATACTTCTTGACAGAGTGATATAATAATTTACAAGTTAAACATAAATCATGTAATATTGGGGTGGTTTTCCACGATCACCTCGACGTGTGGTTTCTTCATATTGTTGATAAGATGATAGTACTTCAGACAGTGATCTGTCATCGTTGATGAATCAGAAACCTTCATTTCTGGATATTTCAAAAGATCGTCGTAAATCAGCTCCTTCAGAAATGTATAATCAATTTTTTTTGGTCCTTAAAAATTGCTCAAAATTCAAAATTTGCAATCCAAGAGCCATTAACGGATGCAGACGCTTGCAACGGTTGAAATGTTTGCCTTCAATTATTTCATTTACAGATCCACTGCCCACAACCCGTATTTCTTGATATTCTCACTCCCTCAGATATACTCTGACGTAATTCTCCCACAAACTAAGGTTCTGCTTCTATTGCGTATGTCTGCGCTTGAACCAAACAACCTTTTTATTTATGTTATGCTATGAATAGGGTGTTTTCACTTTTTTTTTAAGTCGAAAAATACAAAATACTTATGGTAAATATTAAAGCTGAAACAATTTTTCGGCAAAAATTTTTTTTTTTTATAATTTTAAAAGAAATATAAATTCAAGTTAAATATTTCCCGCCAAAAAAGACAAATCTAGTATTACTGGTCATCTGTGACGTCACTGCCTATATATGTCAATGATTATAAAATCTAACCTTATTTAATGACTTTTGTTGTTATTGTAAATTGTAAGTCAAAAACATGAGTAGTGCACCAAATAAGTGGTTTTGTGCCAAGGTGCAGAAATACTTCAGTAAATGCTCAAAATAAAAAGTTCCCATGTGTTCCTATAGCGAATTATTCACGGAAAGTGAAATGGTTTAAAAAAGCGAGGCGCGATTTTCCCAAATCGAAATCGACATATTATTGTTGTGAAGATTATTTTAATGTAAGTATAATTTATCTTTTCTCATCATCGTAAAAGTTAAGCTAGATGGATGGATTATTACCTTCAATATTATAAATAGATCATATATACTTACCGTAAAATTATGCTTGTAATGGTATGAGATTTATTTTGAATTGAAAGTAATATATTATAGCTTCTAGTATTATTGAACATTTGTAATGAAATTTTGCTAGGTTATGATTATTAATTAAAATGATCAAAATATCAAGCGATGCATGTCATGGCTAATGATATTCGACGTCACAAATATATAAAAATACTTGTTTATTATTTTCAGCTTGAGGAAGTCATGGAAAATTACATCCGATACAAAATTTTGAGAGGAAAAATGATTCTGAAGGAAGATGTAGTTCCACACATATTTAACTGCCAACCAGACAGAAAAGGAGCAGCGTCTGCACCAAAACGATCTCTTAAATATTTAGAATCTCACTCTGTAATAGATCATAATTTGATTGCCCACACAGACAGTGTTATTGTTATTGCATGTGCTGTTATTAATTTACAACCTTCCATCATTAAATAAAGTAGTTTGTGTAGTAAATATGAAACTGTAGTTTTCTCCTATAAAGAAAAAAATCAATATACTAAAAATACAAATGTTGATTTTTATTATTCAGATATATTCAGACATATTTTCAATATATATAATTTTAATTGTCAACAACAGTTATTTATAGTTATCATAATCCATGTTTAAAATGTTCACAATTTTGGTTTTTTCAAAATTTTAGTTCGCAACACAGAAAAGTCCTTTTTGTTGATTTGCACATAACATTTGTAAATATTTGCGCATTAAAGTCTGTAATTTGATCATTTTTTATATAGTTCTCCACATACTCTGAAATAATAGGTACCGTCAGGTAAAGCTGCAAAAACGAGATATAATGGCGACAAGAAAAGTCCACAATCTTTCACTATTTAAGTTTCAATTTTTCCTCCACAACGGCCACCACCTTCTCTAAATTGCGGCCCCTTTCCATGTATTTATTATCTCTTATTTTGTATGCATCTACTATAGACTCGACAGCTAGCGAACGATTAACTTCTCAGTTTCCTCTCACAATTTCTCTGACATTTTATTTTTAACGAATTATAAAAATCACTGCACTTTTTACTACTCAGAGCAAATTTCAACAAAAGTTTATAAACTGACAAATTTGCAAATTTGTCTTGAACCATACATCTGAATTATATTTCATTATTTGCACACCGAGAAGATTTTGTATCCCAATATTTAATAATTCTTGTTTAACAGTGCTCTGGGCAAATTCTTCCTTTTACAGTCATAATGAGTCTTCTGGTTTCAACTCCACATACCCAAAAGCACTATTCACGTTGTTCTCGAGATGAGCTGCAAATAAACATTTAATTATATCTCTAGCAGAGACTATTAATTCTACTTTCTTTTAAGGTTATGTTGTTAATATAAATAATCGTAAATAAACCAAATTAAATATAACATAGTAATGTGTAATAATACGAAAACTAAATCATAAATTTAATAACTCTATTAGGCTCAAGTTGCAAACAACTAATTCATTAATTTATTTTAAATACTTACGCAGCTGTGTTTACGCCCTTCAACTCGGTTGAATGAAATCGATCATCATTTTTAATACATAAAAATATTTAAACTAGGTAAATTGTTTGTAGAAGCTTTCACAAAATTGTCATTAACCATCATTGTTCACTTTCTCTAGGAACAGGTTTCAAATATCCAAGCCAAATATGGTAAACATGTAAACAATAATAGGTACGTTCGGACTCGACATTAGCTGCACTAGTGCAAATATTAGAAGGAGATAGATTGTGACTCTACATAAGTTGAAGAGAGACAGATTTGCACTGGTGCATATAGTGGAGAATTATTGAACAGAAAACGAACAAAGCTATTTTCTCTTCTGACAGACATATGAAGCGACGTCACCAGAATCATTACCCAATAAGGTGACGTTCTCGAAATTATTCAAATATTTGAATTTTAAGTCGATTTGTTTATTAAATATTTATTTTAATCTGATGATATAATTAATATGAATGCGTTTGGGCTTTCATATTTATGTATTACTTCATATTAATGCATCATTTGAAGTGAATTGTTATATATGGAAAACACCCTATTATGATTTTATTAATTTAGTTGATATAATTAATAAGGGCTCTTTTAATTATAGTACCTAACACGATAAATTTTTTAATCCAAATTAAAAAAAAGGTGTTGATAAACGCAATACTACTTAATTTTTATTCCCAAATTGTGTTAGGACGAACAGTTCAATTTTGTTTTAGAGAGAGACTCGGAGAGAGGTGACCATAAGAAAAAAAACATTTTTTTATTGCTGTAAACTGATTAAATAATACATTGTTTTAAGATTTAAGCTAGTACACTTTCATACTTATTAAGAAAATAACACAGCCATACAAAAAAAATAAAGTGTCTTGACCCCAGAGACTGACTAGGTAGACTTTATGTTTTTCGGGTCGCTGAATCCGAATCCGGGATCGTGATAAGCGACCCCAAAAACTTAAAGGTCACTAGTCATAGACGCAAGTTTTCGATTTACAATCGATATATCAGCTAAGAAATGGAAAATAAGCATTTAACCGCTTGATAACCAACAAATGACCTAAGAAATCGGTTCCATAAACCGTTCAGGATGTATTTGGACGTAAAATTTTCTGCTTTTTCAGAATCCGGGGTCAAAAAAGATTGTGTTATTGAATTTCATGTGTTTGACCTTCATTTGACCTTGATTCTGACAAGATGGTATCAAATAAACCCCGGATTCGGATTCAGCAACCTCAAAAACATGAACATAAATTTTTTACGGAATTTTTCACGGTCATATTTCAATTTGACCTTCAAATGACCTTAAACCTGATGACATGGGATCAAATACCCCGGATTCGGATTCAGCAACCCCAAAAACATATTCATACATTTTTTACGGAATATTTCACGGTCATATCTCAATTTGACCTTCAAATGACCTTAAACCTGATGACATGGGATCAAATAAACCCCGGATTCGGGTTCAGCAACCTCAAAAACAAAAACATACATTTTTTACGGAATTTTTCACGGTCATGTCTCAATTTGACCTTCAAATGACCTTAAACCTGATGACATGGGATCAAATGGACCCCGGATTCGGATTCAGCGACCCGAAAAACATAAAGTCTACCTAGTCAGTCTCGGGGTCAAGACACTTTATTTTTTTTGTGTGGCTGTGTAATTAACTCATTTTTAATCTTCTATTTTGAAAATACTACTACAGATAAATGACATAAGTAAAGACATAGAAAGAATTAAAGATACAATTAACTATAGAATCCATTAAAATAGCTACTTTTATCCTGGCTATACATGCCACAAGTTAGAATACATTATAATAAACCGCTGCCCAAGGAATCACTACTTCCACATCCAGATTTTCAATCCAAGTCACTCACAACGAAAAAATTTTGTATGTGAAACAGTTGTTTATGGAACTTTAATAATATAATATTTGAAATTCTCTACCCCAAAAACCCATAAAACGATCGATAGTGGGGTGAGGGTGGTGATAGTGGGGTAGATGAAGTAAAAAAATATTTTGAGGTTTCTGGTTCTTGTACACACAATAAATCACATTTTTTTTTCATCCCCATCAATGATGGGGTGGGGGTGCTAATGGGGGTGGCTAATGCCAAAATTTTTTTTGAGACCTTAGCTTCTCTTGTATATACTAAATACCAATTTTATGGACTCTTATCTACTTAGATTTACCTATTTACTCCAAATTTGCCCTCTAACCCTTCGACGGAACAAGATGAAAATATAACCTAGTTCTAGATCTCGTTAAAGTACATGTGTGTACCAAATTTCAAGTCAATATCTCAAACGGTTCCAAAGTAAACGTGCGCACAAAAAAAGTTACAGACAGACCGACAGACAGAAATTTTTTGTTTCACTCAAACTTAAAATCTCGACGTTTCATGACATTCTAAGCCTATTTGAACAATAAAAATTTTTTAAAATTTTTTTGTCGTTACTGTACTTCCACTGAATGTGGAAGTAATTATGTCTGTCTGACGTGATTTGTATTTTAAAGTGTTTTTAATTATCTATATCCAATACCTGCACAAGTAATTTTTCACATATAATTTCACAACTCTTGAAATCAATAATATCCATGGAATTTATATTAAGAAATACTCAAGAACATATGATAATTTGGTTTAAGAATTTTAAATTCAAGTTATGGATGAAAAAAACAGGATTTACTAAAAAAAAAATAGGGCATTACTAGGGATCGAACCGACGAACAACAAAAAATGATTCAACCAAATGTCATGCCGCTGTCATATAATTTTGTAATTTTTTCAATTGTATAGTCGCTACCCTCACAGGTAAACGCAACGTCTACATCTAGCCAGACTGCCCTCATGCCTATTACATCATATTAAGGGAGGTAATATAAAAGAATGAGCCTTGCTAAAATCAGTTGACAAAAACGTTGCTAGCTCTTAGACTATAAGAGGTTATGAGATGGTCCAAAATATTTAGGCAACAAAAAGAGACATACAGTTTTAGATAAGGTGGGGACTAGTGGTTACTATAATAATGCAATATCAAAGGCAACAGTAAAGAGAAGAGTACTATTAGTACTGTGTTAAGGAATCAGAAGTTTATGTTCATTCTTGACTCCACTTCTTCAGTTGCGTTTAAAATATTTCATAAAAACACTTCACGGATAATTCTATTAGCGTTTAATTTATACTAACTATGGTTTCAGTGAAAATGTTTTTCGAGATAAGTGACTCAATTAAACTGAACCTAAATTTTAGTAATTTTTTTATATCCATCATAATTCCTGAAAGTTTATCAGTGAAGAGGCAGATTAATCAGAATACCAATAGTCATATATTAAACATATAATCACGATAAAAAAAAATTGTAAACGAAAGTTCTAATCATTTATCCGGGACGAAATCTATAATAAATAAATATGAAGATACCGCTCCATTAGTATCTCAGTTCTCACCAAAGATCAACCATGAATCTGCTACTCAGTGTAACCTTAATCTTATTTGCAAGGTAAGAAACAAATTCGTAACCTATCCAAATTCACAACCTCTTGCTTAAATTAATTTACACAAATATTTTTACTTTTTATCCTTTTATATTGATTTTACTTATCTTGTATAAGCCGACAATAGCCAAATTGTTTTTTCATTAATTACTCCTAAATAGACTATAGCGTCTGATAATAGCTATTTGTAAATTAAAAGCGCCATTGTCGCGTGTCAAACACTTGAGAGTGGCAATGAAAAGGGCATAACAGGATAAGCGTGTGTTAGCTGTCCCCGCACCAATCGGCTCGAGATTTTGAGCACAAGTTGACAGCACTGTTAGATGAAATTTCCCATAATATTATTTTTGAAAAATCATTTTTACGGTTATGGGAGTGAAAAGAAAAATGGGATGTTCTCGAGGCATACCCATCATTTTCTAACAAATAAATGCTTATATGCCCCTTTAAAACATATCCAATTTTCAAAGCGATCGTAAGGGTACAACGTATTCAAAATTGATAATCACTTGCGTATTGCGGGCGTACATTGAGGTTTTTCGTAGTTAGTAGTCCCAAAAACGCCTAGATCTTATCAAAGTTGACCAATACAAATAATTTTTTTTTTAATTTCTAAACGGTCCCTCACAAGTTTTTTTGATAAAAATTACTCTGCATTAATAGAAGTTGGTTTATAGTCCAGTAAACGGGGGGTTTCACCTCTAATTTGAGTGGTAATGAATGGATTTTGATGAAACCTTGTGTAATGTGTTTGTAATGACGTTAATAAAAAAGTTGAAAAAAAAAGACTAGAGTAGGAAATGATCGGAAGACGTAGAAAACACCTCTTTTATCACGGGTTTCGTAACTTGTAAAATTAGGTCAAAAATTAAAAAAAAACAACATAAACATTTGTTGTATTAATTTAAATCATTTTTGTATATAAATAGAAAAAATAAAATAAGTGGTGTACTTGTAACTATATAAACTTATTTCAACCCTTTGAATCAGTTCTCCCACTTTTATCATTAACAAATAAAAATTGTGAAAAAAAAATTCCGGAAAACTTTTTCACATTTTCAATTTAAAAATTTTATTGAAGGTTTAAAAATGGTATAACTATATAGGTTTCATATTTTTTTATAATAATATATATAAATCACGCTCTTTTTTCGAATTTTCATGTATTTTTTAATGTGCAAAAAATGTAGTACATTATTTAACGAGAAAAACTGCCTTGTAACTCTGAAAATTAGCAAACAAAAAAATTCCAAGAGATAACAAATGTTTAGAAGGCCTCAATGCATACGTCTGATTTTTTTTAAACTCAGAACTTTTAAATTACATATTTTTAAAGCGCTACAATTTCAAAGAAAGGGGAAGTTTTCATGTTTTTCCTGAAAGACTCGGTGAAAACGCACTTTACAGAAAAGTTGCAAATAAACAAAGTCTTGTATTTCGTTGATACATTCACCTGAATTTTTTCAGATTTTTTGTCAACTTTTACATTTCCCCTCCACCACTTTCATGAATTTTCGAATGGCCATATCTCGAAAAATATGAATTTTTCGAAAAAATTCACAAGAGTAAAAACATCTTATTTTAGGCCAAAAAAATGTAATTTTTTTTTTCCATTTTTGACCTAATTCTACAAGTTACGAAACCCGTGATAAAGGAGGTGTTTTCTACCTCTTCCGATCATTTCCTACTCTAATCTTTTTTTCGACTTTTTTATTAACGTCACTACAAACATATTGCACAAGGTTTCATCAAAATCCATTCATTAGCACTCAAATTAGAGGTGAAACCCCCCGTTGACTGGACTATAAACTTCTATTAATGCAGGGTAATTTTTATCAAAAAAGCTCGTGAGGCATCGTTTAGAAATTAAAAAAAAAAAATTATTTGTATTGGTCAACTTTGATAGGATCTGGGCGTTTTTGGAATTACTAACTACAAAAAAACCCCAATGTACGCCCGCAGTAAGCCAGTGATTATCAACTTTGAAGACGTTGTACCCTTCCGATCGCTTTGAAAATTGGATATGTTTTAAGGGGACATATAAGCATTTATTTATAAGAAAATGATGTGTGTGTCTCGAGAACATCACCTAAAAAAATTATTTTTATTTAAAAAAATTTCGACGACGACTTCTTTCCAACAAGTGGACTCAATAATTTTTTTCTACGTTTGAGCCATCAAAAGCCACAACATATATTTTTTCATGAAAATCGGTTTACGCGTTCTTGAGAATATTTTTTTTTCCATTTTTCTTTTCACCCCCATAACTCCCGTAAAAATTATTTTCCAAAAATAATATTTTGGGAAATTTCATCTAACACTAACTGTCAACTTGTGCTCAAAATCTCGACCCGATTGGTGAGGGGGCAGCTAACTCGACATGCTTATCCTGCTATGCCGTTTGCACTCGAATCATTTGAAAATGCCAAAATAAAAGGAATAATTAAGCTGAATGTTGGCTGGAAACGGTGATTCATCAACATTAAGGTGGCCCATCTTTTTCGAATTCGAAATTTTTTATTTCTCACCCCTGCAAATGGTTCCATTTGAAGAAAAAACAGTCCCCTCAAAATATTATTGAGGCAAATTGAAGGCAAGGGGTGCCGCAGAATGCATTATTATGCAATAATAAAAGTAAATGGAATTATTTACATTCTTTGGTTGATGCATTGTTTTTTTTTTTTAATCAGCAACATTTATCTTTAGAATGACTAATCAAGTCATACAAATATCAAGGACATTATCTGTTGTGATTATGACATGTGTCATACTACTGTAAATTCGTAGTCTAAGAAAACTAGACTAGAAGTTTTTGAAATAAAACTCTCGTTTTATCTTTGTGTATTTTATTATGAAACGTTTTTTTCATACATAGTACCAAATATTATCCTAAATCTACAAGACATATAGTAATAAAAACAATATTTTTTGCACTAGGCCAAAGCATGCGACAGGGTTTCTTTTTTTACATTTGGAAACTGTGATTTATAATCATTTACAACTTGGAGTAAAAACTGTTTCTGGTCTTCATTTTTTGTTAAAATGTCATTATAGTCAGTAATAAGTTTGATTCTTCTCTCAGCGGCATCATTTACAACTTTAATTTTGTTTACAATATTGAAACATCGGGTATAACTTTTATTTTCCCTCCATGTTGTTGGATCATTTTCCAAAAATTCCATAGACAAACCTAATTTTTGAAAAAACTGTTTAGCGTTCTCACATATGAAGTCCTTAATTTCCTTGTTTTCAACGTCATTAATGTTACTAATCATAAGTCGTTTAATACCCTCTTGATTTGGTGCTTTCCTATTCAAAGCTTTAACCATTTTTCTTTTAGTGGTAACTGAAATATCGTCATCAAAGAAAGATAAGCCAACATTTACTGAATTAAGGTACCACAAATGGTTTACTATTTTCCTACTTGCGGCTTGAGATATTTCTTTGTCAATATTTTGATAATTAATGAGTTCTTTACAAAAGTCTAAGTCATGAAGCGGTGCTTTACTAGCAAATGACGCTGTAAACCAGGCCATTACATAAACCTTTACAATAAAGAGACATATATCTTCAATACCTATTTTTTCTTTTTTAGTTAGTTGGAACTGATCTTGGAAAAAAAATATTTTTAGATAGTAAATGGCTTTGGCCATCCAACGTGCATGATGAAATGCCCCTGGTTGATAGAATGTCGTGCGAGTGGGCTCTTCTTCAACAAAAAGTTTAGAAAGCATTAAAAATTTTTTATAATCATCACGAGGCTGTTGCAAAGTTAAAGCTGCATTTAGAAATTTTACAATTTCGGCTTTAACTGGTTGTAAAATGTGTTTAATTTTTGATACCTGAAATCCAGTTTTTAGTTTATTTTGATCTATTTTAGGCCAAAATTCCCTAAAACGTTTAAATAGTGGCACATTTGGACCAGATGAGGAAGGCATTTTTGTGTCAAACACACTTCTCAAAACCACTTCAAAAATATGATGTCTACAAGGAAAATATAGAATATCTCTTTCTAATTTTTGTTGCAATAGTGTGGCTGCCCCATTTATATAACCCATATTTGATGCTATTGTATCACAACACAAAGCTATTACCTTTTCGTCCAAATTCCATTCACAAAGCACATCATAAACTGCTTCAGTCTGTTCTCTTCCAGTTGAATTGGGCAAAGCTGGTACTCCAAGTAGTTGTTCAATATCTCCACTAGTAACTAAGATAGCAAGTCTATCGATATTTCCCATTCCAGTGAGAGAAGGTAAAAGTTTTCCATCCCAATGGATGACTGGGGCCGGCAATTCAGAATTACCGAAGGCAGTTTTTAATATTTCAGCTCTTTCTTCGCGGATGCGTTGTCTAGAGCGCTGAAGTGTGATTCTGCTGATGGACAAAGATGTGGTGTCATGTCCTAGTGCTTCTGCTACTGCCGTCAAAATATGGACTCCATACCTGTCGCTTATTTTGCAAGCATCAAATGCAGCGGCTATTTTTGGTGTGATGATGTTACATGTTCCATACAATCTCCTCTTTTTTGGCTGTGACGGGCCAGGCTGGTCTTGGGCTTCGATTATTTCATCTCCATTTTCGTTGGAGTCGGCTGAATTACTACTTGATGATGGACAGGTGACTGTTTCCTCTAATCTAGCTTTTTCTTGTTGACTTCGTTGCATTCGTTCGGATAATTTCTGTAATTTCTCTCAGCTGATTTTTCTTGAGAAGCAAGTTGGTAATCAATACCATGCATAAATCCAGGACGTCCCTTTTTTCTTTGGTTAATTAAAAACTGCTTATCTTCATCTATTTTCATCAACTCCAATGCATTTGCATGAGAAATGTCAAAAAGATCGTCCAATTTTTCAACGAAATTTTTTTCTTTACCTCCCGCACTGGCCCTTTTAGCCGATTTTTGTAAGTTCCTCCACTCTGCATAAAGTTTATCTAGTTGTTTAACACAATGAAAATCCTGACGTGTCGGAATGCGAGCTTTATCCCAAAAAACTGGCACCTCTTTTATTGTTAATTTAGCACTTTCATGTACACTTAGCTTCACTTCACGAATGTTATAAAAGATCACTTGTAATACTTGTCTATTAGACGGCAATTTATTGCCAATGATTTGTGACGAATAGTGTCCAACTAAGTAAATGAAAGTATCCTTTCGTAAGGATCTAACATCAGCCATCGGTAAATGTTTTTTCAAAAAGGAACGTATGCTAGAACTTATAATGTCACCACTGTAAAACACAATTGCAAACTGACATAAAAACCTACCGTAGGTTCATTATATTTAAAAACTTCCAAAACAAATAATTTCTAGGAAATAATTACACCAATAAAACATTATGAGAAAAGATATTTGTATTTTAAGTAAAATTTAAGTGTATTACCGTAATAAAATCTTATCTACAAATTTCTACCTGAATGCGGCACGGGTTACCGTTCACCGAATTATCTGAAACTTTGACATAAATTATTCCTAGTATAATAGTATATTTTCGTGGGGTGAGACTTAAAAAATACGCAAAAAAAATTCACCCCCTATAGAGATGGGCCACCCTAAATTCAACATATTATAAGTATATCTTTCGTATGTAATCAAAATAAACAGACGAAAAAAACACAATCGCTGTCAGTTTATTTAAGTTTTATTAATTATTATTAAGTTCGTATTCTTTGTATAAATAAATTAGATAATTATGTTACTCTCACATCAACTCTCATTATATTAACAACAGTTTTGAGGCATTATCATTTCATAAAAATATATTGTTAATGTTCCAACCAAATTTGTGTAAGGATAGGTGCACTCGAGGGAGTTTAAAGGCACTTTGCCGCTCGTTGTCATAGGAGACGAGCGGTAAAGTAACAAGATTCCATTATTCATAGCAGAATTGTTGAAAGTACTTGAAGTACCAAATACCAAGTACCTGACAAAGTACTTGCTGCTCCAATTCCCAAATACTATGACCAAAGCAAAGTAATTCAAGTACTAAATACTTGTCGAAAGTACTTCAAGTAAATCGCAAGTACCATATTTCAAATATTTCAGATTATTTGAAGTACTTTAATAGATACTTCAAATCTCAAAGTAGTTCAATTACTCTAAAGTATTTCAAGTACCCAAGTATTTCAAGTACTTTAACATATTTCAAATGCTCCACAGTTCTTCCAATACCCATAAAATTTTATATTTATTAAGTTTTTTTTTTTGTGATTTGTTATTATTATGATTTATTGTCCACTCAGCATCGTTCAAAAACAATAAAAAAAAATTGATTTCGGTCGATTTCGGTCGATTTCTGTCGATTTCTCTTCAAATGTCAGAAAAGTCATAAAGAAAACAAATTTGTATATAAAACATAGTAATAACTTTAGGTACCTAAGGCAAGTACAAATAAAAAAATAATAAAATTAATTATCTATTTCCATAGGCTTTCAATAGCACCAAATTTTTGAAATTTTCATCAGTTAACGCATTTCTTCTAGGAGCATTTATAATTTCATGAAAAGAGTCTTTCTACAGGCGCTGATGATGCAAGGCATGTATTAAACTGACAAAAAAACTGTTTTTACTGCTGCATATTTATCTAGAGAAACAAGTTGAGTGTCAGAGTCATTTAAGTATTGAAGAAATTCTAATTCAATTATTTTTTTATCACTGGTTTTTATATAGCCGATGAAGATAGGCAACTATTATAGCGATAGAAAAGGGTTCTGATGGACGAGTATTTATTCAAGACACTTATTTGGGCATCAGCATAATTTAAATATTGAAGTAATTCGAGTTCTATTCTTTTCTTCGTGCTGCTGTAGTTTCAGTATTTGAAATTCCTGTCGAAAAATCACCTGGTTCAAAACATTTTTATTCAATTGATGTCGGCTTATAAGGTTCGCTGATGCCGCTCAGTACATTGTCATTATTATTAGATTCTGATTCTTCTTGGCAAACCATTTCTATAATTATTTCTGGAATCGATTCACTTAAATCGTCATTTGTGTAACTTTTGAATCTCAATCTGAGTTCCAACTGTGGTAATGCGAAAGACGCAATAATAGCTTCTTTAGCTTCTGGGCTAGTTAAATCAAATAATACTTTAAGTCTCTTGAGGAGTAAATTTTTGCAGGCATCTAATATTTCGTTCCCGTCATTCAATTTTTCAGTTTCAAACTTTTCAAATTTTTTCCCTAAACTCGGCAATAAATGCCCATAAAAGGTGTTATGTTCTCCTTGCAAACACTCGAACTCGAATTCTTTGAAACACTGATCTACAATTCGCAGTTCTTTAAAAACTCTTGGCAGTTTTTCTTTATCTTCTATCTTTTATTATTTGTGAAACTACAGTATAGAATTCCAGCGATAGCGCCAGGTTAGTTAAGAGTATGTTTAAGAACTTTCTGTAAAATTTCTTCTGATTTGGGTCATTCTGACTTTTTCCAAAGTATGGAACATACATTTATACAATTTGTATGTTTCATTCGTAGGCTACGGTTTTTTGGATAATATTTTTCACATCAATTTTAACCATTAAGTTTAAAGTATGACCAGCTCAACGGACATGTTTTGGTAAATTAGGATGACCCAAATTTTCTCCTGAGAAATCGTCGACAATCATGAACAAATTATATTCTTCATCTGAATACTCGTCGCCATCATAGGAAGTGTTTTCATTACTGACATTACAGTCTAAGCCAAGTCGTTCAAAAGTTTTTACGAAATTGGATCTATTATCTGTAATAGTGGCAACTAATTCGTATTATTGATGTGGAATTTAGAGTAAATATCTTCCATAATCTCTGTCATTTTATTGTAACATGAGTTCCGCAGAATCTTCTATAAGAAAGGGCTGCAGAAAGTCTAGTGTAAGTTGTATAAATTCAATGGATTGTTAGGTCATTTATTTCCTGTTGAATGGATCCCATCATTTCTTTAGAGTTAAATTTTCTCGTTACAGTAACCCTGACCATACTACCGAAGTTCAAAAAGTGAGTCTAACACATTATAGAATTAGTTACATACCTTTAACCTTTCTTATCTACTTATTAAGAACTAATAGCACTAGTAATAAACACTAAGTAAGACAGAAGTAGGTCGATTAAGAATTAAAACTGATACGTTAGGTACTCATTTTGAATAGTCATTCTAGTGCTTTAAGCAATATTTAAAATAACGTCTAGTACCTCAAATACTGGGACATTATTTGAAATAACGGAAATTATTTGAAATACCGAGCAAAGTAATTCAAATACCAGTATTTCTGAAAACCAAATACAAAATCCAAATACTCGAAGCAAAGTATTTCAAATACCAAGTACCGAATACTGGGAATCGAAAGTATTTGAAGCAAAGTGCTTCAAATACTGAAACTATTTGAAATACTTTTTTCAATTACTTTTATTTGAAATACTCCAGCTCTGATTCATAACTCCTCGATAAAAGTCAACTTTGTGCTTACAAAATGTGAGCAAAAGAGCCCACTTTATAATATGTCGATTGTAGATAAAAATATTTCTCATCCTCCAGTTTTCTTTTTTTATTTTCTAGTATATTTATTTAAAGGTTAGGAATTTCTTGCAGAGCATATTTCATGAATATGGATAACTGAAGGAGGCAACATAATAGTAATTGCACCGAAGGAATGTTTCTAATTTATAAAGGGTGGATGCTACCTCTTTTCAATGAGTGGCAATTGAAAATAAAAACAAAAACTTTGGAGCTGAAAGAGAATTGAATTTTGAAAAGAAAAGATTCTATGCAACTTGTCATATAAATTGATAGTCTTTAAGTTCGATTTCAAAATTGAGACTTTAGCTTGAAAAAAAAAGTATTTTAAAACGATAATCGTCAAAAACTTGAAAAGTGTTACATTGAGCGAAAACATGTTAAATAATATTCTTTAATCATGCTAGACACAAATAAGAAAGCTACAAAATTAAGGATGGATTTCGTTTTTTTCTAATTTCTGTATAATTGATGGTTTCGTAGATTTGGAAGTATAAAGATGGCGTTCCAACGTTTATAAGAGGAAGTATTTAGTTTAAATATTAAATGTCTCAGAAAATATGTGACTTACATAAAAAATGAAAATGACCAAAATGCACGGCTATTAATTAGGATTCAAATGCATTTTTGACTATTTCTATAGCATAAAAACAAAGAAGTTATGATAGAAACAATGTGCCTCTTCACATTTTTTTTAATGAAAACGTCGCCATTTTGTTAATACAAGTAGTCAGTAATTAAAAAATGTATTCTTATACAGGGTGTTTGGTAAGGCGATGCCGACCCTGAACAGGAGGTAGAGGGAGTCATTTGGCATCTATATGACCCAACATACCTATATGAAAAATGTTACAGTTTTTTTATATTGCCGATTTTGTACTTTTTAAGAAAATCTCCATATTTCATCATTTATTTAAGTATTAAGTACTAAATTTAACTTTTGATATTCTGAAATATGTATTTTCTTTAACGAAATGCATAAACTTCCAACAAAAAATAAATAAAAATAAAAAAATCTGTCAAAAGACTATCAATCGGCAACAATTTTTCATTTAATCAAAAATTAAATATGCGCGTTCTTTCAACAAAAACAAAGCTATCATTTCAAAAAACTTTATTTAAAACAAAAATATTTATTTGAGAACAATTTTATTATTTTTGGTGTTCAAAATGCATTTCCTCACCCGTCTTCTAATGTCAACAGTAGTTGTCCTTAATTTTATTTCTTATCGCAGTTGTAGAGCGGCTCGCTATATTTTTGCTACTAGTTGAACACGGTTTTGTATTTCCTCATTGTAGACAAGTTCCTTCATCATACTCCATACAATAGTTCAGTGGCGTTAAATCTAGGGATCTTGCAGGCCACAGGTCCGCTACGCCCAATCCACCGATCGGGAAATGTTCGATCTAAGAATTGGCGGACTGTCAAGCGGTAGTGAGCTGGGCATCCATTCTTTTTGGAAAATGATGTGGTGGCGAAGGTTAATTGCCAAATTTTCCAGGAGCGGAGGAAAATCGTTCTACAAGAAGTCGAGGCAAGCGTCTCCGTTCAGGTTATCTGATAGGTAATGAGGCCCAATGATATGTCCAGCAATTACACCTATCCAAACATTGACACTAAACTTATTCTGAAAGGAAGTTTGTTTTTTTATTTGTGGATTGTGGCCCTTGTCCACCCAATAATGGAGATTGTGAAAATTGGCTATGCCTTTGCGGGAGAATTTTGATTCATCCATCCATAGAATAGATTTTAAGTAATTGGGATCCTCAATATCAGCATTCAATAAAATGCGACAAAATGCTATTTTTCGTACAGGGTCGTCCTCTTTGAGGCCCTGTATAATGGTAAGGATGTTTCATTTCTGTATTCATTACTGACCAAATTTTCCAAATTGACAATTCATGTTGCTGTGCCACTTTTCTAACGCTTACTGTGGGATCTGCAGCAAATGCGGCTAGAATATTTTCGTCATCTTCGGGGTGATGGCGTGCAGGTCCTGGAGCAGGCTCATATTGATGTAAATTACCTGTTTTCGCCATTCGTGTTGCTGAATACTCGCGGATCTGGAGTCTTTCTACGTGGTTGAAATTGTTTATGATACAATCTTGCAGCAAGGTAAGCATTCCCATCTGCTTTTCCATAGTAAAAGAGTATGTCTTGATTACTAAAAGTAGCCACTGAAATTAATTTTACTCAATATTTCAGAAACTTAAAACAAATTATCAGTACAAAACGACACAATACTGAGAATAGCTATAAACTTTGTAAAAAACACAAGAAGTACGAAAGCGTGCGCGTTGTCAGTGATATTACTAAGAAACAAATGACTGGTTTTGACTAGTTTTAAAACGATAGCTTTGTTTTTGTTGAAAGAACGCGCATATTTAATTTTTGATTAAATGAAAAATTATTGCCGATTCATAGTCTTTTGTCTTAGTGATTGGTAAAACGTGATGGTATGTATGATATTGCCCCTTAAAGAGGATACAATAGAGAAGTTTTAAAAGTAATTGTAAATTACCATTACAATTTTCTTCTAATAAATGTCATTTTTTTTATAGCCAACACATTCTTTTGTTTTTATTTATTTTTTGTTGGAAGTTTATGTATTTCGGATAAAGAAAAAACATATTTCAGAATGTCAAAAGTTAAATTTAGTACGTAATACTTAAATGATGAAATATGGAGATTTTCTTGAAAAGTACAAAATCGGCAATATAAAAAAAACCGTAAAATTTTTCATATAGGTATGTTTGGTCATATAGATGCCAAATGACTCCCTCTAGCTCCCTGTTCAGGGTCGGCATCGCCTTACCAAACACCCTGTATACTGTTTTAAATATAAATATAGTATGACCGAGATGCTCAAATTGTTTCGTTCGTTTGCAGCACGTGCTTTAGAAAAAAACATGCATTTTAAGCTATAAATGGATTTTCAAAAAAACGTGAAATTTTCGTTTCTTTGCAAATATCTCTATAAATATTAGTTTTAGAGAAAATATAGTGGACATCAAAAATGAAGCTTATAAGAATGAATTAGTTTATTTTATATATGTATGTACGATAGTTTCGGAGATACTTAAGTTTATACATGTCATCCGAACGTTTACAGGATGAAGTATTTAGTTTAAATGTTAAATATCTGAGAAACTATAACATTTCCATAAAGAATTCTAAAGAACAGAATTAAAGATAGTTAATCAAACTTTAAAATGATTTTCTGTTTGTTTCTGTTTTATAAAAAAAAGTTATGACAGAAATAATATGCATTTTCACATTTGTTTTAACAAAATATCGCCATTTTGTTATTATATTGTCCAGTAATTATTTTTTTTTTTTTCAATAATACTGTTCTTCGTTAACATATGACATTAACTAGATGCTCAATTTTTTTTGTCCGTCTAAAATACTTGCTTTAGAACAAATTTCCATCCGCCATCTTAGAGCCGCCATTTTGGATGTTTTAATTTTAACTTCCGATTCGTAGTCAACTATGCTTAACTTTAGGGTGTTGGGCCATTGACACTTTTAATCGTCATGATTTGCGATTTCAAATATTATGTTATTAAAGTCCCATAAACAATTATTTCCACATAGTGGAGTGCATCAACATTTTTTTCGTTGAAAGACTTGGATAAAATAATAATAAACTTAAATAAAATCTGGAAGTAGGGATTCCTTGGGCAGCGATTTTTTACATATTTTTGACCTCTAGATACTATACTACTAGTTCACATAGCAAAGAAAGTTGTGAAACATAGGGAGTTTAAAACCAATATGAATACAGATTTAAATATAAGATCACTTGTTCCCAATTTAGTTGTAGTTAAGAATTTGATTAATAATTCTAAATATGACATTACCTTTGTGTTTTCCTGAAACCTGGCTCAATGATACTATTTTAGATAATATCAACAATTACACATTATTTCTTAAAGATCGCAAAGGTGCAATCTTTAAGACCAAAGGTTGATGTGGTGACGCACGGGTTCGGATGATTAATCTGACGGGGCAAAATCATTTGTTTTTGCTAACTATAGTTCAAAGTAAATAAATTCATTAAACGATAATTTTAGCGTAATGTTTTCCATATTGCCTTTTTTTGCCCAATAAAAGAAAAAAAAATAAGTAAATACAATACTAGATCATAGTTAATTTAAAAATACAATTTATTCATTTTAAACAGAACGAACAATAACAATATTTAATCATCATGACTATCATCTTCGTAATCGTTTATATGTTCGTTCTGATCATCATTTGGGTCTGATATGGGGAGATCGAGAACTTCGAATAGTATAAGTGTATTTTTTTGCCGCTTAATATGAAGACTGCTGATAATTAAATCTGCAGTAGCATATGTATTAAGTGTGTCATTGTATCGATTCGATTATACTTCCTAGCATAGTTTCACTCCTCCAAATGTCAAATAACGCTAAACATTAATAAAAAAATTAGTTGGTTAAAGTAGGCTATAATTTATACATAGTCATACCCCAAAATGAGTAGTTTATGGCAGTCTTTCATAGCCGTTACTTTTTCTTGCTTTCAAAGTTGGGCGAAAATAATATCTATTATTTACTAATCTAAATACATCATCAACAACGAGCTAAAATATTTCATAAAAAAATGAACATAAATAAAATAATTATATACTAGTACCCACGTTTACCATAGTTTTCAACTTCATTAACAAATTACACATACTTCTAAAGAGCTCGGAGTTACTGGAACGACTGCCGGGCATTTGCAAAATAATAAAGCGGGCGCGTAACAATAAACGTCTATCCGTCTCGAGTAGGTTTTTATCTACTATTTCAGGGACGAGTAGGGACCTTATTTACAAAAACTTGTTTTGGCTTCTTTAAAACCATTTGTTTCCTATAGTGTATTCAAAATTGTATACCTTTTGGGCAACGAAACTACAAAATTAAGGATGGATTTCGTTTTTTTCTAATTGTAGAATTGATGGTTTCGGAGATTTGGAAGTATAAAGATGGCGTTCCAACGTTTATAAGAGGAAGTATTTAGTTTAAATATTAAATGTCTCAGAAAATATGTGACTTACATAAAAAACGCCGATGACCAAAATGCACGGCTATTAATTAGGATTCAAATGCATTTTTGACTATTTCTATAGCATAAAAACAACGAAGTTATGATAGAAACAATGTGCTTCTTCACATTTTTTTCATAAAAACGTCGCCATTTTGTTAATATAGGTAGTCAGTATTTAAAAAATATATTCTTATACACTGTTTTAAATATAAATATAGTATGACCGAGACGCTCAAATTGTTTCGTTCGTTTGCAGCACGTGCTTTAGAAAAAAACATGCATTTTAAGCTATAAATGGATTTTCAAAAAAACGTGAAATTTTCGTTTCTTTGCAAATATCTCTATAAATATTAGTTTTAGAGAAAATATAGTGGATATCAAAAATTAAGCTTATAAGAATGAATTTGTTTACTTTATATATTTATGTATGATTGATAGTTTCGGAGGTACTTAAGTTTATACATGTCATCCGAACGTTTATAGAATGAAGTATTTAGTTTAAATGTTAAATATCTGCCATAAAGAATTCTAAAGAACAGAATTAAAGATAGTTAATCAAACTCTAAAATGATTTTGTGTTTGTTTCTGTTTTATAAAAAAAAAAAAGTTATGACCGAACTAATATGCATTTTCACGTTTGTTTTAACAAAATATCGCCATTTCGTTATTATATTGTCCAGTAATTTTTTTTTTTCAATAATACTGTTCTTCGTTAACATATGACATTAACTAGATGCTCAATTTTTTTTGTTAGTCTAAAATACTTGCCTTAGAACAAATTTCCATCCGTCATCTTAGAGCCGCCATATTGGATGTTTTAATTTTAACTTCTGATTCGTAGTCTACTATGCTTAACTTTAAGGTGTTGGGCCATTGACACTTTTAATCGTCATGATTTGCGATTTCAAATATTATGTTATTAAAGTCCTATAAACAATTATTTCCACATAGTGGAGTGCATCAACATTTTTTTCGTTGAAAGACTTGGATAAAATAATAATAAACTTAAATAAAATCTGGATGTGGAAGTAGTGATTTCTTGGGCAGCGATTTTTTACATATTTTTGACCTCTAGATACTATACTACTAGTTCACATAGCAAAGAAAGTTGTGAAACATAGGAAGTTTAAAACCAATATGAATACAGATTTAAATATAAGATCACTTGTTCCCAATTTAGTTGTAGTTAAGAATTTGATTAATAATTCTAAATATGACATTACCTTTGTGTTTTCCTGAAACCTGGCTCAATGATACTATTTTAGATAATATCAACAATTACACATTATTTCTTAAAGATCGCAAAGGTGCAATCTTTAAGACCAAAGGTTGATGTGGTGACGCACGAGTTCGGGTGATTAATCTGGCAGGACAAAATCATTTGTTTTTGCTAACTATAGTTCAAAGTAAATAAATTCATTAAACGATAATTTTAGTGTAATGTTTTCCATATTGCCTTTTTTTGCCCAATAAAAGAAAAAAATTAATTAAACACAATACTAGATCATAGTTAATTTAAAAATACGATTTATTCATTTTAAACAGAACGAACAATAACAATATATAATCATCATGACTATTATCTTCGTAATCGTTTATATTACTTTTTCTTGCTTTCAAAGTTGGGCGAAAATAATATCTATTATTTACCAATCTAAATACATCACCAACAACGAGCTAAAATATTTCATAAAAAAATGAACATAGATAAAATAATTATATACTAGTACCCACGTTTACCATAGTTTTCAACTTCATTAACAAATTACACATACTTCTAAAGAGCTCGGAGTTACTGGAACGACTGCCGGGCTTTTGCAAAACAATAATTATTTTCGTGTTATTCTAAGAATCATGAAATATTCTGTAGGAATATTTTAGGAATAACATAAGTTTATGTTTGTGCTATCTGAGCTGCTTCTTCCAAAAGGAGGCCCAGCCTCCCCTGCCTCCCCTGACGAGCCGCCACTGGACTACTGCCCTAATAAAATGTTGTCCTGTTTACCAAAATGGTATCTATAAAATTTTAACTTTTTAAATTATTTTAATATGAAATAGAATTAATATTTGAAAATAACTAATACAGAGTTAATTAGTGGCAGAACCGACCAGTGCAGTGCTATGCATAAAGAAACAAGCTTAAAGGTCCAGGCATTAAATAACAGGAATATAAATAAGCTAAGTATCTTCTCATTTTTAAAGTACAGTTCTGGACAGTAAATATGAGGCAGCTGTTGAATCCGATTTTTGTGATATTTTAGTGTTGTAAGAGGAGCTTAAACTGAACTTCTCAAATTTGTATTTATTGAAATTAAAAAAACTCTGTTTTCAGTTACCTACATCAAATCTAACTCTGAAATAACACGCACAATCACGCAGACCATAAACGCACACCACATATAACTAAACAACTCCCAAATCCAAAATTAAAGCGATCCGCAGACATACATCCAAACCCACTGGCATTGTCAGTGCTGCAGAACCTTTCAAGAAATTCAACTGGGGGCCTAAGGAAGGGGGGAGGTGCCCCTCCTTTATAAATGTTTTTCTTTAAATTTTGCTACCGACATATCTCTGATCAAATTTATACAAAAAAGACTTCTTTGTTAAATACAGAAGGACCACCGTTTTCTATAAAAACTGGTTTGAAACAGTTGCTGGCATGGTTATACAGGATGTCAGGGAACAAAGAAGATAAAAATGATTTGTAGATTCCTTAGACTAAATTAAGGAGATTCTTCATATAACACTTTTCAAAACACCTCTTCGCTGTCAAGTTATAGCCCTTTAAAGTGATACCTGAGAAAACGGGTTTTAATTTTTTTACTCAAAATATCAATTTCCAAAAATCTTAATGTTTTTAAAAATATTCTTAAAACGTAAATTCTATTTTTCATCCCGAAAACGGTTAGTAACACGATGTTTTTCCAAGAGAAAGAAATATTTTAAAATTTATCAAGTAGATGTACCAAATATTCCGTATTTTTCGAATTTGATATTTTAAGTAAAAAATTTAAAACCGCTCTTTAAGGCACCCCTTTAAAATGTTAAAATTTTGAAATATTTTATATGAAGTACTCCCTTAATTTGGGCTAAGGAGACTACAGTTAACTTTTTTCTACTTCTACCGGACACCCTGTATAGTTTTTTCATTAAGAAGAAAAAGTGAAAAATATACAATTTTCTATTAAACGAGTTTTGTCTTTCCATTTAATTAATATTATGATTTTTTTTTATTTCAGTACCGTAAAAGCTGAAAACAATAGAACCTTCCCAGATAGTTTTCTTTTTGGAGTAGGCCTTTCGGCCTACCAAACAGAAGGGGCATGGAACGAAGATGGAAAAGGTGAAAATATATGGGATCACTGG
Organism: Rutpela maculata; assembly: GCA_936432065.2. Lineage (NCBI taxonomy): Eukaryota > Metazoa > Arthropoda > Insecta > Coleoptera > Cerambycidae > Rutpela > Rutpela maculata. The sequence goes on from OW386285.2 coordinate 346,703,698, forward strand.
GTTCATGACAACGTTCCACATATAAAAAATAACGACACTGGTGACGTCGCTTGCGACTCCTACCATAATATTATTAACGACGTATTTAATGCTGCGTCTTTCCTGAGAGCAAAGGTTTATGAGTTTTCTATTTCTTGGTCAAGGTAAGAACTTCCTTTATACTTTGTGAACATACGTTAGCGTGAGCTATTGTTAAAATTAATACAATACCGTAAGTTTTTTACCGCTAAGTAATCATTCTTTTTTTTTAGAATATTACCGACTGGCTTCGATAATGATGTCAATATGGTAGGTATTATGTATTACCAGAAACTCATCCATGAAATTCTTTTACAAAAGATGATACCAGTCGTTATTCTTTACCATAATGACTTACCTCAACCTTTACAAGATATTGGAGGGTGGACAAATCCAGAAATGGCAAATTACTTTTCCAAATATGCTGAAGTGGCCTTTCAATACTTTAATAAAGTACAATATTGGATAACCTTCAACGGACCGAAGTCAACATGTAGGTTAGGATATGGGGAAGGAGTTTATGCCCCTGGTATATCTCTTGATGGACAGGACGAGTATTTGTGTGCGTATACTGTGGTTAAATCCCATGCTGCCGCCTATCATCTGTACAAAGACAAGTTTTCGAATTTAGAAGGTAAATTAAATAATAATGTACTATATGTCCGATAGTTACATTAAGAACATGCATATCAAATGATGCAGAGTTGTTTGAGAAATTCATTAAATAACGTATTTTAATATAAGCTTTATTTTCCTTTTATGACAATATGATACAACATTTTATAGGAATTATCAGTCTTAATATCTAAAAGTGAGAAGAATAAAAAAAGAAGTAAATCATAGAGTACTTTACATATTAAAATATTCTTCTAGTTTGTAGAAAGTTTTGCTAATTAAAAATACTTTAAATTTCTTTCTAAATAGTGAAAGTTTATTGCAATATTTTATTTCTACAGGGAAGTGATTAAAAACTCTAGGTCCTAGACCACTGGGTGAATTTACAGAGACATTTAATTTACTGAAGGGCACATAAAGATCGTGTTTTTGCCTGATATTTACATTATGTAAATGATTACAAACAAATTTACTCTTGTTTTTAAAGACAAATAAACATAGTTCAAAAATGAAAATTGACGGAAGTGTCAATATATTATAGTCCTTAAATGTATTTTTACAGGTCTCTCTTGTGGATAAGTCTACCATACATCTTATCACACGCTTTTGAGATAAAAATGTGTTATTTGATAGGGTAGAAACCTCCCAAAAATAAACACCATATCTTAACCGAGAATCAACCTCAGCAAAATATAAGTTCCTTAGTTGAGCCATGTTTAGAACATATTTTACATTTTTGAACTGGTGAACCACTGAATGTAATTTGGCTATCAGTAATTCACAATAGCTTTTCCAGTTTAAGCAACTGTCAATATATATATTTATCCAAAAATTTTACATTAGACGTCCTTGTTGATATTGACGTATTATCAAGTTGAATATTTGGGTAATCAGATTTCTTTTGTTTATTGTGAAAAACTAATACCTGTGTTTTGTCAACAGTAAAATACAGAGAATGTTCACTGAACCAATTACTAAGATTTTTCAATAAAATATCTATCACATTTTATCTCTAAAACACCAACATTTTACTTCCACATCCAGTGTAAGTATAGTAACGACAAAAATTTTTTTAAAAATTTTTATTGTTCAAATAGGCTTAGAATGTCATGAAACGTCGAGATTTCAAGTTTGAGCGAAAAAAAAATTCTGTCTGTCGGTCTGTAACTTTTTTTGTGCGCACGTTTACTCTGGAACTGTTTGAGATATTGACTTGAAATTTGGTACACATATGTACTTTAACGAGATCTAGAACTAGATTATATCTTCATCTTGTTCCGTCGAAGGGTAGGGGGGTAAACTTGGAGTAAATAGGTAAATCAAGCAGGTAAGAGTTCATAAAATTGGTATTTAGTATATACAAGAGAAGCTAAGGTCTCAAAAAAATTTTTGGCATTAGCCACCCCCCATTGCCACCCCCACCCCCTTATTAAAGAGGATGAAAAAAAATTGTTATTTAGTGTATGTACAGGAACCAAAAACCTCAAAGTATTTTTTTACTTCATCCACTCCCCACTCCACTACCGATGTGGGGTATCGTTTTATGGGTTTTTGGGGTAGAGGATTTCAAATATTATATTATTAAAGTTCCATAAACAATTATTTTCACATACAAAGTTTTTTGGTTGTGAGTGACTTGGATAGAGAATATGGATGTGGAAGTAGCGATTCCTTGGGCAGCGGTTTTTACCTGATAGTATAATAGATGTGTCTTCTGCATAAAAAGTAAAATCTGCTGAAGTACTCACACCATCTAGATCATTAATATATAATAAGAATAATATGGGACCTAATACCGACCTTTGTGGCACGCCCATATTAATTTCTACAGATGCCAAGTTAACAGAATAAATTGTATTGTGCGTAATATTGGTAACTGACACATACTGTTTGCGACATGACAAATAACTTTCAACCCAGTCTAAGGCTAGGCCCCTTACCCCGTTCTTAGAAAGTGTGGAGATAAGTTTTTTATGATTAATGCAGCCAAATGCCCTGCTTAAATCGCAAATTTACTGCTATGCACTATTTACTAACTTGGGCAGTTACTGAATTTGGAAATTGGTTTTCATAAAATGTTTTTTTAACATAGTAACTTCAGTAAAATAATAGTTTCATAAATCCTCATTAAAAGCATGTATGATATGTAATGACAGTTAAATTTTGTTTTGATTAGCCACTCTAATTAATGACTTTTAAACAAATTATTGAAAATACAGTATATGTTCAAAATATGTTTTTTTAGAAACATATTCTTATTTTCTTCCATGAACCTATTCAAAAGCACACACAGACTTTATAACATAAACGGCGTTGTTTCTTGATACTATCGGTTGTATACTGTGCTTTGCATTGTGAAATCTACAATTTTAGTGCAGATACTATATTACTACGTTTTATACATTCATAATTTTCATAGACATAATATCTGCTATTGGATAAAAATATAGAACACAACACAGAATCTGTAAAAATTTAAAAATAAAATATTGGTTACGGTGTTCTTCCTTGGAGCCACCGTATTAGTATCTACCCAACCTATTTTTAAAATAATTATTTAGATTTTCGATTCTTATATAACATATATTATGTAAGCTGGAACAATCTTTTTTCTGGAATAATATTTAACAATATTGTTAAAATATTTTGCAAAACAAAATGTAATACGGACACCAATATATTTTCAGGTAAATTGTCTATGGCAATTGATTTTGAATGGTCCGAACCTGCTACTAACTCAACAGCTGACGTTGAGGCCGCAGAAAGAAGAAATATGTTTGAGGTATGGACAAAATTATTATCTATAATTTTATTTACTTGTTTTGTTTTTGTAATAATAAATGTATTTCCTCAGTCGCTCGAGACAGCCACGACACTTTTTTACTTTCTGCTTCGTATAAAATATGTACCTACTGGTGAAAGTCAAATTTCAATATAATGTATAATATGTACATTATTATTTAAAAGTGACTTGTTTTACTATTATTGAAACCTTGATTAAATTTTATAATATTAATATCATGGTAACCAGGGCATCAACAGAACCTAACAAGTACGGAAAGTGGTGCTTTTCCGCATTGCTAGGAGCAACGTTTCTTCTACGAACGTGATGAAAATAAATAGTTGTCTATATACCAAGGGTTATAAGTACGCTTTTTCGTCGAAAGTACAGTTTGTAATCCGAGAGCCGTAGGGCCGAAGTTTGCAAGAATTCGAGACCAAAGAATCACAGTGTACGACCAGCGGTGCATATTATATTTTTCGTCATACCCATGAATCATTAAACTAGAAAAAAACTTGAAAAAAGTAGCGAAAAACTATAATTATTTGAGTAAGGTTTCCTATTTTCTAAGCAAATAGTAAAGGTAGCAATGCTTGGAATATCCATGGCAACCGTTAATAAAATTTAGGACGCAGCTTTTGTTCAAATGGCAACTACTGTCAGGATGAATTAAAAGTTATTTGTGTACCAAGGGTCGTAAGTGCCCTTTTTTTGGTCTAGAATACAGTTTGCAATCCGAGGCCGTAGGGTCGAGGTTTGCAAGTATTCGAGACCAAGAAATCGCACTGTACGACCCGCGGTGCATATTATATTTTTCGTCATACCCATGAATCATTAAACTAGAAAAAAACTTGAGAAAAACTAGTGGAAAACTATAATTATTTCAGTAAGATTTCATATTTGCTAAGCAACTAGTAAAGGTAGTGATGCTTGGAATATCCATGACAACCGTCAATAAAATAAATTTAAGACTCGGCTTCTATTCGAATGACAACTACTGTAGAGATAAATTAAATCATATTATTATAATAATAGCTCTGAACATTTTTTAAAATAATGTCGGATATAGAAGATTTAGAAGTAAGGCGTGTCCAAAAAAGTTAAAACATTTAATTTAATGCTTGTTATACAGGGTGTAATCAGTTTCATGTCATTAAAAAAAACTGGTGGTGGGGAACGACTAAACGAACAAAAAAACCTTATATAACGTGGGGTCAAAAACCCATAGTTTTAGAAAAAAAAATAAACAAAAATTTCGAAAATTTTCAATAGTATTGTTTGAGAACTGCTGGAATGTTGGGATAGGCTTTTATCTTCGCGTATGTCGGCGCCTCTAACCATCAAATACGCTAATGCGGGTTTTTCAAAGTATCGCGCTCCTTTGTTAAGAGCCGCGCGTCGGCGAAGATACAAGTTGATAATCACACTTTTTTATGGCTTTTTAAAAGTAGGTAAGGTAAGGTCTTTAGCGTTGCGGTAAAGGTAAAAGACCTCGGCGTTTTCTGAGTGCTTAGTAGATCTGAAGAAAACTATACTCCCTCTTGTGTAGTGATGGGCATAACCGATTAATTTCAATAACCGAATACTAGGTATTCAAGTGATTTCAATAACCGGATAATCATTCGAGTGATGGTCACTTGAATGCTATGCATAACTTACAAGGCTATTTAACAATTTTTGCTCAAATTCCGATTCATACAAATTTTTTTTAATATTTCCATGGGAGTATCAATCAATCAGTTCATTTTTGGGAAAAATGTGTACAGGATAAAATGATTCTTTATAAAATTGCACATAGTTTGATTATTTCTTGACATAATAAATATAAATAAAACAATATTATAAATAATAGGTAAGTAAATGGATACTGATTACTACATCAATCGGTTCGAATTCACATACCTAATACTTATTTTAGAAACGTAGGTTAGTAATGAGGTTCACTCGTTTATTATACGATACGAGTTAACATTTAATTTATTTGTGAGAGAGTGATAAGTTATATGACTACTTCAATAACTGTTTAACATTCGGTTATTTTTCACTCGAATGATCCCATCACTACTCTTGTGCAATATTTTAGTTTCTGTGGACATTTCGTTAAGTACACACGTCGAGCTCGTTCGTTGTTTTCGTTCTTTTTTGAATTTCAGGCCACGTATTTTCAGTTAAGATTAATTTTATTGACTTACCGTTTAAGTTCTTGATTACGTACAGACAATACTTGTTCGTCCTTTTTGTGTTACTTTTTGGATTTTGGACCAAGTTTTTATTTTTATTTTCTTTATTGACAATGTTAGTTAATAGTTTAGTGTGGTATTTTAAAACGCAGATTTTGAATCCTATCGTAGATTACACTTACCCAGAGCTCGCGGATATGCACTTGATGTATGGAGAATGTAGTGGAAATGCAGCAGCTGCGGAACAGCTTTATCGTTTAAGATTCCCTAATCGACGTCATCCTTGTGCACGTACATTTGTAAGCACTGCTCAGCGTCTTCGGGAAACAGGCTGTCTCGATGGACATGGAGGAGAACGAGGTCCACAACGCGAAGACAGGGTAATTGAAGCGGAGGTTCAAGTTTTGGAACTCGTAGAAGAGGATCCAACTTTAAGCACCCACGATATCGCGAACCGTGTGGGAGTATCCCATTTTGTGGTGTGGAGGACTTTGAGAGATATGAACTTACACCTTTATCACTATCAACGTGTACAAGCTCTAGAACCTCAAGATTATGCAGGGCGAATGGAATTTTGTAGGTGGATTTTGAGAAAACACGCGGCAAATGAGGATTTTTTAAACTTTCTCTGTTTCTCCGATGAGTCGTGTTTTACCAGGAGTGGAGTGTTTAATTTTAAAAATATGCACAATTGGACAGACGAAAACCCACATGTAATAAGAAGGGCGCATTTTCAACGACGGTTCAGCGTTAATTTGTGGGCAGGAATTTGCAGTAATGATAATGAAATAATTGGACCTATAGAATTACCCGCTAGATTAAATGGTGATGTATACTTAAACTTTTTACAACAAACATTGCCAAATTTGTTGGAAGATGTACCTTTGGCAAGGCGCAGAAGAATGTGGTATATGCATGATGGCGCGCCAGTTCATTTTAGTCTGGCTGTTCGAAATTTTTTAAACACGGAGTTTCCTTAACGATGGATTGGGCGTGGCGGACCAGTACCATGGCCTGCTAGGTCACCCGACTTAAATCCGATGGATTTTTATTTTTGGGTCCATCTTAAATCTCTAGTTTACCGTGATACAATTGACACTTTGGAACAACTGCAGCAACGTATTTTAATGTGCATAGAAACCATAAAAAATGATCCTAATTTACCAAATGTGTCTAACGAAGTGCGTATGTCCTAAGTTCGACGTGCCGAAAAGTATATTGATGCAGACGGAGGCCATTTCGGACAATTTATGTAAATCAAAAATAATTTATTGGTAAGTTTTAGGTTTATTGAATATTTTAGTTTACGATACTTGATTGGCAATTCGTTAAATAAATCATATTTTTTTCCTAACTTAAAATACACATAATTGTTTTCTGTTATCGTATCTTTCCCAATGTCATGAAATAATTACTCGTTTTTTAAGCTTAACCCAGAACATTAATTTAGGTTACAAATGTTAATAATTTAATCACATTTAAATCTGATAAATTATAAATAACAATAAAAGCTCCGATATTTTCTAAATTAAAAAAACACACATGTAAAGAAATGCTTCTACGCCTATGAATTGCTGGCAGTTCTGCAAAAAGAGATAACGAGTTACTTACATTTTTATAATTTGGTTCAGTTGAGGTGCTCATCAAAGTTCCGCCTTTCTTTGCTTTGAACCGCCGCGCCGGCCGGCGACGAGTCGGTCGGTAATCTTTGCACTTTTTTATGACAATTTAAAAGTTGTAGAATTATACCTAGTACACGTACATTGACCCAAAAAGGCAGTAGTTCTTAAATGTTTCCTACCCTAATATTTAAATTGTTGTCAGTTTTTTTCAAAGTGCCCCTAAGGGAAAAACTCATAAAGGTTTTTTGTGTGTCTAGTCGGCCCCCATTACCAGTTTTTTTTAATGACATGAAACTGATTACACCCTGTATAAAAGAGAAAATTCTCCTTAGAGACGTTATGAATAATAACGACCCGTTACCAATGGCAACAAGTATTTGGAACGTAAGGCGCCACTTACGATCGACAAAACAATGGAATTAGAGTATACTTACGAAAATCATATTATTTTAATAGCTCTGAACATTTTTTGAAATAACGTCAGATATAGAAGATATAGCAAGTGAGGTTACAGCATTACTATTCTTTATATTCATCATAAAATATTTAATAAAATACTTGTTATATAAAAGAGAAAATTATCCCAAATTTACTTTATGTCCCTAGGTATGTTATGAAAAATACGACCCGTTGCCAATAGCAACAAGTATTTGGTACAAAAGGCGCGTCACGTACAGTCGACAAAACAATGGATTTAGAGTATAATTACGAGGGAGGTATGACGAAAAAATAAATAACATAACACGAACATTTGTTAAATATGTTTGACTTGACGTGCGCTAATTGTTATGGGACTGAGAAACGTCAAAATGAGAGTCATGGCTACATAATTAATGAGAAAGATACAATGTTTGATAGTCATGGCGACATGACTGTTTGATTTTTAAAGTTATTGGGGCTACTTCAAAAAGGTTAGCGTAGATAAAAATAGCTAAATAATGTCACTAAATTGGTATAAAATAGGAAAATAAGAAAGAAAAACTTTGGCATATTAACTAACACGTTTTCAAAATGTAATTATAACTTGCCCGAAAATGCAAATAAAAAAATATAGTTACTTTATCGCATTCGAATTTTCCTACGAGCACATGGTAAATATTATTATTTTGCGTTCAAGAAATCGTCATTTTTCGAACAAGTGCGGGGAATAATTCCCACACCGCATTTAAAAAATAAGACAGCTCAATTATTACAAATGTTAATATCAGAAATGGAAGTACTTGAGGAGGCAACAAAATAATTTTCAGAAGAAATCGCTAATCGGTATTTTTCCTCCAATTTTTTTTTGCTCTCCATAGGGATACATTCTTGCCTAATCAAGATTTCGTTAGCCAAATTTTCTTTATTTTCGATTGATTCTTCGATATATCTTTCTATCATAGAGGTAGATTTTCAACCACCTTAGAGATTAACATTCGTTATATCAGCTCCAGCAGGTAGGTAGATACCAAAATGAGTTACCTTCATCATCACGTTTAAACTTGATTGATTTCAATTCCAATTCTAGTTAATATTTTAAACTTTTTAGCTATATTATAAGTTTCATGAGGGAACTTCAAGTTGTTAATTTGTGATATTTGCTAACATCTTTGTTGGTCTTTAACATTAGCGTATATTTTCACATAAAATAATGTGTCCAACAAGTAGATGGCTTAACTACATTAAATTTTTCCCGAAAATATGTGACAACTGTGGTTTTCTAAAAATTTTTAACTTACTTTCTTACTTACTTTCACATCATTCATGAAATTAACTGTAAATTTATTCATATCTCATTTTGGATTTTCCTGATAATGAACTTGTGGTTATCTCATCAGCAGTATTCTGAATTCCGGCAGGATTAAATTCGTCCATAAATTCATTATTAATATCCTCTTAAGTTATATTATTATATATCAAAATAAATTTAATAATAATTAGAAATAATAATTGCAATAATTGAAATAACTTCGCTTGTAAATAAGTTGTCTAATTGCCACCACTACCTTCTATAATGGGATGTTTGTGACGTTGCCATAATTATAAAATAAAATCAAATGGAACGTCAAAATTCGAATTCATTTATATTTTCTTAAATTCCTATAAAAAATCACAGTCGGAAAAGGTATTTACTGAATTCGTGTAATTTGCAGATCGTACTAACTCGGCAAATGCCTGTTTTCCGATCTTGTGAAAATAACTATTTAATAATACTGTATTGAATCCGTAAGAAGAGGATAATATCAAATTCACGTGATCAGGCACGGAACTAACCCTGTAGTAATTCACAAAAGACCTTTTAGGTCGAGGTGAAGAAAGGCCAACCCAGGGCCAAGCGACCCCCTTATACAATCTACAACCCTGTAGTATTGAGTGAGTCAAAGCTGGGCATACATTTTTTTAGGTGGGCCAAGAATAGACCCAACAACTTCACAACATTTTTACCTATTTAAGTAATTTAACTTTTACTCAGCACGTAAAAAATAATAAAATTTCTAATTTGTCAGGGTGGGTCAACGTAATTTTGGTTGGACCATGGCCCACCGTAGTTCCGTGCCTGCACGTTATCAAACTAACGTCGCTCTGTTAAATGTGTCTTTTAATACTTATAAGAGTCCACTTCATCACTATTCTTCTTTTATGGATTTAGTACAGTACTATAAGGTAAACTTTTGCTATTTTGAAAGCAACAAATTGAGATTATTTGTAGTGAAGTACCAGTTTCGGCACTTCTATGTAATTAGCTAACTTTTATTCTAGTTCGGCTTATATGCCAATCCCATCTACGCAGAAAATTGGCCCCAAGTAGTGATAGACCGAGTTGCAATGAGAAGTGAAAATGAGAATTTCACGAGGTCTCGTCTGCCTGAGTTCACACAAGCTGAAATCGATTACATCAAAGACACATCCGACTTCTTGGCGGTCAACATGCACTATACAAACCTAGTAAAAGATGTTCCTGAACCTGAGTTTGGTGACCCAAGTTACGCGAAGGACGTAAAAGCTGATGTAACTGTCGATCCAAGTTGGGAATTAGCATCAGATGGCAATCCGGTATGTATTCTTCACCATACAAAAAGTCGTTTGGCCTTAATTACTTCCACATCCAGTGGAAGTATAGTAACGACAAAAAAAATTTTAAAAATTTTTATTGTTCAAATAGGCTTAGAATGTTACGAAACGTCGAGATTTTAAATTTGAGCGAAAAAAAAATTTCCGTCTGTCGGTCTGTCTGTCGGTCTGTGTCGGTCTGTCTGTAACTTTTTTTGTGCGCACGTTTACTCTGGAATCGTTTGAGATATTGACTTGAAATTTGGTACACATATGTAGTTTAACGAATTCTAGAACTAGATTATATTTTCATCTTGTTCCGTCGAAGGGTTGGGGGGTAAATTGGGTAAATTTGGGGTAAATAGGTAAATCAAGCAGGTAAGAGTCCATAAAATTGGTATTTAGTATATATAAGAGAAGCTAAGGTCTCAAAAAAATTTTGGCATTAGCCACCCCCACCCCATTATTAAAGGGGATGAAAAAAAATTGTGATTCAGTGTGTGTACAAGAACCAGAAACCTCAAAATATTTTTTTACTTCATCCACCCCCACTACCACCCCCTATAACCACCCCCACTCCGCTACCGATGTGGGGTATCGTTTTATGGGTTTTTGGGGTAGAGGATTTCAAATATTATATTATTAAAATTCCATAAACAATTATTTCCACATACAAAATTTTTTCATTGTGAGTGACTTGGATAAAAAATCTGGATGTGGAAGTAGTGATTCCTTGGGCAGCGGTTTTTTTGTTCCTAATACATTAATGAATCTAGAGAAATCTAGACATTCATGAATGAAGTAATGCATGATAATAATAATAATAAATAATAAATAATAAATAATAAATAATAAATAATAATAATAATAATAATAATAATAATAATAATAATAATAATAATAATAATAATAATAATAATAATAACAACTGGTTGACAAGAGGATACCTGTTTCCCGAGACTGAGGGTTTCATGCTTGCCATACAAGATGAGGTTATTCCGGTCAGAAATTACCAGAAATATATTATTAAAGATCTTGAAGTGAAATCTGATCGATGTAGAAAGTGTGGTTTAATCTCTGAAACTATACAGCATGTCACAGCTGGTTGCAGAATACACGCCAACACCGAATACCTCCACAGACACAATCAAGTAGCCCGCATAGTACATCAAAGATTGGCTCAAAACCATGGCTTAATCAACACGGAAGTGCCCTACTATAAATACGAACCCGAAAGTGTCCTAGAAAATGAGACGGCAAAATTATATTGGGATCGATCTATAACAACTGATCGCACGGTTAATAGTAATAGACCTGATATAGTCCTAACTTTAAAGAAAGAAAAGCGCACTCTTCTCATTGATGTAGCTATTCCAAATTCAAACAACATCCAGAAAACTATTGCGGAAAAAATAAATAAATATACAGAACTAGCAATAGAACTGAAAAGGATTTGGAAGCAAGAACAAGTCACAGTAGTTCCCATAGTCATGTCCGCAACCGGTATAACACCAACTAACTTTGGAGACTCCTTAACAAAAATTGGAATACCTAAAGAAATGCACAGTTTAATACAGAAATCTGTTGTTCTTAATACATGCCACATTGTTAGAAAACATTTGAGTCAATGATATTTTCTTGCATCCAGCCGAAGATATCATTTAAAAACCGTATTAACGAGATATGGAGATAATAATAATAATAATAATAATAATAATAATAATAAGGGTATGGAAAGCGGACCGGCAGCCTCCACGCGGTGTACCTGGACAGGCAGAGGAAACTCTTCCTGACTGATGTCGGACGTGGATCTCAGGGCTAACCATCCTGAGATCCAGGTCTCTGGTTCCAATCGACAGAGAAAGGGCCCCTCACAATAGACCCCATTCGGATAGGGGTCAGAGACAAGTTGGAGGGGTCACACCGGATGGTCTCAATGTTGACGACGCACGCAATAGACAAGGACGCTTTAAGTGGACGAGGGAACTTCGAGATGACTTGCTGACCTGCTATGAGAGCAGCGAACCTGCACGCAGGGGGTACATGGCGCGATTGCACGAAATCTGGTGCGACATGCATCCAGAGCATCGCGCCTTTTCTGAGCAACAGCTCAGAGATCAAGTATCCTTCCTGCGCAGGACAGGTTACGTAAGGGCACCCCGGCAGCAGGAAGAAGTGCCAGCCGCACTTCCACCGCGGCAAATAGCTGACGGGGAACATCCTATAAGATACGCCGATGTTGACTTAAGGACGAGGGTTAGCCTTAACAGCAGGGCTACCCTAAAGCCACAAGACCTGGCACGGATGGACGCTGTCATCGATGAGGAACTACCAGAAGACGCCGACATCTGGCAGATCAACACTGCCGTGTACAACGCTGCTAGCCAACTCGTGCCCCGCGAGAGGACAAATAATGCCTCGAACGGTATCGAAAAGGCTAAGCGGCGTGTACAAAAGATCAAAGGCAAAATACAGTTGGCTAGACAACACGCTTCTCGAATCCAGAGTGTGGTGGAATACGTAACAACTGGCAAGGCATTTACGCCTAAAGTTCGGCGAACAGCAGCCGGACTGAGACGCCAGCACCACACTCTAAATCTGACAGTGATGCTCACTATTAAGCAGCACTGTTTAGATAGGATTCGAGCGCTTATGGCTATTAAGAAGAAGCTAAATAGGCGGGTACGAAGTATGGAGCAAAACACATTGTTCCGTACGAATCCTTCCCGCCCATTTCAGGAGCCACAGCGTGTTGTCGACAATCCGCCGACTGTAGCCGATGTCGAAAGCTTCTGGAAAGGAATCTACGAAACGACACGTCCATTCAGGAGCGACACTCCAGCAATAGCACACTTCGAGGCTCTGTGCCACAGAACCTTTGAAGAGCCAGAAGAAGTGTGCCCGACAATCAGTTCGGAGGAAGTCCAACAAGCTCTTGTTGGCACCAAGAACTTCGCTGCTCCGGGGCCAGACGGCATAAATAATTGGTGGTGGAAAAAATTTCCTTCCACCCACCGTCGTCTGGCCCGAGTTTTCAACAAATGGTTGAACGAGGGGCAGCAGATTCCGGACTGGTTTGTCGAGGGACGTACTGTGCTCATCCCTAAAAAGGGTGATTTGTCTGATCCAAGGAATTATAGACCAATCACCTGTCTGAACTCCTGCTACAAGCTATTTACACGTATCTTGTATGCTCGGACACTACGGCAGGTTGATCCGGTCTTCCAGCAGATATACGAACAGCGTGGCGCCAAGAAGGGCATGGCAGGTTGTAAGGACAGCCTGCTGGTAGACCGCTGTATTACACAGGATTCTGTGCAATACAAGCGGAATCTATCAATGGCCTGGATTGACTATCGTAAGGCATTTGACACAACATCACATGAACTTTTGTTACATTTGCTCAAATGTCTTGCGGTAGCAGAGCCACTAGTGAGATGCATTGAACAACTGCTGCCACTCTGGAAGACCCGCTTCACCATAACATCAGGTGCACAGCGGGTTACGACAGAGCAGGTGGCATTCCGAAGAGGAGTTTTCCAGGGAGATTCTCTGAGTCCCCTCCTCTTCTGCATCTCACTGCTGCCGTTGTCTGTTGAGCTCCGCCAAACCCGCGGGTACCTCTGTGGCCCACCCAGCAACCGGAGGCATAAGGTCACTCATCTATTCTACATGGATGACCTAAAACTGTATGCCTCCGGAGAGCGAGAACTTCAAAACGCTCTGAGGGTGGTCGAGGAGTACACGCGGGCCATTGGTGTGGAGTTCGGGTTGGACAAGTGCGCGGTCGTCCACCTCAAGAGAGGGCGATGCGGGGAATTTTCTGAGGACGCGCAGCTCGCAGACGGAAGCATCCTAAGACATCTGGATGCCGGAGAGACCTACACATACCTGGGTGTGCAACAACACCACATCCAGGATGTGCAACAAATCAAGAAGTCTCTCCGCGGCAAGTACAGACGCCTACTCCGAAAGATTTGGTCGTCCGAACTTTCGGGGAAGAATAAGGCGTCTGCCACTAACATGCTTGCCGTTCCTGTTCTGCTCTACTCCTTTGGGGTAGTAAAATGGACGGTAGATGAGCTGCGCCAACTAGACAGAGATACCCGCAAGATGATGAACATCCATAGGAGTATTCATCCTAGATCGTCCGTTCCTCGTGTTTATCTCCCACGTCATCGGGGGGGCCGAGGACTCTTGAGTCTGGAGTGTATGCATGGCAGAGTAGTACTGAGTATGGCATGTAACATTCTCAGGAGCTCGGATCCGCTCCTGCTATTAGTGAGAGATCATGAAATGGCAGGGGTGGGCGCAGGATTGTTCAAGGCAGCAAAAAGAGCCGCAGATGAACTTGGTCTCGTATTCGACGTCAGGCGAGGTGGCCGGCGCGGTGCTGATTCAGAGTCAGTCACCGAGCTTCAGCCAAATCGTCTGAAAGCCCAAATAAAAGCTGCCGAACAGGAGAATCTGTTCAGGCAGCATGTCGATAAACCCATGCACGGTGTGTACTATAAGAACATAGAAACACTGGGTTTATCGACTAGGCTGACATTCGCCTTTTTAAGGTCAGCTGGGCTTAAGTCGGAGACCGAGGGATTCATTGTGGCCTGTCAGGATGGTGTAATAAACACCTTGGTCTACCGAAGCCGCGTAATGGGTGTAGAGGTCCCTGATATCAACTGCAGGACCTGCCGTCAGGCGCCGGAATCGCTGATGCATTTGCTTTCAGCATGCCCGATATACGCGATTTCGGCCTACATCCACCGCCATAACGCGGCTTTACGAGTGCTATACTACCACCTACGGCACTCGTACGGAGACCGGAGACGGTAGATCAAACACCAGTGCTGCCTTACATCCCCGGAGATATTGAGTCCGTTGTCGAGAACGAGAGGTGCCGAATTTATTGGAACTACTCGTTCCCGACCGTCAGGCTAATTCAAGCCAACAAGCCTGACATAGTACTCCTCGACCATCAGAACAAAGTGATGTTTGTCATCGAATTCTCAGCACCTGCTGAGACAAACATCGCTTTGAAGGAGGGGGAAAAACGGACCAAATATCGTGATCTCCGGTATGAGCTCCAAGTGCTCTACCCAGACTACTCGGTCAAGATGGTCGTCCTAATAATCGGCGTACTCGGAGGGATGAAGCCTTCGCTGCTCTCAGAATTAAAGATCATACCGGCCTGTCAGAATTCGGCAGAATGGTTGGCAGGTCAGATGCAGAAGGCGGTTATCTTGGGATCCCTTCGTCTGCTTAGGGAACATAATTCAGGTGTTTACAGTCACTAACTCCACAGGTCGTGGAGAGTGGCTGTAATTAATTAGCCGGCGCGGCTACCGTGTGGTGTCGGAGGCCACGGAAACCCTGTCCGGCAATGGGAAACCGAAAAAAAAAAAAAAATAATAATAATAATAATAATAATAATAATAATAATAATAATAATAATAATAATAATAATAATAATCAGCGGCTGCAAAACACTGGCCCCAAGTGAATACACAAAGAGACACGACAATGTGGCAAAAATAATCCACTCCAAAATAGCACAACAAATATATGAAGATAGAGAGATCAAACCGTACTACGTATATGAACCTGAGCCAACGCTTGAAAACGAACAAGGAAAGCTTTACTGGAACCGCACAATAATAACCGATCACCACCTACAACACAACAGACCTGACATTGTCTACGTGGACAAACTGAAGAAGAAAGCCTTCCTCATCGATGTCGCCATTCCACATGCATCCAACATAGAGAGAACCTACAACACAAAACTATCTAAGTACAATGAGTTAGCAATTGAAATAAAAAATATGTGGCACTTACCTGACGTCAAAATAATACCTATAGTCATTGGAGCAACCGGCGAAATACCAAAATCTCTTCATAACTCTATCAAAGAACTAAATCTTCCCCCGAAAATCTATCTGGAAATGCAGAAGGCAACATTATTATCCACATGCAACATCGTTAGAAATATACTACAATAAAATAACATCTACATAGTAATACTTACCCTACGCAATTCTTCAGCTTAAACTTGCCGCAAGGCCGTTTATACCTGAAATACCTACCAGGAAAAACCTGTGAACATCGAAAAATAATAATAATAATAATAATATGGCAGCCAATAGGCCTTTCACGCCTAAAGTGCGGCGAGTAGCTGCCAACTTAAGACGCGTCCATCACACACTTAATGGGGCAGTGCTGCAAACCACCAAACAGCACTGCCTCGACAGGATACGGATGCTAGTGTCTTGTAAGAAGTCACTAGTGAGGCGGGCTAGGGGGCTAGCGGAAAATCAACTTTTCCGCAAAAAGCCCTCGCGCCTTTTCGAACCGCCTCAGCGTGTTGCTGAAAATCCGCCGACCGCAGATCAGGTGGAAAACTTCTGGAAAACGTTGTACGAACAGAAGCTTCCACTCAACAGAGACTCTCCAGCCCTGGCACACTTTGAAACCTTTAGCCAAAGGTTTCGCCAACCACACGAGGTGTGCCAACCAATAACCCCAAAAGAGGTTCGAAGAGCTCTTGAGGGCTCTAAGAACTTTGCTGCTCCAGGTCCCGACGGGATAAATAACTTTTGGTGGAAAAAGTTATCGAGTACCCACCACCATTTGGCCAGAATTTTTAATGCCTGGCTAAATGGGGAGCAGCAAATTCCTTCTTGGGTTGTTGAGGGGCGGACAGTGCTGATCCCCAAGAACGGAGATTTGTCTAACCCAAAGAACTACCACCCGATAACCTGTTTAAACGCATGTTACAAAGTGTTTACACGCATTTTGTACATGCGGGTGCTTCACGTAGTTGAACCGGTTTACGAACGGATACATGAGCAACGAGGGTCGAAGAGAGGTGTCGCTGGCTGCAAGGAGAACCTGCTGATTGACAGATGTGTCACGCAGGACTCCGTGCATTATAAGCGGAACCTCTCCATGGCCTGGATCGACTACCGCAAGGCATTTGACATGACATCTCATGAGCTTATTTTACACTTGCTCCAATGTCTTGCGGTACCCGGTCCCGTAGTGAGATGTAATGAAGAACTGATGCCGCTCTGGAGGACTCGCTTTACTATAACATCCGGTAACGATAGAGTCCAGACGGAGCCGGTATCGTTCAGAAGGGGAGTATTTCAGGGAGACTCCCTCAGCCCCCTTCTGTTTTGCATCCCACTACTGCCATTATCCGTTTCACTCCGGAAAACCCGTGGATACAACTGCGGTACCCCTGGCGATAGGAGGCATAAGGTCACCCATTTGTTTTATATGGATGACCTTAAACTTTATGCCTCCGGAGAAAGGGACCTACACCAGTCCCTTAGGGTGGTACAGGAGTACACGCAGGCTGTCGGTATGGAGTTCGGGTTGGACAAATGTGCACTGGTCCATCTCAAGAGAGGACGATGCGGGGACTACCGAGAGGACGCGCAGCTCGTAGACGGAAGCATCTTACATCATCTAGATGCCGGAGAGTCGTACACTTACTTGGGTGTCGAGCAGCGCTCCACCCAAGAAGTGAGTGTAGTGAAAAACGCTCTCCGCGGCAAGTATCAGCACCGACTCCGACAGATTTGGTCTTCAGAACTGTCGGGGAAGAACAAGGTGTCTGCTACCAACATGCTTGCCGTTCCGATCCTTCTCAACTCCTTTGGAGTGGTGAAATGAAACCGAGAGGAGTTGCGTCAACTCGACGTAGGAACCCGCAAGAAGATGCATCTCAATAGGAGTTTGCATCCTAAATCGTCCGTTCCACGGTTATACCTCCCACGACATCGGGGAGGCCGTGGACTCTTGAGTTTGGAGAGTCTCCATAACAGGATGGTTCTGGATGGAGCTTATAAGATTATCAGGAGTTCGGATCCCCTCCTCTGCATGGTCCGAGACCATGAAAATGCAGGGGTAGGAGCGTTTTTGTTTAAGGCAGCACAGAAAGCAGCCGATGAACTTGGTCTCTCCTTCGACGTCGAGCGGGTAAATCGCAACTCTGTCACCGAGTTGGAACCTGCTCGGCGAAAAGCCCAAATTAAAGCTGCAGAACACAACATCTTTCTGCAGCTTCATACGGATAAGCCAATGCATGGAGTCTTCTATAAAAATATAGAAGATCTTGGCTTATCCGAAAGGCTGACCTTTGCCTTCTTAAGGTCAGCCGGGCTGAAGTCTGAGACCGAGGGATTCATAATGGCTTGCCAGGATGGTGTATTTAACACTCTCGTTTATCGAAGTCGTGTCATGGGTATAGAGGTCCCTGATGTCAGCTGCAGGGCCTGCCGCAGGGCGCTAGAGACTCTAATGCACTTGTTGTCGGCCTGTCCGACATATGCAGTCTCGGCCTATATCCAGAGGCACGACGGAGCATTACGAGTGCTTTATTATCACTTAAGGCATTCGTATGGGATAGACGAGACACCTGTGCTGCCTTATGCTCCGGGGGATATTGAGTCCGTTGTGGGAAATGAGAAGTGTCTAATTTATTGGAACTACTCTTTTCCCACAGTCAGGCAAATACAAGCCAACAAGCCTGACATAGTCCTCCTCGACCACCAACTCAAGACAATGTTTGTCGTGGAGTTCTCGGCTCCCGCGGAGAACAACATTGTCTTGAAGGAGGAGGAAAAACGGACAAAATATCGAGATTTGCTCTTCGAACTCCGCAGACTCTATCCAGACCATACTGTTAAGATAGTGGTACTGATTATAGGAGCCCTCGGTGGAACGAGACACACACTGCTTTCAGAACTTAAGATCATACCGGCATGCCGAAATTCGGCAAAGGTCTTAGCCGTCAGAATGCAGAAGGCCGTCATCCTCGGTTCATTGCGTATGCTCAGGGCACACGATTCGCGGACCCAGTAGTCACTTACCCCACGGGCGTGGGGAGTGGCTACCGGTACTACCAGCTCCCCTCTGTGAGTGTCGGAGCCACAGAGTTTAAAGGGTGACTGGCTTTTACAAAAAAAAAAAAAAATAATAATAATAATATCCAGACCATACTGTCAAGATAGTGGTACTGATTACAGGAGCCCTCGGTGGAACGAGACACACACTGTTTTCGGAACTGAAGATCATACCGGCATGCCGAAATTCGACAGAGGTTTTAGCCGGCAGAATGCAGAAGGCCGTCATCCTCTGCTCATTACGTCTGCTCAGGGCACACGATTTTCGGACCCAGTAGTCACTCACCCCACGGGCGTGGGGAGTGGCTACCGATACTACCAGCTCCCCTCTGTGAGGGTTGGAGCCACAGAGAAGGCTGACTGGTTTTTAGCTACCTAAAAAATAATAATAATAATAATAAAAATAAAAGAGAAGAACTTATGAAAGAAAATTGCACTATAACAAAAACTAAATACATTTTCAAACGCTTCAACAATCATTTTTTAAATGTTGGCTCAAATATTATTAAAAGTATACCAAAAACTAATAACTCTGTAACAAATATCAAAATTAGAAATTAAACGAGCTGTTCATTCACTTTTTTATAACTAATACTTGAATAAGAAACCACTGGGGAAACCATCAATTATATTAAGAGTCTAGGTAATAGTGTTTGTCCAGAAATAGATGATAAACGATCGACCACTATAAAAATAATATTATTTATGTAGTGATACTGTTGTAGAATCTTCCAGAATCGAAGCCAAAATAAAAATTCGACTTAGGCAAAAATTTCATTTAAGGACATTTTCAAGAGTCTGAGAGACTTCAAAGCCATAGACTAGTCCAAAAGGACCATTATGAGTTCGATAAGACATTAGGCACAACCGGGTAAAAATTCGAAGGAACACCGAATTTTTACTTAGGAAAATATATTTTGGTCCAGGATATGAGAGTGAAAGTATATGGTGGTCATGGAAAAATAAATCACATACTTTTTTAAAAGTACGCCAAAAAAGTACTTTGAAAATATTCAAAATATTTTCAATTTTAATTCCTCCGCCGAATACATTGACCATGGAGGTACAGTCATAATATACCTTGTTCTAAAGAATGACAATAAAATTTTAACAAGGAAATGCATCAGAAAGGCAGAACATTAAAATTAGAAAAAGAAAATTCTAGTTGGGTAACGCATTGGTTTTCTCAGGATAGCTTTAATAATTATTTTCTGACATACAAATATTCTATCCAAATTAGTTTGATATGTTTCACTCCAGAACCAAATGCCATACATTAAGACGGAGAAATGCGATTAAATCAGAGGGCGGAAATGAACCAATAAAATACAGAGAGCTGTTGTCTTAGTTGTCTAGTTTTGGCGTTCGTACTTTTTTTACTATTGCTCTACTTACTTACAATCACGCCTGAAAAGTCAAAAACACATCGAGACCAAGCTGCAAATACAGGAAATGAGTGCGCATCAGTTGTAAATGTAATTATTTGTGCAATCATTTTTAATTGTATCGAAGTGACTCCATCTACTAAAACAGCATTGTATTAAAAAAAAAATTACAGCAAAAAGCATTTTTTAGGGAACTGGCTCATGTTTTTAAACTGATCAAAAGATATTCTTATAAGTAAATGAATACTACACTTCTATTGAAGAACATTTTTAACTAAAACTTGTTTATTAGCCAATGTGAAGAGAGATCTTCCTAATAAACAAGTTTTTGCTAAAAATGTTCTTCAATAGAAGTGTAGTATTCATTTACTTACAAGAATATCTTTTTTTCAGTTTAATAACGCCAGCCGTTTGGCTAAAAACTGCTTTTTCCCAGTCAATATTTTTAGTACAGTTTTTCAAGTTTATTCTCATTTTTAAAGTTTGTATACGCATTTTTAGCTTGAAGCCGTACTGGCTCCAAGCAAATATTTAAAAATTCACGTAAATAATTTTTCAATATTGTTGATTAATAAAAATAGACTGCTAATTACAGGTTAGACTTCCAACCTGCAAAAAGAGTCCTAGTTTATTAGGACAAAGTATTTACAACTTCATAAACTCTACACTGAACTAGATTTTAGTTGAAAATGTAAGAACCAGGCAGAAATTTTAATAACAGCTGCGTAATACTCTTAAATCTTAAGAAACAGATCATAAATTATATGGAATTTTAAATGGTTGATAGTGTCAAATGATTTTACTAGACCTATTAAGATGGCAGCTGTCTTTTAGGCATAATGCTGGCAGCATACTTTTATTTACATCCCTTAAGTATTCAAGTCAAGGCCGTAATTGCATCCTGGGTAGGTACATTTGTTTGGTTCTAATCCGAATTGGTTTCCAGAAAGGATGTTGTATTTTTTGAAATATTTATATTTCAGATATCATTGACATATTTATTAACTGAGCTGGTGGTATTGTAGAAGAACACACTACCAGGCGTCAAATTGACGGGACACCAATTTATATTTAGAAGGGCGCCAGTCGCGTTCTATACCGGTTTTCCACTCCCAGTCAGGTTCGAGATAAGATATGCTTCGATAGACGAGTAATGGGTCAAGGCTGCACTACCTCAGATTATTAACGACGCTCTCTCAAGACGTGTTTTCAATTATTCACTGACAATAAGGGCTTTTACGTCTTTGGATTATTGCGATTTTTGCACAAAAAAAATCCCTATCGACGATTTCTCTCCGATGGGATTGAAATTTGACGTGATTTGGATCTATTTATACAGTAAGTGGTCTGACGTCTTTTGGTTTCTGTTATTTTTGCATAAAAAAATCCCTATCGAAGATTTCTCTCCGACGGGATTGAAATTTGACGTGATTTGTATATATTTACCTACTAATAATGGTCTCTGCACTTAAATATTTCTGGAGAAATCGCATAAAAAAATCTCTATGAAGCTCCCGTAAGGCGAGCAGAACACTGAGTATTAAACTTAGGGAATCATGAGATCCCGATTAACTCAGTTGTTTAGGTCTTCCAAACGAAACTCCAGGAATTTTGACTAGCAACAAGTCCTTACATCAATAAAATGCAATTAGTTCAAAGAATACCATTTATTTAATAAGTGTAAAATAATACAGTATTATGTGAAAGAATCACGCCTCCCCAACTAAGGCAAATGACTTTTTAACATACAAGTGAGAGCGTATGCTACCAATCGATTTGGTAGAAAAGATTCACTTGACTTCCTCAGAATTTAATGCAAGCCTTTTAAGAAGAATTTAATAAATTTTGTATTTTGGTAATTATGGCTGACTGAAAATAATATAAAAATATTTTACTTAAAAAATGTTGGATTAATAGCTTAAAGGTCCCAGATCGTGATTTTATCATTCGCGGGACGGAGTTCGACTAATACATGAGTTTACTAACTTTCGGCCAGTCTTACGACGTACTTGTCCCCATGCAGGTCCAATATATGAAGAATGACATCGTCCCACCTCCGAACGATTTTTGGGCAAAATGGACTTTTGAGTCCTTTGTGCACAAGGCGGTTTTCTCTATAACTTTATTATTCGGAGTTGGCTTTCCTACCATAGCTTTGTATGGACCACTCAACGCACTCGACCAATTTACCAGTCGCTGGGTGAATCCAAACTCGTTTTATGCGAGAAATCGGCCTTGTGCATTTTCATTGATTTTTAGCCAATTTTTGCTTGTAGGCGCTACGCCGCTTATGCCAAATTTGTCGGTTTCGCCTTTTGATATATTATCTAGGTCAACATAAAGCAATTCTACAAAAATGTTAATTTAATGATAAACTTGTGATAAACTGTTAAACAATAATGTATTTTCTTATTATGACTTTGCTTTGACTTTATTAATAGGAAGATATATAATATATTTCAGATTGTACCATGGGGCGCTAGAAAAGTTCTAAATTGGTTGAGGAATACGTACAGTGATCCCGAAATTTTTATAACTGGAAATGGAGTATCAGATGATGGAAGTACATCTCAAGATAATGTCAGAATTAATTATTATCATGTATGTACCTATTTAAATTGGTGCTGAAATTACTACGTATTCTAGTTGCAATTTCTAAAAATACGTACATTTGTAGTGACCATTAATTCTTTGCAGGACTATTTGTTAGCCATACTGGATGCAATGTATGAAGATAACGTAAAAGTTTTTGCATATACGGCTTGGAGTTTAATGAATAGCTTTGAATGGTCCGAAGGATATAGGTAATGAAATATTTTCCAAGCAATTAATTTTTTTCTACGTCCTGCATTTGAATTTACGAACTGTTACCATAGTTGTAAGGAGTAAATACAAAATAAAAGAAATATTGAAATATTCTCCAAAAACTAGATGCCAAGATATTCGGTTTACTCATCGTTGTGTTTTTATTTTCATAAAGAACTACAATTTTAATACGTTATAAATTAAAAAACGAATAGAAGTTGGAGTCCTTCGTGGTCGAGTTTGAATATATATTTAATGCCACAGTGGAAGCTCCAAACAATTTGAACCTCGCGACTCGTGTACTTTAGGTCAAAATTAAGGCTATGAAAATAAAGCTTCTACATTTTGTTCAGATACTAACTTACACAAAATATTTAAGAACTTCTACGTACTACATAATATTTTGAAAAGATGTAGAATCCATTATATCTGAGTAAAAATCCTTAAATATTTGATAAAAGATGAACTTATTTAAAAAAATTACACAAGTTGCAGTTTAGCAACCTTCGATAAGGCATTGAAAATGAACTTGGCAAGCTTTCAACTCCGGCATGAAATTTGAAAAAGTCTGAGAAATTTATAAGTGATAGAAATAAAGAAAAGTTTGTATACACACAAATGATAATTCCAAATTTTTAAAACCGTCTTTGCACTTTTCTTCATGTACAATCTACAAAAAACACGAAAACAACGCACATTTACCACGGTATACTCACTATAAATCGATACGATATTTTATATATACTTGCTGCAGTCACAATTTCACAAAGGGTCAAAAGGTAAAAAAACGCACAAATGTCTTATTTAAACATTGAGAAAATAAACGAAAACATTGCAAAACAACATTTTTCATGCCTCCCATTCTAAAAACTGGCCACATATCGATTTTGAAAAGATTCACACAAAAAGAAATCACCTGACCCCCCACAACCGAATACTCTAAAATATTACAATCGACTCGTAAAAATCTCAAAACACCAAATTTCACACAAATATCGATTCTCGGCTTTCTCCGATAATTATAATTTTTTTCTCATTTTTCAATCCCCAAATCCAACTCGGCCAAAACATTTTCAAAAACCAGTAGATTCGTCCATATACAGCCAAAAATGCAACTTGACATTTCTTGTCACCAAAACTTCAAAACGAAAATAATTTTTACCACAACGTTCACGAGCGCATTCCGAATTCTCTTAAAAATTACAATCCACCCGTAGAAAGTCCGAAAATACCGAATTTAACACAAATATCAATTTTAAGCTTTTTCCGACAATTATAATTTTGTTCCCATTTTTCAGCCCCCAAATTTAAAATTCTGAAAAACCCGCATATTCGTCCACATAACGCCAAAAACAAAAAATCGATATTTTTTGCTCATCAAAACTCAACAAAAGAAAATCAGGCGGTTAAAAACGTACCTCAACTTTACATCCTTGTGCGTCACAGACTCCTAGTACATTCAGTTTAACGTGATGCTACTGCAATTTCTGCCGGTTTTTGTGTGTCTAATTAACACGATAATAACGTTTTGCTCTAAAATTGTAATAAAACGTACCTAGTTCTGTAAAATAAAAGAGTGTATACGCTTCCGGCTATCACGTTATATAAGAATCTCTCCGAAAATTAATGTCCAACTAATCTGTCAAATATTATAATTATCCAGTACATTAGAGGAAAATAACCTCTATACTTTTGACTTTTAGTTTAAGGGAACAGTCAGAGGATGTTTTTCGAAAATTTCTATAAATAAGAATAAAAATTTGGACATTGTTATTCAAAGATGATGTGATATAAAATCTCAGAAAGAAAAAAATTAAAAGAAAGTTACAACCAACATATGGACAACAAACAGACATTTTTTATTCAATATTTGAGTTAAGCGTGTTATGAAATGGATTTTTTTACAGAAATTTCTTTTCTGGGATGATTATAACAAAATTTTTTCCAATTACATAACATACCTATTTGATTTAATCAAAAGAGAATGAACCAGAACATAATATCGTAGCTTAGCAATTCACAATTATTTATGTATGTGTACACCGTGTACTGAACAAACAATATGGCGCCTTTTATGTGAAACATCAAGAAATTACTTCTAGATGACACTTGGTCACATTACTGCCAAATGCTAATATCATGAAATAGCTCTTTGATAAAACAACTTATAACTGTCAGAGTTTGAAAAAAAAACTATTTTTTGCTTTAATTTTAAACAGTTTTTTTGTTTAAAACTGTTTTTTTTTCAACGTTTTAAATGGTATAAAACATGTTTACAACAGGTTTAAAGCGTTTAATACTCTATTCAATTAAAATTAAATGATGCCAGGTTACTGTATCTGCTACTCCTACTTGATGCCAGATGGCGCTCTGCACAGTATACCATTGTTAACTAAGGACCTGAACTAGTCTGAATGGACCATCATCGGCACTTTTCCTGCTGTTCCACAAACTCCAAAATAATACATTTGTTTAAAACATCGCACTGCGTTTTAAACAGTTGTTTAAAATATCGCATTGTGTATTAAATTTATTTTAAACATTTGCTTAAACATGGTACAATGTTTTAAACATGTTTTAAACACTTTGTTTAATTATTTAGGTTGTCTTAGAATGATCTATATACAATTAAGATAATTTGGCGCCTTTAGTGGGGCTAATTCAGTTGGTGACAGATTTTTAAATATAGCGAAATATGGTAAGGGAGGCGATAATTTTATTACATATTTAATTCGAAAATAAAAATTCTAAACTGAAAATTTTTAAAACAATTACTAAACTTCGGTTATATTTGAATAAGGGTAGTGACGTTAGAAAGGCTGTGAAATTATATGCAAACGGGAAAGAAAAAACGAGTTGAGAACAAAAAAATTAAACATCTGACGAAAGTTTACCGAATGTTTTTAAATATACGAAATTATTAGCTATAATGTCATATTCAATTCATAACTTCCTCTTTTTCCTTCATAGTTAGCAAAGAGTTTCTAACTTCGTACCTATCTTTCTCTGTTTTATGATCAACTTCTTGCAAATGACATCACAAAGGTGATATCTTTGTGATGTCAACTGCGTTTGCATGCGTGTATTTTATTAATTGAAATTGTGTATGTATAGGTTTTATTCTCAACGTTTACATGTTCAAACCGTTTTTTAAGAAAAAATGATATTGTTCAATATAGCTTACTAAAATTTAGACTTAGTGCAACAACAAATTATATTATCATAAGGCAATAATAATCTACATTGAACTTTACATAACGGTTTTTTTTCAGTCAACATTATGGATTCCTTGAAATACATTTTGACAATATTAGATATACAACGCTAAAGGCATCGGCTCATTTCTATTATGAACTTGCCAGTACATTCGAAGTACCTGTAGCGATAACCACAACAGCGGCACCAACGACCGTCACACCTCCTACAACTACACATGATGCAGCAAGTGGACTTATAGTCTATCCTCTGCTAATCTCATTAACAACTTTATTTTTATTCTTATCATTTTAAATATCGAAATATTCATATGTTTATAAACATACATTGTCATTTCAGATACAAACATACTTTTCAGTTATTACAATTTGATCTCATCTGTAACAATCAAATTAATTTAACGTTTACAATAAAATTTAACTAAAAATGAAATGTAAGTGTTTGATTTTATTAAGTAGGTAGGTAGTGAAGAACATTTGAATAATATGAAATAAAAAACAAGTTCTGACACAATAATAGCTAATATCTAAGAAAATTGGAAGAAATGTGTTATAAAGTAATGTAGATGTCATTTAACTTAAGTACAGGCTCTTGTAATGTGATTAATAAATATTTTTTAATTTTGCTTTGCTTTACTTTTTGCGTACTTTCAACCTATGTTTATGTTTTTAAGCTTGATACAAAATTTAATGAGATGTCTCAATTTATTTATGACAAAAACAAACAGATGAAATAAAAATTAACATGAAAAAAATATATGAGTACCAGCGTATAAATCCTACATTAAAAAGCGCTGCCGAAGGAATCACTACTTCCACATTCTAGGTTTTCTATCCAAGTCTCTCACAACGAAAATAATTTTCTTCACTTCACTGTGTGGAAATAATTGTTTAAGGAACTTTAATGATATATTATTTGAAATCGTCGACTACAAAAACTACATGCTACATCGGTAGTGGGGGTGGTGGCAATAGGGGGGTGGTAGTGGGGGTGGTTGAGGTAAAAAAAATTGCTGAAGCTTTGGGTTCTTGTACACACACTAAATATCAATTTTCTTTTTTCACCCCCTTTAATGGAGGTGGCTAATTCTAAAACATTTTTGATACCTTAGCTTAGGGTGTCAACAAGATTACTTTCCGGCCGCCACTTTTTTATTTTTTAACGGGCTGAGGTTAAACTAGGCATGTGTCACATGTCATCAAAACAACATTTTTTTATCTATCTATCAAGTTTCTACGACTGCCGGCTTGACCTTGACTTTTGATTTTTAAACTAAACACCCTGTATATTTTTGCATTTGACTGTGCTAATATCACGACTCTTTCCGCCATTTTAAAATTTTTCAGCTAATCTTAATTTTCAATTTAATGGCCCGTGACCAACCAGAAATTGAGCCACCATAATATGCCACCATGATAGTTTGGTATTGAAAAATTACATTTAGCTGTGCTACGAAAGTGATATACTTTCATTTGAAAATTTAGAGTAATTGCGAAAAAATTATTTTACCTACTTTCAACCTTTCTGTGGCACAAATTAACAACAATAAAATTCAATATCTATTTTTCTTCAATTATTTATGAAAAGTAGAATAATTTCAGAGGCGTAACTAGGCTACATCGAGCCCTGAGGCGACATACATTTTGGGGCCCTTATAAACAATAGTGACACAAAAAATTGGAACAAAGCGTATTTTGGTACCCAATCAATTTATTATAATTATATAATTTAATGTGTTTAATTTACAACCACAGGCTAAAATTTAAAATATTTCATATCATTCATCCCACGCCACATTCATATAACAGCGAGACCGTCTAAAATCCCCACCCAAGCAGGCTTCCGTCAGCGATACAAGCACTCCGCATTTTCAGTTCCATCCCAGCCGCGAAACGAGGTAGATGTGCGAGGATCCACCAGCCGTAACCAGCTATGAATGTAAATTTTTCTATTACCGAAAACTAAACTGGACTTACTGGCATATTTTTACAAATAAGATCTTTCTGGGGAAATTTTATTAAGTACAGTCTACGTCATTCAATACTCACGCACACCGTCTCTCCCACCTTTCCACTAGTGGGGGAATATTGGACTAGTTACCAGTAGCGCTGAAATCAAGCAGTGAAGTTCCTTACGAGCTTCGCCACCAAGCAGACGTGCCTGACCAGTGTCCAAAATAAAGTAAGTCTAACACCAAAAGTTGGAAATAATGACAAAGTCCACGAATTCGTTGTGGTGAAAAATTGCAAGGGCCGCCGACGTCACTTCAACACTGGGGGTGATTGGATTTGGCCATTCCCCACTCTAGCTCTGGTAATTTTATTATAAAATCCCGTCCAAACCGCCAAGCAAGAATCAGTCGATCTACCGGAACGTGACCAGCCAGACGTGCGAGCAGCAGCAGGACCAAGACTAAGAATAATAATAATAAGGTAGCGACTTGGCTAATACTAAGGACTGGTAATATCATTAGTATTTATTGGTTTTGTTGTTTCCTGACAGAAATTGATGATTCAAGGTATCCGACGAAGTTGTTTCATTGGGTTCGCTAGGGCATACAATTAACGCTACTGGGATCTCTGTTGAAGGTGTTCTGCTGGGGAACTCAGAGCGTGCCGTATTAATCATACCTTGTTTTCAGGCCAGGAGACAAACGTGATTAATCTTGTTTTCCCAATTTCAGCTTTATTGTTTCCAAGGCAAATCTGGTGTTTCCAGGGTATCCGACGAAGGTGTTCCGTCGGGTTCACTGGGGCACAGGATTAACGCTTCTGGAATCTTTGGTAAAGGTGTTCCGCTGGGGAAATCAGAGCGTGCTGCATTAATCATACGTTGTTTTCAGGAGTTGCAGAAGGCAGTTAACTAATCATACCTCTTTTCAGCTTAAAAACTGCGTATTATCCAAGTCTAACACCTAGAGTTAGTGTTTGCTGTATAATTATCTGTTGTCTTGCTTGCTCATGCTTGGTATCCGCACGCTACCTGTAACTTCCATATGTAAATAACTGTATACCTATATACTAGTACGAGATATTTGTAAATAAACATTATCATTTTCTTAACGGTGTGTTTTACTGCTGTATGTGTGAAAGTCTAATTTTCCCTAATTGACACATTGGAATTTACTGTGTCTCCACTGTAGTCACTTCAGCCCTCCTTTACAGGCTGTTCAAGGGACATGGCGTTTCCCCACGTAATAAAGGAAACTGGCGCCCAAGCAACCGAACAGTTGCTAAGGTGTCAAAAGTGGCCATTTTCGGCCTCATCGGAAAGTACGTCACAAAATAAAATAAAGATATATAAAAGGAAAAATTTTTAAATCTTTAAAAAATATCTCTAAAGTTATACTAATACCTGTCTACCTATTAGTGGGAAGTATCAAGGAATTGTATTTCAAGATAATAAGGTACAGTAAATATATTAAACGACAGTGTGACAGTCAAAAATTTTGTTTTTGATCAAACTTATAATCTCGACGGTTTGTAACATTTTAAGCCTAATATAAATAGTAAAAATGTTAATTTTTTTGCATTACTATACTTCGACTGGATGTGGAAGTAAAAACAGTCGCTTTACGATTTGATGCAGTCTGCTAATCTGTTGCAACAAACAACCATGCATAACAACAGTTAATTTAAAACAGTTATTTATATATAAATAATACATGTCGCAACCTTTTCTAAATATAGTATATAATTATTTACCGTGTAGGTATAGTTGAAGCAATCACATTTGTGAGCAACGTTGAGAGGCAGAATGCAGAGCCGTATTTAGCTATACTTTGCTTTTTATAATATTACACTTACCCCAATATCCCCTAAAGCACTACTATGAATTGGTAACAAAACTTACTAAAATTATTTTCAAAAACACATTACCAATAAAGAAATATGAAGTAATCACTAATCATCGAATAATATCTTTACCCCGACAGTATTAGTTCGACTGCGGTGTCTCTAATTGTGGTCCTGGATTAAACAACACACTCATAATGTATACTCCCACAGCCACGTCAGACAGCCGATATCGAATGGCCGATATCTTTTCTCTCATTTAATGTAGAAGTGGAGTAAAGACGGAAGATCTAGTTGCTGCCTATCCATTCCTCTCGCCCCTCATAGCGGCTCACTATTAAGATTACTGGATGGTCCTAATACGCCACGCTGCAGGTTTTCGTATTTTTTTGTAAAATAGTCGTTTCCTCGGGAATGTTTGTACTCATTGATAATATTACATATAAAATTCACTACAATTAAGGTCCTATGACCTATTGACCTATGTAAATACCTTTGAATAGTAGCATCGATAAATGATTATTGTTATTATTATTACTATTGTTATGCTTATATGCACTTTACATGTTATCAATTTAGTGTGGCCAAGTATACTTTTGGAAATACCCTTATTATCTCCACCTAGATTGAAGGCTAGCGTCACATTGGCGTTCTTTGTCAAGTTATTTGATTTAGTTGTGGCTTCACCACACGCGAAGCAGCTGTGTTTCGTTATCCACTGGTATTGTTTCCAAGCACACTAATTATTTTAAAGCAAAATATGTTGCCAAAAAATATGTGCCAATCATTTTGGTCCTAAGGCTTTCGCAGAGCCGGTGATGACTTGTAGACTGGTTTTCGAGTTCACTAAATCTGCAGTTGATGAACTCTCTAAGAAAACTAGATACTGGGTAGAATTCGACGAGACCAAAAGATTAGCGCATACAAGAAACGACTGGCCGAAGAGATATAGAGAAGCTATATATAATTTAATTTTTATAAAATGACACTATCGGCACTAAAAAAAAACGCCAGATGAAGAAAAATGCATATCTCACCTTTTCTCGCACCTATTCGAGCAGAGAACGATTGGAGCCCCGCCCCTAAGTTTGTAGATAGACGTGATTTTATTTCTTGTCTTGCTCTTGCTCAAGAATTGAGATATGCATTTTTCTTCGTCTGGTGTTTTATTGCCGATAGTGTCATCTTATAAAAATTAAACTATATATACACAAATATCCAAATAATATCAACCGCGACAACAGCTACCGTTAACATGGAAATCAATGTTCCTAATTACTAACCACATGTCGTCACCGGAACTAAGCCCCGTCTCCTGATATAAATATATAAATAGAGGAGCTCCGACCACCAAAATTCACTTCTCTTCAGAACAAGACCACGATAAGATGTCAAACATTCAAAATGTTTCACGCAGAAGAACACTCGAAAACCTACAAGTTTACAAGTCATGTGCCAATCAGTCACAGAAAGAAGCACATTCGAAACTCTTAAGTTGAACCGTCCCAGTAAAGAAATACTTACTGTGTTAGGCTTGTGACCCAGGTTCGAATCCTAGCTAGAGTATAGATGTTTAGTAGTGTTGGTGTTGCAGAGACGGTAGCAATGGACTAGATCGTGGTTGTGTGGGAGACAACACGGCTAGGCGCTCTCCTCTCCTGAGTTCGAGTCTCAGTTGCGATAGATAGCAATGTCGCAGAATGGTTGTTATGTTGTTGTCTATGTGTGCGTGTCCTAATCCGGTAGTGGTGGAATAGCTATAGTAGACCAGACGGAATATAGTCTAGGTGCCCGCGTACAAAAATGCAGTTTATACATATCCTCGTATAACTTCTTGTACGGCATAATTGCGCCTAGTCTATCACTTTTTTCTTCTGCGAAAATTTTCGTAAACGCGGCGTTCTTCCTCGGCATGAAAAATACGATTTCCACACGTCGTACTAGAAAATCGGCAAATATATTTTGTCGGACAATTTGATAATTGGATTCTACATATATATTTTATATATTTCTACAAACTGACCGACAAAAATTTTGGAACGTTAACCACCATAAACATAACATAACATAACTTTAAAACATTTATTGATAACCAGCTGATTTTTTCAAGATTGCTTAATAAAAATATGTAGAATCCAATTTTCGAATTGTCGGACAAAATATATTTGCCGATTTTCCAGTCCGACGTGTGGAAATCGTCTTTTTCATGCCGAGGAGGAACGCCGCGTTTACGAAAGTTTTCGTAGAGGAAAAAAGTGATAGACTAGGCACAATTATGCCGTACAAGAAGTTATACGAGGATATGTATAAATTGCATTTTTGTACGCGGGTACCTAGACTGATAGGTTTTTTGTGCGAAATGTCGTTTATCCGCGTTTTCTTTTACATATGGTTAGGGATGTCCAAAAACATGCCAACTATCCGCACGCGTGGCAGGTGGGGCAACACACTTTACAATTTAAAAAAACCTAATTTTTTTATCATTTTTCATATTGTTTGCAATATTACTCGTAAATAAAGCATTGTTTGGAAAAATAGCAAGATAAAATAAAGAGAAAATTGATTTTGAACATTTTATTATTCTTGACATTTTCCCAAAAAATGTTTCTTTTAAGAGCTACAGACAAAAGAACAACACCACTTTTCTGTTTTTTGACTTTTTTTTAGGTGAATATAATAAATACTAATACGAAATATATGATCGATATAATGTAAATTATGTTGAAATGTCCAATTTACAGTTGAAATAAAATATATTTACAGAACTATATATAATTTACATGTTAAACATAAAAAAAAAACAGTAAAACTTTTTAGGTATTAAAATGATGGGAAAATAAATAAACAAATATATATTTTCACAACAGACTATTTATTTTAGGCATGTTACAGTGTACATGCGTTTTATGTATATCTTAATATATAATTTAATGTAATTTACCCCTTTTTGTTGGAGGCAAGGCAATAATACATTCAATTCCTCTATTTTCTTCATCTTCATCAATACAGTGCGTGTAATTGCCGATTAGGCATGTACATTCACGTAGCGCGAAAGATATGACAACACAGCAACAGCAAACTCGCCCGTCGGCGAAGCATCCCAACTCTCAGTTATTTCATTTCAGCCAGCTGGCACACGCGATATTGTAATTCTTACTCCCTATGCCTAGCCCGCCACTACACACACTGTATCATCTTATGTTAAAGAATTAGCTGACGTGCATTTTCATTTATAGCACCAACGATATCTGTTTCAAAAATTACATCAATCTCGCTGTTTGTACACCAACATTTTACAAAAAGTGTTACATTTTAGTCCCAACTTTCGACAACCACACCTCTTAGACACTCCGTCTTTCAAGTACAATTAAATTTTTTCATTAAAATATCTGGGATCAAATCACTTTTCGTCAGTATTGGTTCCAAAATGTTGCCAAGTTTTCTGCATCCCCAATCAAGTGGATCTAAATTGTTACCTAACCACTGTTGAACTTGATAGCATGTACGGAAAGTACGTTCACAAGTGGCTGCCTCAGTGGGAGGTAAGGCACTCAATTCAATATTTCTCATATTTTTACAAAAAACATCTGCTCTCGTATTATGTCTATTATACGATATACTATATGCGACGAAATGTTGTACATAAAAGATTTTGAAAAGATTATGCAATTCTTTATACCGTGTGTGTAGCGGCTCGCTAGGCATAGGTAGTAAGAATTACAACATCGCGTGTGCCAGCTTGCTGAAATGAAATAACTGAGAGCTGGGATACTCCGTTAACAGACGAGTTTACAGCGCTGTGTTGTCATATCTCTCGCGCTACGTGAATGTACATGCCTAATGGACAATTACACGCACGGTATAATGTATCTATTGTACATGTAGTATTATTTATGTGTATGACTGCATATATTATTATTTTTTTGAAATGAGTTTAAAACTTTTTTTATAAATATTTTTCACATCAAAAGTTTTTAACAACAATATTGAGTCATTATATTCATTTCTTTGTTAAGTTAAAAAATAGGAACGTAG
The DNA here is from genome assembly GCA_936432065.2 of Rutpela maculata. Taxonomy (NCBI): domain Eukaryota; kingdom Metazoa; phylum Arthropoda; class Insecta; order Coleoptera; family Cerambycidae; genus Rutpela; species Rutpela maculata. The sequence continues at coordinate 346,738,089 of OW386285.2, forward strand.
CATTGTTCTTTCGTCTATAGCTCTTAAACGACGGATTTTTTGGGAAAATGCCAAGAATAAGAAAATGTTCAAAATCAATTTTTCAACATCTTGTTGATATTTTTCCATACAATGCTTCATTTATGACTTATATTACAAATAAAAAAAAAATGGAAAATAGTGGACGTTTTTTGAATTTTAAAGTGTTGCCCCACCTGTCACGTGTGCGGATAGTTGGCATATGTTTCTGGACATCCCAAACTATACTTTAAAAAAATAAAATGGCGAATAAACGGCATTTCGTAAAATGACCCTTTTTCCGTCTATTCTGACTGGCCTATAGCTAAACTCCGCTAGGACGTTAATATATAATAAGGCCCTGAAAAAAATATACCAACTTTATTGGTCTAAGATGTGGATCCAGCAACAAGCAAAACTAAAATTGATACAGATATTATTCCAGTCGACACCACACAGCTCTTTCAGTGAATACTGTGCACCATCCTCCAGACAGTGGCGGCTCGTGATATATTGTGCGTTCCTGCTTACGAACTTGCCACATTCGTTATTTGGGTTTATGAGGAAGACGAAAAAATCAGCTCTTTAAATTTTTTATTTGAAACGGCGAATTGTAATTTTATTCATTCATTGCATGATGTGACCAAAAGAAGGGACTTTTGCAGATGTTTTGTTGAAATAAGCTAAGAAGCACAAGGCAATGTCATAAAACGACCGTAAAGTCCACGAGACTTACAATCGTCAAGTGTACTTCGCAACTGCAAGCAGTGGACATTATTTATCCATGCTTTAAGTAGCTACGACCTAACATAAGCGTACTTTAGAAAGGGAAATCTATTGTCAGTAAAACAATTTAGTAAAAGAAGAGACATGGGCGTCGTTGAAGTTTTTAATAACGCTGAATCAACTTTCGAGGAATTCGAAGATGCCGGAGAACAGTTCATTCCAGCACTCTATAATGCTTGGTAATAGGGAACCAGTGAAAGTGAGCAGAGATTTACCTCTTTCAACAATTTCGTCGGCCAAGCGAATAGCGCCGTACCTTTATCGAAACTAACAACCCCATCAGCTGTAGCACACCAGGATTCCCGTCATATTGATCTCAAGATCAAGTATGAAGCGTACAATTTTTTTAATAAGGCAAGGAGCTGGAATGAAATTAACGACGCTCTGTTACCTGTCTACACAACAGCTCCTATGTTATTATTGGTAACCTGCAACTGTAGAAAAGGCTGCGGTAAGCGATGCGACTGCAAAAGCGGGGTTCAGTTGCACGACCATGTGCAGTCATTGCCGTAGACAGAGCTATCCGAATGTTGTCATTGATACATAGATGGTATCGAATAATCATATCAAACTACTTAGAAAGAACGTGCCAAGAGTTCTACATCAAAGATGATATGGAAATAAACTCATGCCGTGAAATATTCCGTAACGTTCAATTTGCAAAAACAGATGAAGAGATAATTTTGCTGTACAATTTCAGTCTTATACATTGTGGTTTTAGGCACACTTTGAAAATAATTATGATTATTTCACTCATTAACGCTATAGCCAATGAGAGCCCGTTTTTTCACAACATTGCACCAATCAAATGTCATTAGTGGTAATTCAAGCTAGATCGGCTTTTGACAGTACCAACATGCAAAATTTATCGCTCTAATTTTTTATGTCGCTGCAGCGGCAAATACGATAATTTTTTGACGTTTTGTTTCGTGAAATATTTTCGGCAAATAGGGCAACTCACGCTTTCTAAATTTTATCTATAAATATCTTCTCTAGCTTATTACTAATTGTTAACTTACCTTGTAAATTGTAATATTGTATTATGTACTAGCAAACATAAACACACCACATATATAGTAAACAATCGTCAGTTCCAAAGAGAAGCCTGTCTGAAATATATAGGCTATAACCCTTGCCTATCTGTAACTATTTCAATTTGCCTACTTTTCAATCAGGTAACAATAATATACCTACAAAGATTGTACTTAATATACCTAGCTCATAATACAGGAACAAGTCAAGCACAGCTTTCAATAACTCAATAACGTAGTTACAAAGTTACACAAATCATTTATTATAAATGTCAAGTAAACACATTCGCTCTGGAAACTTAAAATGTACCTAGGTACCTACATACATACGGTAATCTATCAAAAAGTAACTAGTTGAATCAAAGCTGTGCAATATTTTAATTTGTTGTATTTAAAATTCACCCTGCCTAACGAAGCAAACCTCAACATAATTTGTAAACTTCGTAAGTTAAAAATAAGGATTAAATACGTAAATATGAATCAATGAACAATTATTATGGAATATAACTCTAGTAGCGGTAGCGCTAGATGGCGCTCTCTATGTCAATCTCGGAACCATGAGTGTATAGAAATAAATAGGCGGGACATCGGGAATAAAGTAGTGCTGGCAGATTAAAGATGTAGTGCTCTCTCTATCGTTCCTCGTCATATTGCACCTCAGAAACGCATGAAAGGTGTTAAGCCGGTCTATATATTATAATATCTAAGGTTTCATCTCATTTTATTTACTAGTTGCCATAGAAACGTCACTAGATTATTTTAAAATATAGGGAATCTCCATTGTTTCTACTGCGTTTGTTTCAGATTTGCTGTTTTGACAATATATGAGTCGGTTTGGAAATATTTCTGTATATCAAATTAATGAGGAAATTGAAAATAAAGCTCAGTAAACTCTAAAAAGTGACAAGAAAACGTCTGAAGGCAATTAATGAGAAAACATAATATTGAAGAGGTACTTAATGAATTATTTATTCGTGAAATATTCTCCTCAAATACCACTCGTGCTTTAAATTTTATCTAAAAATTTTTTCTCAAGCTAAGTTGTCCCTAGTTAATATAACTCGTGCAAATTGGCAGTTTATTACCAAAGATTAAATCCCTCCCGCCAAAGCGGTCGGGATTTAATCAGATAATAAACTGCCAATTTGCACTCTTTATATTACCAGGCAACACGCTTTCGAAAAATTTTCGATAAAATTTTAAGCACTAGTGATATTACATACGATAAATGCACGCTAATCGAGGCCAACCCCCTGGTATCATCATTTATTACTCGAGAACTATTGTGCCTATCGGTAATATGCATATTTGTAGTAAATTTTATACGCGGTATTTTCAATAGGTATAAAATTTTCTGAAGGACGAATCATTCTATGAGGAAATACAAAAAATGCCGCGTTGAGTATTTGGGGTGGGTTTTCGAAGGAAGCTACCCCCTTGCATAGAAGTTTTTTGTTTCTTAAAAGTAGCCCACGCGTGATTTAAGCAATGCAGATAACATGCAAGGGGTTATGCGGTCGTCCAAAATATTTTGGCAACAAAGTTTGGGATAAGCTGAATACTAATTGTTGCTAAAATTATTCCGTATCAAAGGCAACAGCAAAGAGATAAGTACTATCTTATTAAAGCAGAAGTTTATGTTCATTCTAAGTCCCACTTGTTCAGTTGCCTCCAGAGAATGGTTCGTAGAAATACCTCTCGGATAATTCGATTAGCACTTTGTATAATTCCTACTAATTGTGGTTTCTATCAGCAGCTCGACTCTGCATCAAAAATTGTCCTGAAACAGATTTAAATTATTATATTCAGAAGACTATCGGTCAAATTACATATTTTTCGGAACGATTGTATCGACCGACAAAAAGATAAATGCACAATTAGAATGAAAAGTTTTTATTTGGAAGTTGTTATTCTCTAAGGAACGGTTGCTAGATTTTGTCAGTTTTCGAGATAAGTGACCCAATTAAAATGAACCTAAAGTTCTCGCAATTTTTGAATTTCCATTACAGTTATTGAGAATTTATCAGTGAAGAGGCAGATTAATCAGAATATCAATAGTTGAATATTAAACATATAATCACGATAAAAAAAATTGTGAACGAAAGTTCTAATCATTTATCCAATATGAAATCTGAAGTAAATAAATATCAAGATACTGCTCCGTCAGTAGTTCAGTTCCTACCACAGACCAACCATGAATCTGCCGCTCAGTGTTGCCTTAGTCTTATTTGCCAGGTAAGAGACAAATTCATAACTTCTTGCTTAAATTAATTTACAAAATATTTTTATTCTATTTTTTATATTGATTGTACTTATCTTGCATAAGTCGATAAAAGCCAATTTATTTTTTATTAACGACTCCTAAATAGGAAATGACATCTGATATTAGCATTCCCTACCCTCCAGTTTTTTCTCATCACCCACCAGAATTGTCTCAATTCATTATAACTGATTTTATGTCCTCTACTATATTTATTTAAATGATTTGAATTTTATACAGAGTTTATTTTACGAATGGGGACAATTATGAACAGAGCTGTGTAACAGAAATTAAAAGAAAATTCCATCACAATTAGATAAGACCCTAGTTGACATAGCAACGGTTCAATGTTACTATTTAAGATAATATCAGCGGTGTAAATAATTAAAGATTATGTCGCAAAGATCGTATCTTTAGTTGAGATGGGGGCATAAATATGTGAAAATGCCATTACAACAGTTGCTATTGATGATCTGCCATGAACGTATTGAACAATAATTGTGGCTATAGGTTTTTATAGATTACTGAAAGAAAGCAAAAATAAAATGAGGCCTTTGGTTCTTTTATACAGACTAAATCACAATTTTATTTTTTTCACCCGCTTTAATAATACGGTGGGGGGTGGTAACGGGAGTGGTTAATATCAAAAAATTTTTTGTGACCTTAGCTTCTCTTATATATACTAAATATCAATTTGATGGACTCTTGCTTGATTTTCCTATTTACCCCCACTTTACCTCAATTTATCCCCTAACTCTTCAACGGAATAAGATCAAAATATAATCTAGTTCCAGATCTCGTTAAAATACATGCGTATGCCAAATTTCAAGTCAATATCTTAAACGGTTCCAGAGTAATCGTGCGCACAAAAAAGTTACAGACAGACAGAAATGCTGACAGAATTTTTTTTCCTCAAATTTGAAATCTTCACGTTTCATGGCATTCTAAGCCTATATAAATAATAAAAAATTTTATTTTATTTTTTGCGTTACTATACTTCCACTAGTAGGCGAGGAAATATAGCAGTCAACCTTCAATTATTCCACATCCAGTGGAAGTATATACAAAAAAATTTTAAAATATTTTTATTGCTCAGATAGGCTTAAAATGTCATAAAACGTCGAGATTTTAAGTTTGAGAGAAAAAGAAAATTTCTGTCTGTCGGTCTGTCTGTAACTTTTTTTGTGCGCACGATTACTCTGGAACCGTTTAAGATATTGACTTGAAATTTGGTACACGTATGTATTTTAATGAGATCTGGAACTAGATTATATTTTCATCTTATTCCGTTGAAAGGTTGGGTGGTAAATTGGGGCAAATGGGGGTAAATAGGTAAATCAAGTAGGTAAGAGTCCATAAAATTGATATTTAGTATATATAAAAAAAGTTAAGGTTTTAAAATTTTTTTGGCATTAGCCACCCCATTACTACCCCTACCCCGTTATTAAAGGGGGTGAAAAATATAAAGTTGTAATTTAGTAATATTAGTGTCTACAAGAAACTAAGGCCTCAAATTTTTTTTACTTCATTCACCTCGACTACCAACCCTCTACCACCCCCACTACCGATGTGGCATATCGTTTTATAGGTTTTTGAGGTAGACGATTTCAAATATTATGTTGTTAAAGTTACTTCGAATAGTATGGATGCGCAATGGCTTTGCTCGACTACTATGGATGCGCAGTAGGTTTCCCCGAGTATTACGGATGCGCAGTGGCTTTCCTTGAGTATTTTGGATGCGCAGTGACTTTTCTCGAGTATTACAGATCGCAGTAGATTACCTCAAGTAGTATGGATGCGCAGTGGGTTACTAAGTGATGCGCAATGGCTTTCCTTGAGTACAATGGATGCGCAGTAGGTTACCACGAGTAGTATGGATGCGCAGTGGCTTTTCTCCAGTACTATAGATGCGCAGTGCGTTACCTCAAGTGGTATGGATGCGAAGTGGGTTTCCTCGAGTAAATTAGATTTACAGTGGGTTATTTTGGGTAATATGGACGAGTAGTAGGTTTCTTCGAAGAAAATACTTAAAGTAGAGGCTTTACTCCTATCGTGTAGTTTACGGCACACAACGATTTTTTACATCTTTGTCATGCCATTTTCTGCGTATTACTTCCACATCCAGTTGAAGTATATTAACGCAAAAAAAATTTGGAAATTTTCATTGTTTAAATAGGCTCAGAATGTCATGAAACGTCAATATTTTAAGTTTGAACAAAATAAATTTGTCTGTCGCGTCGGTCTGTCTGTTAGTCTTGTATCTTTTTGGTGCTCACGATTACTCTGGAACTGTTTAACATATTGACTTAAAATATGGCATATAAGTATTTTAACGAGATCTGGAACTAAATTGTATTTTGATCATTTTCTGTTGCAGAGTTGGTAAATTGGGGTAAATGGGGGTAAATAGGTAAATCAAGCAAGTAATAGTCCATGAAATTTGTATTTAGTAAATATAAGAGGAGCTAAGGTCTCAAAAAAAATTTGGCATCGGCCACACCTCTTACCACCCCCACCCCATTATTAAAGGTGGTGAAAAAATAGTGTGATTTAGTGTGTGTACAAGAGCCAAAGTCGTTAGAATTTTTTTCACTTCATTCATCCCCACCACCGATGTGGCATATAATTTTATGGGTTTTTTTGGGTACATGATTTCAAATATTATACTATTAAAGTTCCATAAACAATTATTTTCATATCGTGGAATGCAAATATAGTATTTTTGTTGTAAGAGACTTAGATGTGGAAGTAGTGATTCCTTGGGCAGCGGTTTTTTTTTGCAGTAAGTTGGATTGAGATATGGTTTTTTGCTTCGTTAACTCGTCTAGAAACATTGTGCCATATTCTGGTCTTGTACTTTTTTGAAATTGCATTGCTGCATCGAAAAGTGCATTCTTATAAGTGCATCTTTTCAAGTGATGAAGAAAAAATTCATATCTTCCAGAAAAAACTGCCGAATCATACGAATTTCAGTACCCGGGTCGCTGGACCTGAACTTGATGTCCAAATGAGCCCCCTGTGCACCTGGAGTTCCCTGTAAACTCTTGGAAAATCGGGGGTTTTTCGGGTCGCTCGTCTAATAACGTCATCTCCTGGAGTTTTACTGAAATTTTGTCGTCAAACTTTCTAACATTGCTTTAATGAATGCTAGTTAATATATTATTATGGTAGAACAAGTTTTCCACTGCAACCTTTTTGATAACTTAATGTATTTGTAAAAAGAAATATAAAGGTCAGATGTTTTTGAAATTGTGCCTGCATATATTTGTACCCATACCTATCATTTACCACTCGAATAGTTTCAATTGAATCAACTATTCTGGTGATAAAATAAGTTCATTGAAAAAGGGAGGACATGCCCATTTTGTATAAGTTAAGAGGTTGTCGATGTCAAATTCGGGACGAGCGACCCGAAAAACCCCTGGGTAACGAGTTTCGATCGAGTTTCTATGAGTTTACAGGGAACTTCAGGTGATGACGTTCCTGGTGCCGTCCTGACCTTCAGGTGCACAGGGGGCTCATTTGGACATCACATGCATGTCCAGCGACTCAAAAAACCCCCGGGTACTGAAATTTGTATGATTCGGGAGTTTTTTCTGGAAGATATGAATTATTTCTTCATCATTGGAAAAGATGCACTTATAAGAATGCACTTTTCGATGCAGCAATGCAATTTCAAAAAAGTACAAGACCAAAATATGGTACAAAGTTTCTAGATGAGTTAACGAAGCGAATGCAAAAACCCCATCTCAAGCCGACTTACTGCAAAAAAAATTTAAGGTTGGAGCTATTTTTGTGTTATATTTCCTTGACTGTGGAAGTGGAAGTAAAAAATAAAATCAAATTACACTGGCACACCTTTCTAGACAAAAAATCCATTAAAATGATATTTTCGGATATTATTTTAAATGAAATTTCAATATTTTTTAATTTAGATAAAATAATGAATAATTTTCATTTATACAATTTTCTGATAAAGAATGCCTACGACTTTCTTATTTTTTCGTTCATTTTGGTATCGTATGTGGCTTTATATTTGTAGGAAATGAATGTTGTTTTGGCTATAAGTAGATCTTAATTTATTCTACACTCGAGTAAAATTTGGCTTAAATTGGAAAAAAAAGTTTAAGTGGGTCGCACTATTTGATTTGCAAAATGTATCTCATTTTTATGTATTTCATGTAGAAATTTATTAAACACACTAGGCGGTCATAATAATTCATTCGTTTATTATTTACAAATGAAGCAACCACAAAATTTTTATGGAAGTACTTGCTAATGAAACAATTTTGTTAAATTTTTTCCGGTGTCTATAATTGCGACAACGTATCCCATTTGATGTAAGATGTTCGGCTACTTTTTCACTATCTGAAACATTGATTTTTCTTTTCTTTAACTGCAACTCACGTTCCAACTCATTTTCAGAAGATGAACTGGATACAGAATTTTTGAATTTTATTTTCTACTCTTTTTACTTTATTTATTTTACATGCACGATTTTTTTATTTTTCGACCTTATAATATTTTTCGTAACATCAAATCGTGACATCTAATTTTATTGATTTTAATTTTTCATTTTTCGACTCTTTATCTTATAATACTTGAACACCGAATCATTTTATATAAATCTCTTTAACACCTCAATAAATACTCATCTATTTCATTTCACAAAGCATTACCATTTGAAACCACACTGGCAACCGACATAAACACTTTGCACCACAATTTGACACTACAGACTATAGAGAATATTTAGTTACTTAGTTGAAAGCCCACGTAGGTTTTGTTTGCACTAAGATATAATATTACAAAGTGTTCAAACAGAGCGACTTGTCGAGAAATCTGTCGCGTTTGTTTCATTTTTACTAAGACGCCCCCATATGCAAAGGCCTTAATTTTGAATATTATGGTTTTCTGATTTCAGTACCGTAAAAGCTGAAAACAATAGGACATTTCCAGAGAGTTTTCTTTTCGGAGTGGGCTCTTCAGCCTACCAAACAGAAGGGGCATGGAATGAAAGTGGAAAAGGTGAAAGTATATGGGATCACTGGGTCCATGACAATATTCCGCACATAAAAAATAACGACACTGGAGACGTCGCTGGAGACTTCTACCATAATTATATTACTGATCTGCTTAATGCTGCATTCGATCTGAGAGTACAGTTTTATGAGTTTTCTATTTCTTGGTCAAGGTGAGAACTATTTCTCCACTAATATACGTGAGCAAATGCCTTTATCAAAATGAAAATCTTAAGTTTTTACCGCTAAGTTATCACTTGTTTTAGGATACTACCGACTGGCTTCGATAATATAGTTAACGCGAGAGGTATTGCATATTACCAGGATCTCATCGATAATATTATTGCATTTGATATGATACCAGTTGCTACTCTTTACCATAATGACTTACCGCAATCTCTGCAAGATATTGGAGGGTGGACAAATCCAGAAATGGTAAATTACTTTGCCAATTATGCTGAAGTGGCATTTCAGAGCTTTAATCGAGTACAATATTGGATAACTTTCAACGGACCGAAGTCAACATGCAGGTTGGGATATGGAGAAGGAGTTTATGCCCCTGGTATAGCTCTTGATGGTTACGGGGAGTATTTGTGTGCGTACACCTTGGTTAAATCTCATGCTGCCGCCTACCATCTGTACAAAGACAAGTTTTCGAATTTAGAAGGTAACTTGTAATGATTTAAAAGCTGATGAGACGTTGTAGTAGCAATCATATTGCAGTTAAGTAACAATGAATCATAAACACAATAATTATTGTCTAACCTGATTTTTAGTTATTATTTAGATTTCAAACACTTACATGGAAGAACTTTTTTCTGAAACTACATAATATGTCATTTTTTACTTCCACATCCAGTGGAAGTATAGTAACGACAAAAAAATTTTTAAAAATTTTTATTGTTCAAATAGGCTTAGAATGTCATGAAACGTCGAGATTTTAAGTTTGAGCGAAAAAAAAATTTCTGTCTGTCGGTCTGTCGGTCTGTCTGTCGGTCTGTAACTTTTTTTGTGCGCACGTTTACTCTGGAACCGTTTAAGATATTGACTTGAAATTTGGTACACGTATGTATTTTAACGTGATCTGGAACTAGATTATATTTTCATCTTGTTCTATCGAAGGGTTGGGGGTAAATTGGGGTAAATTTGGGGTAATTAGGTAAATGAAGCAGGTAAGAGTCCAGAAAATTGGTATTTAGTATATTCAAGAGAAGCAAAGGTCTTGAAAAAATTTTTGGCATTAGCCACCCCCATTACCACCCCACCCCATTATTAAAGGGGATGAAAAAAAATTGTGATTTAGTGTGTGTACAAGAACCAGAAACCTCAAAATATTTTTTTACTTCATCCACCCCCACTACCACCCCCTTATCACCACCCCCACCCTACTACCGATGTGGGGTATCGTTTTATAGGTTTTTGGGGTGGTGGATTTCAAATATTATATTATTAAAGTTCCTTAAGCAATTATTTCCACATAAACAATTTTTTCGTTTTGAGTGACTTGGATAGAAAGTCTGGATGTGGAAGTAGTGATTCCTTGGGCAGCGGGTTTTACTAATAAAAATGCAATAAACAAATAGTAATATAACTAAACTAGTAATTTATATTGTTTCAGGTAAATTGTCTATAGCTATTGACTTTGAATGGTCCGAACCTGCCACTAACTCAACAGCTGACGTAGAGGCTGCAGAAAGGAGGAATATGTTTGAGGTATGATGGACAAAATTAGAAATATAATTAGCGGTGTTGCTCATAGTTACTCTTTGGTAACAATATTTTTACTACTTCAGTTATGGTCACAGCACTTCTTAAGATTCTTCCGCCATATCAAATAATTGTTGGTACATATACTACGACATTCAAGAGACGTATATGATTAAAATTTCAAACGAAAATATAAGTTAGATCACCTCCATGTACTATTGCTGTTATGTTTCATTTTTATTAAAATCATAATTTGCGCGTTTATAAATTTATTTATTAAGACGGCCTGCAATGTGCTGATCTGTGCAGCGGCAGTTGTCATACCAGCGTCTACCGATCTCTTGTGAGTAAGTACCACACAGATAGAAGATATACATCATCGTTCATGTTCATACTGTACAGCATTTTTAATTCAATGGAAAAACTACTGCCTAATGAATCACTACTTCTACATCCAGATTTTATCACAACAAAAAAATATCGATACTATATTTGCACTCCACTATATGGAAATCATTGTTCATAGAACTTTAATAATATAATATTTGGCTGATGCCAAAAAAAAATGTGGCCATTGGTTCTTGCATAGGCACTAAATATCCACTACCTGAACATGGAAGTAAAAAGAAAATCAATAAACTGTTAGTTTTGTAGTACGTGCAATTAAGTTAACAATTATAGAATCTTCAGAATTCAACAATTGCTTATATATTTTACTCTACTTTTAAGCATTGAACTCAATGCCTGCCATTAGCTTTTAGTCTTATCCTCAGAAGATGGAGCCTCCGTTTGCTACAGGTGTTAATTCATTAAGCCGTAGTGTCTCTTGGCAAGTCTACTGTATACACCTAGATTATGTAGACGTGCAAATTTTGATCAACTTAACATATTTGATGGGCGATGGATAGTAAGGTAGCGAGAGACAGGAATATCATATTTTCTTTTTTTTATCACCTTATTTATATTATTGTCCTGGCGGAGTTTAGCTGTAGGCTATTCTACCACTCAACCAGGACATTGCCATTTGCCGCATCTGAGACTCGAACTCAAGAGAGGAGAGCGACTAAACTGTGTTTTCTCTCACACAACCGCAGCCTCGCCCGCTGCGGTTGTGTGAGGCAACACATGAAAATACTTTAAGCACTGCTCCACCGAGCCGGTGAAATTACCAACGAAGTGAACAGGAGCCAAAACACTATGCTAAAGTGTTGTAGAGGTTTTAAGAAAGCCGTGGACGGCGGTTAAACTTTCAATTTTAAAATTCTGTTTTGAAACCTCACCATCAATGGTTTGCAGAGGAAGATACCAATCACAGTTATGTATAGCCGGATAAGATATTTTCGATTATTATTCTCTTTATCATACCCATTTAGTGCTACCACTCAAAGCTGATTATTAACTCCGATGACTTCACTGGTACAGAGAACATCTGCATGGAGTGAAGAATATAATGTGAACACTCCCGCTTTACTCTGGGATAATCTACCACGGGTGTGAAGGGCACGTGAATCGAACTGCGAAGGTATGGGGAGCTATTCTATATAGTAGTAGCTCGCCTCTAGTAATTCTCTGGAGGATAATTATTACATCCAGGAAATTTCTAACAAAACAATGCCCACTTATGTACGGCAAGGATATTTTTTTTACTTGGTTGTTGTGCCTTAAACTCCGCCATACTGAATTAGCTTATTTTCTCGTTATCTCATCAGTCCTGTTCTTCCCAAGAAGGCGAGTGTATGGTCGATGGGAGCTATGACTATCTCTTTCGGGATCACAGATGATCCCCGGAAGTATGGAAGCCTTCCAGCTGGGTATTCACATAATATATGGTGAGAAGTTTCCTCATCCTCACAACACATCTTGCACTATGGATTGTTCCTCACATATATGTGCAGAGGTATTTATTAAGTGTGCAATATCCTGTTAGGTTGCTATAGCTGGCAATTATTCAATAATAAAATTTAGTAATATTTGATTATATATTCGAATATTTTCTTAAATAAATAACATTTTAAAATGAAATACATGTTATGTAGTTATTTGATAAAATTGTTATTGTATATTATTTTGTTTCTTGGATCCTTGGTTACTTGAGCCTGGGGTTGGTGACTTATATTTACCCAGCAAGTGAACTGATCGCCACACTGCTCCCCCGCTAATAAAAAGATCAGTCAGTCATTCAATTTGTCAATAGCAAAACGAACTTTCTTAATTGAAGGTGGAGTGACATCACATTTGTCAGATAATAAATATGCTGGTTTAATCCTGTTAATGTTTACCGTGATGGCTTTAGTTCCTTTAACAAAAGTAACCAATTTATCTGTACGGGACAACACTTTAAAAGGTCCATCGTACAGCGGAGTAAAATATTTTTTAAAACGTTCTTTCCGAACGAAAACAAAATTACAATTCGAGATGTCTGGGCTGATAAATGATTTGTAATTAACGTGGTGAACAGGTGGAATGAACGTTAAGTCATTAAATGAAGTACGTAATTTAGTAATAAAATAAGGAATATCCGGACAAGTTATATGATTCACCATGTATTCGTAAAGTTCGACCAAAAACGAGTTCTGCGGAGGAACATTGCAAATCGTCTTTAGGGATGGTTCTGAGAGCTAATAGTATGATAGGAAGTTCATCTACCCAATGTGGTGTAGAAGACTTAGCTCTCAGAGCAGTTTTAAGAGATTTATTAAACATTTCAATCATTCCATTCGAGGAAGGATGATATGGTGTCGTACGAATTCTATGAAATCCCAAAAATTTTGAAAATTCTTTGAACAGTTTTGATTCAAATTGAACGCCTTGGTCGGTTGTCACTGTGACAGGGACACCGAATCGACAAACATAATTCTGAAATAACGTACGCGCTACAGTTTCCGCAGTAATATCTTAAAGTGGATAAGCTTCGGGCCATCTAGTAAAACGCTCGATCACAGTAAGAATATAAGAACAACCTTTAGAAGGAGGTAATGGTCCTATTAAATCTATATGTATGTGGTCGAATCGTCCTTTAGGTATATCGAAGTCAGTAATCGTATGTCTTGTCACTATTAGTTTGACAGCTAATACAAGTTTTTGCCCAGAGATTACAATCTGAAGTCATTTTAGGCCAAAAATAATTTGTAGAAACTAATGTTCTAGTCGCTTTGATACCAGGGTGAGACAAACCGTGAAAAATATCAAAAATTGTCCATCTATAAACGATAGGAACATAAGGACGAAGTTTAGGGCGAGAAACGTCACACCAAATAAACTTGTCTGAATATGGAATTTTAATTTTCTTTAAATGAAAAGTTCTCTTCGTGTTCGATGAAGTATCTGATAATAAAAGTTTAAGGTCAGAATCATCTTTTTGAGCTTCGCTCAATAAATTTAAGTCAAAGTTAATATCAACTAGGTTAGACTTTTGCGCTGAAACTGGGGAAATGCATTGTTGTAAAGAAGACGTATCATGCTCACGTGACAAGGTGTCTGCAACAATGTTATTTTTTCCTTTGATATGTCTGATTTCATAGGCAAATTGAGCAATGAATTCTAAATGTCTAGTTTGCCTGGGAGATCTTTCAGTTTTAGTAAATAATGCTTTGACCAAAGGTTTATGGTCAGTAAAGAAAATAAATGTGCGACCTTCAAGTAAAAATCTGAAATGTTTAATCGCTGTAAATAAAGAAAGTAGTTCCTTGTCAAAGGAACTGTATTTTGTTTGTGCCAAGGTAAGCTTTCCTGAGAAGAAGGCTAATGGGGCAAGTATACCTTCGTCATCGCGCTGCTCAAGAACTGCTCCCATCGAGACATTAGAACAATCAACAGTCAGCGATAAAAAAGAGCTATCATCACAACGTGGATGTGCTAAAAAGGTTGCGCCAGCTATAGCAGCTTTGGCTTTGGAAAAACTGTCAAGACAGTCGGTAGGCCAATCATTTATTATTTTAATTTTATCATGCAGTAATCTAGTACAAAGTGCATGTAAAGGAATTAAGATTTCAGCGAAATAAAGTATGAAACGATGATAAAAGTTAACCATACCTATGAAACGCTGAAGTGTGGCGATGTCGATTGACTCCTTAATCTCAGTTTTTCCCGACGCGGTAATTGCAATGAAGATTGTTTTGGGTAGTCGCCGCTTCCACAACTTGACCAGAAGTTCCTGGCTCACCACATGGGAACCTCCAACCGTTGATAGCATTGACCGGTAAAAATCTGATGGTTTTTGGTCTCCCATCTGGGAACCAGAGAGTAGATCCTCTAATCGCCTTTCCTCGCTTGAGGTCAAACGAGAAATTAGTATATTTTTCAAGTTGTCATATAAATCTCTCTCTGGCTGATTAGTGACAACTTCATACACAGTGGTAATAATTTCAGGGGGTAAACTGGCAATGACATAATCGTATTTTTTTCGATCGCTAACAATCCTGTGAATTGAAAATTGCGACTCAATTTGAGTAAACCATATTTCTGGTTTAGATACCCAGAAAGGTGGTAATTTAATGGTCGCGACGTAATTACCATGAGATGTCCCTGCACCTGATAAAATTTGTATGTCATCTAATAAAATATTATCTGTTGGTGGTGCCATTTTTAAAAGAAAGAAAAAATAAATGGATGACTAATTGATCGATTGATTAATTGATTGAATATAATATGCTATTTGTGATGTTTTTGAATGAGATTTTTGGAGACGTCAACGTTGAATGACTGACATGATTCCCTTTAATAACGAGGAAATAATGATAAATGGCAAAACAATTCACTTACTAGATAAATAAAGTTTGCTGCTTCGCCGTCTAGGATTGATTGAAGAAAGTCGGGAATATATTTACTTCCAAGTAATTTGTCTTCTAATCTTCCAGGTTTTTTAAATAGAGATTCTTCGCTAGATTTGAATAGATTTGTCTTCTAATCTTCCAGGTTTTATAAATAGAGATTCTTCGCTGATCTTTTTCAAAATCAACAAAAACCTTGATTTTCCTGCGTATTTTTCTCGGGGCCACCAATTATAGCTGGCAATTATTCAATAATAAAATTTAGTAATATTTGGTTATATATTCGAATATTTTCTTAAATAAATAACATTTTAAAATGAAATACATGTTATGTAGTTATTTGATAAAATTGTTATTGTATATTATTTTGTTTCTTGGATCCTTGGTTACTTGAGCCTGGGGTTGGTGACTTATATTTACCCAGCAAGTGAACTGATCGCCACAGTTGCCTACTGCACTCCTCTGTTTTCTGCTCAGATTTAGCAATTCATTGGTCCTTGTCTTGGATGGTCCATCAGTGATGAACACACGTAACTCTCCCATCCCTGGCACCCCAGTCCAAGACATGTTTCTGACTTAATAATTCCTTTACCGATTTCCTTGCTCAGAATGTCTCTGATATTAAATTTTTTTTAGAAAGTTAAGGATTTCTTTGGGCAGGTTGATGTACTCCGTTTTTGGTTCTTCTGAGGAGTGTGCCTGGTCTGTATTTGTTTTTGCTTTGTCTCTGTAGGTCTCTTTTTGTGCTAACGGTGGGAAGGTTGTAGTATCAGGAGTTTTTTGTGTATTTGGAGTTGGGGTTGAAGTGGCCTGTGCGCTGCTAGCAGTGGCTCACTCTCTACGACTAAGTGTAGAGGAGGTGGTAAAGTAGGGCCTCCATGTCTGCGGTAGACGTTGTTGACATTGCCATCGTTATCCTTAGACAGGGCAGTCTTTGTATCTTTCTTATCGTATCTAGTTTTCTTTTTCGATTTTGTGCCACCAGATTGGGGAGGTATAGGTTATTATTGGTACCACAATCTTTTGGTACAACAATTTTTGGTTGTAAGTCCCCAGTTTTGCCTACCATTCTTCTCTAGGCCAATAAGGCCCGCGTGGCTTTGGTAGTCACTCTGTCTAGATGTGGTTTGAAGTGAAATGTTAACTTAGTGTCTAGGATCAGTATCAAATATTTAACCTTGTTCCGAATTAATTTTCTATTGACACTTCCTAGATTTTCGAACCTTCCGTTACGTCGTTTATTAGGCTTGTGTTGGCAGAAGATATCATAAGTAGAAAACTGCCCGATTTACATCATTTCCCAAAATCTTGGGAAGTTTTTAGCATGAGATACTTGGGATGAGATACTCCAAGATCACCAATCATATAATCAGATCACTGCTCAGATGACTTAATGATGTGTGCACATCGAGGTGGTCCAATACTTTTACTGGAACTAACTATTCAGTATCATAGTTCGAACTTTTAATTATTTACGTCTCTTGAATATGTATATCAAAGATTATTAAAATTGAGTGATTACAACTAGCTCCATTTTCTGTCACTTAAATTAAATTAACCATATTATTTGTTTTATTTCAGTTTGGCTTATATGCCAATCCTATCTACGCAGGAAATTGGCCTCAAGTTGTGATAGACCGGGTTGCAACGAGAAGTCAAAATGTAAAGTCTCGTCTACCTGAGTTCACTCAAGATGAAATCAATTATATTAAGGGCACCTTCGACTTCATGGCTGTTAACATACACTACACAAATTTAGTGAAAGATATTCCTGAACCTGAGAATGACCCAGACCCAAGTTACATGAAAGATGTGAAGGCTGAAGCATTTATTGATCCAAGCTGGGAATTGGGATCAGACGGTAATCCTGTATGTATTTTACATCGTTTTTGTTTAGTTTCTTTAAGTTTTTAATACATTGATGGATCCAAATTAGAGATTCTTAAAATTCTAAAGAAGAAGTGAGATTGCGGTCTAGGCTACTAATAAGCGATCTAATATTTTACATGTTATCTAGGTCGATACTGTAATTTCACAAAAAAAACTAATTTCTCGGTAAAATGTGGAATCCGCCCGGTTTCAAAGATAATGAGCCTAATTTCTTAATGGTTTTTATTAAGATTTTGTTAAGAACTGTAACTAGCAAGATACTTTATATTTCAGATTGTCCCCTGGGGTGCGAGAAAAAGTTTAAATTGGTTGAAGAATACGTACAATGATCCCGAAATTTGTATATCTGGAAATGGAGTATCAGACGATGGAAGTACAGTGGAAGATGATGTCAGAATTAATTATTATCGTGTACGTATTAAATTTTCTGGTATTGAAATTACTACGTATTTTTCTAAGAAAATTTTTAAAAAACGTAAGTCTGCAATAATGAACAATTTGTTGCAGGATTATTTGCTAGCCATACTGGACGCAATGTATGAAGATAACGTAAGAGTTTTTGCATACTCGGCTTGGAGTTTATTGGATGGTTTTGAATGGTCCGAAGGCTATAGGTAAAGAAATATTTTGCATAGAATTAGGGGAACTTTTGCTGTGTTCTGTATATACGCAGGCTGTCCATTTTATGAGGGCCCTTGAGGATATCACGCTTAATATCAGCCGTGTAAAAAAATTGTTTTATATAAAAATTGTGCCATGCTTCGAAATGGTTTAAAGACTTTTAAAATCCATGTCTTACTTTAATAGCTTTGACGAAAAATCTGGAAAATGGGGAATATGTTTTTTTTTACTGATAAATATGGCATATGATGACACATCGAAAAATAATCTTTTCTTTTTTCCTCTAATTTTGGCCTTACGATCTTAGCGTTTTGGCCACGAAAAATAATCTAATTAATGCCATTAATTGTTGCCTATTCCATAAAATTTTCGTCTTAAAAATTTTCTCGTATCCCTTCAAATAACGGAGATATCTGGTTTAGACACATTTCGCATTTTAGCGATTTTCCGCCATAATTAGGCCATGGATTTCAAATGTTTGTAGCTTCTAAAAGTCGGCACAATTTTAATAAAAATAATTTTTTTGCGGGATTGATTTTAAGGGAGATATACTAGTGGGACCTAATAAAATGAGCAGCCTGTATAGTGTGGTCGTTGAGTGAAGAGTCCTTATAGAGATGCAGCCGTGTACTTAATATCGTAGTGCGGGCAGGGTCTGTGGTATAGTTAGGCGCCACCGACCGGGGTCTAGCAATCTCGTCAATCTCAGTCCCTCAGTCGGCTGATAGCACTCGCATGGTTCGTGTCATTTGTTGTATTAGTGCACCGTAAAACGAGGAAAAAAAAGTAGCTTCCTTCTTGAAAAAAAATTTTTGAAGGTACAACCACATGGGACCTTCACAGCATGATAGATTAGGTCCTTGGCCATCTGTAATGTCCAATTACAATATTTTTTGGGAGGTCAAACTTTTTTTATGACGAAAAATGTTATAAATCTGTCAAAATTAATTTTTCTTACATTTTCACACATCCCTCGTGATATCTCCGGAACCAATTGAGATAATTACACGTATTTTTTTTTAATTGATGGAGGAAATGTGGGCGAAGGTCACTGCTTAAATTTTGTTTTTATGGAAAATCTAATTTTTCTGTAAAACGAGGTAAAACTTGAACATTTACTTCCCTTGCAGCGCTTTTTTCAGTAAGCGAAAAACTTTTTTATTTTAAGGAATTTTGACATACCATCTGCGTATGAAATAAAGTCTACACCTCAAGGAAGTTTTTAAAACAAAAATCAGGTCTCTACGACTTATAGTTTTCGAAATTTTGTTATTTAAAGCTGAGTTTTTCGATCCTAGAGGCCTAGATGTCCGGCAAGTGTGGACTATTTAATACAAGTAATCTTATATTATATTATGCCAGTTAGAAACAAACTTTTCTTTATATAATGTGAATGCAAATGAGTATTAGTTATTTTTATTGAGTTATTACATATTATTTAGTGCTTAACAATGGAATGTTTATTCTGTGGACAAACTTTGAAAGATAATGACAAATTAGTGAGACAAAATCCTAGATTGCAAGGAGTAAAAACAATTATATATGCCACGGTAAAAAGGCGAGACATTTGTGTCGAAAAGATTTTGCAACAAGAGGAAAATATTTTAAGTGGAAAAGTCAAAGTGAAATTTCATATAGCCTGCAAACAAACCTATATTAGTTTGTAAAATCTTAAAAATCTTTCCCAATTCAGTGAAATTGAAAATGTATCTTCGTCTTCGGTAAGATGCAATAAATTTAATATTCGGACAATGTGTTTAATATGTAATACATCGAGAAAGAAAGGCGTAATATGGTATACGATAATTCTCTGTAGACGTGATTTATCTTTATATTTCTTTGCCACCTTATTATCAGTCTAGTCGATACATTGTTGACAAGGGGCCGACTTGACATTTTTATTGTTAATGATGGGATTTTGGAGAATGAGAGGGGAGTATGCGTTTATTTTCGATTTATCGCAAATATTTGAGAAACCAAACATAGTATAATTTTTCACATCCAGTGGAAGTATAGTAACAAAAAAATTTTTTAAAATTTTTATTGTTCAAATAGGCTTAGAATATCACGAAACATCGAGATTTTAAGTTTGAGCGAAAAAAAAAATTCTGCCTGCCTGCCTGTCTGTTTATTTTCATAACAATTAAATATAAAAACCCAATGAGCTGCTGGCAACATAAAACATTTTTTTTCCCAGTAAAATAAACCATTTTGATATAATATTAAATAATACATAACAAAGAAAATTAAGTAAAAGTTCCATGTACCATGTGCATCACAAATGCGCACAACGTGATAAAGTGAATTTTATTACTTTCACATCAATCACATCCAGTGGAAGTATAGTAACGGCAAAAAAATTTAAAAAACTGTCATTGTTCAAATAGGCTTAGAATGTCATGAGACGTCGAGATTTTAAATTTGAGCAAAAAAAATTTCTGTTTGCCCGTAACTTTTTTGTGCGCATGTTTACTCTGGAACCGTTAAAGATATTGACTTGAAATTTAATACACGTAGGTATGTATTTTAACGAGAACTGGAACTAGATTATATTTTCATTTTATTCCGTTGAAGGGTAAATTGGGATAAAGGGGGGGTAAATAAGTAGATCAAGCATGTAAGAGTCCATAAAATTGGTATTTAGTATATATAAGAAAAGATAAGGGCTCAAAAAATTACTCCCATTACCACCCCCACCTCACTATTAAAGGGGGGTGGAAAAGCGTCAACATATTTTTTACTTCATTTGCCCTCTCTACCACCCCCTTCCACCACCCCTCACTACCGATGTGACATATCGTTTTATAGGTTTTTGGAGTAGGCGATTTCAAATATTATGTTATTAACGTTTCATAAATAATTTTCACATAGTGGAGTGCAATTTTTTTCTTCTTTGTGAGAGACTTGGATAGAAAACGTGGATGTGGAATTTTAAGGTTTATAAACATGTTGCTAAATTGATACCAATGGTTCAAGGATAGATGAGGATATAGCAACGCGTCCTTGCGTGTTTATCTAGCTTCTACGATTTTCAATTAAAATACCATGCAACCTGTTCGGTGTTTCTATTATTTTCTTTATTCTTTAATAAGTGGGTTATCTCGAGTAGTATATAGATGCGCAGTGGATTTCCTCGAGTACTATGGATGCGCGGTGGCTTTCCTCGAGTACTATAGATGCGCAGTACGTTACTCCAAGTAATATGGATGCGCAGTAGATTTCCTCGAATAAAATGGATGCGCAATGGATTACCTTGAGTAGTATGGATGCGCAGTGGGTTTTCACGTGTAAAATAGACGCGCAGTAGGTTACCTCAAGTAGTATGGATGCGCATTGGGTTTCCTCGAGTAACATGGATGCGCAGTGGGTTACCTCGAGTAGTTTGGATGCGAAGTTGGTTATCTCGGGTGGTATGGATGCGTAGTAGGTTTCCTCGAGTATAATGGATGCGCATATGCTTTCCTTGAGTAGGTACTGTTGATGCGCAGTAGGTTACCTATACGGATACGCAGTGGGCTTCCTCGAGTAAAACGGATGCGCAGTGGGTTACCTCGAGCAGTATAGATGCGTTTCCTCAAAGAAAGTGCTTGAAGTAGATTACTTCCACCGTGTACTCTACGGCACATTATAATTGTTTATATTTTTGTCATGCCATTTTCTACGTATTGCTCCCACTTCCAGTATAAGTGTAGTAATTTTGAAAACATTTATTTAAATAGGCTTAAAATGTTATGACATGTCGAGATTTTAAGTTGAAGCAAAAAATAATTTCTATCGCGTCGGTCTCTGACGTTTTGGGTGCACGATTACTCTGGAACCGTTTAAGATATTGACTTGAAAATTGGTACACATATGTATTTTAACGAGATCTGGAATTAGGTTATATTTTGTTCTTATTCTGTTAAAGGGTTGAGTGGTAAATTGGGATAAATGGGGGTAAATAGGTAAATTAAGCAAGTAAGAGTCCATAAAATTTGGTATTTAGTTTATTATTATATAAAAGAAGTTAAATTCTTAGAAAAATTTTTGGCATTAACTACCCCCATTATCACCCCCCACGCGATTATTAAAGGGGGTGAAAAAAAAATTGTGATTTAGTGTGTACAGGAACCAAAGGCCTCAAAAAATTTTCCACTTCATCCACCCGCGTATCACCTCCTACCACCACCCCAACCCCCACTATCGATGTGGCATATCGTTTTTTGGTTTTCATTTAGAAAATTTCATAAACAATTATTTCCACATGGTGGAGTGCAAATATAGTGTTTTCGTTTTGAGAGGCTTGGATAGGAAATCTGGATGTGGAAGTAGTGATTCCAAGTCGCTCAAAACGAAAAATATTTTGATACTATATTTGCACTCTACTATGTGGGAATAATTGTTTATAGAACTTTAATTATATAATATTTGAAATCGCCTACCCCAAAAACTCATAAAGCGATATACCACATCGGTAGTGGGGGTGGGGGTGGATGAAGTAAAAAAAAAATGTTTGAAGCCTTTGGTTCTTGTACACACACTAACTCACAATTTTATTCCCCCCCCCCCCCCCCCCATGGTTAAATTTTTTGAGACCTTGACTTCTCTTGTATTTACTAAATGCCTCGTTGTTGTACTTCCACTGGATGTGGAATTAAAAGGCATATTGACATTTTATGATGAAACTGTTATTTTTGAGATATCACAAAATTATCCATTTTGCACCTTTCTTAACCGTCTTCACCCTAGTAAATTTTGAATATATTTTAGATGACATTTTCCTTTACTACTGCCGCAAAAATATTACATGTTGCAATATTTTTCGGGTTTACACCATTCCCTTCTTTAATTCTGCTGAACTGTAATAACCAATTTGTACAAAAATATTTTTTATCCTCTCCCAAATATACTGCTACTGCAGTGATGGGTTCATTTAAAGTTATTTATTTGTTTATAGGCTTTTCTCTGTAATTGCTTTTTTTAATAATTAAAACGAAAAAGCGATTTTATTGGGAAAAAGAGTAATAATTAGTAAACATAATAAAAAAACCGCTGCCCAAGGAATCACTACTTCCACATCCAGATTCTCTATCCAAGTCACTCACAACGAAAAAACTTTGTATGTGAAAATAATTGTTTATGGAACTTTAATAATATAATATTTGAAATCCTCTACCTCAAAAACCCATAAAACGATACCCCACATCGGTAGTGGGGTGGGGGGTGGGAATAGGGGGGTGATAGTGGGGGGTGGATGAAGTAAAAAAATATTTTGAGGTTTCTGGTTCCTGTACAAACACTAAATCACATTTTTTTTTCATCCCCTTTAATAAGGGGGTTAGGGTGGTAATGGGGGTGGCTAATGCCAAACATTTTTTTGGGACCTTAGCTTCTCTTGTATATACTAAATACCAATTTTATGGACTCTTAATTGCTTGATTAACCTATTTACCCCAAATTTACCCCAATTTACCCCCAACCCTTCGACAGAACTAGATCAAAATATAATCTAGTTCCAGATCTCGTTAAAGTACATACGTGTACCAAATTTCAAGTCAATATCTCAAACGGTTCCAGAGTAAACGTGCGCACAAAAAAAAGTTACAGACCGACAGACAGAATTTTTTTTTCGCTCAAACTTAAAATCTCGACGTTTCACGACATTCTAAGCCTATTTGAACAATAAAAATTTTTTAAAACTTTTTTGTCGTTACTATACTTCCACTGGATGTGGAAGTAATTAACTTAATTTGAATATCTGCGGAAAGACTGGTTAATTTTTTTTTTTATTACAAGTAGGTATTACTTTTTCGAGAGCATAGTTTTCGAGGCGATAAAGTATCGCACAAATGGTACACAATGCACTTTTTATAAAGCATCGAATTTTGTACAAAAAAGTCCCTGAGAGCATATTTTTATCTATTATGGCTCACATGCCAAAGGCGCCCGCGCGCAAACCTCAAAGTAACTGTTTTTCGCGCTGTTCTCCAAGCAGCTCGTTAAAGCAGTTAAATATTATTTGTCCAATGAGAAGTTGTGGTCGATTTTTTTATTTATGAATTTCTGATCGCTCTGCACGATGGCGTCCTTCATTTTTCTTAAATATACGTTTTTTAATGCAAAAAACATTAAAAAAATCGTACATTTGAACTTTTCCACCTTGTAGGAAGTAATTTTCTTTATTAAAAAAATGTATCTATTATTGACATATCATTTTGTTTTTATTTATCACATATAAACAATTAATATTACGGCCGAAAAGTGTAATTTTTCATTTTCATCGATTTCTATATAACTGGAACTTGCCGCATATTTTTATTAATTAGTGTTTTTTTCTGTACAATTGTACATACATTTCAATAACACAAAGAATATTTAACTATTTTTTTATTTTATTTCAACATTTTTTTAATACTTGTAACTCCATTATTAATATTATGCATCGAATAAAAAATAGTTTTAAACAGAAGTTACTCATTATGTTTTGTGTAATTTAAATTTGACTATTAGCATCGCCGTTTTCTTAATTTTTTGTTTGTTAATTAAGTCGCCAGTGCCACTTGCAGAGTAGCGTAAAAAACAGTCATTTTTATGTTTACACGTGAGCACCTGTAGCTCGAAAACTATAGTAGATAAGAATATGCCCTCGCGGACTTGTTTGTAGAAAATTCCATGTTGTACAAAAAAAAGTGCGGTGCATTTTCGTATTTATTACCGTTCTCGCTACGCAAGCGCTGAAAGATCAAAAACACCATCCTTGACATTTGCATACTCTTTTTTCTAATTATTTTAAAAAATTGGGAGGTCTTAAACGTACTCATAAATACTATTCCATGAAGCTGAACCGAATAGCAAAATAAAATATTTTTAATTTATCACATTTTTATAAATTTCAGAAATTCAAAATTGAACAAAAATCTCAAAAAAACATTTTTTGAACCCCAAATGGGTCTCGAGGACAAGGAACAATTGCAATTTCGAACAAAACACGATTGTTACAGCGCACAACGTGGCGACTTAAAAGATGAAATGCGACAATAATTGATAGTTAAAGGTTTCTCTTGTTTTTGAATTTTAAGTGAAACTAGTGAAAGAATTATTTATCTGAGATTTTTGTTTGTAAGTTTTTATTAATAAATTTGTCCTAACAGTAGTAACTTGTAAATGTTTTTTATCAGGGCGGCAAGCAATAACTGTTTGCTACAGGTGCCAAATGCCCTGACGCCGGCACTGATTGCGCCGGTCTACAACCTGCGTGGAGAATTATAACTTAATAAATATATTATGTACCCTCGTTCGCTGGAAATCAACGTCCAGTATTTCTATTCGCGGTTCGCGCAAAATAACACCGCGCGGTGGCACCACAAGTTAACGAACAATATGTGGATAGGGACGTGTGGGGGAAGCGTGATGAGCGAGGAACGGTTTTGGCCGTATAGTTGCGTATCTTATAGACTCTTCAATCAACGGTGTGGTGCAATTGCAAATTTACTTGCATTAATTCCTCAGTACTCAAAAAAATTAATTTTGGGTGCCATTCGACTCAGTTCATGGTAATAACAATTGAGAGTATTTTTAAGGTCTCCCAATTTGTTTAACAATTAAATTGTTGAAATTTTGAGGATGGCGTTTTTTGACCTTTCACCGATTTACGACATAATTTCACATTAGGGTTATTAGTACAGTCAATATGTCATATGACCTACGAGTAATTCCCAAAAGTATGCTGATCAATAATATTGCATTAGTTTTTCAACAAAAAAATGCCTAATATGATTTCTCGAAAAATCGACCCTTTTTTTCATAATAAAAATGCACGCCACTGACTGAAATGAGTTTTGTTTTACTCAAAAAATAAATATTAAAGATATTTGGTACTGATTCAAATTTGGGTGAAATTGGATGACCAATAACTGAGTTACGAAGGTGTTTCCACTTGAAATGGGTCACACTGTATATATATTTTTTATAACTTTCCGTGTTAACTGCATGCGAAATGTTATACGTCACATTTTTAATTTTTTTTAGTACATTTTTTCATATATTTCTTCCTTGGCAGTTGTGTTAACTACATGCCATAATATTTCTTTTTAGGACGACATATCCGTCACATTTTTTCATTTTTTTTTTTTAGAGTGACTACCATGTACATTTTTCATATATTTCTCCTTGACAGTTGTGTTAACTGCATGTCAAATATTATCGTTTACCATCACATTTTTTTATTATTTTTTAGCATACTTTTTAAAATATTTCTTTGGCAGTTTTGTTATCTGCAAGTGAAATATTCCATCGCATTTAATGTTCTTTTTTTGAGTGACCGCCATGTATAAATATTTTTTTTATAATTCTCTTTTTCATTATTTTCTTCTTTGGCAGTTGTGTTAGCTACATTCGAAATATTATCGTGATCCGTCACATTTTTAAATTTTTGAAGACTTTTTTTATCCTGTATATGTCTTTTTATATATTTCTTAGTTGACAGTTACGATAACTACATGCCAAATATTGCTATTTTCCATTTTCCTTTATTATGTTTTTATGAGATCCACTCTGTATATTTTTCAAAGGAACTGACCAAATATTTCCTTCTCTGTCAAGCGGTTTTGTAGATATAGCGCCAAGAGAGACGCCAGATGGACAGACAGACAGACTGATGGAATTAATATCAGCTTTGATTTTCGTAATTTTCGTTAAGCGAAGTAAGTAAAAAATTGACAAAGAAAGATCTCTTCTGAGTAACTCTATGCATTATACTGTGTTAGAATCTGCATTAAATGAACAACTTTTTCTGATAGCCGAATACCTTTCTGTAGTATTTTTTTTTGTCAGGGTCATTTACAAATTAACAAACATTTTTCTGTGAACAAAAAGTGTTCATAAAACCTTTTTTTTTATTTGACAGAAGATAACAAAGTTCAAGAAAATATTTTTATTGGAAAAAAAAATAAAACAACAGAACAACTCATATATATATTTTTTCTTAATTTTCTAGTGTACGCACTAGGCGATTTCAGAGAAAAATACAAACATTTAATAGTTATTTATGTACCAAGGGTCGTAAGTGTCCTTTTTTTGGTCGAGAATACAGTTTGCAAGATTTTATATTTGCTAATAGTAAAGTAGCGATGCTTGGAATATCCATGACAACCGTCAATAAAATAAATTTAGAACTCTGCTTCTATTGAAATGACAACTACTGTCAAGATAAATTAAATCATATTATTATAATATCTCTGAACATTTTTGAAAATAATGTCGAATATAGAAGATATAGCAAGTAAGGTTTGTCTGGATTTATTTCCAATAAAGTTAAAACATTTAATTTAATATTTGTTATATAAAAGAGAAAATTCTCCCAAATTGACTTTATTTCCCTAAGGACGTTATGAAAAATAACGACCCGTTGCCAATGGCAACAAGTATTTGGTACACACAGCGCCATTTACTGTCAACAAAACAATGGAATTAGAGTATACTTTCGAGGGAGGTATGACGAAAATAACTTGAACCATCAACAATTAAATAATCACATATATGATAATGTTGATTGAAAATATTTCCTCTACCACTGCGTTTTGTTTGATAATCCACTTCTGAGCCTGTATTTACGTATAATAAAATAGTTGCTTGTATCTAATCTGTAAGTATATTATTAAAATCCTTTTCATATACAAATAATAGTCCAGTCAACGGAGCGCTAAAATTACCAAAATCTTTAATTTGAATGCTAATGAATGGATTTTGATGAAACCTTGTGCAATGTGTTTGTAAAGATGTTAATAAAAAAATGAAAAATAGATAAGAGTAGGAAATGATCGGAAGGGGTAGAAAACACTCCTTTTATCACGGATTCCGTAACTTGTAGAATTAGGTCAAAAATTAAAGAAAAAATAATATATTTACCTTTTTTAGCCTAAAATAAGATGTTTTTACTTTTGTGATTTTTTTCGAAAAATGCATATTTTTCGAGATATGGCCACTCGAAAATTCCTAAAGGGGGGGGAGGGGAAATGTAAAAGAATATATCGTTAATACAAGAATTTTCTTGTTTTCAACTTTTCTGTAAAGTGCGTTTTCACCGAGTCATTCCGGAAAACATGAAAAACTACCCCATTATTTGAAATTGTAACGCTTTAAAAATAAGTAATTTTAAAATTTAAAAAAATTCAGACGTATGCATTGAGGCCTTTTAAACATTTTTTGTTTCTTGGAATTTTTTTTAACTTGCTAATTTTCCGAGTTACAGGCAGTTTTTGACGATAAATAATGTTCTACATTTTTTGCAAAAAATACATGGACATTCGAAAAATGACCGTGATTTATATATACAGTGTGTCCAACTAAGTCTGCACCATATGGGAAACTTTTTTATTATTGGTTTTATGAAAAAAAGTTATTCTTGATAAAAAGTTTTGCATGGCCTAAAACCCAAAATGAAACAATCAGATATCGTCGTATACGAGGTTTGTCGAAAAATGTAAATTTTGCTCAAGAGTAAAGTACCTTTATTTATTACAATATAGACAATCGTTATTAAGAAAAGTTGATCCTAATTGAAAACTATGGTCAGATATCCAGTATTATCCATCTACAGGGTTGAAAAAAAGAAAGTTTTTTTTTTCATTTTAACCAAAAAAACAGTTTTTTTTATTTAAAACAGGTTTTTTTAAGTTTTAAATGTTATGTTTAAAACATGTTTAAAACGTTTAAAACTATATTCAACTAAAATTACATGGTGCCAGACACACTATGTCTGCTACTACTACTTGATGTCAGATGGCGCTCTTAAATGGATTTTACAGCACTCTACAAATAAAATGCTCAGTTTAGTGCACATGACCACTATATCGGAATTATTTATCGGAATGGACCATCATCGGCACTTTTCCTGCTTTTCCACAAACTCCAAAATAATACATTTATTTAAAACATCGCACTGTGTTTTAAACTGTGTTTTAAACAGTTGTTTTAAACATCGCTTTGTGTATTAAATATGTTTTAAATATTTGTTTAAAACACAGTGCGATGTTTCAAACATGTTTTAAACATGCCAACCCTGTCCATCTACCATGAAAAATAGATATTATACCCAAAAATTATTATAGATCGTTTTTTCATGGTAGATGGATAATATTGGATATCTGACCGTAGTTTTCAATTAGGATCAACTTTTCTTAATAACGATTGTCGATATTGTAATAAATAAAGTTACTTTACTCTTGAGCAAAATTTACAGTTTTCGACAAACCCCGTATACGACTGCAAAAAATTGATATCTGATTATTTAATTTTGTGTTTCAGGCCATGCAAAACTTTTTATCAAGTATAACTTTTTTTCATAAAACCAATAATAAAAAAGTTTCCCATATGGTGCCGACTTAGTTGGACACACTGTACATTATAAAATAATATAAAACCATTTTTAAGGGTACAATATAATTTTATATTCTTTAATATGCAAAAAATGTAGCACATTATTTATCGTGAAAGACTGCCTGTAACTCGAAAAACTAGCAAGTTGCAATAAAATTCCAAGAGACAAAAAATGTTTAGAACGCCTCAATACATACGCCTGAATTTTTTCAAATTTTTAAATTACATATTTATAAAGCGCTACAATTTCAAAGAAATATTTTTCCGGCAAGGCTCGGTGAAAACGCACTTTACAGAAAGGTTGCAAATAAAAAAGTCTTGTATTTCGATGATACATTCACCTGAAGTTTTTCAGATTTTTTTTTAACTTTTACTTCTCCCCTCCCCACTTTTAAGAATTTTCGAGTGGCCAAATCTAGGAAAATATGCATTTTTTAAAAACATTCAACAGAGTAAAAACATTTTGGGACAAAAAAGGTAAATATATTGTTTTTTTTTTATTTTTGACCTAATTCTACAAGTTACGGAACCCGTGATAAAAGAGGTGCTTTCAGCTTTTTTTATTAACGTCATTACAAACACATTGTAAAAGTCAAATTGGAGGTGAATCCCCCCCCCCGTTGACAGGACTATAACCGTAAAGAATTAAAAGTATTTCAAGGGATTATCAACTTTTTTGCGCCTTAGCCTTATAGGCGGGACTTACGTCTCACAGTTTACTCTTTTAATGTCATTCATATATGGTGAGGACTTTATCTCTGAAAATCTAGGTCAGCTTTCTTACTTAAGAAATATTATGATAATAATGATGTAGGTTGACGTTTAGTGCTATTAATTATATTTTTTTGTTTCAGTCAACATTATGGATTTTACCGAGTCAACATGACTGACAATGGTAGGGTACTAACACAAAAGAAATCTGTTAGATTTTATAATCAACTTGCAGTGTTATTTAGAATACCTGACGGTATAACCACAACGGCGGCCACAAGTACACCTACCACTGAACTTCCTACAACTACAACAGATGGAACAAGCAGACTTATAGTCTATCCTTTGTTAATCTCATTAGCATCTTTCTTCATTTACTTACTAGTTTAAACTAAAAAAACATCGAAATATTATATTTATAAAGCCTCATTCTTATCATTCATATATTATTATACTTTTTTCTACACTTCGATCTGCGACAACTGAACTATTTAATATTTATAAATAAAATATTAATAATTAACTGTGTTTCATTTTGTTAAATAAAACCATGGGTGGATGAAGTAAAAAAATATTTTGAGGCTTTTGGTTCTTGTACACGCACTAAATTACAATTTATTTTCATCCCCTATTGGGGTGGCTAATGCCAAAAAAATTTTTGCCTCTCCTATATACACTAAATACCAATTGTGCGAACTCCTACTTGCTCGATTTTCCTATTTACCCCCTGTTTACCTCAATTTACCCCCCAACCCTTCCACGGAATGAGATGAAAATATGATCTAGTTCCAGATCCCGTTAACCCTCTACCGCCCCTTGTGACCTCAAAGTAACATTCCAAATTTTTCTTTATTATAATTTAAATATATGGTTTTGATTCTAAATGGCTTGCTGTGACTTTCAAGGAACATAATGGATTCTTATTTGTATACATAGAACGCCACCTAGAGATTAGTTTTGAAATGTGTGGAGTTATTTTCCATGTGACTTACCAGTAATGGCTGCTGATCAACATTGACTCCAATAACAGTTGTTAATTACCAACAAATTGGGAATATTTTTACCAGTGAAAAATATTTTGTGATTGGAATTAGTTTAGTTGTTCTGTGTGCGCGTCTGAATAATAAAGATTATTGTTATTTACACATTGATAGTCAAAAATAGGTATGTTACTTCAAAGTTACAACGAGCGATAATGAATTAAATAATATTTAATTACTTTCAGTAATATTAGAATGGATCCAGCAAGGTTTTATGGAAAAACTTATCATACAAAGGATTCATCAATATTTACTAAAATAATAGAGAATCCAGAAGACTCTGAAGACTCACTTTTGAGTGATAGCGATGTAGAGGACTTTGTACTTGTGGAGGTGTCACGTTTTTCCCTTCAATTAGATCAAGATATCGAGGATGAGGGCAGAATATTACCTGATTCAGACGTGGAAGGCACTCGAGAAGAGCTCAACCATAACAAAGTAAACGATGCAGAGGTCCACAGCGAATGGGAGACTGAAGATGATCTTCCACTGGCAGATATTATGAATCAGAGGGATAGAGAAAAGACCGAGAAAAAAAACAAAAGACAAAGAAAAAAGAGGAAAAGCAGGTAGTAAACTGGATATCTAGAAAAACAAAGCAAATTCGCTCAATTTTGTCTTGGAAAGGTAAATTACCTGAGGGGCCTGAAAACGTTGGTACTCCTCAGGCTATTTTAGAAAGCACATTAATAGAGACATTTTAGAACATATAGTGGAACAGAGTAACTTATATTCGCTTCAGTCTGACTTGACAAAACCTCTGTCACTCTTTGTTGAAGAATTTGAACGGTTTATAGGCATAACATTCTTGATGTCCATTTATGGCCTGCCACGCACAAGAATGTGTTGGCACCGAGACACTCAGGTGTCAAAAATAACAGAAACCATGTCAAGAAATCGCTGGGAGCAGATCAAATCTAAAATACACTTCAACGACAATAGCTGAAAGCAATGATAAATTACACAAAATTCGCCCATTTATCGATAAGGTTGTAAAAAATTTTAACAAAATCCCTATGGGAGAAAAAGTACGCGTAGATGAGCAAATGATACCTTACAAGGGTCATCACTCTATAAAACAATACATGAAAAAAAAAACCGAAAAAATGGGGATTCAAGGCATTCGTGCTATTTGGGTCTGATGGAACTATATACAACTGGGAGCTTTACAGTGGTGTTGTTTGCAATTACAAATAGAATTGCATAAAATTGGTATTCATGGTTTGTGTACTGTGCGTTCTGAGCGTTTAGAGGGATGTTTATTCACCAGTGATAAAGAAATGAAAAAAAAAGGCAGAGGATCTGTAGAAGAAAAGAGGGCAGTTGTAGAAGATGTCGAACTAGTGGCAATAAAGTGGTATGATAATAAGCCAGTGCATTTACTAAGTTCCTTTGTTGGGGCTCATCCTACAAAAAAGGTCAAACGCTGGGATTCCAAGACCAAGACTAGAATTGATGTAGATTGTCCCAATGCTGTAGCTGTCTACAATCAGTTTATGGGAGGAGTAGATTTGGTAGATTCTCTAGTGGCCTTGTATAGAACAAGAATTCGAAGTAAAAAATGGCACCATAAACTGTATTTTCACCTTATGGATTTGTGAGTAGTGAACAGCTGGCTATTATACCGAAGGGACTGTAATAGTTGCCTAGTGTCGAAAAAGGAACAGCTAAGCTTACTGCAATTCAAGGCTGCTTGCTAGCACACTATGTACTACGGGTGACCAACAAAAAGACAAGAAAAAAAGAGGCCGTCCCAGCTCTTCAAGTGTACAACACGAAATCGAGCAAAAACAGAAGAGAGGTAAACCGGCAGCAATGCCAACTTTGGACACACGTACAGATGGTACAGGACATTGGCCGGCATTCCAGGAAAAAAGGGGAAGATGTAAATTTCCAGGATGTAAAGGTGCACCCAAAATTTTCTGTGCCAAATGCAAGGTGCATTTGTGTTTAACTCCGACACAATTCTTCAATTTTCATATCCAATAAATTTCTTTAGTTTCTTTTCTTGCCCACGGTAACCTACAAGTTACATACCCCTAAAATTCAGGGGGTGCGTGGATTCTGCTCTTTAATATCGCATACTGTATCACTATGCTAGATTTACTTAAAATAAAACTTACAAAATTTTTTCTCGTGTTTTCTTATTTCGGGCGGTAGAGGGTTAAAGTACAAACGTGTACCAAATTTCAAGTCAATATCTTAAACGGTTCCAGAGTAATCGTGCATACAAGAAAGTTACAGATAGAAATTTTTTTTTTGCTCAAACTTAAAATCTCAACGTTTCATGACATTCTAAGCCTATTTGAGAAATGAAAATTTCCAAAAATTTTTTTGTCGTTACGATACTTCCACTGGATGTGGAAGTAAATATCCTAAGTTAGTTTTGAAGGTGCTGCAAATTAATTTATTCACTACTTTCAGTTTTCGAAAATAGCATATACCCCAGACAAGAGAAAAGCATCCTGCAAAAATAAATAATTTAAAAAAATACTATAAATGAATGCATCATAAGTAACAATACTGAAGTTACGGCAATGATGGACTCAGATAGACTAACGCCTAGGATCATAACAAATATAGAAAGTAATTACACTCGATTTGTGGAGCTTTTTATATAATTGTTGCACATTCTAATACTCTTCGCAGTTCTTTTGCACATAGTCAGTGCAGAGAACCATAGTTAGGAGCTGGTTGCAGCCCATTGCACAATCAGGTCTCAACAATGGCAGTTGTCACACTCCACAAGTTTATGGAGTATTGGTTGAAGCGTTTGCATTTTAGTTCTTTCTCTATCATGTGCCTCTGATAAGCCTGGGAAGGAGAAACGCGTCTGCCACTGTTGAGAAGTGAATGGTTATGCAATGGTCTCAACCAGCTCTTAACACTTTCAATTTTATGGTTTGCTGCACTGAAAAGTGTAGATGTATAAATAAACTGAAAAGTCAGAAGAGACTAGTGCACCATCTGTGGTATGTTAGATTTATTATTTATTTGGTAGAGAAATCCATAGAAGCTGGAATTTTCTCTGATTGACTAAAATTGGCAACGGTCATTCTATTACTTTAATAAGGAAACCCCACTGATTTAGATAACTATAGACTTCTAAGCATTCTATCTAAAATTGTTCCGAATTATTTCGAAGAGAATAAGATACTCCCAAAATATTTTATATTACCATTAAAGAAATATTAAACCGTAAATTATATACTATCGGAATTAGGGACAACTTTCTACTGCGGCTAATTTCCTATATGGAAAATAGTTCATTAAAGGTGATATGACCAAAAATCGGATACATTTGACATTGCACTTGGGATTCCTCAGGGTTCAGTATTAGACTCACTATTGTTCGTGCTCTGTGTAAATGATTTTCCCAGATACATAGAGCATATCAGTATAATAATGTTTGCGGCCGACGCTACAAAATTACCGTGTCAGCTGACACACGAGGAACTTCACAATAGGATAAATAATATCACACACCTGATTTTAACTTTTATTTTGTATCGTTAATCAAAACCACTTATTTGCATTGTTTTGGTCCCAGCTACATCTAACATAGTCAAAAAAATTTATCGGCTCTAAAAATTGTAATAACTGACCTATCTCACATATTATGGTACAATTTTAATAAAGAAAGCAATTAATTACATCATGCGAAAAAATATTTGCTATTTTGATATATATTTCAAATACATGTTATATACTATATATTTAATTAGAATATAAGCCCTTTAATCAGAAAATTAATTATTCTTCTTACGCTTCTTAGCCCATCTCTTATAAGTTACTTCTGGAGCATCTCTTATACATGTCCAACAGTAGTCTGCCAACATCGCAGAAGTCCATTTGCCGTGATATCTTTTTTCTATATTTTGAATATCCTGGTGGAATCTCTCTCCATGCTCATCACTTGCTGCACCACAGTTTTCTGGGAAGTAATCTAGGTGTGAATGTAGAAAGTGGACTTTTAATGACACATTGCATTCTAATTTCTGGTAGCAAGAAAGAAGATTCCCAACAAGGTCTCTATAGTTTTCTGCTCTTTTGTTACCGAGAAAGTGTGTTGCTTCCATTTTAAAGGAATTCCAAGCAGCTTTTTCATTACCTTCTAGAATGTTGTCAAATTCAGCATCTTTGAAAAGATTCTTGATTTGAGGACCCACAAAAATTCCCTTTTTAATTTTCGCATTACTAAGTCTGGGAAATTTTTATTTTAAATAACTGAAAGCACATCATTCTTTGTCCATAGCTTTTACCAAGTTTTTCATAAGCCCCAGTTTTATGTGCAGTGGTGGCAGTATTACCTTTTGTGTATCAACTAATGGAATGATAGCAATTTTTTTTTCTCCTGGTTCAAAACCCAATCTTGGCGGCCAAATTTTTCTTTTGTAATGTTTTAATCGCACTCGATTCTCCCACTCATAAAGAAAACAGCAATATTTGGTATACCCTTGCTCATACCAAATCTGATAGCTATCACATTTAAGTCTGCACAAATCTGCCACTTATACTTGTTATATTCTATAGTTTGTAGCAATACATTCATGTTACTGTAATTTTCCTTCATGTGGACAGCATGCGCGATCGGAATTGATGGCAATTTATTTCCATTGTGGAGTAATACAGCTTTTAGACTAAATTTCGAGGCATCAATAAAAAGTCTCCAGCCACTAGGATCATGGGGAATGTGTAAAGCACTCATTAAACCGTCAATGTCCTTGCAGGCAACCAAGTCATTTTCCATTTTGAAAAAAGGAATAAGATCTTTTTGACGACTTCGATACATGGAAACTTTAACATTTTCTTGTAGTAAATTCCATTGTTGAGATGCCAAAAGCTCCGCTTTTGCCTTGGACAGATCAAGGTCTCTTATAAGATCACTTAATTCGCGTTGATTAATTTTGTGTGGTTCACTTCGGCAGAGAAATCGGGATCTTGTGATGTTGATGGCTGGACTAAGTCGTCATCTACATTATCATCCGATTCTTCATCAGAATCAAGGCTGTATTCTTGAGGTGGATTAGGAATAAGTAGTTAATCAATGGCAGATGGTAAATTGAGGTATTATATTACCATCCTTTTTTTCTTGTTAATACCCTGTCTAATAGGAGGTATCACGCAAAAATAACAATCGGTAACATGATCTGTGGCACAGCAAAAGCCATTGAACGTCCTCTTCCACTTAGCCAACTGCAAAGATTGCTCGCACAATTGCTGCAACATATATGAGGTGGCCATTTTTTGTCTTCATCTCCAATTGTACAACCAAAATACAACTGGTAAGACTTCTTAATTTTGGGAGTAAAATGACGTTTTTGATGCACAGAAGTCACTTCACCACAAATATAATAAAAGTTGTTAGGTGTATTTACACAATCTCATGGCATATTTTCAAAATAGCACTATTTACTTTCGAAAATGAACGCTTATCATGCACAAGGTACATATACGACTACCTAAGAATAAATATTAATTTCTGTGACAAATAAAAGGTAGGTAGTTAGTATGTCTATTTTTCGTAGAATTCTAATTCTACCTGTTATTTGTGATAGGACCGCCCATAAACTAGGGTTTATAAGGGGTCTACACACGATCCAGCGGCAGGGAGCCAGCATTGTCGACATGCTTTGAACTCATTCGTAAAAGTGAACTGGTCCGCTGGAATTCCAATTATCTTCAAAGCGTACCGACAGTGTCGGCTCCCAGCAGCTGTATCGTATGTAGATCCCTATACCTGCATTACACTTTATTACCTGTATTGGGAAAACCAGAGCCAACTTGAACTTTTGCTTTTATATTGTTATTTAGCATGACGAAGTTACTAATAATTTGCTATTTTTACTTCCAATCATGTAGGCTGTAGAATAGTGAATAGAATCATTGAGTCCATGTGTAAATTATATACTGTCGAAATTAGGGGCAACCTTCCACTGTGGCTAATATCCTATATAGAAAATAGTTCATTAAACCTAAAGTTAAATAACCAAATCTCGAATACATTTGACGTTGCAATTACAGTTCCTCAGGGTTCAGTATTAGGCTCACTGTTGTCCATGCTTTATGTAAATAATTTACCCAGATACATAAATTATAGCAGTGTAATAATGTTTGCGGCCGATACCACAAAATTACCGTGTCAAGTGACACACGAGGACCTTCACCATAGGATAAATAATATAATTGAATAACTGAGTCCAGGTGTCAAAGAAACAAACTGATTCTAAATAAAAAGAAATAGTTTGTTTAAGCTTTCAACTTCAGATACCCGGAAAATTTTATAGTTATTGACTATCTGATTCTGCCAAATTACTTGGTACAGTACTTGATTTCAAGTTAACCTGGTATAAACACATAGACTTGTGTGTAGTCAATTAAATAAAGCACATTCTTTTTATCTTTTAATACTCTCTTGTGGGTGAAGCAACGAGCGTGAAAGAGTGTTCGCTTGTCAACAAATAGTTGTAGAGACAGAAATATTTAAAGAAAAACGTATTCCTGTATTCTGTAATGCTTCAAATTCGAGAAAAATAATTTAACTTTTTTTAGAAAAAGGTTTACTTTCCACAATTGTTCAAATTGTTTAAAATACATACGAGTGCATTTGATGTTACACTGTTATTTCATATAAAGATATTCATGATATTTCAAACTATATGAAATTTAAAATTAAGTTGAAAGAATGTCTATAAATAAGAGCTATTATAATATATCAGATTTAATTGAAGGAAAATAGTGCTACGTATTTTTTAATTGTCTTATTTGTTATATTACTTATTTCTTCTAATAGTTTTTTATGTGGAGCATAACACTTTATATAACATAAATGCTGTATACGATAAAATATGTTTGCCATTAATAAAAAAAATAGTGTTCATGTAGTTTGCTGTGGATTTCTCTTCTCTGATTGTCCTGTTACAATTCTAATCACATTGATTCAATCTCAACGAGAAATTTTATTGTAGCAGACTACCACGACCTTCCAAGCAGAAATCCAATGCTTCTATTAAGTACCTCCTGTTCTTATTGATGAACGAAAATTAAACGAAGTTTTTGCAGAAAAGTACCGATAGCAGTTGTCGATAGCCAAAATGTATTCGAGGCTAAATAACAATATATAGTTCATCTCAAACTTATAGCAACATGAGGCCCAGTGTTTCAATGCAAAGTTAAGCACTTTATCCTACAAATAAATTAGCTAGAAGTTTAGAATATGCTTTTATTAAACATTTTAATATTGCAACTTCATATTCTAAACTTCTAGCTAATTTATTTGTAGGATAAAGTACTTAACTTTGCATTGAAACACTGGGCCTCATGTTGCTATAAGTTTGAGATGAACTGTAGTAAGCAAAAGTTCAAGTAGCTCTGGTTTTCTCCAAAAATTCAGCTTGTTTGCAATTTTTTCTTGGTAAATACCTATGTTGAACCGACTATGTAGATAACAGACATGAAAATGTTTAATTTAAAGTACATGTTAGTTCATTATATACCAATTATTTATCATAACAATTAAAAACAAAATGCACTCTAAAATTTGTGAGAAGAATACCTACGTCAGTAGATTAAAATAATCTCTGTGGACTAGATACTGTGAAAAAACCGTGACTTCCGTACTACTATCTTACTTTATATTGATATGGAAGGAAATTATTTCTTAAAACAACTTTGTAATCGAATAAAAAAAATAAACTAAAAACTATTTTAAAATGATTAGTTGGATCAGCTGAATAATAATGCCAAAAATTTGCAATAAGTTTAGTAAACTCTTAAAATGAAGAAATTTGGTAGGTATATAAGTACGTGCCCACCCAACTAACATACTAAAAGTCCCCTAAAATAACCGCCAAAATTCAGTTTTTTTGCTATTTCTTCAAAGAATATTCACTGTACCGAAAAAAGTTTATTGAGTTCATTGAGCATAAAATTACCAATCTTTTTCATCATTACCATTTTTTTTTGTTTAACCCTAAAGCCACAAAATATTGTCAACCGAAAATTAATTATCATAAAATTGTCTAATTTTTTTAATCATTTTTTCATAGACATTAACATTAAGCCAGAAATTTATGCCAACGAATATCATAAATGATAACTGTAATGTAAAAAATTATAACTGTAATGTAAAAAATGTTAACAACATTCCTTTGAAGGAAAATTACATTACAAATTCATCAGTTACTACGCAAATTAGTTATCTTCTTCTTCAGACAGAAGTT
The DNA here is from genome assembly GCA_936432065.2 of Rutpela maculata. Lineage (NCBI taxonomy): Eukaryota > Metazoa > Arthropoda > Insecta > Coleoptera > Cerambycidae > Rutpela > Rutpela maculata. Next base: position 346,777,499 of record OW386285.2, read on the forward strand.
CAATTACTTCTTCAAAATACGTACATGATAGTCCTTGAAAGTGTCTACAGGTGGCCAGGCGCGCAGCCAGGGGGGGGGCCATGGGGCCAGGGCCCCCCCCAAGCCGGCTTCCATGAACCAAAAAATAAAGAAGCATAATCACTATTAGTACAAATGGTCCCTTCAAATTAGGAAATATTTAAGAAAGTCTTCCCACAGTTATGAGACTTGTAAAAAGTGAAGTATTTGGGTTGTCTAAACATGATTTTCACCCCCCACAGTTCTAAAAAAGGGTGGTTTTTGAGAAATATATACATATATATATGAATGTTAGCGTTTTTTCGTCTTTTTGTCTATATTGAGAAAAAAATATGCATTTTAGAACCGCGGGGGGTGAAAATCATGATTAGACAACCCAAACACTTCACTTCTTACAGGTCTCATAACTGTGGGAAGATTTTTCATAAAACAGCGATTTTTTTACTATTTTGAAGGGACTAAAAGCAGTATCCAAATTATCTGAAATTAATATTTTGTAATTAATGCCAATATTATCTAGTAGAGGAATCTATACACATCCGTTTTCAACCATTTTCTGAAAAGTTTTCCTCAGCCTCTGGGGAGGCCGGTTCTATTGGCCCACCCCAGATGAATTTTCTGGCTGCGCCACTGCAGGTGGCAAAGCATTTCAATCCAGATCTCCTACATTCACATCATAGGTCCAGTTGGATTTTCAAGTGCAAGAGATGCGTGTTAACAATCGTGACGCAGCAGGGTTTTTCTTCATTCGTACGGGATTCAAGATGTCTACCTTTTTTATCCATTCCCAGTCGGTAGGTTTCATCTCGTTACCTTTCCATTGCTGAATTTGTAAGTAGACACGAAACGAATGCTGAGCTGCTGCATCACTAGTTGGAGGCAAAGATCCGAGACTAAACGATTTGTCAACTGGCTGTTTAGAAATTAGATGATGATATCTGTAGTATTTATAAATCATCTATGGTGTGGTACTTCTTCATCGTCCATATAATCGAAGTACCGTCCATATAACCGAAGTACCGTCCATATAACCGAAGTGTCATAGCCTGTTACTGAATGTCCAAACAGAAGGACTTCTCTAGATTTTCCCACTAAGGTTTGAATACAGTTGTTGTATTTTAGAATAAAAAGCATGGCGCGGAAAAAATCCGTGTGTTTTGGAAGCAAATGATGCTGTTGAAACAACTATAGAATCCGTGCTTGCTTCTGCCAACCGCACCTGCATGTTTACTGACAAGCAATGTCTTGCAAGAACTTCTATAAATGATCTTTTGCCCTATTGATGGCCAAGAACTCGACCTGCGTTGTTGTCGTTACTGTATTTTCTTGTAAAAAAAATTGTAGCAACTGTTCTTCTGGCAGCTCTTCTTTGCTGTCCACGGTATTTGGTTGTAGGATAATCTGGATATTCATCCAAAATCACCAAGCAATTGCATCCGTAGTGAGATTTTGTGTAAGAAATGTAGCATTGAACTACCTTTCCACACTACACTATACAAGAGATGTCGCTTATTTTCTTTTGACGACATTTTGTGGCTTTAGGGACGGATAAATAAAAAAATGGTAATAACAAAACAGGTTAGAAGTCAAAGCATAAAATACCAATATTTATTATAGAAGTACGTTTGGTATATCATCTACTGGCGTGAACACTTGGTACAATTATTGTTAATAGCAATTAAAATCGACTCATTGGTTCAGTGCTTAGACCAAGGGGTCTCCGGTTTGAATTCTTGCTAAGGTATAGATATTAATGACGTTTCTAATGTGTTACTAAGATGACGGCAATGGGTTAGACAGCGGTTGAGTGAGACAATACGACTAGTCGCTGTTATCCCTCTTAAGTTGGAGTCTAAGCTGTAACATATGGCAATGTGTCAAGGAATGGATGCTGTGTTCTTTTCTTAAATGTCAATGAAAGTTAATGTTAATAAAGTGATTGTCACTTTCATTTAACGAATCACCATAAACATGAAATCTATTAAAATTTTGTGCCCCTATCTTAGCTTCTTCTAAAGCTGCAAGTTCACCCAAATAAACTATTTCATCTAGAGAGATAATCACTATTTAATAGATCACCATAAAATATTGTTCAATAAGAACTCTGGGTAGTTTGTGATGAAAAATTAATGTTAACAAAAGTACCTCAGCCAGACTATACTCTGCGTCTATCCTTTGAACCTATTTATAGAAGAGGTGGCGTTGAGGACTGCTCTAAGATTGCAATATGTAGGTCAACGGTATATAAAGGGAGACATGCCCATATTCTGGAAGAGGCTACAATGCAAATTCCTCTTCTGTGAATGGGGACCGATTGTATCTCTCCTATATATAATTTTAAAAATAACTTCAAGGTAAGTTTGAATGCGTCCGGAAATGATGAGCCGGGTATCAATCTACACCGAAGATTCAAAAATGGATCGAGCATCAGGGGCTGGTCTACTCAGAAGAACTAGATCTACACCTGACAATACCGACAAGCGCACAGCGCACATACCACTATATTCCAAGCGGAACTAGTAGGAATTTTGCAAAGGCAATAAAATCCGCAAATACAAACGTTAGTGGTAAGACTGTGCACATACCAATGGATAGTAGAGCGATCCTGCTTTCCTAAAACAACTGTAGTACTGAGCTGGTTCTACAAATTAGAAAGGCCCTAGATTTGCTCGTACAATATAACAGTCTTCTGCTCCGCTGAGTGAAACGACACGATGGAATTTAGGGTAACGAGGAGCAGATGATTTGCCCGCAAGGGCTATGCATGGTCCGGAATCTGCAATAGCGCTCTCGGATTCAATCCACAGTTCCCTAGCAGAGTGGCTTTGACCACACTCAGTCGTAAGCTAGGCAAACACTGTCTCCAGTTGTCTAGGAGTAATCTGCGTATCTATGTAAGATTACTAACAGAATACTGTAGACTAAACATAGACAACTTCATTCACTGGGAGTTTTAGACAACCCCAAGTGTAGAGGGTGTAATCTGGAGGACGACACTGCCGAGCGTGTGTTGTGTTACTGCCCTGCTCTCTCAACGAGAAGAGGATCTATACTGAGGGACTTCTGGCCTAGTATGGCCAGAATAGATGGCGAAGTACATCACAAGTTGGATGTCTTGAGGAATGAGAGCCCGTTGGTCGTGCCGGTAGTACAATGGCCACCACCCATGAGGCCTAAGTGCACATGGGGGTAAGCTGCTATCTCCTAACAATCCAAATTCAGTACCTGAGCCGGAGTTGTTCCTGGGTCTTTTGCCGCCCCGTGCAAAAATAAATTTTGCCGCCCCATAAATTATGGAATATATTTTATCAAAATAATTTTTTCTGTGTGTAAATAGTAGTGTATATTTTGAATATTGTCTATATGTTATTTATGGCATTTTCTTAACTCTTCTACTTTTCTCTTTGGGACTTCCTGCCACATGTATTTTTATTTCTAATTGTCGTCCGAGGAATCTACAAAATAATACAATTAGCCAGTATCTTACTGAGAAATTTATTAAATTGAGTGTAAATACCATAATGGAACTTTTTACTATGTGTATCGAAATAACTTGTTTTCAGTTAGAAAATGATTTCTATCAGCAGTATTTCGGTATGGCAATGGGCTCTTCGTTGTCACCAATTTTAAGCAATATGTTTATGGAGGATTTTAAGACAAGACATGTTCAAAATTGTAAATACAAACCGGTTATCTGGTGGAGATATGTAGACGATATCTTTGCAATTTTTTTGAAAATTTAAATAATAAATAACTTTCTATTAAATTTACTTTAAAAAAGGAAACTAGAAATGAATTACCATTTCTAGCTGTTTTAATTAAAAGAGTAAATGGAATAATTGAAACAAGTGTTTATAGAAAACCAACACATACCAACAGAGATGTCAAGAGGTGTGTTTTAAAATGTTTGTAAGATATAGGGCCAAAATCATTGCTTCTATTGATGAAATATTAAACAATGAGAAACGGTTTATAAAAGAGGTCCTTACAAACAATCAATACCCTGAAGCCTTTGTTGATAAAACCTTCATAAATATTGAAAATAACAATCGGATACAACAAAACTGAAAAACGTTACATATCGTTAATTCCTTATGTACACGGATTATCCGAAAAGTTACGCCGTATAGATAATAGATTTGATATTAGGACGGTATTTCAAAGGAGCAACACTTTAAGGTCTATTCTGACAAAGACAAAACCGAAAAACCACGAGCAAATTTCAAGAAACTGCATTTACAGTATTTCGTGTGAGTGTAACAGATATTACGTGGGTGAGTCATCCAGACCGTTCACCCCATAAGATTGCGTGAACACAAGAATTATATCAGGAAAAATGAAATTCAGAGATCGAAGATTTGCGAACACGCTTGGGAGAACGGACATAGAATAAACTGGGACGCGGCAAAAATTTTAACAAAAGAGGCGGATAACAAAAAAGAAAAATTAAAAAATCAGCGATAATATTTTTGAATGAGGATAGATTCATGTCGAATTTTTCCACAGATGTTTGTACAACCTGGTTGCCAATGTTAAAAGAAGAACTTCACAAAACTTAACATTGTATAAAATAAAAAAACTGTTAACTATATCAACAGTTCTATGTAAGTAGTAAGTATCTATAGATATTGTATATAACAAACATATTCTTAGAGTTGTGTATTATCAATCATATCACAAAAGATTGTTCAACAAAAGCTTTGAAAAAGTAAACAGATTAGGTTTCCGAAACGTCGGCGAAATACTTCATTTTAATATTTTTGTACTTATTTGTGTCATTTGTCAAAAAAGCAACCTCTAACCTCTAACTGATCCTTTGACGTAAACATCACGGGCGTAGAGGTTTTTTCCTTGTAATATATTGGTTAATTGTATTATTTTGTAGGTTCCTCGGACGTCAGTTAGAAGTAAAAATACATGTGACAGGAAGTCCCAAAGAGAAAAGTAGAAGAATTACTGTATATTTTATCGATCAAGCCTTTTTGAAATTAATTGTAAACATATTTTTACAGAATTTTGACACCAGTATTTTCCTTTCTCAATATTCACACATTTGGTTGACAATATTTGTATTTATTTTAAGAAAACGTATAATACTTAATTTCAGTCACTTTTTTCACTTCCAGAATCCGAAATGCTACGCAACCGTTGAATCGCCTGCCCGCAAGTCTATTTCATAATATCCTTCCTCGAATTTCCAATCGGTATATTACGGCGGCACCATGTTCTGGTCTGTTAACAAATGAACGAATCGCGCGAACCGCGACGACGCCACATTAAATACATATTTCTCCTTAAATCTGATACAGATAGAGAAGTAGGCTAAAATGCCGTCCCCTAAATTGTGCCACCCCGTGCAACTGCACCTGTTGCACCCCCGCCAGGAACGCTCCTGACCTGAGCCACAGGTTACTTCGTATTCGGAAATTAAAATTCTGTTACCCCCAGACCATTCGATGTAATGCAACCACAAGAATTCATATATGAATTCAATCCGACTATTCAAGAATGCAGACATATTATAGCTGTACAGATTAGTATCGTATACGGATGAACTCGAGACCCAGAACCCCCAGGTATCTGAAAACTCAGGAGGTGTTTGAATGGGTGATTCAAAAAATACAGATAACATGCAAGGAATCCGTTCATCAATAATATCTAGATAATGACGTGAGTGAGTCATTTTCGTACAAGATAATTACTAGTGGTAGTGACAGAAAACAGATGCGTATTAAGAGAATTATCTTGATTGATTTCAGGAAGTTTTCATGCATTCTAGACCTCGTCTTCTCAATTACTGTCAGGATACCATCATACCAGATGGATAATTTGGTTAGCAGTTTGTCTCATTTATTCTGTGGTATTTGGTAGCTCAGCTCCATGTCATCAAAGACTGCCCTGGAATAAATTGAAGACGAGCAAAGGCTAAATTGCAGAACAAATGTTAATTGGGGTGCGTGATACCCAAAATGTGGGAAACGATATTTAGATTCTTGTCAGTGCAAATGTTTTCGTAGATAAGTTATCTAATTAAAATGAACATAAATTCTAGCAATTTTTTGAACATCCATCACATAATTCGCGAAAGTTTATCGGTGAAGAGGCAGATTAATCAGAAAATCAATAGTTAAATATTTAACATATAATCAAGATAAAAAATATGTGTTCTAGTGCTCTAGTGAAATCTACAATAAATAAATATCAGGTTACTGTTCTGACAGATACTCAGTTCCCACTAAAGACCAAGCATGCATCTACTGCTCAGTGTTATCTTAGTCTTACTTGCAAGGTAAGAAACAAATTCATAACCTATAAATACATAACACGTTTATTTAAACGATTGAAGTTTCATTCAGATTATATTTATTTATAAAAAATACATCAAGATTAAATGTAACCTTAGTCCACACAGCATAAGAAGCTGCGAAATTCTCTAAGTAATATAACATAGAAAAATAATTCAAACACGCATCTATACTTCTCCATCTAAGAAAGCGATAATAACACCGCTCTGTAAAAATGGAGATAAAAGCGAAGTTGAAAATTATCATTCATTTTAAATTTTAGAAAAATAATAGAGAATATTATTAAGGTAAGATTAGTAAATATTTAAACAAGTTTTTATTGATATCATGTAGGCCATTTGAATTTCAAATAAGAAAATTTAGAGATGCTGTTGCTATACTTACCAGCAACACCTTTAGATAAGAGGAAACCTTCTGTGTATATTTTTTGAAACCTAGCAAAGGCATTGGACACAGTATGTCACACTCAGTTGTTAGCAAAACTAAGTCTATTGATATTAGGAGATTTAGTTTTCAATTTCTTTGGTAAAAAATAATAGCCAAATTGTGAATGATATAAGTGATAGTGAGACAGTAAGCTATGGTGTTCTACAAGAACTGTTCTAGGACTAACCTTATTTATTTTGTATCTGAACGAAGTACTTACCCAAACTACCAAAAGAACTATCATATCTTTTGCTGATGATACTGCATTTTTCTACGTTGGCGATACTCGGCAAGATCTTAAAACCAAAATGGAACTGGATATCCTAAAAGCAACACGTCATTTTGATAACAGAACATTAACGATAACTTATAAAAAAACTTTCTATTTATCTGTAACTTCCCAAAGCTCCAACATACCTACCTCTGAAAGAATAACAATTAAAGATTACCAAAAAACCACTAAAAGAGTAAAATAAAATTAAATAGGTACTTAGAAATTTACATTGACTGTCATTTGAGATGACCATTGCAAGTATAGTCTACTACACAAAAACTTAGGGGGCTAACTTATAAATCCAAAATTAAAAGTTAAAGTTAAAAATATTTGTTATCCATCTAAACGACATTAGTTGAATCCATTTTAAGGCAGGGCTTAATTGAATGGGGTGGAGTTAGGAAAACTTATCTAAAACTACTACAGAATATCCAGAAAAGGATTATGAAAACAAGCTAAAAACGTAGGTACTCTTCGCCAATTTACTGAGCTTTTTATATAATTGTTACACATTCTATAGGATACTCTTCGCAGTTTTCTTGTAAATAATGTTAGTTTTGGACATCCTAAATTTTGTGGTACCATCTTTGTTTTGAAAAAAATTATATAAAAAAAGAAAATGAAAAATAAATATCCAACTTGTGTGGGATTCTAACACGATCTTTGGATTGTAAGGCAAAATTTTAGCGACTGTACCATCACATATTGCTACGAAAATTGATTGTTAAGTACAAGCGACAAAAATTAAGAGACTATATTTTTCTTAAATTAAATAATTAATAACTTTTTTATTTATTGATCGATTTTCTTCAAAAGTAATAGGATTCGTCCTCTAGCTAACACTGGCTTACTTTCCAAATTTCAATACAATCGGCCTTTTCTTTCTTAAGTTATCGTGCTTACAAGAAACGTGACGGACGGACGGACGGACGGACGGACGGACGGACGGACGGACGGACATTTTGAAAGTTGTTCAGAATTCGTTGACTAACATAATGATATGAAATTTTTTTCTCTAGGAGCGATATTTACGATTTTAGAAATGTGCCGATCAAATACAATATACTCTTCGTTTTTGCGAAGAGTATAATAATAGGCATGCCAAAACCACAAGATACAGGACTCGATATTTAGATTCTTGTCAGTGCAAATGTTTTCGTAGATAAGTTATCTAATTAAAATGAACATAAATTCTAGCAATTTTTTGAACATCCATCACATAATTCGCGAAAGTTTATCGGTGAAGAGGCAGATTAATCAGAAAATCAATAGTTAATTATTTAACATATAATCAAGATAAAAAATATGTGTTCTAGTGCTTTAGTCATGTATCCAGGATGAAATCTACAATAAATAAATATCAGGTTACTGTTCTGACAAAAGACCAAGACCACAAAAGACCAAGCATGAATCTACTGCTCAGTGTTATCTTAGTCTTACTTGCAAGGTAAGAAACAAATTCACAACCTATAAATACATAACACGTTTATTTAAACGATTGAAGTTTCATTCAGATTTTATTTATTTATAAAAAATACATCAAGATTAAATGTAACCTTAGTCCACACAGGATAAGAAGCTGCGAAATTCTCTAAGTAGTATAACATAGAAAAATAATTCAAACACGCATCTATACTTCTCCATTTAAAAAGTGATAATAACACCTCTATGTAAAAATGGAGATAAAAGCGAAGTTGAAAATTATCATTAATTTTTAAATTTCAGAAAAATAATAGAGAATATTATTAAGGTAAGATTAGTAAATATTTAAACAATTTTTATTGATATCATGTAGGCCATTTGAGTTTCAAATAAGAAAATTTAGTGATGCTGTTGCTATACTTACTAGCAACACCTTTAGATAAGAGGTATATGGTATATTTTTTTAAACCTAGCAAAGGCATTGGACACAGTATGTCACACTCAGTTGTTAGCAAAACTTAATCTATTGATATTAGGAGATTTAGTTTTCAATTTCTTTGGTAAAAAATAATAGCCAAATTGTGAATGATATAAGTGATAGTGAGACAGTAAGCTATGGTGTTCTACAAGAACTGTTCTAGGACTAACCTTATTTATTTTGTATCTGAACGAAGTACTTACCCAAACTACCAAAAGAACTATCATATCTTTTGCTGATAATACTACATTTTTCTACGTTGGCGATACTCGGCAAGATCTTAAAACCAAAGTGGAACTGGATATCCTAAAAGCAACACATCATTTTGATAACAGAACATTAACGATAACTTATAAAAAAACTTTCTATTTATCTGTAATTTCCCAAAGCTCCAACATACCTACCTCTGAAAGAATAACAATTAAAGATTACCAAAAAAACCAGTAAAAGAGTAAAATAAAATTAAATAGGTACTTAGAAATTTACATTGACTGTCATTTGAGATGACCATTGCAAGTATAGTCTACTACACAAAAACTTAGGGGGCTAACTTATAAATTCAAAATTAAAAGTTAAAGTTAAACATATATTAAAACCTAACATTTGGTATCCATCTAAAGGAGATTAGTTGAATCCATTTTAAGGCAGGGCTTAATTGGGGTTAGGAAAATTTATCTAATCAAAATATCCAGAAAATGAAAATAATAGGCATACCAAAACCACAAGATACAGGACTCAGATTTTATTTCAATACACAGGACTCTAAAACAACTATTTTGCTATACCGCCATAATATACCAGCAAAATAATGTGTATAGAAAGACCCCTTGCAATAAGAATTTATAAAAACACAAGAAATTATGAAAACTCTTGGACAAAGATGTGATGATTTCTTAATGATCAAAACTTTCACACAGATACATTTTCTGAATATAAGGTGACATTGTTCAATTTTCTTTAAAGAAGATATGTTATTTCATCTCTATGAAGCGACCCGTTTTCTATAGAATTAATTTTATAAGCTAAATACTATTGTGATGTTATATTCACATTTAGTGTAGTGGTATTATAGAAATTGAATGAAATATCATCATATTGCCTATAGAATAATGACAATAATCTTGGCAAAGATCTCTCAGATCATGAACAGGAGTCGAACTGTACTTCCTCTTCTCTTTATCACAATAACAATCGTCTTCATATTAGGAGCGGTATCCATACAACCACATTTAAATCACATTCGATATAATAATCTTATCTTATAACGTATATTAAGGTAACAAGTCGCAAATATTGAGATGTAACACTTCAACTTTGCCCCCCAAACAACGTTAATTGATTCTGAGTAAATCCTTGATAAAAATGTTAGCTGATTTACTCATCTTGATTGCTTATTTTGGTCACTGGTTTTAACTGCATTATGCTAACTACGAGCACACTTGGCCACACTAAACAGACTAGTATAAAATAAACTTTTTTCATTTGCTTGATCTATAATCATAATTTTCGTTTTGCTCTAACTTTATTTATACTATACTATTATGTGTTTGTTTCATTTAAAAAGAAAAGAGAAAAAGGAAATTTTACAACTTTCAAATAAACGAGATTTGTCTTCCCAATTAATTAGTATTATGGTTTTTTTTATTTCAGTGCCGTAAAAGCTGAAAACAATAGAACCTTCCCAGATAGTTTTCTCTTCGGAGTAGGCTGTTCGGCCTATCAAACAGAAGGCGCTTGGAACGAAGATGCAAAAGGCGAAAACATATGGGATCACTGGGTCCATGACAATATTCCGCATATAAAAAATAACGACACTGGTGACGTCGCTTGCGACTCCTACCATAATTTTGTAGAAGATTTGTACCTTGCTAGGTTTGAATTGGGAGCAAAGGCTTACGAGTTTTCCATTTCTTGGTCAAGGTAAGAATATTCTCTCCATTTTGTAAACATTCGTAAACAAGAGCCTTTGTTAAAATGAAATATATACCTTATAATATACCTATTGAAATTAGGCTAAAAATAGGGAATATAAGAAAACAATAATGTTTAGAAAATTTGGAAAATTAACCCTCTTTTAAAATGTCTAGAAAGAAAGTTAAATTTAAAAATTAAAGATTCTCCACCCCTCAGGGGTTACTTAAAAAATGGTTTCCTCAGTAAGCCTATAGCACTTAGATTCTACATGTATGTACGTACTTTACTTGGAAATACAACTTTTATTCATTAGAGCCTGCGCCTTCTGTGTTGCTGCAACTGTGTCCGAGGCAATTTTTGCATATGGTGCCACATCATGAACCTGCTGTAATACACCCATATCTTCTACCACAAACTTGTTTGCAGGCATAAGATATTAATTTTAAGATCACAGATGCCTCGATTTTATAAATAGGTGATAACGAATTGCTGATTTTCATCCAATTCCAATGATCTGCCTGCAAAATATTTACCGCGGAAATGCTGTCGTGCTGCCTCTGATGACGACTATGGTTGAAATAAGAAATCGAGCACGGAAATGCATTAGAAATCATGGATCTCATTTAGAACATCAGATATAATAATATTGTAACCTTTTGAATAAAGCTACATATTTAACTTTTTATTAAATGAAAAATTATTGACGATTGATATGATTGATATGATAGTAACCATAAAAGAGGACAAAATAAGAGACGCCTTTTTCTAACAAGTGTATAAGACTTTGAAATTCGACAACTTAAGTTACCATTAAAATTTTTTGTTTTTGTAACCAACAGAAATTTTTAAATTACTTTTATTTCGGGTAAAAAAAATCAGAATGTCAAAAATTAAACTTAGGGCTTAATAATTACATAAATGATGAAAAAAACCGCTGCCCAAGGAATTACTACTTCCACATCCAGATTTTCTATCCAAGTCACTCACAACGAAAAAATTTTGTATGTGGAAATAATTCTTTAATAAAATAATATTTGAAATCCTCTACCCCAAAAACACATAAAACGATACCCCACATCAGTAGTGGAGTGGGGGTGGTGATAGGAGTGGTAGTGGGGGTGGATAAGGTAAAAAATATTTTGAGTTTTCTGGTTCTTGTACACACACTAAATCACAATTTTTTTTCATCCCCTTTAATAATGGGGTGGGGATGGTAATGAAGGTGGCTAATTCCAAAATTTTTTTTGAGACCTTATAGTCCAAGATCCCAGAGCTGCCAGACCTACGTCATTTTAGCAAAGCTAATATTTTGACAACAACTAGTGTAATATCTAATTAAGAACGTATGCGTATTTGCTAGTTTGAAAGCGGGGCCCTTTTGCAGAAAACAGGTACAAAAGGTACATACAAATTTTACTCAGTACGTTAAAATATGATAGCTGGTTTGTTATACACGTGACACACTAACGACGTGGTGTAAGCGGATATTGAGAAAGCCTTCGATACCGTATGGATCTCGGGGTTACTCTACAAACTAAACTCATTGGACTTCCCAACGCACATCACGAAACTTATTCACTCCTTCCTGTCTGGTAGATCGTTGGAGGTCAGGGTGAATAATAAACTATCAACTCGGCGGGACATTCGCGCGGGCGTCCCCCAAGGGTCGTGCCTGTCTCCAAAGTTGTTCAACTTGTACGTCTCCGACTTCCCGGAGTTCCCGAATTCGAACCTTGCCAAGTACGCCGACGACACAGCCATGTACGTGCATTCGCATAACGCACAGGCGGCTAATATGCTGCTGAAAGCGCACATGGCCCGTGCCACGGCATATTACAACAAGTGGAAAATTCGGATCAACGCCGAGAAGTCAGAGTCGATTCTATTCACGCGCCGCTTCACAGAAAACCGGATTCTAACGCCACTTTCGATCGAGGGTAGAGAAATTCCAATTAAGCGGTGCGTGAAGTATTTGGGGGTGAACCTAGACAAAAGACTGACGTTTAATACACACATTAATGAGACGATACGCAAGGTCTACTCCATGTCCAGGAGTCTGTATCCGCTCCTGGCACGGGGTAGCGGACTCAACAGGACTAATAAAAAGTTGTTGTACACGATGGTAATCAGGCCGGCCATCACATACGCGGCGCCGGTGTGGTGCAGCATCCCGGCCACGACAATGCGGAAGTTAAGAGTATTAGAACACAAATTTATGCGCCTCATTTCAGATTCTGGTAGGTACACCTCCCTCAGAAATCTCTATGCACGTTGCCACGACATAACCCCACTAGCGGACTACGTCCAAGAAACTTCGCAAAAATTCTACCAGTTTAAACTGGACGGTAGCCCGCTTACCCGCAACATTACCCGAATCAGACAGCATAATGCCATACTTTACGATATAAGACACCCCCTACCATACCAGGCGTTGCCTATCTTTCGGCAGCTCCCTTAGCCACACTTTCTTCTACGATAACTTACCAATACCCTTACCCTTATTCTTATCTTTCCTCAACTTTACATCTTTCCAATCCCTCTTTCTTCCCATTTATGTTTGTACAATTTTGTTCTTTTATCCTTTTTGTTATTTTCATTTCTTTTTTGTCTCTCTAAATTCCCTCTAGGCCGAAAACTTATGTAAATCCTAATTTTTTAAACCACAATTTTATTTCCACCCTACCTTCCTTGTCGGCGATCAGACCACAAGGTCGTCATTTGTTCGAACGGGTTTTTTCGTTTAGTTGTGTTCCCCGTATCAACAATCAAAATTACGAAGTGCGCTCGCCTACGATTTTAGTGTTCTTAGTGTTGTGTTTATTTTTAAGTTACCTTTAGGTCCATGTGGACACATCAAAAATTTTAATCTAGTTTTTAAGTCAGCCCGTGGCAGACAGGAGCTTCTAGCACCCCCCCTCGAATTTATTTCCAAGCCGAATCGGACCTACCCCACCCAGCCTCACACCCACCTCGGCGATGTTCGCCGTGGTTGTCTGGCTGGCTCCGGGCTAGGATCCGGTGAGGCACATACATTGTGCTTGAACTTAAAATAAAATATTATTGTTGTTGTTGTTTGTTGTTTGTCAACCTCCGAATCTTAAGGTCCGAGGTTTGATCCTGAGCGTTCTCAGCTTTTTTTTTTCAACAAATATTAACTTAAAGTGGCGATTACCAAGAAAGAGATAACCGATAGGGAAATATTTATTATTTTTGGTCATAAGTTTTTTTCTTAGTACGTATATTTGAAAAAAAAACTGAGAACGCTCAGGGATCCAACCTCGGACCTTAAGTTCCGGAGGTTGACGCTTACACCATGTAGTTAGCGTGCTACTTGTATAATAATCCAGCTATCATACTTTAACATACTGAGTAAAATTTTTATGTACCTTTTATACCTGTTTTTTGCAAAAGGGCCCCGCTTTCAAACTAGCAAATACGTATACGTTCTTAACTAGATATTACACTATTTGTTGTCAAAATATTAGCTTTGCTAAAATGACGTAGGTCTGGCGGCTTTGGGATCTCACTCTATTAGCTTCTCTTGTATATAGTAAATACCAATTTTATGAACTCTTACCTACTTGATGCACCTATTTAGCCCAAATTTACCCCAATTTACCCCCCAACCCTTCGACGGAACAAGATGAATCTAGTTCTAGATCTCGTTAAAGTACATATCGGTACCAAATTTCAAGTCAATATCTCGAACGGTTGCAGAGTAAACGTGCGCACAAAGAAAAGTTACAGACCGACAGACAGACAGACAGAATTTTTTTTTGCTCAAACTTAAAATCTCGACGTTTCATGACATTCTAGGCCTATTTGAACAATAAAAATTTTTAAAAATTTTTTTGTCGTTACTATACTTCCACTGGATGTGGAAGTAATTTAGCTTTTAAATGTGCAAAATCGGCATTGTAAAAAAAACCGTAGCATTTTTCGTACAGGTATATTTAGTCATATAAATGTCAAATGAACCCCGCTCCTCTTCAGGGTCGGCATCGCCGTAATTTTTGTAATTTTTTTAACTACTAATATTTTAGCTCTTGATTGAAATCAAGAACTTAAGCACATGTAATATACTCCTTTGAATGAACTAACTCTGGTACTTCTTGCCAGTACCGAAATATTTCCCTCTCAGTCCAGGCTATGATGGTTCTTTTCGCAATGCTTGACGATGTGCCATGCACTGTTTCTGATCCGATAAATTTCGATACCGCACCTTCCCTAGCTAAAGAATTGGCTACTTCATTGCCCTCCATGCCAGAGTGACCCGGAATCCAGACCAGAGCCAATTTGTTGTTTCTCTTCAAGCCTTCCTACACAGTTCAATGGCATGAAAGTGAAGTGAGGTACGGCACCGGTTTCAGTGACTGGATCTCGATCGGCGAAGTTAAGCACGCCGGGCGAGTCCATCACTTGGATGGTGACCGGATTTCATGTCGCCGTCCTGGTTAAGTGGTAGAGTAGCATTAGCTAAACTTCGCCAGGACGTTAATATACATAAGGCATAAAAAAAAATAAAAAAAAAATAAGCCTGAAAGACACATTGTTGCCCATGCTCAAAACTGATTAGTGTTAAGCAGCAGGGATCCAACCCACAATATAAAAAAAATCGAGTTAAATATATTTTACTAAATTATACATGGCATCCATCTTTTCAGATATGCTAAATAGTATATTGTGCATTTAGGTGTGAAAGCAATACATTCCCGGACGACGATACAAATTGTTGGCCGAGGCGCTAGCCGAGGCCAACAGGCATCGAAGTCCAGGAATGTGCTTTCACATCGAAGTACACATACTATTTTTTTTGAAATCCCAATCAATATATTAGGTATAAATTAAGGAATTTGTATTAATGCATAACATTTTTTCATTACAATCCAACTGCTTACTAATAAATGCAATTTTAATGCGAGTTGGTTTGTCTGCGTGTAATACTTACTATATAAAATATACATAAAAAACCGTACGGGAATGTAACATTCCCGTACGGTTTTGTTGATCGTTGCTTGGCAACGGATCTTTTCCGGTCTGTTTTCTGATAGTTTCTTAGCAACGGACTAAAATACTGGAATTGTGCATTTTGTACACATTGCCGATCGATTTCAGGAAAACTTATTTTCACAGTTCTAACGTTTAAAGTTTGACATAGAAGAAAACAGCGATATGGTAAACCGAAATTTATCATTATACAATAAAGTCCCAAGCTTCTAGGCACAGAAAACTATAATACTATCGTCAAAATCCAAAATGTTATGTAGAACCAGGCTATTTGGATTACGTCACAGCATATAAAATATTTCTACTATAAAATAACAATAAAAAACCACAAAACCAGCACACGGGGTTACTTATTAGTTGCAGTGCTGCATCTATCGAATGTAGTTACTTGTGAAAGAACCAAGCAGTTAAGCTTTACGTTACGCTATTGATTTCTTTCTTTCTCCACCAGAAACGTAGTGGTCCGCGCCAAAAATGTAGTGATTCTCGCCAATAATTTAGAAGGAAATTATAGTAGTTGCCATTCATTATACTCTTTGCAAATACGAAAACGAAGAGTGTATTGCATTTGATCGGCACATTTCTAAAACCGGAAATATTGCTCGTATAGAAAAAATGTTCATATCATTGTGTTAGTGAACGAATTCTGAACAACTTTCAAAATGTCCGTCCGCCTGTCCATTCGTCACGCTTCTTGTAAGCACGATAACTTAAGGAAGAAAAGTCCGATTGTATTGAAACTTGGAAAGTAAGTTAGCATTACCTAGATTATTTTTGAAAAAAATCAGTAAATAATAGTTATTCAAAAAAAAAAAATCTTAATTTTTGTCACTTGTACTTAAATAGAAATCTTGCGAAATGTTATTCTCTATAATTTTTTTTATACATTTTACTAATATATTTCATAATAATATATTTAATCCGTTAAAATATAATTCTGGGGCCGCATTATTTATCCTGTGAACATTAATGTTGTTGTTTTTGTTGTTGTTGCTTTTGCCTCGCAATCCAAAGGTCTTGTGTTCGAATCCCTGACAGGGTGGTTGTTTTTTTTCTCATTTTTTTTTTCATATATTTTTTTTTTACAACAAAGTTGGTATCACAAAATTTAGAATGTCCAAATACTAACATTATTTACAAGAAAAATGCGAATGTGTAACAATTATATAAAAAGCACAGTAAATACGCGAAGAGTATAATGCTTCCACTAGTTAGTTATTGTTTTCAAATAAGTTAAATGCAGTAAGAAATATCAAAAACGTGTTTTAGAGTATCAACATTTTACTTTTTATTATTATTTATGTTTATTTGAAGTTTATTCATCAATTTTTTTATATAGATGTATTTTTATAAAGATGTTAAAATTCATTTTTGTTTTCAGTTTTCTAATAATAAATTACAATAGAAATACATTAGAGTGTTTTACTTGTACACTGCTTAAAGAGTTTCTCATTTTGCACTAAAGATCCAATCCCGCATTTAGTATAATAAAAACCGCTGCCCAAGGAATCACTACTTCCACATCCAGATTCTCTATCCAAGTTACTCACAACGAAAAAACTTTGTATGTGAAAATAATTGTTTATGGAACTTTAATAACATTTGCAATCCTCTACCCCAAAAACCCATAAAACGATACCCCACATCGGTAGTGGGGTGGGGGTGGTAATGGGGGGTGGATGAAGTAAAAAAAATATTTTGAGGTTTCTGGTTCTTGTACATACACTAAATCACAATTTTTTTCATCCCCTTTAATAAGGAGGTGGGGGTGGTAATGGGAGTGGCTAATGCCAAAAATTTTTTTGAGACCTTAGCTTCTCTTATATATACTAAATACCAATTTCATGGACTCTTACCTGCTTGATTTACCCATTTACCCCAAATTTACCCCAATTTACCCCCCAACCCTTCGACGGAACAAGATGAAAATATAATCTAGTTCTAGATCTCGTTAAAGTACATATGTGTACCAAATTTCAAGTCAATATCTTAAACGGTTCCAGAGTAAACGTGCGCCCAAGAAAAAGTTACAGACAGACTGACCGACAGACAGACAGAAATTTTGTTTTCGCTCAAACTTAAAATCTCGACGTTTCATGACATTTTAAGCCTATTTGGACAATAAAAATTTTTAAAAATTTTTTTGTCGTTACTATACTTCCACTGGACGTGGAAGTAAAATGAAGATGCATAACAAATATTGAGGTCATATACAGGACTCGGAAAGGACCCCGGAACAAAACCCATGAAAATGTTGATTCGGTGGAATCAGCTGAAATTTTGATATTTTGTAGTTCAAGTCATGCTGATCAAAAGCTTTTATCACATCGAGCCAATCCTATGGACAGTTCTTGAGATACAGCTTGTCAAAGTTAGGTAATTTGGGTCATTTTATACATTCAAGAACTTTTTACTCTTAAACTATTAACTTTACCAAAAAGTTACAAGGGTCAAAATATTTTTGTTCAACTTCAATGGAGCTCAAGAATTTTTTTCAGAATTTTTTTATCAGTTTTAGATTAGGTAAAATATATATATGTCATATTCCGACATGCTTCGGTGGGATTGGCTGAAACTTTGCTATTTTGTAGTTAAAGTCATTCTGATCAAAAATTCCCATTGCACTGAGCCTATCCTATGAGTGGTTTTCGCTCCATGAGTGCCTGAAGGTCTTAACAACGAGGTAACGGGTAATCTATATGTACGTGTTTATGAATGGCTTCCAGCGTGTTTGTGTACTGTGTGTATGCGTTTGTGTGTATGTATGTGCCAGTGTATACAGATTTCTCCGGAAATATCGATGACAAACTTATGGTGCAGATTCTACATGTAAAAATATGTTCGCAAATACCTTGAGCTACGGCCCTTTGAAAATGACACCCAAAAATTGATTATTATATTTATTATATTTCAGAAACCTTTTGATTTACAGGGACGCGACTTTACACGCATATTGAATAATAATACAAGCTTATGTTTAAAGTATTTTTTAAAAATATTTTTTACCGTAAGTGGGTGGTATTGAGGGGGACTGTCGATATTTTGCATTAATTTCTTGTCTTTTATTTTTTTTTTCACGTTGGTACAAGAATTTCATTCGCTAAATAAAAATACACAAAAAATGTCCTCTTTCATTTCAGTCGTAGGACTAGTGTGAGAAAAATTGTTCTAATGAGTTTGATGCGCAACCGCTGAAAACACAAGCGTATTATGGTTTTTGGGGTACGCACGACATGAAAATCACATAAAATATCCATCAATGATTCTTCTTCGAACGATACATGATGCTGAAAACAGAACACTTGTTCCTGAAAATCCTATAGATGTTCTCAATATTTAAAAACTAAAAAGAAAAAACAACAAAAAGTAAAAATAAACAGATAGAAAGTGAAACCAAAAAAATGGGATCATCCTAATTGGCAATGAGAATGCTCTCATAAGGAACATAGTGCCGGTAAGAGCAGGTTCTTTGATAGAAATAATTACACACACATGCACGCACGTACACAAACACGCTGGAAGCCATTCATAAACACGTACATATAGATTACCCGTTACCCTCGTTGTTAGACCTTCAGGCACTTCTGGAGCGAAAACTACTCATAGGATAGATTCAGTGCAATAGGAATTTTTGATCAGCATGACTTTAACTACAAAATAGCAAAGTTTCAGCCAATCCCACCGAAGCATGCCGAAATATGTCATATATGTATATTTAACCTAACCTAAAAATTGATAAAACAATTCTGAAAAAAAATCTTGAGCTTTATTGGACTAGAACAAAAATATTTCCTTGCAATTTTTTTTTAAAGTTAATAGTTTAGGAGTAAAAAGTTCTTGAATGTCTAAAATGACGCAAATTACCTAACTTTGACAAGCTGTATCTCAAAAACTGTCCATAGGATTGGCTTGATGTGATAAGAACTTTTGATCAGCATGACTTGAACTACAAAATACCAAAATTTCAGCCGATTCCACCGAATCAGCATTTTCATGGGTTTTGTTCCGGGGTCCTTTTATTTCGGCACCAGAGACGGCTCTCATATAAACATAATATTATATAGACCTTTTCATCGTAAGCGCGCGCATGTGCTGCCGCTATGTTTGTTTGCGGGAACTATGAAATGTTCGGACACTTGATTGTCAAAATGGCTAGACCGGGATCATTTTTTCACATTAATTTAGACGAAAGTGTGATTGACGGTGCAAAATTAGTTCACAACATTGTGCTCAATTAAGGCGTTAGCTCAAGTATCCTGGCCGTAAAATGACTGAAAGCAAGAATAAGGAACTAGTTGCAAGGTTATAATTCAACTATCAACTTATCAATTCATATACTAGTGCATTAAACGAAAACAAATGTGTTTAGTCTACAATATGCTTAATAACATTCTTCGTGTAGTAATTGATAATGAGGTAAAAATATTTTCTGTTTGTTTACGAAAATGTAGGGTCAAAAACGCAATTGAAAATGAGGTTTTTTGTCGATCCTTCTGTGGATAAAGCTGACTTCCTTCTTTTCTAATTTTTTCAAATAGGTAAACTATACGATATGGCACTATTTTCAGAAAATTGGTAACACATTCATCATTATTTGGTTAAAAAACGTAATGTTTATGTCAAATCCAATATTGACATGCGAAAACTGTCCGAAGAAACATGGAGGAACTCGACGTTTTTTAAACAAATAATGATGAATCTGTTACAAATTTTTTGAAAATAGGTAGTGCCATATCGTATAGTTTACCTACTTGAAAAAAATAGAAAAAAAGGAGCCAGCTTTATCCACAGAAGGATCGACAAAAAACCTCATTTTCAATTGCATTTTTGACCCTACATTTTCGTAAAAAAACAGAAAATATTTTTACTGCATTATCAATTACTGTACGAAGAATGTTATTAAGCATATTGTACACTAAACACATTTGTTTTCTTTTAATGCACTTGTACATAAATCGATAAGTTGATAGTTGCATTCTAACCTTCCAACCAGTTCTTTATTCTTGCTTCTAGTCATTTTACGGCCAGGATACTTGAGCTAGCACCTTAATTGAGCACAAATGTGTTCTTCCACAATGTTGTGTACTAATTTTGCACCGTCAATCACACTTTTCGTCTAAATTAATGTGAAAAAATGATACCGGCCCAGCCATTTTGACAACTAAAGTGTCCGAACATTTCATAGTTCCCGCAAACAAACATAGCGGCAGCACATGCGCGCGCTTATGATGAAAAGGTCTATTGCAAACTCCAAACACCTACTGAAACATTCAGAAAAACGACAAAATGGTGAAATATTCATCATTGCCAGTTACAATGTATTTTTAGTAATAAATTTAACCTAAAAATAGTAATGGTTCTTACAGAAACATGTAATACATATCTAGGAAATAATAACACAACTTTGAAACAAACACATACTTTTCTGTTCTGTTTAATATGTGCTTATTATGTTTATTTTCATAATAATAAATATAAAAACCCAATAAGCTGCTGGCATGTTTTCCCAATAAAATAAACCATTTTTAATAATGCTAAATCATGTATAACAAACAAAGTTAAGGATCAATAGCATAAAACTGCCATGTGCTGTGTGCATCACAAATATACACAACATGATAAAGTGAATTTTATTTCATTTTAAAATGTTAATACGTAACCTACTTTTATCGGATAGCTGATTCTTTTACAATTGCAGTGTTGAATGCATTCGATCCTGACCAAGTGTCAATATTAGATTCCACTGTACGGTGGTATTTTTATGTTTTTTTTTACTAATGCGGTTTTATTATCTCCTTTAGTTAGGCGACGCCCCCAAAATTGTGAAACATTGCTATGACAGAATCCCTTTCACTATACCGACACTGTGGCAATTCTGCGAGTTTACGTTAACAATTAATAAAGGGAACGGGTAAAGTATTTTGACATCACAAAGATGAAATTCTCGAGCTTTCGTCATATAATACATTGATGAACATTACTGATGCTATGTGGAGTAAGAAATTGCAGCTGAATATCGACAATGTTCACGTAATAAAGAAAAAACACAAACTTTTATTCTTAGATTTGTGTTTGGGTGGGTTAGATCCCTGTTGCATAATACAATCCAATTATTCTTACCTTTGTATTGCAACTGAAAACTTCAGCTTCTTCAAAAGTTTTGAAGCTGTCTGTAAATTAACAACCATCGTGCTTAGCAGGTCGGTTTTAATTCGATCCCATTCATCTCTCCAGAAAACAGGATGTTAAAAGGCAGTTCATAGTTGAGCATGGTAGGTGGTGGAGGGTGAAGCTCGCCCTTTAGGGGTGGGAACTTTTTAGTTTTCAAATTTTAAATACATTTTGAACATGTCTTCCAAATGTCAAAGCATTATTAATTGTTTCTTCTAAAATGTTCAAATTCCACACATTATTAAGTTTTTATCGTTAATTAATCATTTCTTTCAGGATATTACCAACTGGCTTCGATAATATAATCAATATGCAGGGTATTTCGTATTACTATGATCTCATTGACATAATTGATGCATTTGGAATGATACCTGTGGTTACTCTTTACCATAACGACTTACCTCAACCTTTACAAGATATTGGAGGGTGGACAAATCCAGAAATGCCAAATTACTTTGCCAAATATGCTGAAGTGGTATTTCAGCACATTAATAAAGTGCATAACGTTCATTGGATAACCTTTAACGGACCGAAGTCAACATGCAGACTGGGATATGGAGAGGGAATTTATGCCCCTGGTATATCTCTTGATGGAAACGCAGACTATTTGTGTGCGTACAATTTGATCAAATCTCATGCTGCCGTTTACCATCTGTACAAAGACAAGTTTTCGGATTTAGAAGGTAATGATTTAGAAGTCGAATTTGTATTTGAATAAACATCCAAATTCCAGTACAGTTACAACGAGTCATGAAAGTATTAAACTAATTTTTAAAATAATGGTTTAGATTCTTTAAAATTTTTATTTTGAAATTATATTTAATAGTATTGGTACTTACAAATTAGAATGTCATACAAATATACCAAGTTTTATTGTTTCAATTTGTTTCAGGTAAAATATCTATAGCTATTGATTTTGAATGGTCTGAACCGGCTACTAATTCAACAGCTGATGTAGAGGCTGCAGAAAGACGGAATATGTTTGAGGTATGGACCAAATTAGAAACATAACTGCGGAGTTATTTGTTGCTCCGTTATCAAGAAGATCGTGTGTCATTAATAAATCTGTACTTACTTTTATTCTATTACGTATAGTTATTGAACCCGTCGATTACTTAAAATTTTACATAAAATCTAAAAAAAGATTAAATTTACATATTTTTTTTACCACATGGTTACGATTTCAAGCAGTCACTGAAGGTTTTTTGGGCAACTACAAGAGTATCGACTACGAAACTATTGTAGGAGATATGTTGCTAAAACTTGGGTTGTAACATGAGTGTAAAAATTCATTTTTGTTCTCATTTGTCTCAATTTGGGTGCAGTTAAGGTAAGAAGTTCCACCAAGGTAAACAAAACAGGAAAACAGAGTCGGTGGAATCTAAATATGATGGCAGAGTGCTACTGACATGAAACCCGATCATACTAAAAAATGTAAAAAAGTGCTTATTTGATAAAAAACGAAAACAGCGTTGAAAATAGGCGCCTCTTAGACAGAGTAATTTTATATATTAGAAATGATGTAATATGATAAATATGTAAGATAACCACTGAAATCATTAAAATATAATAAGCATTTTTTAAAATTTTGTTCTATATGGTTTTAAATACTTACAAGATAGAAAATTTTTAATGATACCCAAGGTACTAAACATATCTATACAAAATATTCATACCCCAGATAAAAAGGATTTATTTTTGTTGGCCAAGGCTATTACAAATGAAAAATAAAAATATGAATTGACTTTCATCTGCTAAGGCATTGAGAAGCACCCAAAGGTGGCGAAATGTCATCTTTTTAAACTAATTTAAAGGATTTCATTGTCGTTTTGTTTTGTAATGTAATGAAAGTAGTTAAATAGTGATTTTCGTTATAAGTCCGGTAGGTTACTTATTACAGTAGGTACGAGTCGTTTTACGGACGAGGCGACGCAGGAGCCGAGTCTTCGTCTCTATAATCTTTTTTAAAATGGATAAAAAGTTATAATTATTGAAACCTAACAAATATTAGTTCGTAATCTAACAATCGCATCACCTTAACAATGTTATAGCCAATGTTTTCCCTTGCTAATCATGATTGTCTTTAGCTTGTCACTGTCAAATGAATATAAAACCATAATTTTTGCATTGTTTTGTATAATGGAGTTTTCTTCGGAGGAGAGATTATAAATAAAACGGTGGAAGCAAAGGGAAAATTAATCCCGAAAAAATCATTAGATATACGTCAAAAAGAATATGGATTGTTTTGTCAATGGAAACAAATAATATAATAGTGTTGTTAGGTAACACATTACAGTATCAGATACTGTAATTTCCGCAGGTAACACATTGCGGTATCAGATACTGTAATGTTCGATTTACCGGCCGCAAATGAGTCCGGGAAATAGTCATTTACCGGACAATATGAAATAAACATAATTTTCGTAAACATTAACAAAGTATTTTCTTATTGGTAGGCCCTTGAAGTTGAAAAATCGTTTAAAATGAAGAATGTGAAATTTATGAAAATATGTCGTATATATTTTGAAATATGCAAGCAATATGAAAGTGCCAGTCGGTTAATATTACCTTCGATGTTGCAAAATAGTCAATAATCAACCTAAATTAATACATGCTGTGGTAGGAAAAAATATGAAATATCAAATATCTACAATTTGCGGAAATACACTTCCTATCTAGTATAGACTGACTTATAAATTTCACTCCATATCGAAATGATTACGACGCCATTTAGTGGAGCACCTGGAGCGTTAAAAACATGAAAACCTCGGATTTCAGTTACAGTAAATGAAATTTAAAAATTCAAAATGGAATGTTTAGCTAATAATATGTATAAAAAAATTTACCTATTAAAAAATTGTGACCTTGATTTGAAAAAAAAAATTGATAATTGCAACAATTCAAATAGTATAATACATATTAGGCTGTAGAATATTTTTGTATAATGAAATTAAGTTGACGTATCTATTTATATAGAGGCAGTAATCGAGGAAAAGAAGTAAATTAAGGAAAATTAAATAAAAAAGAAAATTATTAATAAAATATATGTTTATTTTAACAATTTACATTTTTGTCCATATCAAATATTTTCTTCGACTTCATTTATTTGAATGATAGGTGGAGTATTAAAACAACTATTTTCGCTGCACTGTAGACATGCTACACTACAATATAAGCCACTCTTCTGACATCCACAAGCAGCTACACATCCCTTTTTGCAATTACAAAGTAACATTGCAATAGATTATCCGGAGCCGGCATTCATTATTATTGAGATGAACATGTTATTGGAATACTTCCATCCCCAATTTTCAATATCTACGTCATTTCCTAGCTATATCTGGATTCGCAGGTACACTCTCTTTAGGTGTTCAAATGCTGCATCAGTTGTAGGAGGTAGTGATGACAAAAGAACACTTGCATTTTTGGCCGTTGCTTTTATGAAAGAATTGAACCTCAACATATTCAAATCTTTAATTTTTGCAGGAGCTCCATATAAACCCGCTTGAAATATATTATTGGAATCTTCGTTGGCATTTTTAAATACTTTTGCTGATTCGTGTAAATCATGACGTTTCTCAAAATTTCTGGTAAACTTATTTTTACCTTTATTGAAAAACGCAGATGTAGTATCACAACCCGTGAAAGCATGTAAAAAAAGAATATGCTCTTTACATTTCGGAAGCGATCTTTCTAGACTTTTCGAAGAAAATATTCTTTGGACTTTGCCTCGGGATGGTTTTAGAAAATATATTTCACGATCCTCCTCCACTAATGCCGTTAATATAACCAAGACGTCAATATCTTCTGAAACTAAAACAACATTTTTTGTTTCTAAATTAATTGCTGTATCAACAATTAATTTGTCTGCTCGCTTTGATTTGATCGCTTTCCGCTTGGCATCTAAAAATATTGTTGTCAGCTAATGTAATTCTCAACAGTTCTATCAAGCGGCTTTTATTTTTGTTATTTGACAAAAATTTCTCTTGAGCTACTTTCAAAGGCATATTTTCATCGAATTCAATATCTGCACATTTATTTTTCAATGCATGATTTCTTTCTACTGATTTAATACTGTCTTTTTTATACCCATCAAATGCCACGTACGTATTACTATTATAATTATTCTTTAAATATCTTACATAATGCTCACATATAACTTGATTTTTGCAATTAAAAATTTAGAACTACGTCCGTAAAGTTGTACATTGCAGCTGTCGCTGTCGTTCTCCCCTCCACGTTTTACTACCTGTTTAAGGTCCCTACGACCCTTATTACACTCAGGTATCTTTGAAAGATATTCTTCTATGTATATTTAGGAGAAATTCAACGTATACATAAAAAAATTATTATTTAAAATAAAATTATATGCTAAAGTATTAATTTTTTATAGTTTTTTGTTCAAATTATGATAAAATCAAAAGCACAAAAAAATTTTTGGTAAACTTTGAAATTTATAGTATAAAAAACAAAATCCCACCTCGACCATGTAAATTCATTCACTGTAACAGAAGTCCGAGATCAAAAACCCAAGGCGCTCCACTAATTTTGTCTCTTTAATTTAAATATGCGGCGTTTGAAAACTAGTACTTCAAAATTTGCCTCAATCGAATCTGTGCGCGACGATCGCTCACACTAAACCCAGATTTAAATATTAGCACGTCAAAGGAACACCCTGTATAGTTGTACTATTTTGCATCATCCAATCATTATACAGGGTGTGCCGGCACTATGGAGCAATACTTCGAGAACGTATAGTTTGGGTCAAAATAACTAAAAGTACTTATTTTTTTCTTAGGGCGCCCCCCTACGGAGGTATTACCCTTTAAAGGTTACATATTCAAGAAGGTATTTTGCCTATAACTTCCAAACCGTTCTATCGATTTTAATAAAATTTAGACTGTGTATATATTAAATGAGTACCTTTATTATGGCGCCCTACGTATCTTGTCTAGGAAGCCATAGTTATTATACTCTTCGCAAAAACGAAGAGTATATTGTATTTGATCGGCACATTTCTAAAATCGTAAATATCGCTCGTAGAGAAAAACTTTTCATATCATTGTGTTAGTGAACGAATTCTGAACAACTTTCAAAATGTCCGTCTGTCCGTCCGTCTGTCCGTCCGTCTGTCCGTCCGTCTGTCCGTCCGTCTGTCCGTCCGTCTGTCCGTCCGTCACGTTTCTTGTAAGCACGATAACTTAAGAAAGAAAAATCCGATTGTACTGAAATTTGGACAATAAGTTAGTGTTAGCTAGGGGAAGAACCCTATTGTTTTTGAACAAAATCGATCAGTAAATAAAAATGTTATTAGTGGTTTAAATTTGAGAATTTTTTCTTTGATTTTTATGTTTTTATGAAAATTTACATTTTTTAAATTTTTTTACGTGTTTGGTGGTTTTTGTTTGTTTTTACTTTATTTAGACAGTCTTTCACCAAATAAGTTTGTTTAAAACTAACATTATTTACAAAAAACTGCGAAGAGTATCCTATAGAATGTAACAATTATATAAAAAGTTTAGTAAACCGGCGAAGAGAAAGTTTTTAGCTTGTTTATTCTTTAATTTTTATTATTTTATTTTTTAGTGCTAAGATGGATATCTACCTGTTTTTCGTACTCGACGGTTTACCCGTTCAAAAGTTTTCCTGTTTGGAATAACTCTGTTAGGAAAGTGTTCCCCATAAAGCCGTCTGGCTTCCAAACCATTACCAGCGGCAAGTCTATGCATAAGTTGCATGTCGGCATATTCACCAGTTGAAAAATTTGCCTTGTCAATAAACTACTATCACAGAACTACTTATAACTTACTTATTACTTGCTACTCAAATTTGACGTTTGAATTTATTCAATTAATTTCTCACAGGTTATCATGGGGTAGTTTATATTACTAGTATTCCTTATTCCCTTATCAGTAAAATCATTTTTTCTCAAAAACGGATCGCTTTATCGATGTCAAACAAGAATGTCTTTTTTTAGAAAATTGTTTAAGGAATTTGAAAATGTGACCTTAATTTCCAAAAATTAATTTATGTCAAAATTTAGGGGTAAAAAGCAAACCCTGGCTTCCTAGACAAAATACGAAGGGCGCCATATTTCTGGAATGAAGATACTCATTTAATATGTACACAGTCCAAATTTTATTAAAACGATAGAACAGTTTGGAAGTA
Organism: Rutpela maculata; assembly: GCA_936432065.2. Classification (NCBI taxonomy): domain Eukaryota; kingdom Metazoa; phylum Arthropoda; class Insecta; order Coleoptera; family Cerambycidae; genus Rutpela; species Rutpela maculata. The sequence goes on from OW386285.2 coordinate 346,805,682, forward strand.
ATAGGCAAAAAACCTTCTTGAAAATGTAACCTTTAAAGGCTAATATCTCCGTAGGGGGGCGCCCTAAGAAAAAAAATTATAGGTACTTTTGGTGTTATTTTGACCCAAACGTTCCCGAGGTATTGCCCCATAGTGCCGGGACATCTTGTATGTAAGATTCCAACTGTATAATACAAATGTCATAGAAAAGTAATTGAAAATCAAGACTATGTATATACTCGAACTTGTTTTACTGCCAGTGAATCCTTTAATTAATATAATTCTGTTTTTTATTGTAGTTCGGCTTATACGCCAATCCTATTTACGCAGGAAATTGGCCCCAAGTGGTGATAGACCGAGTTGCACTGAGAAGTGATAACGAAAATACACATTCTCGTCTACCTGAGTTCACTCAAGAGGACATCGATCACATTAAGGGCACCTTCGACTTCATGGCTGTCAACATGCACTATACAAACTTAGTAGAAGATATTCCTGAACCTCCGTTTGGTGACCCAAGTTACGCGAAGGACGTAAAAGCTGAAGCGTTTGTTGATCCAGGTTGGGAATTGGCATCAGATGGCAATCCGGTACGTATTTTGCACCACAGTAAAACTAGGGTTTATGTATCAGCGGCGGGCGGAAGAAAAAGGTTTTAAAGCAGCGGTGATCATTTATATTAGGGAAATTGTGACTTGTTTCTAAAATATGATTTGCAAAGGTTGAATCTGTTTTTTGAAAATTAAAAGAACGTAAATATTCTTTGTACCTAATTTCGAATATAAGACCAGTTTGACCTAAATATATAAGGCATTACAATCTGGACATGTTAGTTTATAAACTCCCGGTGTTTTTTTTAGAGAATCAGTTTTATCCTCAGCATTATACAATATATTTGATAATTTGAAAACAGGTTTAAAGCTTACTATTAGGTTATGTGCTGACAAAATGTTTCGAAACATTGCCATAATACGTTAGAGACATATATTTATCGTTACTGTGCTCTTTAATATGCGGATATACACTGAAGCAAGCTGATTTGAATTGTTTTTTGTTAATTAAATTTACTATCGTTTTTTCTTGAAACCCGTTATTTAGGGCTATTGTTTTTATGGTGTCTAATTCAGTTTTAAATTTTCTTCTGAAAGAGGTAATGATAGAGCTCTATATATCATAGAATTGTATGCTACTAATTTATATGATTTGGGGCTACGTGAAAAATTTGAAATAGTTGTACCTGTGAAAGTTGGCTTTCTATAAATGTCAAAATAAATTTTATTTTTATGTATTTGGGTTAAATCCAGAAAAGTGATTTTATTATCTTTTTCTATTTCTACTGTAAATTTAATGTTGGGGTGAATGTTATTTATGTAATTTAGAAATATACTTAGTTGTCTCTGTGTACCTGTGAAGTAGGCTAATACGTCATCTACATACCAAAATTTTATGTGTGTTTTACCTAGCTGTGAATTGACTATTTGTTCTTCTAAGTCAGACATAAAAATATCTGGCAAAAAGGGGCTCAACGGAGATCCCGTAGCTGGCTGGCTAACCCCATATTCTTTATGTAATATTTATTGTTGTATTGGCAATAATTTTAGCTAATGCATAAGTCTAAAGCCGATATTAATTCATTTCCCACTGCCCAATGTAAATCTTTAATTATTGATATTCTGGATAAATCAAAAATAAATCCAGTAGTAGTAGTAAATCAATCGATTTTTTCAAGAAATTTTTTCAAGAAATTAATTTTAAGCAAATTTTTTTTCAAAAAGAGTGTCGTTGGCTCCCATACTAATATAGTATTTCCTGCTTTCATGTGCATTTATTTATGTTCATAAGTTGCATATTTGTTTTATAATTTATTGACGAAACTTTCTCTGTTTTGGAACAGTTTTTATGATAAATAAGCTTTTCCTAATTTTATTTTATATCTGTATTTCAGATTGTTCCATGGGGCGCAAGGAAAAGTTTAAATTGGTTGAAAAATACGTACAATGACCCTGAAATTTGTATAACAGGAAATGGCGTACCAGATGATGGAAGTACAGTGCAAGATGATATTAGAATTCATTATTATCATGTACGTATTTAAAACTGGTGCTGAAATTACTACGCATTCTAGTAACATTTAAAAAATATGTAAATTTGTAACAACCTCTAATTTTTTACAGGATTATTTGCTGTCCATACTTGACGCAATGTATGAAGATAACGTAAAAGTTTTTGCATATATTGCTTGGAGTTTATTGGATAGTTTTGAATGGTCTGAAGGATACAGGTAAGGAAATATATTACATGGAATGCAATTTTTTCTATGCTCTATATATAAATTTAAAAACAGGTTACACAGGGTGTGAATCACCTATAATGTCCAAATAATCCTGTGGGAAAAATTTTAGGGGATGTACATTATACACAGATCCATACAAAAATAAAGAATAGCGCAGCAAGAAACGAAAGAAATCTTTCAGAATCATTTAAAAATATTTACTTGCACGCCTCTGGCACGTATCTGGGCGACCGTATTCAAATAAAACCGCATAGAGTTTCACGTAAACAAAATCGATAACGATTAGAACATGAACTATTTACAATCGACCAATGAAATCCCGTACAGTAATAGCATTGCTTTAATATTTTTTTTATGAAAGTCCTTTATTATAGTTTTTTTGACGGTATCAACTTTAGTTATAAGGATGCAAAATTTAACATACTTAATGGGGATTAATTGTGCAAAGGGTTTAAAGAGGCTTTACGCCTCATGATCAACCTCAACCGTATCGTGATGCTGTCGGATGTGCCCTGAAGCATTCATATATATTTAAGAAAAGCGGCGGAGAAACAAAATTTTGAACATTTTCTTGTTCAAACAAATGCCTTCAGATGTTTACAAGTTTCAGAAAAAAAAATGCTATAGTAAGACAATTCCACTGAACTGCGCCACTGGCGACTCGGTGGCGCAGTGCTTAAGGAGAGTCGTGTTGCAGCTCATCAACAGAAAAATTACCAAAACACCGCTTATTACCGGTGAGTCAATTCGGTTTTAGGAGATGACATAGCACGCCACTGTCGCTAATTAAAGTGGTACAGGATGTCATTGGCTCTTACAACAACAAGCAGTGTATTGTATTGTTGCTACTAGATACTGAACGCGCCTTCGATACTGTGTGGCATAACGCACTACTTTAGTATAAACTCCAACAAGTTTATAAACTGCCAGGGTATTTAGTATCTCTGATTAAGTGAGACCTTTGGTATAGGCGAATAACAGTTAGAGTAAACAATGCCCTATCAGCCCCGTATAAACTCTCGACGGGAGTCCTTCAAGGAAATATCCTTTCACCTGTACTGTTTAACCTTTATATATCCGATATTCCCTCACATACAACTACTAACCTTCTACTATACGCAGACGATACGACAATCTACTAACATAGTTTTTACGGACAAACTGCAACACAGAAAGTATGTTACCATACAGATCAACCTACTGCAAAAAATGAAAAATGAAAATAAATAACAACAAATCAGAAATTATTATATTTCACAGGAATTCACGAATATAGAAACAATAACAAAACTAAAACTTGACGACCGACAAATAACCGAACATAAAATAGTAAAATTACTAGGACTGACACTAGACACTCGACTTATATCTGCACCCCACATCACAAATACCATAAATAGAGTCTATGCAGCTCTAACAAAACTATGTCCGTTGGACAACAGTAGCAGAAAATTATCGGTAAATAATAAAATAAATCTATATAAAACCATATTTAGACCAATGCTAACCTACGCCTGCGTGGCCTGTCACTGTTTACCTCTGCTAGAGTACTGGTAGACGTGTATATTTTGGGCGGTCGATTAAATCGTTGAAACTAGTACAATACCAAAACAAACACTTTCCGATTCTGTATATACGACAATATGACAACATAAAATATACGCATAAACTAATTCACGAACATTTACCAATATATACAACGTTACGAGAGAACTGACAGTAACCATACAATCCACGTGTCAGACAAAACCCAACCCACCAACACCACAACTCCCAACACACATTCTCTCACCCTCTTGACCTCTCGCCGAGATAAATACCTATTAAATTCAGGCACGCAAGTGTAACATTTTTATCGATTGACTATCAGAAGTAGGGTTTTTGTAGATTTTCCTTACAAAATCATCTTATATGATAACAAAACAAAAACAAATAAAATTGAATTTAAGTGTGTGTACACATAAACAAAAATAATGCGTTTAAACTTTCGAAAGATCGCTTAATAAAATATCAACTACAGTGTTCACATTTCTTCCGCCGCAACATCTGGCTGTTACGACGTTTCGCGCGACTCATCGAGGTTGTAACCTCGTAATAATATAAATATTGTACTCTATATGTGAAATAAAATGTACTTATTTTAAAACAGCTAAATATAGATATTTTTAATGCTTTTAATGTTATGCTTGAGACCGCGGGATTCCAGGTTCAAATCCTGGCTAGGGTATGGATGTGTAGTGGCGTCTTTCACGTGTTACAGAGATGGTAGCAGTGGGCTAGACCGCGGTTGTGTGAAAGACAACACGGCCTAGTCGCTCTCATCTCCGGTGTTCGAATCTCAGCTGCGGCAGACGGCAATGTCGCAGGAAATGTGATGTTGTCTATGTGTGTGTGTGTGTGTGTGTATGTCTGTCCTGATTGAGTGGTAGAATAGCCTACGAATAAACTCTATTTATATTAAGGCGATCAAAAAAAAATTCCCTTTTAGGCTATTTAGGATCTTAAACTCCACTAATTATCTACATTGTACTTAGTGGTATTAATTATATTTTTTATTTCAGTCAACATTATGGATTTTACCGGGTAAATGTAACTGCCGAAAAGAGAGTAAGGACAGAAAAAAAGTCTGTTGCATTTTATCATAATCTTGCCAGTAATCTTACAATACCTGAAATAATCACTACCACTGAAGCTCCTTCAACTACTCCGGATGGAGCAAATGGTCTTATAGTCTATCCTCTATTAATTTCATTAACAACTCTGTTCACTTACTTATTAGTTTAAATAAAAAAAAAACATCGAAATATTTATATACATAGGTTCATTGTCATTTCATATAGCATCATACTTTTTTTACTATCCTTTGATCTGTGAAAATTAAACTTATTGTACGTTTATAATAAAACAAATTATAAAATAAACAGTGTTTTATTTCATTAAGTACTGAAAAATATTTAAACGAGTAATATAAGAGTAGCTGTAACACAATTCCAAACTCTATGACAAAAGCACCATGTAAAAATATAATACTTCTTAGATAGTTTCTACAAACACCAAACCACTTGAACATTACGCACGAATACATCTCTCAGCTCGCATTTCGCTCGCACTTCGCCAAGCACTACATAAAAAAGGTGATGTGAAGCTAACGACATACTGTGCATGTCACAGCACGGATTCAGGGCAAATAGATCTACTGGTGGATAAAGTAAAAAAATATTTTGAGGTTTCTGGTTCTTGTACACACACTAAATCACATCACATCCCCTTTAATAATGGGGTGGGGGTGGTAATGGGGGTGGCTAATGCCAAAATTTTTTTTGAGACCTTAGCTTCTCTTGTCTATACTAAATATCAATTTTATGAACTCTTACCTGCTTGATTTACCTATTTACTCCAAATTTACCCCAATTTACCCCCAAACCCTTCGACGGAACAAGATGAATATATAATCTAGTTCTAGATCTCGTTAAAGTACATATGTGTACCAAATTTCAAGTCAATATCTCAAACGGTTCCAGAGTAAACGTGCGCACAAAAAAAGTTACAGGCCGACAGACAGAAATTTTTTTTTCGCTCAAACTTGAAATCTCGACGTTTCATAACATTCTAAGCCTATTTGAACAATAAAAATTTTTAAATTTTTTTTGTCGTTACTATACTTCCATTGGATGTGGAAGTAAAATTTCTAGGCACTCATATAGTCAACAGACTTACCTGGGATGCTCAAATTGAAAGTGTCTGTGCTAAGTTAAGTAAGGTATACTATGCCATAAGGCAAATGAAAGATTGTCTTAATAATCCAGGCTTGCTAAACATTTATTATGCACTGGCATACTCTCACATATCTTTAAACATAATCAGTTGGGGCTGTGCTCGCAAAATACAAAGGGTGTTCATTTTACAAGAAAGACTAATTAGATTAATTTTCAACTTGAAATACAGGGAAAGCCGTAGACAAATGTTTATAAACCATAAAATTCTGACTACTCCCTGCATTTTTATTCTTAAATGTCTGATATTTGTTAAAAAAACGAACACCTTTTTCATAACCATAACATTAGGTACGATCACCTATTAAGAATTCACCCTCACAAGACGTCAACTTATAAAAATTCACCTGCATTATTTTGTACAACAAATTGCCAGCTGACATGAGAAATATCAAAAACCCAAACATATGTTTAAAAACAAAGTAAAAACCATGTTAATAAATGGAGGCTTTTATAGCACACGTGAGTTTTTAGACCAATATGTAACCTAATAAGGTTGAGAATAATATATAATTGTTTGTTAATAATGCACATTATGTTTTCCCATTGTCTTTATATCTATATTTTTATATCTATATTTACTATTTCTGTACTGACATGCCATATGTGCCTCGTGTATCCTTTGGTCAATAAATGTTATTATTACTATTATTATTATTATTATCATGTTTGCATCATCTGAAGGCGATTAAAACTAAAGTACAACTGAAAATGTTCCTATATTTAAACTAAAATAATGTAATTATTTATTTTTACATTTTACAATTTCTAAGCTTGTAAAGGCATCCAGTTGTCTATTATTTGTTACGTTTCCAATTTACTTTAAGTGGCTGATATCTATTCTATGATTGTTATCAAGGGCAAGTTTTGCAACAAACTTTCTGTTTTTCAATTCTTGAGATGGATAATATGCTCCTTGAGTCTTGTTATATTGCCCGTTTTTTTTACACCACATTGTTCAAATAGTTCAAATTACAATCCTTACAACTAATTTCGTAAATCCTGGACCTTGTATTTGATGCAATTTTATCTTTTCAAGTGCCTAAAAGTTGTTACAATTTATTTAGTGATGGATGAACAACTGTCACATATAAGTTTTTAAATTTCTGGTTTATACCACGGGTAAACCGGGGTTCATATGGAATTAACACGAATTTTGAATTCCGCTTAGTTTGAAGGATCGAGAAGTTCCGGAGAGTGCCCGTAATTCGTATTTCTTGTCCAAGAGATAAGAATTCTCATCTACAAGAGTCTGTAGAAAATTGAAATCAAATTGATCAAAGAGGACCTTTTCCAAGCAGTAAATAAAAATGATTATACATAAATCCGAACCCAAATCATGGCCAACTAATTAATAGTAATGGAGGTTGTACCAGTTTTAAATGCCTGTATCACAGAATAATCTTGGATGCAGCTACTTGAACACAAATAATGCCGATCCAAAAGGAGAACAAAAGAGCGTTCTTATTTAGAGCCACTCTAAGAACCACTCACAAATCGTCCTACCAGAGCTTGTGCCTGATCTTATGCAAGCTGGTATTCCTCTAAGGCTGATAAAGACAGAAGGCTCAAATCTAAAACCGCGAAGACGGAGCATGAACATAAATATACTGAGACAGCACATAGATGCAGATGCACTCCATCTTTTATAAACTTCTACGAGGTCAGGTAATGTCAAATGGCTGGACGTTTGCTTTCCTCAAGTCGGCAGGCCAGGTGTGTGCTGGCCCACCAGGATACCGGGAGTTTCCCGGTGGGCCTTCGATAAAGGAGAACTCCCTGTTTATTGATTTTCATTTTGTAGGGGATAAGAGAGATTTTTCCCCCCTCTCATCAATTTTAATTTCCGAGATAAAAATGTGTTTTCAATTCCTCCCCCTCTCCCGTCTCATTTTGGAGGAAATGTTCCGATTTCTGCCTAGGGCCCTTTCTAAGTTATTTTCCCGGGGACCAAAGTCGTCCCAGCACTCGCCTGCGGCAGGCTTAAAGTTGGAGATCAAGGATTTTGTATTGGCGTGTCAGGATGGAGTAATAAATACCTGGGTATACCGGAGTGATATTCTAAAGAAAAATGTCCAGATACAGGCCCTGTAATTCACATCCTAACACACATACCCTCGCCATGTCCCGTTCAAGAAATGTCATCCTAGACGTTGTGAATAATAATAAGAGAAAATACGGTCCCCTTTTATTATAAATCTGATTTGTTTAATCGGGGGTAAGTATTACTCATGGTATAATGAATTAACACATCTTACGTCGTTCATCTGTGTCCTCATAAATATTACTTATAAGCCTAAATTCTGATAACCGTTAATAATATATCATTTCTACGAAACATAAATTCTCAAAAAGGTTTAAGTTGACAATGTATGATAAAAAACAACCGAATGAACCTATCAAATATTAATAGATAAATGGCCAGATAAGTATTGTGCAATCATTAATCTTGTATTAGATCTCTAACAAACAAAATATGAAACATCCGCATGTCCTCAGTACCAGTTCAGTTTCCATTGCAAATATACCAATGGCTAGGCTGCTTCTGGCCATAAACATCATAATATTAGCAAGGTAATCTATACACGTTTTTATGTAAATTTTCGTTTATTGTTATATGAATCTGTGAAGGGGCATCCCCACTTATTTCAAGAACGGGTAAAGATAGGAACATAAAATGTTGGAAATTGAAATTATTGGTGAAGTACCACGAATTGTTTTTGTCTCAATAAACTATTTCTTTGAAAACAACTTGAAGTAAATAAAGCTAAACGTTGAAATAGAGAAAGTGTTTGTGGAATTTCTTCTGGATTTTGAAGTTCACATATAAAGAAATATGACTCTAAGTTTTGGACTTCTGCAAGGTCGGGAACATATTTGTTTAACAATTGAAATTGACACAGGGCTGGCTCGAGGGGGGGACGAAGCGGGCGGCTGCCCGGGGCGGCAAAATTCTAGGGGCGGCAAATTCTTCAAATCCACAATTACCAAAAAATATAAAAAAGCCAGGAAACAATTGTTTCACTAATATAGTAATAGTAATGCTAACTTTATATACATAATTTGTTATTGTTAGTTTTTTTTGTATATATAGTAGGTTACATACATACATATCTTGTCTAATTTCTGTGGTGTGGTATTTTTTTTAAGTTTCAATACGGTTAATTTTTTCAATTATTTTATTTTGCCCTTTTAAATACAGTAATCATATTGCTGAAAATCAAAAAATTGCTGTAAACCTTATAACTAAAAAAGCAAACCATCAAGAATATTCAGTAGGTGACTCTTAAAATGTTATAAAAAATAACGGAATAAATTAATTTTTTATTCAAGTTTGTTTTGTACATTCAGAACTGTTTTATGTTATTCAATCAGGTCTTATGCCTACTGTTAATGCGGGAAAAAATATTATTCAGTAAACTCTTTAATTCACTTTTAAAAAATTTTTGAACGCACCTTAGTACTTTTTTGGTATTTGGCAGACGTCAAGTAGAAGTGTCATACTTTACATTTTGTGATCAAGTTTATTAATTTGCTAGTTATAAATTATGAAAAATTTGATTTTAACGAAAAAATTAAAAACGGGGTAAAAAAGAGAATAAAGAGATTAAATGGGCAGACTGAAGCAGGCACATTTCAGTTTCCTAATTTAGGAGAAGCTAGCTCTTTTGCAAGCCCCTTCTTGTTTAGTAAAAAATCTGAATAAATTATACATAAAAGAAAAAACCCTCCTCTGTCTTATTTTTGCACTTCCATTTGTACGACGTCAATAAGAATGGGAATAAATCATGTGTCCAAGCGCGGATCTAGAAATTTCAATAATTTTTTTCTCGTCTGTGGCGCATGGGACCCATACGAAATATGGGAAATAACATCTCGAGAAGCACTTCTCCTGGGTCCTGTTTAAAATTATTTTTTTTGTCATATGTATTTTACTTTTCATAAAAATACAGCAACACGTTTTGAAGTTTATGAAAATATTTTCATTATTAACTGAGTACAACGAATTGAAATTTTGTGATTTACAATTTAACAAATCACAAAATTTCAATTCGTTGTATCTCAGTTAGTAATGAAAATATTTTTATAAACTTCAGAACGTGTTGCTGTATTTTTATGAAAAGTAAAATGCATATGACAAAAAAAATAATTTTAAACAGGAGTCCCTAGACCTGGGGGGGGGGGGTAATCGAATTTTTCGCAAACTGCTTTTTCAAAACTTTTTAACTTTTTAGGGGACGTTAGAGGAGTGCTTCTCTAGATGTTATTTCCCATATTTCGTATGGGTCCCATGCGCCACAGACGAGAAAAAAATTATTGAAATTTTTAGATCCGCGCTTGCGGATCTTTCATTTGCCCTACACTGTCTTTTTTTACCCCACTTGGAGGGTAAAAATGAGACACTGTTTATTTTTGTTTATCAATTAATGGTACTTTTTAGTAAAAAAAATACATAGAAATATAGTTTTTCCTGTCATTTTTACATATGATACCAATCTTTCATTAAATATGACTTGATTCTAAGCAACCTAAAAATTGAAAGATGTAATTTTGTCTCATTTTTACCCCGCCTGACTCTAATGTTATTTATATAAGAGAGACAAAATGAAACTGTGCCCGGGGCGGCAAAATACCTGGAGCCAGCCCTGGAAATTGAATTATATCTAAATGTTCTAAAAAAATTGAGAAACGATGTTTTGCAATTAAAATTGTTTAAACGAATCTTCGACAACATATTATCACACTTCCTTTTACGAAAACACCAGTAATAGTAGTAATAAACAAATCGCCAACGATTGCACTGTAGTATGCTGTTAGTAGTAAGGCACTCAAATTTTTCTTCTATCGACCTAGAGCAATCTAGCTGTGCAACTCTTCAACATGCTGAATATATTAGTAATAGCGCCAGTACAGAAAATATTTTTAACTTGCTGACAAACTCTACTTTTGACGCAGCTTATTTATTTTGGTCAATATTTTTTGGTATGTTTGTTAACTTTTCTAAGAATGTTAATATCATTTGACCTTTTTCTTTTTGTGGAGGAGGGGAAATCTTGCATAAGACGTTGTGCCGGATTCTTACCGACTAAAACCCCTCCCCCTTCGTCTCGCTTCTCCCACCGGAAACCGCTTTCGCATTACTTCAGTGGGGAGCCGGCCCTTAACTTCCCTTATCGACTTTCTACTTCCTTCGTCTCTATTATTGTACTGACTGTTCCATACACTTGTCGTCATGATTCCTCGGATGCGCATAGGCCTGCCATCATGTTTATGTAGTTGAAGGTTGACCCAGTTTGTTGGGTATAGTTCCTCCTGGTCTCTTCCCAACGAATACAAGTAAACAGGGTATGCTCTACGTCATCCACCTCGTCGCAGTAGCTGCATCTGTCTGTATCTGCCCTTCTGCGATCGTAGAGATACTTCTTAAAACATCCGTGTCCTGAGAGAGCTTGGGTTAAGTAGTAATCCACTTCTCCGTAGGGACGATTTATCCATGTCTGAATGATAGGTATCAATTTATAGGTCCATCGTCCTTACGTTCCGGTTTCCCATTTTTGTTGCCATCTTGTGGAAACGTTCTCTTTTGCTACTCTGGCTTCCACTCCATTATATTTCTCTGTGCTTTCTTGTATTAGAAATTCTATAGGTGGGACTCCCACTATGACCCCCACTGCCTCTGTTGAAATGGTGCGGTATGCACTGCCGATTCTGATTGACATCAGCCTCTGGAGTCTTGCCAGCTTTGCTATCAGTTTCTTGTTTCGGGTTACCGTATGCCAGACTGGTGTGGCATACAGTATTTGGGAGTGGACCACACTTGCCATTACTCTCCTCTTCGATGCTCTTGGCCCTCCTATGTTGGGCATTAGGCTTGTCAATGCTGCGACCGTTTTTTCCACTTTTTCGGTCGTTCTTTTGACGAATATCATTTGACCTAGTTACATAACTATTAACTAGTGACAATACAACAGTTGCATTATTGTCACTCCGGAACATGCGTTGCTAAGATTGCAAAATTAACTTCTTTAAACATCTCTCACTAAAGGCGAGATTTGTACCAACTAAGTTCAAGCCAAAGTTAGTTTGTTGTAACAATCGTAACCTTGACTTTTGACCTTGGATCAAGGGCCAGTTGTACTAAGTTCAAGCCAAAGTCAGCTTGCTGCAACAATAATAACCTTGGCTTTTGATCTTGGATTAAGCTGACCTTGGTTTCAACTTAGTTGGTACGAGTCGCCCTTAGTCATTTTCATTTAATATTCAAAATTTTAATTGTAATGAGTTTAATGATAAGTTAGTTCTAAATGTGTTTCAGTGTGGTTTATGTTTATTGAAATGTCTAACAAAAGCCGAATTCATCATGTTAATAATTTATTGTTTATTGATATGTAATCATGCTTATCTACTCATTATATCTTACTTCCAAATGTCGTCGTACGCTTAAGAATCGACAATGTTTTTTTGAACCATTGACTGACTCCACTCCTGTTTGGAAAATACAACTACTTACTTTACATTACATTAACAACGGTATTGCTTTATTTGACCATAAATCTTAACTCACACGTCGCGTTGGTACAGGTCGTTCACAAGTCGATAGAAAGAATGTGTCCATAGGTGTCTCTAATTTCCTGTGCACGTTTAGATTCAATTATATAACAACGTAACCGAAGGTATTGCCGCTTCAGTCACATCTCTGAAATCGTGTGTTTTTTTTTTTTTGTTTTAATTACTTACCCTGCTTTAGATTGCCTCAGTCTGCTTACACACGATCATAGTTCTATAACTGTGGCAAAAAGTGTAGCATCTGTTTTTGTATAAGGTATATTTTGGCAAAATTTTACTTCCACGTCCAGTGGAAGTATAGTAAAGACAAAAATTTTTTTAAAAATTTTTATTGTTCAAATAGGCTTAAAATGTCATGAAACGTCGAGATTTTAAGTTTGAGCGAAAAAAAAATTTTCTGTCTGTCTGTCGGTCTGTCTGTCTGTAACTTTTTTGTGCGCACGTTTACTCTGAAACCGTTGACTTAAAATTTGGTACACGTATGTACTTTAACGAGATCTAGAACTAGATTATATTTTCATCTTGTTCCGTCGAAGGGTTGGGGGGTAAACTGTGGTAAATTTGGGGTAAATAGGTCAATAAAGCAGGTAAGAGTCCATAAAATTGGTATTTAGTATATACAAGAGAAGCTAAGGTCTCAAACAAAATGTTTGGCATTAGCCACCCCCATTACCACCCCCTTATTAAAGGAGATGAAAAAAAATTGTGATTTAGTGTATGTACAGGAACCAGAAACCTCAAAATATTTTTTTACTTCATCCACCTCCTACTATCACCCCCCCTATCAGCACCCCCCACCCCACTACCGATGTGGGGTATCGTTTTATGGGTTTTTGGGGTAGAGGATTTCAAATATTATATTATTAAAGTTCCATAAACAATTATTTTCACATACAAAGTTTTTTCGTTGTGAGTGACTTGGATAGAGACTCTGGATGTGGAAGTAGTGATTCCTTGGGCAGCGGTTTTTAAAATTGAGTTTATATAAAAATTTAATAAGGGTGTTATATAAATATCACTTTTTTTAATATGGTGGTAAATATAAAATTTTTATATGTACTGCAATAAACTATTTTATTTCTCTTTAAAGTACCTCTACTTTGATATGCAAATGAAATAACTATATAGTATTGTATATTTGACCACTGTTAAATGAAAGAGTTCACTTGTTCATTTCAAACCTGTGATCATATTTGTGCTTTCCTACTCTGGTTTATTAATTGTATCTTTTATTTGATCAGAGAATGTTAGAATCTGACTCCTAATTAAGTTGAGACCTGTGCTAACCAAGAATCTTTTTATGAATCTGTTTTCCTCATAAAATATTGGGAGTAATGTTTGTTCAATTTCAGTATAACAAGGGCAGAACATAACGGAACATTCCCGTATTCATTTAGATTTGGAGTAGCCACGTCAGCGTATCAGACAGAGGGTGCATGGAACGAAGACGGGAAAGGTGAAAATATATGGGACCGCTGGCTCCACGATGATCCTTCCCATGTCAAAAATAACGACACTGGCGATGTCGCTAGCGACTTCTATCACCATTACTTGGATGATATAGCAAATGCATGTGTTTATGTAGCTGCTAGACACTACATTTTCTCTATTTCCTGGTCCAGGTAAATATAATTTTTCCAAACTTCACACACCACAGTGAGTTAAAATTAAAGATCAACGGCCAAAATCTAAAACTGTCAAGTTTTTGAATACTTCTGGTAATTTTGTTATCATATAGAGAACATATCAACCTTTCCGCTAAAAGGTATAAAAGATAGAAATCGAAAACCGAAGTGGCGGCTAGTTGACGACTAGTGTTCAATGTTAGTATCTGTCTAACTATTGCTGGAATGTAATATATTTGTTACTAACTGTCTGAAAAATTTTAAATAATAACTCTCAGAGATTCGTGTTTATAGCGCCCATACAGTGGAAGAAAACTCGTTATACATTTGTTATAAATATTTAGTTTTAAATATCTCTTTGTAGTAATTAATCTGATAAGTGTTATTCACGTATTTCAACTTCATTGAGATGCTTAACCCTTTTCGGACTAGTGGCTATCATGTGGGACCACCTTATGTGCGCAAAAATGAACTTTGACAAATAATGAATTAATGACATAATGAAATTATGTGAATTTTGTGACAAAAAAATGCACCTATCCTCTTTGTCATTATCTGAAATAATGTTGAGAATCGTTGGTCAAGAGTTGATTGATTTTATGTTTTCGGTAGAACAATGATATCTCAGAGTCCCACATGTAGAGGCACAAAGCACTGAAGATCCACTAGTAAAACATGCTTGAATCCCGAACTGTCCATTGGAAAAAAATGGATGATGATAGTAGTACTGGTAGACAATACCTTCACCACGAAATTTTTTTCCAATTCGGATAAGAAGTTTCTAAGAGTAGACGTCCTTATGTATATTAAGATAAGGACTATAATTGTATTCCTTATTGTTTTTTATCAGTCCGGAAAGGGTTAATAGTGCCAGGTGCGAGCAGGTGCAACAATGTGTTAGCTTACAGATTATTTTAAGTCTGTGTTGCTACATTCCTGTAAAATGTGAGTTGCCTCTCTTTGCTCTTTTATTATTTATTGTAATATGTACCTTTGCTAGAGAAAATGCAACTATACTATAGTTAAATGTTTCAAAATAACTTCTTAATAGTCTTATTTCACTTAATTGTGCTGTTTGTAGTATTGCTTTCATATCGACATTGTAAAAAATATATATAGAGATAAGGCCAAAAAAGATTAGTCCTGGAGAGGGTTGGAAAATATGTTAAACAGACAGCAGATATTTGAATTTAGGTACACGGTAATTATAAATCAGTTTGATAAAATGAAACAAACTGCCCGCCTGCTTGTAAAGGAGTATTATTATCTGCTACTGTCCACATTTTTTTAAGAATGGGGCACACATGAAAGCTCTTCTACCAATAGGTCAATTGCCAGGAGAAGCGTAGGACACCGGATATAAGATAAAAAATTCTATCGAGAACAATACACTAAAATAACTCTATAGTAACTACAATTACTGATTTGTTGCACGCTCCATTAATCACATCGGATCCGCTGATAACTAGTTTAAGATTTCTACCTAAAAAACTATCTGCTTCCCATTCTAAAGATGTCTTAGATCTTCTAAGTTATCGCACATAGACATGTAAAGAACCTGAAACTTCAGATGAGATAGTCGAGGAAGTGATGGAATCTGAAGAGACCAAAGACAGTGGCGATTAAGATTATGAATATACACATTAGCATTTAGGAATTTTTTTCATTATGCCCGAACAATTTTTTTTTAATTTTTGATAATTGTTCCTGCATATGATTGAATTGCACATAGTTTCCATGTTTTGGCCGGGATCGATGTTTTCACCCACTGTGCACACATATGATTGAAAATTACATTATTAACTATATATAGAGATTATTATATTGTAGGAAATAGCGTGCAAATTCGACGATGAAAGGTTACCGTCTGCCAGTTGATAATTGAAGAGACCATATAAGCACCAAAGTTTTTTCTATCTGAAAAGACTGACCCAAAATTTCGCCCCTTTTGGGGACCTCATGAATTCAGTTTAAAAGTAGTCTAAATGATAGCTTATGGTGATAATTTAAAGTAAGTAAAATTTCAAGTTGAGCATAGTTTTAAAACCTATATATAATTATTTATAAACTATCATTTCGACAACTGGCAGACGGTAACCTTTCATCGTCGAATTGGCACGATATCTCCTAGATTATTAGTTTTAGTATTGACACTACTTTATTTAAAATTATGTATCATTTCAGGATATTTCCAAATGGTATTGACAATGAGATTAATTTTAAAGGTATTACGTTTTATCAAGCGGTTATAGACCAAATAAGAGAGTACGGAATGACACCCATTGCAGTGCTTTATCATTATGACTTGCCACAGCCTTTACAAGATATTGGTGGATGGACAAATCCAGATATAGTCAAACACTTTGTCAGTTATGCTCGGGTGGCTTTTCAATATTTTTCCAATGTTAGATTCTGGTTAACGTTCAATGATCCAAGATCTACATGTAGGCTGGGGTATGGAGAAGGTGTTCATGCTCCTGGCATTGCTGAAGATGGTACTGATGATTATTTATGCGCATATGTGGTGCTCAAATCTCATGCTGCAGTTTATCGTATGTTCAAGGAAGAGTTCCCGGATCTAAACGGTAAGGGGGTAGTTATTTTAATATTAATGACATCCATACAAACATTGTGCATTCGACATTTACTATTTTATATACAGGGTTGCTGAAATGTATAGAAGCGGTCGATTATCTCCTAAAGTAAGATATCTAGCGAAAAATATACAGAAGTTTTAGGGTTTTTTAAAATCTCTTACAGTAAAGAAAAATTAAGTATACAGGATCAGTCAAAAGTCATGACGAAACAGAGTTACTTTTTCTTTAATGGAACACCATATTATGCATATTATTCCATATTTTAATTCTTCTCAAAATTCTAAACAAAATTCACATAATACATCTTATACCTAAACTTAACCGTTTTCGAGGTATCGAATTTTAAAAATCATTTTCTTATAAATTATACAAAAATATTTTAGTCCATTAAGTTTATAGTCAGTCCATCAAGTTACCTTCGAAATTTTCTAGCTCTTGGCACTTTTAAGTGAAACCGAACGTACTGAAATTTTAATGATCATAGGATATGGTGATAGAAGACGAAATTGTGACTAAGTAGTGAATATTTTTAATGAATTACATCCCGATCGGGAACCTCTTTCTAAATCGACCATTTCAAAAACATTGCAGCGTTTTTATGAAACTGGAAGTGTCAAAGATCGACCAAAAAGTGGAAGACCGGTAAGCGCTACAAATGAAAAAAATTCTTCTAATGTCATGTTAGATGTGGTGGAAAATCCAATAAATTCGACACAACACTGGGCTTTAAATCATAACATGAGTTGATATTCCATTCAAAAAATTTGCAAACTGGAAAAATTCCATCCATTCCAAATGGGAATTTGACCTCTGAACGATATTTATTACTTTTGAGAGAGCATATTATTGGTTAGACGATTATTCCCGAATAATAACAATCCCGATTTATCGGCAGAGCAAATATGGTTTCAACAAGATGGGGCTCCTCCATATTTTGGACTTGTGGTACGGGGATATCTAGAGGAAACTTTTCCTGGTAAACGGATTGGATGCAGGAGGGCAACTGAATGGTCAGCTAGGTCCCCCGATGTGTCCAAGCTTAACTTTTTTCTGTGGGGTCACATAAATAACGTAGTCTACAAAAATAGGCCGCAAAATATCGAAGAGTTGCAAGAAAGCATAAGGCTTGAAATTTCCGCAATTCCTCCCAACACTCTTTTAGATTCACTACAAAATTTTGTTCAGCGAATTCATTACTGTCAGGAGGTAAATGATGAACACTTTGAGCACCTTATAACATAGAATTCCAAAGAAAATATTTGCTGTTTATTAAAACTTGTTTTCTCTCTTTTTCCTCTGGTTTTCTATTGTTTTCATAGATTTAAAATATCCAGTCAGACACTCATTAAAAAATACATTTTTTCGTTTCATGCATTTTTATCAACCCTGAACAATTATGCTTTTTTATTTTCTGTAAAAAAATAATATTGAAATTTAATCACATTCATATCCTCCACCTTGTGTAATTTTCATAATAAATATCCCATCATTTCGGGCTTTTCTTTAATATATTTAAGAGTGGTAAAAAGTTATTTTCAAAATTCAACATCTCGAAAACGGTTAAGTTTTTGACAGATCCTGTGTACTTAATTTTTCTTTATTGTAATAGGTTTTAAAAAACCCCCTAAAACTTTTGTGTCTTAATATTTTTTGCTTGCAATCTGACTTTAGGAGATAATCGACCGTTTCCATACATATCATTTTGATATCAAATATAAAAATATGTCCTTCATTCAACTGAGTAAAAATTTAGGATACAGATAACTTCTAACGAGTAGAAGTTGTAGTCGGGTGAGGCCAACCGCGAATACCTATTTGATTAACATTAACATTTTGCATAAGTTCCAAAGAAATTAAAATTTTAGGTCTTACAGAAGTTATCGTGTAGTGGGTGTAACGCCAAACTGCAATTCTCATTAGTCTTATAAGGGTCTTATTAAAACTTCAGTAACATTTTAAAGTTAAATTGATGTATCTCCCAGTCTACGTAAACTTTGTTTAACTTCAGAGACACACTGTATATTACAATTTCGATATTTTGTAGATCTTCCCATTTTTGTGTTCTTAATCAAAAACCTTAGTAACCTTTTGCTCTAAAATTAGAATAAAGCACATTCTTAGCGATCGCCCTGTATGACGGATACGGTCAAATTTCAATTAGGAGTATTCTACCATGCTATTTTACATACATGCCAAAAAAATAAAAAAATTAAGTCTAAAAGAAATTATCGTGTTTGCAAAAATCGATCTACACATAATAACTTACATAAATACACATTTTTTATTCGATATTTGAGTAAAATCTGTTTTTTTACGGTAATTGTTAAAAATTTTATCGGGTTATAATATACCTATTTCATTAAATCAAATAAGTATAATAATAATAAATCATAGAAATGATTCATAGTTAAGTAATTTACAATATTTTGAAAGATGGTCTAGAGAACTCCCATTTAATTATTTTGTTTTAGCTCGAGTCTCGCTAGCAATAGATTTGCTATGGTCTGAACCCCTCAACGCCACTTCAGTTGCCGACTCAGAAGCTGCAGAGAGAAGAAACCAATTTGAGGTATTCGATAAAAATCGATAAATCATAAAAAAAGGTTATAAAAATGAAAAATTTAAGATTTTTTGAATGCTAACACAGCGAAAAAAAATTCTTCGGCGAAGAATTTGGACATTTCAAAACGGCAGTTATTTGGTGCCAGGAACTGTGACATGATCCGTTATGATCACTGAGCTTTATTACATGCTGGAGTGTACTCGAATAGGGGGGAGAGCTTGCAGAAACAATAGAGAGAGAGAGAGAGAAGCTATATTTGCATTAGCAAATGTTGCTGTTGCCTGAATACATATAATATAATAGTTTTATAAATAGTAGGGCAGCTTATCATAAAAATGTGGACACACCGGACAAAACCACCAAAAATCAATTTTTCCAGGTACTAGTTAGGTACGTAGCTTTCAATTTTTGATAGGAACCAACTCATCCGTCGGCCATCTTGGATTTTATAGCGGCCATTTTGAAATATAGGTATATTATCAATATCTCGGCTTCTAAATCACTTAGGACCACAAACTTAGTGTCTAAGTATACATATTTGGGGTCAGGGAATACAACTACATAATTTTTAAATGAATCACACTATATATTTATTCACTAATATATTACAAACTATTCACCGATGAACTGTTTTGTCCGGCGTGTCCACATTTTCTAATATGTTTTTTTATTTTGTTTCAGATTGAATTGTAATACAAGATGGATTTGATGGATTTGAACAACATGATCTGTCAGAAAAAACTTCAAAAAATCTAAAATTTCCACTCAAGCACTTGGAATCGAAGACAAGACAACACCATACTGATCTTTCTTGAACAATATCAATGAGTTTAGAAGCTTGGATCATTGCCAGTGAAATTAAATTTTGGAAGCGACATGAGTGCGGATGAACTGGTCCAAAACCATGGTGCATCGCATGACACAAATCTTGATACGTCAAGTTCAGCAATTTGAAGTTGGATAGAGCTAAAAGCGGGGAAGTACTTCAGGAGACAGCACAACTGTGGAGAAACGATCCTGGCGTGAAGCGAGTGACAAAATGGCGTATTCGTTATGTCGTGGAAGCGATGGACTTTCATGAATTTCGAACATTAGCAGCTGATACGAGCAAACGAAAAATGGCAACAGAACTGCAAGAAACCCAATAGTTGGCAGCATTAGAAGGTGGCGATCTCATTGCCCTTGACGCCAAATATCATCTGCAATATTATACAGTTTCCTCTGCAGATACTCCCACCAAATCCTGCTCTAATTTCCTTAGATGAGACCGGTAGCGATTTCTCAGTGCTGTATAACATTGCAGATGATATTTGGCGTCAAGGGCAATGGCAACTTCTAATGCTGCCAACAACTGGGTTTCTTGCAGTTCTGTTGCCATTTTTCGTATGCTCGTATCAGCTGTTAATGTTCGAAATTCATGAAGGAGTCCATCGCTTCCACGATATAACAAACACGCCATTCTGTCACTCGCTTCACGCCGGTATCTTTTCTCCTCAGTTGTGCTGCCTCCTAAAGTATTTCCCCATTTTCTAGCTCTGTCCGACTTCAAATTGCTGGACTTAACGTAACAAGATTTGTGCCATGCACCATGGTTTTGGATCAGTTCATCCGCACTCATGTCGCTTCCAAAATTTAATTTCATTGGCAATGACTCCAAGCTTCTAAACTCATTGATATTGTTCAAGAAAGATCGGTATGGTGTTGTCTGGTTTTCGATTCCATGTGTATTGAGTGGACATTTTAGATTTTCTGAAGTTGTTTTCTGACAGATAATGCACTTGTTTCAATCCGTCTTGTATTACAATTCAATCTGAAACAAAATGAAAAAACATATTAGAAAATGTGGACACACCGGACAAAACAGTTCATCGGTGAATAGTTTGTAATTGTTACATATATTATTAGTGAATAAATATATAGTGTGATACATTTAAAAATTGTGTAATTGTATTCCCTGATCCCAAATATGTGTAATTAGACACCAAGTTTGTGGTCTTATCAAAAATTGAAAGCTACGTACCTAATAGTACTGGAGAAAATTTGGTGGTTTTGTCCGGTGTGTCCACATTAACGCGAAATTTGATGTTAAGCTGCCCCGCTAAAGTGTGAGAGAAACTTAGAACCTACTTAAAACAATAGTTTCCTATTGTTCGAGCTCACTCCAGTATGTATAGAGCTCAGTGATTATGATTTATCAAAGGTCAGTTTACTGTTTATTGATTACAAGGTTTCAGGCAGTTTACCAATTCTTATTTGTGGTGTTATGGTGTTATTATTTGGTTAATGAGCTAGAAAATAACATTATCATAAGTTAAAAATATTGCATTGTGCCTAAATGTAAAAGTACGATGATAAAAATTGTCGATAAAATATTTTTTAGTGTTCCAAGACATTCAACAGTTATAGAGCGGTGGTGCACTGCTATGAAACGCGACACTAAGAAAAACGTCAAAGTAACGGAGAACACGCCTTTATGGTGTTGTGAGGATCACTTTAATGTAAGTGTAAAAATACGTAAATAAAAAGTGTAAATAAATTAAAAGTTATAATATTACATTATATCTTTTAAGACCTTTAGTTCTATGGTTTTTGCACTGAAAAATGTAGAGTATAACCAGACTGAAAAAAGTCAGAACAATCTAGTGCGCCATCTATGGCACGCTAGATTTACTATTTATATCTGGCATTACGCATGGGTTGTATCAGAAGTTAGTAATCTGTATTCGCAGTTTCTGTGATGACTTTAAATAGTTGAATTTTGTAAAACATTTACTTCCGACCAATCTTTACCATCTCGCATAGATGACACCGTTAATGCCTAGTGGTCACACTACACAAGAAATTTATGAAGTATTGGTTGAAACGTTTGTATTTTCATTCTTTCTCTACCGTGAAATGAATGGCTATACAATGGGCTTCAACCAGCTCTCCTAAGGCCTTTAGTTCTATGGTTTGTTGCAGTGAAAAGTGTAGAGTACAACCAGACTGAAAAAAGTTAGAACAGTTTAGTGAGCCATCTATGATACTCTAGATTTACTTATGGGACACTGCATTAAGTAATTATTGAAAACGATACCGACAACTATATTAGGATTAGACAGGACGTGTTTATAACAAGCATTCAAAAAGTTTTCTGATAGCTCGAATTTCTGAGAAATGCGGGCATAATCTCAATTAATAATTTATTTTATTTTGTATAAATTAAACACATAAACGTTTAATGACATCAAACACATAAAAATGCAAACAAAGAGGAGTATCTCTACAGATATGGTAATTTTACATTCAAGATTTTCTAAAGTTAGTTCGTTGACAGTCGTCCGCAAGAGGTTAGAACACTGCATCTACTTTGGACAAATTATCCGACTAACGGATGACGTCATTGACATCATGCCAATAAGAAATCTCTTGCAGTCACTTGCTTATATCTAAATATAATTAAGCATAATCTAAATATTTATTTTACGGAAAATACATTTTATTTTGAATTTTTTTTTGTTATAATTATTTTCTGCGTAATAGAAATTACGAGCAAATCACTTTTTCAAGCATTTCAAAATTTGATACATCTTCCCTATTGTGATAGATTAAAATTCATAGAACCCAAAAAAAAAGGTATAAAAAGATATAGAAAGATATAAAATATCCTATTTTTCAGTGTTCTTTAACTCTTTTAACTCTTCCAGGCATGGTGGTATAACTATTTGATCCATGCAAACTGACTCGTTTAATGCATGGTGGTACAAATTACGTACCACATATTGCATATGCATAGTGGACTGTATACATTGTATATATTGTGTACACTGTAATGTATACCATCTATATGGTACCACGCCAAAGTATATACTTAAAACAAAAAATAAATCTCCACAAATTTAACTAAAGAATATTTTATTGCTTAGCAATCCCCAATAACAAAAAAAAAACAAATAACCCAGTGCAGCAAAGGTATTTTTGTGCATGATTTTCTGTGCCTGAAAGAGTTAAAAATAGCATTTGAATGACTTATATTGCTGACGTTTCATTTATTTTCTTAAGATTTTGATTAATTTCACAGATTTAAAGTAGGTTGGCTGTGGGGATAGGTATTGCGATTTTTAAGCAATTACTATTACTATTTCACTTTACGCGCTAGTGTGTAAAGTGTATTGTTTATAATTTAATTTATACGTATATCTTTTTATAACCATTTTGGTAGAGAAAAAATATTTTATACAATTTGTTTGCAATGTGCCTATTTTTACACAGGGGATTGTAGTACTCGCCTACGGCTCGTGCAACAAAATTCCCATTCGTGAAAAAAGTATCACTTTACACACTTGCTGCATAAATAACTACTTTCTACTATCGTACGTACAGTAAAAAATGTCTGAGATAAAAACTGTGAGAGATTAAGAGTGGTATGGTTTCAAATTATTGTAAAATTTACAGGGCATTTCATATATTGGTCGCAAGTAAATACTACGATTTTTTAAATTAAACACTCAATATTTTTGCATATACTTGTTTTTGACTTTTAATTCTCTATCCAGGCATATATTATTTTTGACTTGCACTGCGGTGTTGCCATGATATTCCACTTTTCCGATAAAAATACGATTGCAACGGCCAAGAGTAAATTCTGCAAAAAACTATTTTCATAAACTGGAGTAACTTCCATTTGAATGTCAGTCAAGTCCATGTACTAATTTCCAGTCTCAGAATTGAACTAAATTCTATATTGATTCAAACTTTTACATATTTAAGAGCACGTTTGCATGGACAGGAACCACAGTATTGTGTAGTGATTTGGCAAATTCGATTTTCTAGACTTGGCCAAGCTGTGTGTTCTGGAGTCGTATGAACTCTATCGCGACGTGGTTAGTGCTGTTGAAATTAAATTGTCATATCTGCTCAATTTTTTTCAAATGGAACACCCTGTATATTTGAATTTAAAATGCGTCGGCAATTAATTATCTATATGTTGATACCTCATAGTGACTACTCTTTCTGATAGTTTCAATTTTTTACTTTTATAATAATATGTCAATATTGTATTTTGTAACTATTTCGAAAATAAACGTTATTATTCTTGTAGCATTAGTATTCACTTATTTATTATATTTTAGATCTTTATGAGAAACACAATTTGTTAGATTATTATCATACAGAAATAGAAATATTATTCATTTTAACTGTGACAAGTAAGCGCTGTTTTCGACATGGTTAATAATCGTTTTCATTAAAAATAACAATTATTGTATATACATATTTATATAATCTTCCAATTTGTTTCATTGCCGAGCAAACGGAACCCCGTGTTATTCTCCTAGACGCCAACACTGTTAATTGTTTACGCATACTTTGGTAGAAAAAACAGAGGTGTTAATGTTTCAACAAACTTATTAATAATTTTATAAATTTGGTGCCAACTTCACACCAGCACCACAACCATCGGTGCTAATTGCGAAACCTATACCACTATTTATCATTCATTTCGTACCCTCATAATATGTAAAAACAGAGGTGCTAATTGTTTTAAAAAAGTTATTAATGATTTCATAATCTGGTGCCAACTTCACACCACACCACAACTGTCGGTGCTAATTGCGAACCTATATCATCATTTAGCACCCATTTAGCACCCTCTGTATATGTAAAAAACAGATGTGCTAATTGTTTTAACAAAGTCATTGATAATTTTATTACCTTAATCTAGTGCCGGTTTCACATCAACATATCAACCAATTATCGGTGCTAATTGTAAAATCTATATCATCATTTAGCACCCTCTAACTAGAGGTGCTAATTGTTTTAACAAAATTATTGATAATTTTATTATCTTAATATGATGCTAACAATAAGCAAGAAATATGGAACGGTTTTAACAGTTTTTTCTTAAATTTTCAGTGTCCTAAACCTGATTGTACTAAAATGATATTACATGACAATGTCATACATAATTTGTATATTCTTCCTATCACTTCAGCTGAAGTTAAAGAACTATTGCTTAAAACAAAGAGAGGATCAGCGGTTGGGATAGATGTGAAATCTGTATTCCACTTTTACTTAGTAAATGAATCTTACTACTGATCAATATCCCGATTTATTAAAAATCTCAAATGTACCTGTGTATAAAAACAAGGAATCGGGAATGGAGGCATATAATTACAGAAATATTAGCAAAAGTCTTTGCGCTCGGTTTTAATAATAGATTAATGAACTATTTGTAATATCATAAATTGCTAAATTCAAATCAATACGAAAAAATACGGAAAAATAAATGGACAGTAACTTCTATTGAAAAATTATGTGATTATATTTATAATGCACTAAACAATAAAAAACAACCAATAGCTTTATTTTTTACCTTAGTAGAGCTTTTGACACAGTCTACCACGATTTGCTCTTGAAAAAACTTTTTAGACTGGGAATACGTGGACTATCTCATCAGTGGATCAGTTCTTATCCGAATAACACAAGGCAAACTGTTGTAATTAATTCGTATAAATCAGATTTTAGGCAAGTGACAACTGGTGTGCCTCAGGGCTAATGGGGCTAAATGATGATATAGGTTTCGCAATAATTAGCACCTGTGGTTGTGATATTGGTTTGAAATTGGCACCAGATTATAAAATCATTAATTTTCTTAACATAAGTAGTACCTATGTTTTTACATATTCAGAGGGTTTAAAATGGGTTCTAAATGATGATGCATGTTCCGCATCAGATTAAGATAATAAAATGACCAATAAGTTGATTAAAACAATTACCACCTCTGTTTTCTTACATATACGGAAGGTGCTAAATAGGTGCTAAACTATGATCTAGGTTTCGCAATTAGCACCGTGTGGTACTGACATGCTGATGTGAAGCTGGCACCAGATTAATATAATAAAATTAATAAAATTATCAATAACTTTCTTAAAACAATTGGCACCTCTGTTTATTTTACATATACAGAGGATGCTAAATGGGTGCTAAATGACGATATAGGTTTCGCAATTCAGCATCGATCGTTGTGGTGCTGGTGTGAAGTTGGCACCAGATTATGAAATCATTAATAACTTTTTAAAACAATTTTTCCATATATTCAGAGGGTGCGAAATGAATGCTAAATAGTGATATAGATTTCGCAATTAGCACCAATGGTTGTGGTTCTGGCACCAAATTTATAAAATTATCAATGAGTTTGTTGAAATGTTTAGCACCTCTGTTTTTTCTACATATACAGAGGGTGCTAAATGGGTGCTAAATGGTGATATAGGTTTCGCAATTAGCACCGATGGTTGTGGTGCCAAATTCACAGACCGAACATTTTTGAAGATTGTGCACCTGCAATCAAGAAAACCTACATTCTAATTGTTTGTTTTATATTTTGAGATGAATTTCTGATTGCCTTTTAACCAGGCAACAATATTATATGTACATTGTATAAGTGGGCTATTCCGTAACATCATGCTGAGTTACTTGTGCCAATTATTAAAAAATTCAATACATTTTCTTGTTTTTTCTTAGTTTGGACTATATGCTAACCCTGTCTTCAATGGAAACTGGCCCAAAGTAGTGATAGACCGAGTAGATGACAGAAGCAAACATGAAAATTTTACAACATCTCGTCTTCCCGCCTTCACACAAGAAGAAATCAATTACATTAACGGGACATTTGACTTTATGGCTGTTAACGTATTGCACGATAGCACAAAACTGATAAAACACATCGACGAACCAGCATACGGTGATCCTGGTTACATGAAGGACATGCAAGCAGACGTATCTCCATCGCCGGTATGTAATGTCCTGCTAGTCGATCTATCTTGTAACTCTAGCCATACCAATGTAATAAAATATGATATATTCATAAACTCTTTAGGCTCTACCGTTTGGAGTCAGAAATAGTCTAAATTGGTTGAAAAATACGTACAATGATCCTGAAGTTTATATAACTGGAAACGGTATACCAGATGACGAACCCACATTAGAAGATGACAACAGAATTAATTTCTATAGGGTATGTATAAGTACTTTTTAATGTACAGATGTAGTGGTAAAAATTCCTGGTACGCGACGTTGTAACAGGAAATTTTTCACTTCCAATATGTGGCTGATCGGTATGACTAATTTTAGCTACTGTTTACAGCAATATCTAGAAACTGTATTGGATGCAATGTATGAAGATAATGTAAGAGTTTTCGCATACGCAGCTAGAAGTCTAACGGACAGTTTTGAATGGACTGAGGGATACAGGTACGGAAAATACTTTCAGACGTTTAATGAAATTCGCAGCAATATTAGCGTTTGATTTTAGTTTAATTGGTGGACGTTTCATCCGTTTTTTATTAATTTGTTATATTATTACAATAGTTGATGTAACGCGTTATATACTTTTACACTTCTGTGCAATAAAATCCCGTACATTTGAAAAATCAAGTAATCCAGTTTTTATTAATATTAAGTGATGTGAATCAGTCTTTTTGGAATTTAGATGTTTTATTATCACATAGGTTATAAAAGAGTGAATTGATTGTGAAATGTCATAAGTAAGGTATTTGGAAAAATTTTAATGATTTAAAGATTTCGATTTATAACAAATGTAAAAATTGACGTTGAAAAATTGTGTCCGATTCTGAAAGCTCAAAATATTAAAAATCGGTTTTCTGCATGGCTGTTCTGCACATGTCTGCCTTTGATAATTTACACAGTTTTTTAATTCTGATTTTCCTATCCTTCGGCTAGCTGTTGACCTTGATGCTAGAAAATTTGTCATGGACACGGGGTTTACTGCTATTTGAAACGGATTTTCTCTCAAATAGCCAAGAAGAGCTTCAACTTGAGCGAGATTTGAATTTCTCGGTCGGCCTGAACCGTCTTTTCTCTTTATGATACCTTCCTCCTCCCACCTTTTCTTCGCACTCATAACGGTACTTTTATTTAAGTGATAATGGAAAGAAACTGCTCTGATAGACCATCCCTCTTCAATTTTAGAGATAATTAGAATTTTTGCATGTTAGTTAATTTCGGCATTTCGAAAATATGACACTGACACTGACAAATAAATAAAGAATGTAATTAGTTTTTGATTTATTCTCCAATAATGAGTGTTTTAAAGTATTTACCTAACTAGTATATTAGCGTGCCCAGATTAGGGCAACAATATACAAAAAGTAGGTATTTTCATAATAAATAAAAAAGTGTGTAAGTTGTGATTTGCATAATACCTAAATAATATTCTCTAATCATGATAAAAGCAAATAAATAAAAAATAATTAATTGTAAAAATAAATCAAGAATAGGCTTGTAAATAATGAATGAATGTTTCTATACTCTACTGATGAGAACTAACGAGTTCGAAAAAACTTGTACAACTTTTCTAGAGTTGAAATAGAATGTAAGGTTCAATAATTCTCGTGAATTACTGAATTTCAATAAATAATTTAAGTATCTTCAATATATTTTTTGCCTTAAAATGCCAGGAATCCTATCATGTAATTCAATACTTCGTCAGCATTAGCTAGAAGAGTAGTTGTTTTGATTGGTTTTCCAATAATGAGTGTTTTAAAGTGTTCTCCTAAGTAGTATATTAGCGTGACCTGATTAAGGTACCAATATACAGAAAGTAGATAATTACATATTAAATTAAAAAAGTGTGCATGACTAAATGTAAATAAATGATTTAAGTATTTTCAATATATTTTTTCTTTAAAATGCTAAGAATCCTATCATGTAATTCAATACTTCGTCAGTATTAGCTAGAAGAGTAGTTGTTTTGATTGGTTCTCCAATAATGAGTGTTTTAAAGTATTTACCTAACTAGAATATTGGCGTGCCCAGATTAGGGCAACAACATACAGAAAGTAGGTATTTTCATAATAAATAAAAAAGTATGTAAGTTGTGATTTGCATAATACCTAAATAATATTCTCTAATCAAAATAAAGAATGATTTAATATAGCGAAAAATAGGTGTACGGGATTTTATTGCACAGAAGTGTACATATTTTATAAATAGTGAATGGGAACTGAAAGTTAATTGCAGTTTTGCCCATCCAAAACCAATAACGTTCAATTTTAAAATTAAAATATCCTAATATCTACGTACTCCAATCTCCGCAATATTTGACCCTCATACTCACCATTATTCTTCTGCACCTTGATATCTTTTAAATAGAGAGAAGGTTTCAATAATTGGTCTATAGTTACTATTTTGGCACAATAAATATTGATTTTTTTCGCAATATTGCACATTGATAAAATTGGGCTTCATTGAAAAATAAGCAATACACTGCATTTTTGTGGAGGTGCAGTCTTCCAAGCTGTCTATTCAATACTGACAATTTAAACAAGAAGATTACGTCACTTGTTAGAAGATTTCAAGTTGAAAACTTCAATTTTACTCATAAGTATTTTGAGTGTGCTCCTAAATACCTAATAAAAATGGCTGAAATTAGTTTTATTTTATCGATACAGAGTTTATAAAATGATGAAGAGAGGTGAATAAAACAACTATATATTGATTAAATTAGCACACATTCATTTTTAATGGTATCATAGAAACATGATTAGTTTTACTTCAACTTTTTTATTAACACAGGAGTTTTAGTCAATATATCACTTCTAACCGGAATTAATTATTGCAAAGCTGAAAATTTCCAGGATTGTAGTTTTGGTCCAGGACAACACGTACCAAAAGTCCCCTACTCTCTCCCGTCGGCTTCCCTGTTTTTTTCGGAGCAACAAGGGCCGAAGTCGCAAAAATTGCAGAGCTGGCTATAAACTGCAGCAGAAAGGTTGTTACTAGTCCGATTTGGGTCTAAAAGATCATAAAAGATTCGGAGAAGCATATCCTTTCGTACTTCTGATGTTCCATACATGTTTTGTTCATAATTTTCCGTTCTAGTTCTGTCAAAATTTCAAAAAAAATCGAAATGGCGGCATTGCGAATAAATGAAGACTTGAAGGGGAAAATGTACCCAAATAAGCATTTCTCTTCATACCTTGGGCTTTCCATTGTTATGTCTACCTTCTTTGTAGCGTCACCCGTTACGGAGTTACGCCACTCTGTGTCGTAGCGGTGACGCTAGGACAGTTAAGTGCGTTCATTGTTGCGTCTATCACGTTTTGTCTAAACAATCAAGAAGGCGCAAGGCGAGCTATACCCTGAGTTCATTTACTTTGACAGTTCTCTATGTGTATGCATTGGTTCATTGGTGCGGGAAAATTTAGTGATTTTATTTAAGTCATGGTGGACACAAGCGTTTGTATTTTTTGTAAGTTGTTTTTTTGAAGTGGAAAATGTTGTGGTGGTTAAGAGTGGGCTATCAACTTTGCTTCGGACTAGTGTGGAAAGAGTGGACACTGAAAATGAGTTATTTAAAGATCTCGTGAAGAAAAATTCAGTTGTCACCGTACATGTGACATGCAGGTAAGACCTACGATACTCGCTAGTTCTAGAGAAATGTTCACTTCAGGCGGACGAATGTTTAAGATCCAGGGGGTCAGGAGCAGTCCTGATCAGATGGACGATTCCGTTCTCTTCTGCTATCCATGACAGGATGAGACACCACATCAGCTCTGTACAGAATGGGAAATCAGAAGGCGTGGAAGTTTCTGAAAAAGAGACCTGAGCTACAGGAATGATCCGTGGTCTTTTCACATCCTGCACCTGACAAGAGAGCTGTGGTCGCTGCTGAGAAAGATTTATGGAGTGAGCAGGAGAGCTTGGGTCAGCTACGAGTAGTCCGATACAACCAAAGCGTGGCGAAGCAGTTGGTGACAGCCTCTTTTGATTTGGCAAGCCTCCCGCCAACAAGTACCACATGTGAACAACATTCATTCCGCGCATACTTCCAGGTGAGGGTGGTGGCGTTAGGGAGAATAGTGTGAGGATGTAATCCCTCGAGAAGCTTGCAGCATTCAACTAATGTGCATGGTTAGAAGTCAACCTCAACCTGAAGGAATAGGGATGGAAATCAGGACTCCAGGGCTGGGCCTGGTTCCTGTTCTTACCACGAGGCAGCCAGCTCCTGGTAGCTTACTACGGCTAATTTTCTGTGCCTGCAAGACAGTCAGTGGATATGGATGATGATCCGGACCACTCCTCTTCCCAGTAGATCAATAATGTTTTGCCAAATAAAGTCATTTAAATTCAATAAATCTTATAAAACACCAATAATATATAAACAGGAATTCGCCACAAGTCTCATCAACATAGCAGGGTAGTTCCATCGGGAGCACGACGGGCGCGGCCGCCGCGCTGCGACATTCAGAGTGGCGTTACCTCGTAACGGGTAACGCTACAGAGAAAGTAGACAAACAAATGGAAAGCCCAAAGTATGAAGAGAAATGTTTATTCGGGTACGTTTTCCCTTTCGAGTTTTCATTTATCCGCAATGGCGCCATTTCGGATTTTTTTCAATTTTTGAAATTTTAGCAGCAATAGGACGAAATATTATGAACAAAATAAATATGCATGGAACATCTGAAATACGAACGGATATACTTCTCCGCATCTTTTATGATCATTTCGACAAAAATCGGACCAGTAACAAAACTTCCTGGAAACTTTCGGAGTTTTCAAAACGGCGTACAGTAGTAAGCTTGTAATTGAATGGTAGGGATATCGGAAATATAAAGGGTAAAAGGATCGGAGAAAGGATTGTCCCTTGAGGGACCCCTGCTGAAAGTCTATAGGGCATAGATAAGGTGTTATTTGTTTTCAGTGTAATTTGTCTGTCCGAAAGGTAGTTCTAATAAGAGATACCAAGTACTCGACCAGCCCACAAACATATTGCAGTTTGTAGACTAGCCCGTTATGCCACATGGTATCAAAAACAAATCAAATATAGAAAATATTGGTACGAAAGAAATTTAGTTACGCTTCCAGAATTACGATAATTTATTAACGAATTAAATGAGGTCTTCGCCTTGAAAATATCGTTTGAAATCTCTAGCTTCATAGTTTTCATATAATTATTATTAGGTTTTAAGATATTATTTTTGCTATTTGACTTTGGATTCGGAGGTTGTCTACTGTGTGATGTGTTTATGCTCATGTCTATCTTATGTCTTGTTCTGACGTAACTTAATATGCTATATTTTTTATTTCAGTCAGCGATATGGCTTTTACTACGTCAACTTTACGGATCCTAGCAGAAAAAGAACAAGAAAGAAATCCGTCAAGTTTTATGAAGACCTTTGTAACAGTTACCGAGTACCTAAAGATGCTACTACTAGTAGCATAACAGCTTCCAGTTCCACTACCGGGATTACCACCAGCAGTATTGGGATTACCACCACTACAGCACCTCCGACAACAACGCATGGATCAGCTAACAAAATTATGTTTCATCCCCTTACTTTTTTGATTTGTAATCTATTCTTCTATATATTACAATAAAGTCAACAATATTGTAATAGATTGAATGCGTTTTTGCAACTAGCAATATTTCCTATTTTATTTTTACGCCACCCTTATCATTCATCTGTAAAAATACAATAATTTTAAATAAATACATGAATCACACTAATAGACGAGTATTTTTAGTGGAAAACCGTTACGGAAAAAACCGCGTTATTTGGAAATAAATTCGACTGAATTTGTTTTTATAGGTTCCTAATATTGAAACTAAAAACCCCTATAATTCAGAAATTGCCTCTATCGCCCAGAGAACTGTAGGAAAATTCGGAAAAATTAATAAAATGGAAAAGAAATTAAAATGCGAAGAAAATGAGTTTTTTTTTTCGAGAAGGGGAAACCCACACGGGCTGCCCATCCCAACTTGTAATGGGTCTGAGTGTCAGCCTCTAATTGACTAAAACCCCTCCTCCTAGGGCTCGTCTGTAAAGAACAGTCTGAAGGCATTGCAGCCTCCTGGGCTTAATGTGCTCCCCTTGTCTTAGTTTGCACTGTCCATTTTAATACTCCTGTATCACTGACAAGGTGATACAGGTCTGAAAATGGACGAGTTATGATAGTCTCCGGGTCTGGTTGTGTTTGCCCTTAGATATTATAACTCACTCTACCCATTTTTCCTGTGTCGTTGGCCGCAGGTTTGAAAAAATGGGCAGAGTGGCAGAGAGGGAGAGGGGCAGAGTGTTAGTTTCCAGGTCCATTGTCTTTCCCCGTTGATATTATATCCTGCAGTCCAGACCCTGCAGTCGTATAATATGATTTGTCAGCAACGGCTTCGAGGCGTTCCTCGTTGGTAACCACCCCAGTCAAGTCCTCATCGCGAGCGACGTCGCTCTACTTCGGTGCTCTGTTCGGCAACAGCCTCGTCACTCGGTGTCCCTTGATGGCCCATAATCCCGTCAAGTCCACACCGCTAGCGACGTTGCTTCACTTCGCACCCCTGCATCACTTTAGTGAGGACCGCTGTAGCTTCCTCATTGTAATGCAGTTTTATCTGGAATGGACCTATTTTCCCATTCCTTCAACCTTTTGAAGGTTGCTCTATCAGGCTATGCTCCTTGTCAGCAACAGCCTCGCTACGCGGTATTCCTTAATGGTCCATCATCCCACCTCGCCGCTTGTGACGTTGCTTCACTTCGCACCCCTGCATCACTTTAGTAAGGACCGCTGTAGTCTCCTTATTATGACGCAGGTTTATCTGCACATTCAGCTGAAATGGGTCTATTTTTTTCCTATCCTTCCTGAGGGTTACCCTCTCCTGGCTCGGGAACCCAGACGAGAGACTCGGATGCTTTGGAAGGTCCTTGGTGTTGACCGAAGTCACGGACACCTCCTCTCCCAGCTCCTTCATCTCCCGCATTGCGTTCGTGGGCTTTGTAATGGTGGGGTCTGCACAGAACATGCTGAGGAATCCCCTCCCTCTTCACGAGTGATGGCCGCCACGCACTGAGCCCCTTACATACCTGGAAGGCATTTATATAACGAGGTGCGCCTGTGCCCCGAGGTTTGTCGCTAGTGGTCGGGCTTCCCCCCGACCATGCGTCCCCTCGACGCGCACAATACCTTAAAATTGGGGAAGTTTTTATGGTGGTACTTCATCCACGTGGTCAGGGCGGTCAAGCCAAGACCCCCGTGCCCACCGGAGAGACGTGCCCCTGACCTGGGTCAGGAGGTCATTGCCACTCCAAGCGGTTTGTTTTAACTGGGGTGAACTCGGTTATTAGCCCTACCACCCCAGCAGTATGACTACGTTAACCCTACTCCTCGCGGAGTTTGGCCGTTCTCCTATCCGCCACCTGGAGACGCGCCTGGCAGGTACTCAACCCCCACCCTCGTGAAAGGATGGGACCAGGAAGAAAAGGTGTTACTAAGGGGTATTAAGTTTGCAATTAAAAAAATACCCCTAATAAAGTAGAAGTAGGTAAGGGAAATGGTAACGGGAACGGCATGTTCTCAAACCCATACAGCTGAGGTATCGTGACAAAGTTGTGAAAATTTTCTTATAGTCAATATGGTAACGTCGCCGTCGGTTCGGAGAATATAGTGTATTTTAGTAACTCTACTAACTGTGGCATTATCAGCATGAAGCAGCATTTTGTGTCTGTCTCTAGTTGGAGAGATATTCAATATTCGTACGATGTAAAATACCGAGAGATCGAGAAAGACTGAACGTGACGTCACACGGAAAAGTCACTAAAATTATCAAAATTTATTTCTATTCTACATACATTATTAAAACTAATTTCCTATGTTGCTAGTCACTGTTACCAATCTGATGTCTGTCGTTTTCGTGAATGTTATTATTATTGGCTTGTGTTTGATTTATCATTTATCTCCCTTTGTGACTAATAAATCAGTGTTTTTCAATGCAATCAGTTCACTGTCACTTGTGTGGCAAGTTAATAAAGAAACTCGCATTTTGTGTAAATACTGTAATTGACTATATTTAAGGTTACTGTCGCCAACGTGAAAATGTTGAAAGTACCAGAAAATAGTACATATGTATGCAGTATGTAGGCGGCACAAAAACAATCTTTAGGGAGCGGCACGTTCAGTCTTTCTCGATCTCCCTGTATATAGTTTTTATAATAATAATGGTATTCTCACTGAGGACAATTTGACAATATCCTTTTAATATGTTAAAGTTCTCACAATAGAGAATACCTCCCTGAATAGCCGAGTCTATGAAGCGGAAAAATCATTAAATCTTATACATATTATATTATATTCAATTATTCAAAATCAGAAATATGATTCATGGAGTAGATAATTTTTTCAACCCCAAATTTAAAATTTTGCGAAATTTAAGGTTTTATATGTTAAGTTCGGTTTTCGAAGAAAAAATATGCCTGGGAGTTTTTGGAGTAATTGGTTACAAATATCTTGTCAAAAAAAAGATTTTCTGAAGTCAAAATGAAACAATTCACTGTGGTGGGTGAAATACGGAGGAAGGAAATTTTTTCTAAAGTAAGTGTTTTAAAAGGACAAAAAAATTGAGCATCTAGGTGATGCTATATATTAATAAAAAACATCATTTTTGAAAAAATAAATTAATTGCTGGACAATTACAATAACAAAATGACGACATTTTGTAAAAAAAAATGTGCAAACGCACATTACTTCGGCTATAACTTCTTTCTTTATGATGCAGAAGCAAACCCAAAATCATTTAAAAGACTAATTAATTACAGAGCTCCAGATCCAGAAGGTTCTGATCTAATTTTTTTAAAGTATTTTGAAGCGTTGAAGCCAGTTTTGGACAAAAAAATTCTATGGTGTGATTTTCCCTCTGCCACCCTTAGGAGTTAAAAAGGAGTGCTATATTTTTTTCTGAAGCAAGTGCTGTAAACGGATGAAACAATTTGAGTGAGTGGGTTATAATACATGTTAAAGAAAAAACAGTATATGAGAATATACTTTACTGATTACTTACATTAACAAAATGGCGGCATTTTGATTAAAACAATGTGAGAAAGCACATTGTTTCTGTCATAATTGCGTTGTTTTTTATGCTATAGAAATAAACAAAAAATCATTTGAAAGTCTAATTAAGTCTTTCATTTGACGTAAGTGCTATAGTTTCTAAGATATTTAACATTTTAACCAAATACTTAGTTTTATAAACGTTCGGACGCTGTTTTTATACTTCTAGATCTCCGAAACCATTGGCTTTACAGAAATTAGAAAAATACGAAATTCATCTCCGATTTAGTAGCTTTCTTATTTGTCTCTAGCTTGTTTTCGCTCAATTTAATACTTTTCGAGTTATTTGACAAAAATAGTATTGAAATACCTAGTTTTTTAAGCTACTGTCCCAATTTTCAAGTCGTTAGAACTTAGAGGCTATCATTTTAAATAAAAGGTTGCATAGAGCATTTTCTTCTCCAAATTTGATTCTTTCAGCTCCAATACTTTTATTTTTTTTTTTCAGGTGCCACCCCTGAAAAAGGGTGGAATTCGCCCCCTACAAATTAGCCCCAATTGGAATGTTTCTGATTTACATGACAAACATTAAACAATAAATCATCAATATCGGTTCTGTTTTTGAAGGTTTAGAAGTAAAATCCTTCATTGACTCGACTAGAAGAACAGTTCTCTAAATTCTCTAATTTTGGACATACAGTTAATTGGGACATTCCCGCCACTACTAAATAAATATTTAAATTTGACTAGTTCTAGTAAAGCTCGGTTGCAGTAGGGGCCTGATACGAAGAGAAATCCCTGGCGCTATGGCTAATATGAGCACATTTTGTTAATTTGGTCCAAATATAATTCAATTTTGCAATTTCTTATCATCATATAATATAAAATTACTCTGATGATGAAGAACACTAACAGAGGTAATTTGAAATGTAGAAGAAAAACGATGATAACTATAATACGTAAGTAGATACTGGAATATCCAATAAATATATATGTATTGTAAGAGTTTTATAATTAAATAGTATGAGGAGTAATTAAGTAACTAAAGAAAATGGTCATTGTAATGAAATAATTAATAAATATGCATATAGGGTTTTACGATGTATTCATCATATCAATATCAACGGTGTCAAAATTGATGGTGAAGGTTATGTTCCACTATGTTTACGTCATTGCAAGCTCACTTCACTCACCCACGATGCTTCAGTGTCTACTGACTCTACTCGTGATTGGCAACAGATCTTTGAATACTTTAAAAGACCAATCAGGTCGACGTGCGGGATTTGATATCGCATATGATGAGAGTCTAATTTATTAAATGAAGGGATCGAGGGAAATATACCACGAGAGTCAATGTGGTTGTTGACTAATCAAATGGTTAATACGCCATATTAAGAATTTGAATTTTTTTTAATTTTTTAAGGGCTTCTACTACGTTTTGAGGAAAACGAAAAATTGTATCTTTTCATTTAGCATTTAAATATGATAACACCAATATTTATGGTAATACCTTAGGTACAGTAGATGATTGTTAATACTCACTGTATGTATAAGGTTATTAATCGAATAAATCAAATTTAAATAGTTCCTAAAATTATCATACATGGCTATATACAAAAAACTGTTGAAAGCTCTTAGAATATATCACGCCAATATAAGGTAACGAAATCAATCGGCAACATTTTCAAGTGTCCATCAAACATATTTGTGTTAAGAAAACTTTATTAAATCAAAATCCATTTATCCTTTGCTTGTAACAAGGAGCATATGGAAAATTTGTTTTTGACATTACGCTGCTGCACCATAGTGCGCTTCGATCCTTTTGGGGGAGACAGTGCAGATGGGATATTCAGAAAATAATCTTCTATGGGTAGAATATGTATATCAATAATTATTATTATCTATATATCAATTCATTTTGGACAAGAAAATATCAAGCTAACTTTTGGTGAATACCTTAGAGAGGGTGCTAGTGGTCAAATGGGGCTAATTTGATAAAAATTATAGAAATTAAATATCCACTTAATTTTGGTAAAGAATAGGCCTTTTGCATGTGCCGTATATTTTAAATTAATCTATATATATTAATGTTACTAAACATTAGCAATTATCAAATCTGTTTTCATAATTTGTAACTGGAAAGTATTTAAATCACCGACTAATATCCGGGAGAAGGAGTAAATCTCAGAAAACATATTGGAGTGGACGTCATCTGTCACTATAGTGGGTACGGTACACGACGAAAATGGTATATACTGCATTTTGTGAACACGCGATGCCGCTTGGCACAATCATAGTTATAACATGCATGATTTCCGATGGGGAGCCACAAAAAATTTCCCTTAGAATTCAAAATGGCGCCCTTTTAAATAATAGCACCGCGAAACACATAAATCTTATACATTACCGCATTTTTTCGCGTTTGGTATCATTTTCGAATATTTTCGGCTTGTGGAACACGACATGAAGTCAAAATAAATGAAAGACATAAAATGTAGGAATAATAAATAAATGATTTATTCATTTTTTTTTTTAATATAGAAAATAAACTCAAAACTTTTTCATCATTTACGTTAAGTTAAATTGCAACTGTAATATCCTGTCCCGACACAGTATTTAATTATCTTACTTAGGATTAATGCACTGTCCACGGCATGTAGTGCACATTAATGTACAAGAAATGCCTACCGAAGCACAACTGCATCTATTAGTGAAGCCCTGCTTACACCCGCACTTTAATAGTTCCCTACAGGCTTCCCATATGGCAGGTTGACTAGTCCATTGTGGGGTTCACACTTTGTCTTCCTGTGTCCAGCCCCAGTTTACTGGAGATGGTAATTCTTCAATAACATAGGCTGGTTGACCCCATATATGGCCGGTTTGGTAAGCCGCATGAAGTGTATGCAGCTTTAGTGCATCTGCAGTAGGCGGCAGGGAAGGCAATGGTCTACTCTTGATTGTAAATAATAGTGTGTTCTTGCCTCATTTATAGTGCCTAGCTGAATATCTGCACCGTACATAATCATAGTAAATTTTTCCAAAAGCATTCCCACATTCTCTTCTAATGCTGGTAGAGGATTAGAAATTGCAGTAAAGGCAGAAGTGACCTCGGGAAAAGTTTTCCATGCATTCCAAGCTGACCGCTTGCCTTTCATATTGAATGCCGACACTGTGTCACAACCGGTAAAAGCATGAAATCCACGAAGGGCGACTGCCTTCTCGTCCCCCAGTTTCCCGGCAATACGATGTATTGCAAGATGTCTCATGTTTTTTCCGAAGCCGAATTGGATCCATAGTTCAGTTAACCCGCGAGACTTCAGTGTATGAGAAAATGAAATGGCTAGCACAACTACGTCTGTGTCTGTTGTACACAAAAGGACCCTTTTAGCCCCGTGGCGTGCCATATCATGTACATGCAAGATAAGACGACCATCAGCCTCTTCCATTTTCTCACATAATGCATCAGCTATAGATGTTCCTTCAGTCATAGACCCTAGAATTTTACGGTTGACGCTTGTCAGAACTTGAACTGTACCGAAATTCTTTAGAGCGTAATTAGCAAGAAGATAAAAAAGTTCTTTGTTTCTGGCATTTCTAAGAAAGTCTGGCCAATTACGTGGTAATTTGGCACTAGGTGTTACCTGCCGTCATATGTCATTACCTCTTTGTTGCCGCGTGCTATTCTTTAAACTATCAGCAGCATACATATCCCAGACTAGATCTACTCGGCTACAGGAAAGCCGGGAGATATCTCTTGACAAATAGGGCTGGAAATCCTTTTCGAAATAATCCTGAAACGTTTTAGAGCATCTCGGTTTTAGGCGATGCACCAGTGCTGCACCGTCGTAAATGACTCCATCACAAACTCCAGGAAAATCGGTTGACTCGGGAACAATTCTCCCAAACGATGAAATTCCTCCAAATTGTTTGCATATTTCGCTGTGCGATGTTTTTGTTGCGAGATGGATTTATAAGAGGTTCTCCTGTTTCGCACTGGCACAAACCGTATTTCACCCAGTCTATGATTTTAAACTGTAAAGGTCCTAGTGCCTCAAGAGCCGCCACTTTCAATTTTTTTTGTACTTTCGGAGGTATTTTGAGTTAAATATCCACAACAAAAGATTGTATAATTTTGGGTCCTATTTTTGTATTTAAACGATATATTTATAGCACAATAAACTTTTACACATGAATTTGCCAGCAACAGGTACTAGCGGTTCTTACATTCCTACATATTCCCGAACAACTAAATAACTCTGTGGGATATACGCGTGCGCGGTTGTCATGATGACGATGCATGCATGGCGTTGAGATCATCATACAAGGTGTCCCTTCGTCATAGTTAATTAAGCATTTCCATCAAAATTCTACAAAAAACACTTTGTAGTATTTTTTCTAAATGACAAATGAACTAAATAAGAAACGTCGCAAAATACATGTACCGTACCTATGATCTTCACAAAAAATTGTAACTGTTCCTGAATGACAAGCATTAAGTTTATGTTTTATATACGTGTTAAGTTTACTCAAATAACAAATCTGATACGAGAAAACAACGTAATATTCATGTGAATAAGTTATATAAAATTTAGATAAATTCACCGGAACCGTCCATGTTTTTTTGTAATATGGCAAATCAAACTTAGGTATCTTGATCCTTAACTCAAAAATAGTCAAAAACGATACCAAACTCGAAATAATACGGTACTATAAAATTTATTATATTTTAAGACTGTTATTTTTTAAATCGGCCGCCATTTTGAATCCTAAGGGAAATTTTGGGTGGCTCCCCTTCGGAATTTATTTTCCAATATCTAATCTAACATCATGCCAAGTGGCATCGCGTGTTCATTAAATGAAGTATCGTTTCACGTACCGCGGCCACTACTAGTTACATCGCTGCGCGAGCATGTCTGCAATGGTTGCGTTCATCACGCGGTAGCGCTAACTAAGCGTCATTGATCAGTTGTGTGCTGAACGGTGTATTATGTCACTATGATACATGATGGACAGAAAGCAGCTGTAATCTGAATTGGCATGCAAAGGATTAGTTGGGATTATTAGTACCGCAACAACTTTATCCAGTTTAAATAAAGAATAGTTTAATATAGCCCCAGTGTCGAAAGCTTGATTTATTTGGCCACTAAAATCAAAAAATAATAATATTTCATAATCTTCACATTCCTAAATAATTTCCAATTTTTCTTGGTTCATTTTTGGGACCATTCGATTAACCGGCACAGACAGAAAATGTTTGCTTAGGTTTTTATGTTAACTGATAAGACAAACGTTGTGCTTATGTCTATTTTTTTTCAAATTCAAGTAACCGATCAGTGAGCACGGATCATGAATGGAATTAATTTAAAATGTACGCTAGCGTTGTGCGTAACCTGACACATGACGTCACACGTTGTTTGCGCGCCTAACGGATTTATTCAAACTTTAATGTTGAATACCGTCTGTAAAAGAAAAAATAAGAAAAAATCCTTTACACACTGTATTTTGTATTGAGTAAAGATTCTAGAAATGCCAAAATTATATTTTGTGCAAGAGGCCTATTCTGCCCGCCAAATGTTTGCATCTATATTTAATTATTTTAAAATACATTAAAAATTGGTTCCTCAGCAATCACTACTGATTATATGAGAGTTTTTTAAACTTTCCTGAGATTACCGTGGGATTAATAAGATTTAAACTAGGTTTAAATATAATACATAGCTTATGTTTATCACGTAATTTACGAATCTGTTTGAGGCATTGTGTGGTTAGTAAATCGTTATCAATCTCCAATAATACCTGCCTATAGTATCAAGAAGATAAAAAATGTTAATAAATCATTGCGATAAAGAACATAACAAGCTTTTCTTTTAATTAAAAGTGGCTGAGAGTGAACTCTTACTGGCTGATTGTTTAATTTTATTTGCAAGGTAAAACAATTTCCATAAAAATAATGTTGTAGGTAAGTTGTTAGTCACATCTCACGCCAGTCTAGTTTAGTTACTGGTTGTGTAAATGTGTAACATTAAACGACGATGTCTTTAAGAGGACATATGAGTTCATCTTTTTTAATTGTAACTTTCCTGAACTATGCAAGTCGACAAATTTTAAATTTTATTCTGATTCCTAAACCAAATCAATGTATTTGTATTAGTTTGTTTACGGACACCCATATGAGTTTCATTGAGTTATGTTCTCACAGCTCTAGTGGATTGTGTGAGTCGGACGAAAACACAACTATTGTCTCATGCAACCAGATTAGTTCTCTTCCCGTTTTCGAGGATGCTGGACACCGTAGTGGTGGCAGCATTTCTCGCTAGGGTGACCCAGCCCCGCAAACGGCCAAGAACCATCCCCAAACGGGGGTTAATGCATATTATAAATGTTTGAGGGACTCTTACTTGATGATCCCCCGTTTTCTAGGATGCTGAATACCGTGGTGGTGGTGGCAGAATTTCTCGTTGGAGTGACACGTAAACAGCCAAAACCATCCCTAAACGGAGGTTAACGCGTATTATAATAGTTTCAGGGACTCTTACTTGGTGATACCCCATTTTCGAAGATGCTGAACACGGTGGTGATGGTAGAATTTCTCGTTGGGATGACCCACCCCCGCAAACGGCCAAGAACCATCCCCAAACAGTATTATAATTGCTTGAGACTCTTACATGATGATTCTCCGTTTTCGACGATGCTGAACACCGTGGTGATTGTGGGATTCCTCCCCGGGGTGACCCACCCCATACAACAACCCTCCAAAGGGATGAGAGCAGCATACCCCCGGACAAAGCTCTCGCCTCTCCCTCCGTTTTTGAGGATACTACACAGGAAAAAACATTAAGATGTCAACTCGATCTCGTCAACAAAGTAGTCATCTTCATTTAGTGTGAAGCTGAAAAAAGATGAAGGTATATTTTTTGTCATGTTTTTTTTTTTGGGAAAAATAGATTTATACAACGTGATCTACCAAGAAATGCGGAAAATAAAATGGTGTTGTAATACTTTATTTTCAACTAGGGAATTATTTAATAACTCTATAGTGGTTGAGTTCTGGATCCTGAGGTTTTACTATAATATTTAATTAGGATGAGCCCAAAATGACATCATCACTTACAATTTGACTTGTAGTATTTATTAGGCCAGTTGACATTCCCTCTATGACACAAAACTAATTTGTTTGGGGACTTTATAAAAATACAGTACACAAGGATTATAACTCGTTACCAACACAAATTAGGCTCGGCTAGCCAGTTTTTTAGGAGGCCAAGGGCCATGGGTAAGCGTAAGCAACGCTCCTAGTAAGGTCAAGAGTGATTTACGTGGTAAAAATTTAAAAGATGGAATATTATTATTTTATCATTTTTTGTCAAAAATTTTTTTTTTTAAAAATTCCTTTTTTTTTCTTGTTTAAATTTTTTAATTTCAGTAGGCTAAAATTCAAGAGTACCTTGGGCGCCAGATCCTATAGAAAGATCAGAAAGGAAAGGTACTATACAACACATACATCAGAGAAACACGAATTTAAAATGACAACAGTTTAATACGAAATTAATTTGTCACTAGCAAAATTTTTAACAAGGTTAGTGAATAACAACTACGTTAGCCTGGCCAATTTTATGGCTTAAAATGCTTAAAAATATCTAATCTGTGACGATAACTTGGGTTAGTATTCTATATTCCTAATTTAGTATTCTGGATGAAGTTAGCAATAAACAATTTCGTAAACTACAGAAAGGAAATAATGACCTAGCTTAATCGATCAATGATCAAAACTCCAGTACAAGTTAGGCCAATTTAAAACGAGAATAATTAAAGGTGTCCAGGTTAAGTTACAAATTTGAAGTTGAAAGTTACAATTTTCAATGATTTGATTCCCGAAAGATGGACAAAATTTGATTTTTGCCTATAAGCCCACGATATGGTTCTCCAAGGAAAACTAGTAATAAAAATATATATATATATTTTTTTATTTATTTATGGGCATAAGGCCAACCCTAACAATTAAATTTCTGAAGAAAGTTTATGCAAAACAAGGTCAAACATTTACAGTGAGCTATTCACGACGGTTGAGGAAATATATAGGCAAATTCCCAACCAAATATACAAACGGAAGCAAACTTCCTACCACTATTTCACTATAAATATTGAAATTAT
Organism: Rutpela maculata; assembly: GCA_936432065.2. Taxonomy (NCBI): domain Eukaryota; kingdom Metazoa; phylum Arthropoda; class Insecta; order Coleoptera; family Cerambycidae; genus Rutpela; species Rutpela maculata. The sequence continues at coordinate 346,850,045 of OW386285.2, forward strand.
TTCGTAAAATTTGACTATTAAATACCTTGAGGCACTGACAAACAAAATTGCAATAAAAGGTTCTAACCTCACCTTGTGGTAAAACTCTTACTGGAGTAACAGGAATTACGTTATGAAATCTACCGTACTTGAGTAAAAACTCTACAAAAAAATCACAGTAGATTGTTAATAAAACTTGTTTATCACTAAAACACCATAAATTCACAAACAATCCCACGATCCCAGAAAAATTTTATCACTAAATATAACGTAGAAACTAACCTAAGTAAGCCAATGATAATTATAGTGTTACTATAACGGGTAATTTAAATAATTTAAAACTATAAAATTGGTATGACTATATACAACAAGAACATAACCCACAAAGGATAAAACATAGCTTAAAGCACAGCTGTACCTTAATATACGACCACACGGTCAAATCTTATAGCTATTAAAATTGGCACGAACCAAAGGTTACCCTGATATCGGGGCTAGTGGCTGAAGGTCCACTCCAACCTCGTGGTTTTATGGCAGTACCAAACATAAACCTTTAAACACAATAAATTAGTGGGACTCACTAACGGTACTGTTATCACAGGCCTGTAGCCCCCCCCCCCGAGTTGAGAGCTATACCGACCAAAACATTAGAAATATACGACTAAATCGTAAAGTGGCTCTCTCGTTCAATAGCAATCAATAGTACGTTTCAAATTTATATCCTGCTTATAGCAGCTGTTACTATGAATCACGGTAAAACTTTGTAAGAAGGGTATTATAAACGGTTAATAAAATGATAGACTTATCTTAGCTTTAAGACGCTATTGTTGTCTTAGTTCGAGGGATCTTCAAATGAAAAAACGTGATGTTCACTGGATGTCGATACTAAGTTGACACTTTTCTACAGGTTAGAAAGACAGCTCCTCACATGGGTTGCCCACTTTCGGCACGAAACAAAATTCCCCAGCTAAATGTCACTCAAATCTACCATCCTTGTCGTTTACGTCACTGCTCTACCAGATAATGGCTTCCAGACAAAAAATTCTAAAATGTATTTCTTCAACGAGATCCCGATACGTCCCTGCTGTGACATAAGAAACGTACAGTTCGATTTAATAATAAGGTAAGCCTTCCATAAGCGTCTACCAAGGCATTACACTGTACATCAAGATTTACTTATCAAGGACGAGGTTTTAAAAATGGCGATATCCAGTCGCGTCCACGTTTGAAAATTACATGTGAAATTGCATTTGAGATTTAACTCTGAAATTTCATATCAATCTACATCTAAAATAAAATAACCTCGATTAATATTTACTAATACAATAATTAACAAACAATTAACTTACTTAGTTAATCCATTTAAGAGATTGAAAATTTAATTGGCGGAGTATGGCCAAAAACGCCTATATCTTGTGGCTGTTGAACTAGAGAGAGCGAGCTCAGCTAATTTCTAGCCCATGCTACCCGAATCGCCGATCGTACCGCCCTCACGAGACTGGACGTACTTTAGTCACGCACGCTTAAATGAAGTTAACTTGATTAACGCTTTAACATTTCAGATCCCTGTAACTTTATTCGTACTAATTTAATTTATTATTTCAATTCGATGTAATGGCCACTAGAGGCCGTTACAGTGTACTAGTCTTCAATGTGGGAAAGCTCCTGCAAAATTTTAGAGGATTCTGAGGTAATTTAGTATATTAAATTAATAGTAAATTTGCGAAGATACACTACTGATGTTGAGTAAGTCCTGACCTACTCCTGAATAGGTCGACGAACTTACCTGTGAAAGAACGTATTCGAGTTGTTTACATTTCCTTAATTGGCATAAAAAGTGAAGCCGGCCGGCGAGATCAAAAAAACACACGATTCAGCGGCAGGGAGCCAACATTGTCGGTACGCTTTGAAGATAATTGGAATTCCAGCGGACCAATTCAATTTTACGAATAAGTTCAAAGCATGCCGACAAGGCTGGCTCCCTGCCGCTGCATCGAGAGCCGCGTTTTTTGTTTTCCGTCAAACAATGGGGACACCGCCGCGCCGTGTCATTGACCGGTTTAACTAAATATCTCGTATACCTGCTTGTCGTTCAGCATGGGTCAATGTCTATTTTTGTAGTGCGATTTGATTAAAACCAAAAAGTCACTTCTATCTTATCCAGCTTTATTGTCAGTAGTGTCAATCCCAAGTCTGATAAAGTGATATAGTTGTACCTCGTTACGTTAGATTAGTTAAAGTCATTGTCGGCGCATTTCTACAAAAAAATAAGGTAATTTTTTTGGTCATTTTTTTTTAGTCATTTTTTTTTAATTTTTCATTTTTTTAACTCCTTTCGGTGGGGACAACCTACTGTTAAATTTTCCGCATGTCATGGTAGATCACGTTGTATAATAATTGAAACATCTGATTTATTTAATTATAATATATTATATAAAATATTTTTATTGACGCAAACAATTACTGCATTGTTGCGCTGGCTTTTCTTACATTATAAAATGCCATGACTATAAAAAAATATATTTATTTATTTTCTGTTTTAAATTTATTTTTTACGTTCTTTGAAAATGTGAAGGGGTATTTTTTGCCATTGAGTGTCAAGCACTCGATTCGTGGTCCTCTCCATGTTCGGCATGCTCTAAAATGGGAGGCAAAGCTTTTTGTCCAATGGTATGATGAGAGCGCTCTCTCATCCCTTTGGAGGGTGGTTATTGGCCGTTGAGGGGGTTGGTGGGTATCGGGCACACGTCCCAGGGTCCCTCTCATAATTGGTATGCTTGAAAACGGGAGATCAATAAGCGTTTGACACCTTTTGAGGGTGGTTTTTGGCAGTTTGGGAGCTTCTGCCACCACTACGGTGTTCAGCATCCTCGAAAATGGGGGGGGGGGTGGGGGAGAACTACTTTGGTTGCATCAGACAATAGTCGGGTTTTTCAGGTCTTTTTCCGACTCACACAATCCACTACTCAGTCAGAATGCTCAAACAGTTCAGCACCAGCTTAGAAGTCACCTTGCTTGATGTAAGAGTCCTCAAGGCCGCCTGGCTGTAGTTATGTTATAAATGTGATTATCGACTTCTGAGGTTTCCTGATCCAATTGTAACAATATGCATTTTTGCTTACTTACGTCAGTACTTTTGTATTGACATTCTGGTCATGTACTTTTTCATATGCACGAAAAATATTATAAAATTATAATTGGATATTAAATACGAAAATAAATTATTATTAACAACAATCAGATTTGTTTTGTAAAATTACAGAAGAACGTGAGGTTTTAATAGAAAATATACTTAATATTTTTACTGCTGTTGTCTAGAAGTACATTACTACCAAAAATGGATAGGATATCAGAGCAAATGCCCAAGTCATATAGAGCCTGTCCTGTTTTCTACTTAAAAAATTGGAGAGACTACTGGACAGGTACATTAGAGATGAAATACTAAGGGAAAACCCCCTTAATGAGCGTCAATATACATACCAGCCGGGAAAGTAAACAGACTTCGCGCTGGATGATTTAAACAGGCTACTGACAAAGCCATTAGACAACAAAGAAATGGCAGTGCCAGCATTTCTAGATATAGAAGGAGTGTTATATAATGCTTTGTTAAATAGAGAAGTCCCAACAGAACTCTGCCAGTGGATGAAAGCCAGCCTATAAAAGAGGATAATAGTATCCAATCTAGGCGAGGCTACACCATTCAGGCAAAGGTGAGTAGGAGGAGCAGTGTCTCCACTATCTGTTGACGAACTTCTCCGAAAAATTTCCGCAGAAGCCTTATACTGCCTAGGATATGATGAACAGGATATCAGAGCGTTCGCAAAGAGAATTAAATATTATCGACAGGTGGTGTAGTGAGGAAGGACTTTCCATAAATCCTCACAAAACTACAGTCGTCACCTTCCACGAAAAACAGCTTTGGAAGGCATGAGATCCCCAAGGCTCAATGGAGTGAAAATTCCATTTGCCAGCGAGATTAAATACCTAGAAGTCATGTTCGACCAAAAGCTGACATGGAATTCCCACATCCAAAAAGTCACACAGAAAGCAACCATTGCTCTGGGAAGGTGCAGGCAAATGTGTGGGAAAATCACCATGTGGTTATACACTAGGATTGTAAGACCCATGATAACCTATGGATCGGTAGCATGGTGGACCAAAACACTGCAACAGGGAGCGATAAGGCTATTAGATGGCGTGCAAATGCTTGCTTGCCTGTGCGCCACTGGGGCCATAGAAATTATTCCCACGGCTGCATTGGAAGTTCTTTTAGACCTAACTCCACTACGCATATTTATCTAAGGGGAAGCTCGTTCAGTGGTACACAGGCAAATGCAAGGCACAACGCCCATAAGGCAAAAAGACGGAACAGAGCACCAAAAGCTATACTCGGAGCTGAAGGCAGATCCCATTCTGAGAATGCCCAGGAACACCACGGTTCCAAAGTATAACTTTTATAAAAATCTTCAAATCAAAATATCAGACAGAGAGGACTAGAAAAATGGTGCCCAAATATCGGCACAAACGGTCTGGTATACGGACGGCTCCAAACTAGAACAGGGAGTCTGAATTGAGATTGCTGGGTCGAAAACGAAAATCTCGATAAACCTAACAATACACGCCACAGTATTTCAGGCTGAAATGGCTGCTTTACAGTGGTGTGCAAGAGAAATAAGGAGGCAAGGAACTGTTAACCAGTCAATTGCCATTTTTTTGACAGTCAAGCAGCGTTAAATGCAATAGATTTCACACAGGTTAATTCAAGACTAGTATGGGATTGTACAAATACCCTTACGGGCCTAGGAAGTCAGAACAAAGTGACCGTAGCAAGACGCGAGGGAAGGCGCGTCCTAGTAGGACCCAAACCCTTTTACGATATGGCTAAGCCATGCATACGAACATCCATTGATAAATGGGTACAAAATAAATCTCTAGAGTGGTGGAAGAGTTCCCACGACACACTCAAAGAAAATGATAGGTAAATTCAACCAAAAAGAGCATATGAAATCGCTCGTATCTAGTTTCATAGTTAAATCAATCAGTAAAGAATAGTCATACAACTTTATTTGTTTTCGTAAACAAATAGTAGTTTAATAATCATATCTTCTTGCAACAAATTAAATAGTACAATGACATTTTTTTATGCTCACTAACCATTTTCACTTTGGTCTACAATTAAATAGTACAACGACTTTGTTTTTTTGTTCACCAACTAATTTTTAGGTTGATCTACACTTTATTGTATGATGAAGTTTTTTTTGGTTAGCCAAAATCTCAGTATTGAGACATACCCAAGACATAGACCACCCAAACCAAAGATTAGAGATCGTTTATAAGATCCATCCAAATATATCGATGATCCCTAAGAGAATTTGAACACTGCAATCACGTTATTAATTTTCTATAAATTCATGAGTGTAAGAAAATGCATGATTGATTATTGTCAGTGATTTGTATGTGGCGTCATCTGGGAATAATTTCTGTAATAGACTACGTGGTAAGCAAGCAAATTTTATGGTAATTCTTTTAGAACTTCTAGAAGACGACAATAATATTGGTTTGTCTACCAAGTACAATAGTACAGCGAACTAATACTGGGTTAGAATTACAATTCGATAATAGTTAAAAATAAAATATACTATTATGCTGGACACTACCCTTCTGCTTTCAAGTCTTCTATAATCCTCCCTATTTATAAAACCGGTGATAGAACAAACATAAATAATTATAGACCAATATCTCTAATCACAAATTTTGCGAAAGTGTTTGAAAAAGTACTAAAACAGAGGTTAAACAGCTACATGAAGAAATACAACATAATTTCAAAAATGCAGTACGGCTTCCAAGAGGGAAAGTCCACTCAGGATGCTATCTTGCAACTTACAACCAAAATGTACTCAGCCTTAAATGAAAGTTGCCCATCACTATGTGTTTTTATAGATCTTTCAAAGGCCTTTGACATTGTGAGTCATCCGCTACTTGTGGAATCGCTAGAAGACATCGGCATCAGAAATAATGCTTTAAAACTTTTTAAAAGCTATATTACTAACAGAAAACAATGCGTCAAGTTGATAGACACCTTCAGTGATTACAAAACAACTGAATATGGCGTTCCACAAGGAACTGTACTAGGCCCTGTACTTTTCAACATATATTTAAATGGGCTATTTTCAATAAAAAGCAAAGGGACTATCATCACATACGCCGACGATACGGCAATATTCTACTCATGTAAGTCTTGGGAATCTCTGAAACAAAAAGCAGAAACAGATATAAAAAATATAAAATTATGGTTTGACCACAAATTGCTTACAATAAACTTTAGTAAAACTTACTAGCTACCTATTGCAAACTCTCGACCCTCATTACCCACCTTTGGTAAACTAAAAATAAATGATGAATTTGAAATCGAACAAAAAAACAACATAAAATATCTTGGAGTGTTCATAGACAACCATTTGAGGTGGGACAAGCATATCGATTTTATTATAAAAAAAATCCAAATGTTCATACCAAAATTTAAAATACTTAAAGATATCTTAGATCTAAAAGAATTAAAAATACTCTATTACTCTTTAGTAGAGTCTCATATCTACTACTACGGTATTTTAGGATGGGGTGGCGTAACAAAATCTATAGTCAAAAGAGTTGAAATTGTGAAAAAGACCATACTAAAGATAATGTACAAAAAACCAGCTACTTATCCTTCAGATCAATTGTATAAAGAGGCAACAGTAATGGATTCTAGACAACTGTTCTTTATGCAATGTAATATACATCAGCACAAAAATAAACAAAACCTGACACAACCCGACCACCATTACAACACAAGACATAATAATTTCGTTGTCCCATATATGAGAAGAACTATTGGACAAAAAAGTTATACTTACGTTGGCCCTAAACTATACAACACTCTACCTGTACTACTAAAATCCTTAACATCGCAAAATTCGTTTAAAAATCAACTCAAACAATACACCCTATCTCTCAACAGACAATCAATACATAATATTATTGAATCAAATTTGTGAAATTAAGAATAATTATGCTACACAATTAATTTCACTAAAATATAACGGTTCTTATGGCTCTGATGTATGGATTATTATTAAGTGAAGTGCTTAGTACTTGATTATATGTTACTAGTAACCTCAATTTACAGCCCTTCAAAAATAATCTCTTATATTTCTTATATTTTTATTATTTTCTGTTAAACGCATCCTATTTTACTACAAATATAGAATTTAAGTTTTATTGTAATTTTCCAGGTATTTAGTATACAAACAAATTATTATTATTATTATTTTACTAAAGTTCTAATCTCACATGCAGGGTTATTACCTAAGTGAGTAACTTTCCATGTTTGTTTACCATTGTGTATTTAAGTAAAATGTATTATTTTTTTGTGAAAGTAATTTATGTAAATACTATGGTCTAATAAACATATTATTATTATTATTATTATTATTATTATTATTATTATTATTATTATTATCTAGTTTAATTTGACAGAATTCAACAAAATAATAGTCAGACGAACAAAATAATAGTCTTATTCATCTATTTTTTAAGTTAATGTTTGTTTTGTTGTACGACAACGTTTTATTAATTAAAATAACAATCACCTCTTGTTTAAAAATAGTTTGGTTTAACAAAATTAACGATATTGTTAGTTAACCATTTTTTTTTGTTGAATTTACCCATACTATTTCTTTGAGTGCAGAGATAGGCCAAAAGGTTAATTAAAGAACAATCGGCCAAATTCACGGAAGACCTACTACGCCAAAATAAAAAGGCAATTAGGATAATGGTGAGTCTTCTAACTAGACACTGCGAGCTTAATAGACATATGAGTCTAATGGGCCTGGTAGAGGATGCAATATGCAGATTATGTCAAGAGTACATAAATGTGCTCTGCGATTGCGAAGGCTTAGCCAGACTGATATTCCAACTACTTGGCGAGGAGAGGGCAGATAGCTATACCAAGGAGCCTTTATCAAGGTTATGGAGTCTGATGCAAAAGACAAAGCTGGATAAGGAGCTCTAAGTAAAATTAGATTGGGAGTGCCATAATAGATCCGCGCCACGGTGGTCAAACCAGCTTTCTTTTTCTAATCAACAAATCTATAATCTGCTGTGGTTATATGACGAAACCGTGACTAATCGTTACTTGCAATTGTATCTAGTAAAACCAGATATTAGGTGTTTTCCATGCACATTTTTTTAGAAACAAACAGTTTGGTTAGAAAATCGACAGTAATCATCTTCAGTGTCACACGAAATAAAAATGATTAACAAATAATCTAATCACTTGTATGAGATAAATAAAAATTCGCTGACAAACGTAATTCTTGTGTTTAAAACCAACCATGTGTAAACTACTTCTGGCTGTGCAACTGATTTTAATTTCAAGGTAAAAATAATTTTTAGTTCTGCATTTTCCAGTAAGCATAATATCCAACAGTGCTATGTATTTCCAAGGCATTATTTAGCGTTATTTACAAACAAACAAACGCATATATATTACATTAATTTCACTTACCGTTCAGACGTCGCGCCGGTAAATAAATTATAGACCGTGGGATAGTGACAGATTTTTTTTTTCGTTTGGTTCCTATCTGGCCTTTTGGGAGCCTTTTGTGCCTGATTTGTACTAACCATTTTCGTGTTTATCAAACGGTTATCCAGGGCCCCTCAACGGCAAACAGAAAAGAAAATTTTATGAAAATGAGCAATTTCAACCTTTTTGTTCCTATCTGGCGTCAAATTAGACTTACGTTTTAAAGAAAAAAATCCGACGGAAGCTTATCGCCAGACAAATTCCGTGGGCCGGAAGGCCCGAAATTTTAATCCGAAGTTGTAAGAAAAAATGGTCAAAATCAAACGATTTGGTTCTTACCTGGGAATTGTATATATATAGGTAAATAGATTATAATTATCGCGATATAACAAACGCCAGACAAATTCCGAGGGCCCAACAGTGAAAAAATTATTGTTCAAGTTGTCAACTATTCCGCGAAAATCAAACGATTGGTTCTCATGTGAAATGATTTTTTCTGTTAAAATTAATCAAAACGAAAATGTATTGTATCATTCACAGACATTTTTAGTGGGCCAAACATATTTTAAATCTTAAAAGAAGTTCACGAAAGAAAGCCATTTTTTCAAACGATTTATTCCTGTCTGGCATTTGGATTTTAAAAAGATATGGTAATAAATATACCATATTTCAAGTCCCAGACAAAAAGCCTGGGCCAAACATATTTTAAATCTTAAAAGAAGTGCACGAAAAAAAAAAAACATTTTTTCAAACAATTTATTCCTGTCTGGCATTTGGATTTTAAAAAGATATGGCAATAAATAAACCATATTTCAAGTCCCAGACAAAAAGCTTGGACCCAGCCGTAGATATATTGCGTGAAAGTATCGAAAAATAAAAAAACAGTCGTGTAAAAATCGATGCATTTTCAAACGATTCACACTTGTCTGGCATTTCATTAGCTTGTCATTGTAAAAGAGTATTATACACATTTAAACAAATTTGTTTCGCGTCACTACTTAAATGCCGCAAGCGCGTATTTATGGGGGGTAACGGGGTAATTACCCCCCAAGATTCCGTAAACAATCAACTTTCATTTTAAAATTTCATAATTTTTTTCATAATTATATTTTATATTTTTGAATATATATTCTATTTAGTTGTGTTTATAATTTTTTTTGGAGATTTTGTCCCCCCCGCTCATCAATTTTAATTTTCGACGAAAAACATTTTTGTTATTTTCAACACGCGGCTATGTTACCCCCCTCCAAGCTCAAGGTCCAGATTCGCCCTTGAAATGCCGTTTTTTTCTCACTTGAAACTCATTTGGAATTTGATTTTCTTTATCACTGGAATCAATATAACTGTCACTTTCATATTCATAATCCCTCGATCGAATAATATTTACAATAAATAAGTTACATACTAGCAAAAAGACAAATATAAATTATTACATATTAATATATAATTTACAACTCTGAAACTGAGAGTCCTCGTAAGTCCGTACCTGTTTCATTCTCCCTAGGCGTAGGTAGTCAACCACACAAAAGTGATTTCTTCTCTCATTTTAATTCACGCGACATAAGACACGTAAGATGCGATGTGGTAGAAACATATGTGGTATGCATTGCTTGCGAGCGACGCTGCTTTTTATACTCCCCGCTCGTCCCGGGGTGGTTTTTATTTATCGTTTGCTAATGAGAAACTTGCCCATTTTTTTTTTTGTATTTCATTAAAGTGTGTGTTTATGTATAAAAACACGCCACACCGAATATCAGCTCTTAAATCGCAGTACTTTCTTTGCAACAAATAATTAAAGTTGAAATCCTCGCTACTGATCACGAAAAGCACTGTGACGTCAGATCGAGAAATTAGTCTCGCATGGAGACCCACAGATGGTGTACTTTAGCCGAGCGGTACGTCTTCACCCTAATTAATAGACTGGGTGGCGGTTGGCTTTGAGATGTCCACATATTTGGTCTTTTGCTCTTTATGTTATAGAAAAAATAAAAAAAGTGTCGGAAAGCTCAATCATTTCTCTTTACATAAGCTATCTACAAATTTTTCGAAAAAAACAATAATTATCGAGATATTCGAGGCAATGTAGGAAATTACACGTTTTCCTATAATGTATGTAAATCTAAGAAAAATATTTTTTCTCAGAAACCTTTGTTTCGAAGGACCGAGATTAACGGAGCGTCAAAGTAGTATATGATATTAAGTGACATCATATATGAGATCGATTTCAATTAATTACCGATTAATTACGGTGACAAAATGGAGAAATTTTAAAGAAAAAAAACTCCCAAATCCCGCCCCCCTCTAATTCCTTCATTTTTGTTGGAATTCAAAAAATTAAAAAAAAAGAGTTTTAGCAAATTTTATTCTATTTAAATTAGCTAGAGTAGTCTTTTGGCGTAGGAGCCGGGATTAAGAAGTTGCCAACTGTAGAACCTCAAAATTTGCGATATATCTACAGCTGCGCCCCAGATTTTTGTCTGGCACTTGAAATATGGTTTGTTTATTAACATATCTTTTTAAAAAAACAAATCCCAGACGAGTGTAAATCGTTTGAAATTGCATCGATTTTTACACGACTGTTTTTTGATTTTTCGATATTTTTGCTCAACATATCTACGTCTAAGCCCAAGCTTTTTATCTGGGACTAGAAATATGGCTTATTTATTAACATATCTTTTTAAAATCCAAATGCCAGACAGGAATAAATCGTTTGAAAAATGACATTTTTTTCGCCCTTTTCTTTTTGTCTGGCTATCCAGGGGACCCAGCCAATTCGTCTGGGAATCTTAAATTGAAATTACTTATTGCCTAATATTAACAAAAAAACAAATGCCAGACGAATGTAAATCGTTTGATTTTAGCGGAATATTTGACAACTTGAACAATAATTTTTTCACTGTTGGGCCCTCGGAATTTGTCTGGCGTTTGTTATATCGCGATAATTATAATCTATTTACCTATACAATTCCCAGATAAGAACCAAATCGTTTGATCTTGACCATTTTTTCTTACAACTTCGAATTGAAATTTCGGGCCTTCCGGCACACGGAATTTGTCTGGCGATAAGCTTCCGTCGGATGTTTTTCTTTAAAACGTAAGTCTAACTTGACGCCAGATAGGAACAAAACGTTTGAAATTGCTCATTTTCATGAAATTTTCTTTTCTGTTTTCCGCTGAGGGGCCCTGGATAACCGTTTGATAAACACGAAAATGGTTAGTACAAATCAGGCACAAAAGGCTCCTAAAAGGCCAGATAGGAACCAAACGTTTAAAAAAATCTGTCACTATCCCACGGTCTATTACCGACGTGTTAGGTCTAGCAATCAGTAAATATAACCTACTCTTGGCAACAGATATTGTAAATAAACAAAATAGCTCGATAGTGAAAAAAAGTACTTTACCCCACACAGGCATAGAATATGGCTATTACTATGGTGATTTTACATATAGAATGTCATGTATTACTCAGAGAATATTCAAAAAGTCACTAGTGAGAGATTGAAAAAAATCATTATAAAACAAAACAAACAAAAGTGGAAAATACATTTAACTAGGAATATTAAAAAATAATAGTAAAGTAGAAAATGCATAAAAACACTATTTATTATCAAAATTAATATTAACATTTTATATTTAACAATCATAGCAACCATTCCCATGACCTTCCCAATTACAATGATTTTTACAAATAATATAAAAATTAATTTGTTAAATGAATTGTCGAATTAAAAAAAAATATTATTCAAATAAAATTGCATTAAAAGGAAGTATTGCAAACAATTTTGTATTGCACAAGTGTGTAATTGCACATTAGTCACTTAAGAAAATTAGCCACTTGATCTAACGATTTCGGGGCTAACTTGCGACTAATGTGCATAATTTTATACTAGTACAATAAATAACCTGTTCAAGACCTGTAAACACACGATACATGCCGAAGTGCATACGACGTTCTTTGTATTACTAGCAACATTACATTTTTTGGGAAGATTCGTTCAAAATTATTTTATATTTCAAGATTTGTCGAACTCATTAATAAGTTGGCTTAGACTCTAATATTCCAGGAGCTAGTGTCGAAAATTGAAAAATTTATCAAACCACTAACCGAAGTGGTTTGACGATAGTATTCGTCCAAACAAGCAAATTTGCCTCTTGTGAATATGGGCCTTAAGGGCCGGCAATTTATATTGCGAGCCTGTGAAAAATTGAACGTGTTTCATCGTAATCAAACCGCTAGGTTCTTGACTGTAGTTGTAGGTGAAAGGATTGCATTTACACAGTCGGCGAGAGTTCTGTCGTTGAGCGTTGCGGAGAGCGCACTCAGAAAAAAAACCCGATTCGCATTGTAATCAAACCGGCCAAAGTTTGTGGCAAATGTTTCCAATTGTCCAAAAAATGAAAGAAACACAATTGGCGCAAATTTTGAAAGAGGGGAGGAAGAGTTATTGGGGCAATTATGAGCATAAAATCCAGGTTTACACTGTAAATGTCGTCAAACAAGGAATTCAAGCTAAAAACTAACCCCTAAATTTTTACATACTCCAAACCCCCTATAAAACGTCATATTATCATCGGCGAGAATTTTTATTAAAATCAATCCCTCAAAACTACCCCACTGGGGGTGAATCGTAGTAACGTTAACTATATTGCCGTATATTGCAATTTCGAATATTTTTTTGAACAGAAATCTCTAGTGTCATTTTATTCTTCAACGGTACATACTTACCCCCAAAAAATGCTGAAACCACCCATACAACGAGAATCTTCACTGCAAACTGACTGATTTTAATCAAAATAACATTTGTCCTGTAGATTAGTTTATGGTTACATGTTTTTGAAGACATGACCTATTTGATGTTTTACTTCAAAACGCATATTTTATGAGATATTGGCGATTTTATGAAAAAAAAATCGGAATATATACAAATTTTTGGATAGTGCTCCCCTTTCCCCCTTCCCCCCTCCCCCCAATGAAATGGGGATGAAAAGAGTAGTTTCGAGGGAGTAAAAATCCTTCTTTGTACATATTCGTTCCCATCGCTGTAGAAAAAATTTTTCGGTTTTATCCGAAATTAACTTTTATTAAAATTTAAGGGGCGAATTTACCCCTCACCCCCACCCCCTGTGTAGAAGAAAGGGATGAATAACCGTTGCATCATCATGTCTTCAGAAACATGTAATCATAAACTAATCTACAGGACGAATGTTATTTTCATTAAAATCGATCAGTTTGCAGTGAAGATTCTCGTTTTCACCCCTTGTAGGGGTGGTTTCAGCATTTTTTGAGGGTAATTACCGTTGAATAATCAAGAATAAAATGACACTAGAGATTTCTGCTCAAAAAAATGCTCGAAATTGCAATAGATGGCAATATAGTTAACCATACTCTGGAGTGTGTTTGCTTTGAACACATTCTAGTTGCTATGATTACTGTCAAAAAGTTTGTTGTCAAATTCATAACTTCATAATCACATTCAATGTATGGCATACTTGGTTGGGGAGGAATCAACAAAACAATATTGTATAATTTAGAAGTTTCACAAAAAAGAATCTTAAAGATAATGTTTGGCAAAGGCATGATTTATCCGACAAATGTTGTTTTCAGAAATCCGCTTATTTGATACCAGACAACTGTTTTATTACGCAATTTGTGTATATTAATATTTTTTCTACAATCTTTGAAAATATCGAAATTAAAGCAATAATTAAGTTAAATTTTGGCTGGAGATCAGGATTTATCGACATTTTATAAGTATGTTTTGAATATGTGATCAAAATGAACAAACGACCAAAACACAAGTACTGTCAATTTATTCAAGTTTTATTAATTATTATAACGTTCGTATTTTTCTTATAAATAAATTAGATAATGAATGGTTACTGTTACAACTAACTTTCATTATATTAACAACAGTTTTGAAGCATTATTATTTCATAAAAATACATTGTCAAATATCTGACCAAACTATCGTGAGGATAGATGCACGCGAGCGAGCGTTAGTAGTTATTTATGTACCAAGGCTTGTAAACGTTAAAGTGACATTATTCATAATTCCTCGGTAAACGTCAACTTTGCGTTGTCAAATGTGAGCAAGAAAACCTTCTTTATGTGTCGATTGTAGATAAAATTTATTAGTATCAAATTTAAGTGTATTTTCTAAGGCTACGTCGATCAAATGTGAGAAATTGCAGGGGTTAGTATAGCAAGCGGGAAACTTTTTACCTTTAGAAATGAATACCAAGTATGTTGAGAATAACTAAAGATAAATGATACAGATAACTTTTTATTTGAAACATTTTTTCTAAGATTAGCAGTTTTCGAGAAAACCGCATCTGAAAATACGGAACGCCCTCGTGGATGAAAAGGCACAGTGAACTGTGTCACCTATTACAATAGAGCCCTACTGAAATTCATTATTGTTAGCCAAGTAGTTTAATTATCGTAAGCAATTATTTAATAAAGCTCACGATAAGCGCACTACCACCGATTTGAGTCAATCTTTAAAACCCTTTCTTGCGAATTTATTTCAAGTAATTGATTTATTATGAAAATATAATTAACATAAATCATGAATAAAGCCTATAGCGCAGGTGCTAGGTAGCTGATCTGGAAACTCATCATTACAAGTATGCGTTGATTAGATATATCGATCTTCAATTACGACCAAATAAACTTCTGGAATATGTCAGCCCATTTGGTCATAGTTCAAGATATATCAAACAAAGGAATTATGTCATAGTCACAAGGATCACTTTTTGTGTTCGTATGAAATTCATATTACTCAAGAAGATAACACAATTAAAAAGAACAATATTGATAAATTCCTTAAAATATTTAGCTTGAGCGCCACAATTAGATAATAATTAGTTCGACTTAAAAATTGTGCCCATAAGACACAATGCTTTCTGTAAGAGCTATATAGGGCCAGACACCCCTTTCTAGATACGTTTCCTGACGTCGCACAGTGGGGCCAAAAGCAGGAGAAGTTGGCAAAAATAAAAAATTACGATAAATGTAATGTTTTCTTGGAGACTATAGTTTAAAGTCCCCTGCATTATATGCCGTTAAGAAAGGGGCGGGGGAAGTGTGTCACTCTTAGTCAGACCCGTCGAAACTTTATGTTTTATAGGCGCTTAAACAAAGAAAGTGGTGACCTCAAAAGATTATAATTCATATTGTCTTCTATTGCCTAATTATTTTTGTTATGGAGGCTTTACCCACAGGTTAGCACATAACTCTTTTACTATTTCTCTACATTTATATTAATGGCAAATCGTAAAATCCGAACAAGTACACCAAGTGGTTAATATTGAGCAAGCGCTTTATATACGTTATACGCGTTATACATACGTAGGATGGAAGTTAGGTTCGGGGCGTTTCTGGGCTAATATTTTAATGTATTTTGGTAATAAATCGGATCGTTTTTGAACATTTTCAGTAAAACTTTGGGCATATGTGCGCCAATTGAAAATACAGATTAAGGGGGAACTCTGGTGTGTTAGCTTAGAAGGTGCACAGATGCACACTCAATCAAAAAGGCATTCAATAAACAAGTCTTAGAAATGTTATTGCCTCCAACAGTGCATGAGTCTTCGGAAAACGAATCGGGTGATTCCAATTCAGATTCTTCAGGAAATGAGTTAGGCGATTCCAGTTCTGATTCTCACTTAATAATTAATGTTTCACTTTTTGTATTATATTCTATAAAAATTAATATTTTCTAATGAAATGTATTTTTTTTTCACCATTACCATTGAAAGGTTTTTTGCCAACTTTACCTGCTGTTGGCCCCACTGAGCATCGTTCACTTTTTGGAAATCTTATCTTATTTATTTTAGGCAAAAAATGAACCTTGTAATAACATAATTCCACGTGTTTTTAAACGGTAATTTTGATGTACTTGATGGGAGGTGCCCTGCTAGAAATCGATTTTGCGAGTCATTATCATCCGTAAATCGATGATGTTCCAAAAAAGCCAACTAGCTCCCACGCCACTATATTGTTGTTGCCTACTATTATTAATAATAATACTTAATAGTTTTTTTCCATAATTATTATCAAACAGAAAATGGAAAACAAAGATAATAATTTTTTTTATTGATGTATTTTTTATATCCATTCATTTCCTTTTGTTTTGAAATGAACTAAAATTTAAGTGATTTTTTTGTGGAAATCATTGCCTATTAGGTAAAGCAACTTACGGGGTATGCACTTTTGGTTTTACTAATGATTATTATTATTATTATTCTTTTAGTTGTGTAATAGCAGAAAACAATGGAACTTTCCCGACCGATTTTCTCTTTGGAGTAGGCACTTCAGCCTATCAGACTGAAGGAGCTTGGAATAAAGATGGAAAGGGTGAAAATATATGGGACCATTGGATTCACGGCAACGTGTCCCATATAGCAGATAATGAAACTGCTGATGTCGCTTGCAATTCTTACAGTGGGTATAAAACTGATATAGTAGCTGCCAAGGATTTATACGTGAATCATTATCAATTTTCCATCTCGTGGTCCAGGTATGTGTTCTTAACAAAATAATACAGTATTATAGCACTAGTACAGTCAATCCATCGCTGAAAACTGGACAGTTGTACATTTTGGGTAGAATAGGTGCGATTTCCTCTTTTTGATTCCATAAGGGTGGGTCGGTTGTGAGTGTAAAATGGCGTCCCGTCAATTGGACATAGATGAAAGGGCGCGTTATGCCTGGACGTGGTGTATTGGACACACAACAATTGGACGCGCAAGTTAATTGGACGCGCATACCCATTGGACGTCATATAATAAGACGCATATGTCAATTGAACATCATACAATAGGACGCGTGTTACATTTTGGGCTCATCTATGTCAGGTTTCTAGAAAACAAATATAAGAGTATATTTTATTTCTTTTATTTCTAAATAATTAGATTTAGCCATTTTTTTTAAAGAGGAAGCCTTCATGGGCTCCAATACATCCAATTGGAAGCATCAGACTCTTACTGACCAAAGCCCTCTCCTCACGGGCTCGCCTGTATACTACTCTGAGGGCACTGCAACCTCCTGGGCTTATTGTGCTCACCCTGTATAGCCCTAACAACTATTTCGCTATTTCGCTGCGCGGTGCCCCTTAGATGGTCCGATCGGGAGTCATCACCCATACAAGTCCTCACCGCGCGCGACGTTGCTGCACTCGGTGATCTCGTATATAGTAGGAGAGCTGGCAAACATGGAAATATATTTAATATCCCGAAGGGTCCATTGATTTTGGGAAACTTTAAAGATGAATTTCCCTCGGATCCCATAATTGGTTTCTATGGTACAGGAGCAAAAGCATATTCCGTGCAATCAGTAGATAGCGAGTTAGAAAAAGACCACCTTTTTGTTACCTTTTAAATAATATTTATTTTGTTTATTGCGATATTACCATATTGTGATACTACCATGTAGGTATCTATACATTTTTATATATCAGAGTTTATGTTTTTTGTTAAGTAAGGATGTTGATTTTTTAAATGAATATTTAAGTCATAAGTTGCTTGTGATATCGTATTTAATCTTCCTTTTGGTAATATAAGTTACTGTTATCAGTAAGTCATTTGTATGTTCCTTACAGTATAGCCATATATGATAGATTGATATTCTTATGGCTATACGTATTATTTTTTACTTTTAGATTATTATGTTCTGAAAATAATGTATTCTAGGCTTTTATTTTTTTATTTGTATAGAAGTAATAAATCTGTTGTGTAATGTCAGATTTTTATTTTTGTTTTATTCGCACAGGAAATATAACGAACTGTCACCGATTTTTTGTATGCAGAGGAATTCTTTGTTTGAAAACTGCTGTCTAAGGAATCACTATTTCCACATACCATCAAAGAGGGTAATTTGATGATGGGACGAAGGTAACGGGGTGGACGTGGCGGTTGTCAATGGCAAAATGTTTTTTTTGCTTCTCGTACACACACTTGATCACAATTTTATTTCTTTAGCCCATTTAATATGGGGTGGGGGTAGCGGCAGTGGCTGATGTCAAAAAAAAAATTGAGACCTTTGGTCCATTTAAATAATAAGGTGGGGATAGCTGATGCCAACAAATTTTTAAGACCTTGGTTTCTCGTATATACATCCCAATTTTATTAACATTTGCCCCCAACCCTTCGACAAAATAAGCTTAAAATATAATCTAGTTCCAGATCTCGTTACAGTACATAGATACACCATAAGTCAATATCTTAAACAGTTCCAGAGTAATTGTGCGCACAAAAAAGGTTACAGACAGACCTACAGACAGATTTTTGTTGCTCTAACTTAAAATTTCGTCGCAACATTCTATTTTTGATCACTGTAGTTCACCGAAACGTGATTTTTGCCACTTTGACAGGCGTCTGCCATGCACATAGCTACGAAAAAAATCGTCTGCCCGGGCGAGAATGTAATCTTGAGTTGTTGTATTTATCATTCCTTACATAATTTTTCTTGATAAATGTCGTTCATCAAAACCGGATCTGTCACTTTGACAGCGTCTGCTAGAGCGATGCTACCGATTTTTTCGTCTACCGATTCGTTATTTATTAAGTAGACAAAACGAAGGTCGCGAAAATTATTTTTGAACAATATAGTTCACCGAAATGTGATTTTTTGCCATTTTTAGTTGCGTCTGCTATGATAATGCTACCAGAAAAATCGTCTGCGTAGGTAGAAATGCCATCTAGACTAACTATATTAGTCTAGATAGCAAAAATTTTTCTTGAACAATATGGTTCACTAAAACCTAAAATCACTCCTTTTTGAATACACCCCCCCAAGTTAATGCTGCCACTTTGAAATGGCAGACGATCGGTTTTGATATATCCAGAGACCAAAGAATGGACTGCCATCAGTGAAAATTTTGAATCTTATCGTTCACCATAATGTTTGCCAGCTCTCCTACTAAAAATACATGGATATATTCGCAAACTTTGATTAATTAGACCAATAATAATTTGATATGTTTTACTGTGTATTTTTCCACTAAAAAAATATTTAAAAATTTAATAAGGGAAAATTCTGCCACATATAGATCAGACGGAAGTTGTCTCCCTATCGACAATGATTTATTTATTATGAGAGTTTCTGTCATAGATTAGCTTTATTAACATAATTAACATTATATAAAGAATAGGTAATTTCTGGTTTATATCATATTAAATATTATATTGTCACGACCGCCGGCTAAACGACGGCCACAATTAGCTGTCACTAGACCATTTATGAATTAAACATGCTCGGTCGTAGCCAAACAACAAAATGGCAAACAAAAATAAAATAAATTAAATGGTGTTAAACAAATATGAACTTCTTAGCACAAACATATGATGAGAAGAGATCTGTCTTCATAGGAGGTTGGACATTTTATTTCTCATTGGCTGTGGGATATTTATAATGTCAATAAATGCTAGATCAGCAGATTTCCTACGTACGTAGAGCTCACAGAAACTTATAGATCAATGTTATTAATTAGAATTGTAATGAGATATTTTACACCTTTCATAGCTGTTAGAAATTAATTAAATAATGTGTGTTTTATTAATTAAAAAATAAATTATATTGAAGTTATTAGAAACACGAGCAAATCCGAAGATCCGTAGCACTCAGGCGTATCGGCCCGTTGTACTTTCGAGATATTTAGGAATCCCCAGAAAAGACCAGTGCTCTCCACCAATGAGAGTAGTCCTCTTCAGGTTAGAGTTTCTCCGACTACAGAAACTGTCTTTCTAGATACCTGTACTTCATGCTCCTAGTGGTGCACAATTGCACAGAATATGAGTGATGGTTTCATCCTTTACTCCACACATCCGACAAGTAGGATCATCTTTCAATCTCACTGTATGCAGGTGATTGTTCAGAGAACAGTGTTCTGTTATCAAGCCTACCATCCATTTCAATCATTCTCTATCGAGCCCAAGCAGCTACTTTACAGTAGAGTCGCTCGGTCGTAGGTCTCTTTATATATAGACCTGACTACCTCATTCCGGGAGCGTGAGCTCAATAGTTGTTAAACTGTCCCATAGCTTAGCCTCGCAGCTCTGATTGAATCAGGCTTCTTAGCAAATCTCCAGGGCCAGGGAAAGAACTTTTTGCTCGTATCATCGCCAAACGGTCTACTTCTACATCGCTCTCCACACCATTGTGTTCTGGTACCCACATGAGTTTAACTGAGTTGTTTTCACACAGCTCAGTCAGAAGGTTTAGACAGTTTAACACCAGCTTGGTCACCTTGCTTGATGCAAGATCTCTCAAGGCCGCCTGGTTGTTGCTACATACAGAAATATGCTTATCGACGAAATATCTTCTGAGGTTTTCGCTTTCACACAGCAAAATGGCGTATATCTCGGCCTGGAATAATAATAATAATAATAATAATAATAATAATAATAATAATAATGAGTTTATTTCCATAGACTATTACAGTATTGGAATTGTCAAATACAAAATAGAAATAAAACAAAAAAAGAAAAATATGTACATATATATGCATGTATATACAGTTAAAGGTAGATTAGACAACATATGAAAAATAGACAAACAAACAAGGAGATGTACAACTAAAATCTAATGAAGGTATGACAATAAATAAATGGGTGAAATTTTAATTATCACAGCATTAGTAGGTACAAATTGTACACTAAGGTACTTATTAAGTAATGCCATTACACGAGCTCTTAGTTTGAATCCATGTACGTCAATGCCAGTTCTCTTCGATCCGTCTATATACCAATCCAGACCTTCCGGACTCCTACCGTATCTCAATAACGTTACGTTAATTTGGTGGTTCGACAAGTTTCTATTGTATTGAGTGTAAAAACGTTACATATTAAGTGCCCAAAATTATATTTTGCATTAATTATAAAGGCAGAAATAAAATATTTTATTCTTATATTTACTCTAGTTTATATATTTTTATGTATAAGACATTTTGTAGTAATCAGAAATATTCAAAAACAAACTTCTAACCGATCCGTGTAGCATAGAAGTTTATTTTATTAAATGTTTAAATATTATATTTCACTCCGTAAATGATATCATATGCATTAAGAACTTTTTTATTTATTATCAAAACACGAGAGGTCTCAGAACTAAGACTGTAGAACTTTTTAACGCATCGGTTCACTCCGAATACTCAGCCTTAACTGAAACATGGCTAGACTCCTCCGTCTTTGACAGAGACCTTTTTGGTAACGAGTTCAATGTTTTTCGCTCTGACAGAGATTTTACATCTATTAATCGTTCTAATAACTTTCCAACTAACCATAATAACAGTTAACAATTTTCGTAAATGTGATCTTTCCAAATTGTATGATAACCTTCTTGGCATTGACTGGACCTTTCTTTCCTCTTTTAACGACGTCAATAGCATATGCAGTCAATTTTATGATAAACTAGATCTCGTGTTTGCATCTTGCGTACCTAAGAAGAAATCAGTCTCTCGTAATGGGAAATACCCACCCTGGTTCAATAGCACCATCATAAAAAAAAATCAAACTCAAGGAAAAGCTTAGAAAGCAGTATGTTAGAATTGGTGATCTCCGTATTTACGAAGAGTTTAAAAAGAGTTTAAAAAAATGCGATATTAATATAGCATACAGAAACTTCGTGAAAGATTCAGAAAGAACAATAAAAAGCGATCCAAACAAATGTTGGGCCTTCATCAATAGTAAAAAAGGGTCAACAAATGTCTCGGATGAAATGTTTTTGGACGGAGTTTCACTTAAAGATCCTGATGACATATTAAATGCTTTTGCAACATTTTTTAGTAAATCCTATACTGACTCCTCATTGGACCCTGGCAATATCTACACTGAAAGTGACTGCCCGAACAATAACCCTGTTGTAAATATAAATTCGTTCTCAGTTATTCGGGCTTTAAAACGAATTAAACCTAAGATGACAACAGGTCCTGATTCCATACCGGCATTCTTATTGAGGGATTGCGCAATTATATTTGCATATCCCTTAACCTTAATTTTTAACTTAATATAAAAAAACTGTCAGTTTCCAGACTTATGGAAATATTCCAAAGTGTGTCCTATTTATAAGAAGGGGAATCAATTTGATATTCAGAACTTCAGACCAATCTCTGTAATCTGCAACTTCAGCAAGGTCTTGGAAATCCTACTTCATGACAGAATATATCATTCAATCAGCACCAAAATTTCTATCCACCAACATGGATTTATGAAGGGTCGTTCAACTACAACAAATCTATTCTGCGTCACTCAATATATTTCTGAATTCCTTGATAAGCATAGTCAAACAGATGTCGTATACACGGACTTCTCCAAAGCGTTTGACAGACTTGATCACCGGTTACTACTGGATAAATTAGAAAAAATTGGTCTCTCATATTCCCTTCTGCTCTTATTTAAATCTTATTTAATGAATAGGATTCAGTAGGTTGTACTCAACGGATTCAAGCCTATTGAATTTGTTGCCACCTCCGGAGTTCCCCAGGGATCTATTCTGGGGCCCTTGCTATTTAATATATTTATTAATGACATAATAGACGAAATTGATTTGCCTTGCCTGCTATACGCTGATGACCTAAAAGTATTCACGGTTATTAACAATATTGATGATTGCTTTCAACTTCAAACTTGTCTTAATAAAGTAAATAACTGGTGTATAACCAATAAATTGTACCTGAATGCCAACAAGTGCAACGTGCTGTCCTTTTCATTAAAAACATCACCAATTGCTTTTGATTACCACTTGGATAATATCATACTTCAGAGACCCACAGTGTTTCGTGACCTCGGCGTAATTTTTGACAATAAGCTATCTTTTACTCCTCACATCGACATCATTATCTCTGAAGTCTTTAAGAGCCTTGGATTCATAGTTCGCACTAGTCATGAATTCACTAATTCTGATACATTGAAAATTCTATACCAATCATTTGTCAGATCGAAACTCGAGTATGCATCACTTATTTGGTGTCCTAGCTATGATGTACATAAAAACAACCTGGAAGCTGTGCAGCGTAGATTTGTCAACTTACTCTGGCTCAAATCTGATGGTACCTACCCTATTATTGGTTTTCCGCAGAAAGATCTGCTTGAAAGGTTTTCCATGTCTACTCTTGAAGACAGGCGAATCTACCTCTCTCAAGTATTCTTATTTAAAGTGTTACACAGTGATTTTGACGCACGTGAGATAGTCAACAAATTAAATTTTCAAGTCCCTAGATTGACTTCTCGCAATGCCCAAGTTTTCTACATGCCCACCTCCCATACCAACATATTAAAAAACTCGCTTTTATTTACCATCTGTAACAATTCAAATAAATTGTCCAGCGACCTTAATATTTTTAACTGTCGCCTGAAGGATATAAGATCTAAAATATTGGATTAAATATTTGGTTGTTCTGTTACCTACTTTTGTTTTTCTTATTAGTTAGTATGTTTTGTATTTCTGCTAATTCCTGTTCTGTAATTGGGTACTTGTACCTGTTGAACAGTGTATGTAAAAATAAAATAAAATAAATATACCACAAATAAGTGGTTATTATAGGCAATATTTATTAATGGACTCTTTTTTCAGAATTCTGCCAAATGGTAACGACGTCAACGTAAATGGAATCGCGTACTACAAAAAGCTCATAGCCACGATTATTGAAGCCGGACTAATACCAGTGGCTACCCTCTACCATCAAGACTTACCCCAAGCTTTGCAAGATATCGGTGGGTGGACAAATCCTGAAATGGTGAATTACTTTGTTAAATATGCTAGAATTGCTTTCCAGAACTTTGATAACGTTGGATACTGGTTAACGTTTAATGACCCGAGATCTACATGTAGATTAGGATATGGAGAAGGCACATATGCTCCCGGAATAGCGAGTGATGGAGTTGGAGAATATTTGTGCACCTACATCTTGGTCAAATCCCACGCTGCAGCTTACCACTTGTACAAAAACGAATTCTCTAATCAGACAGGTAATAACATTTTGAAATATGTGACTATTATATTGCGAAAATATGTTTACATAAAGTGCAAAATATATTCAAGTTGGCGAATATAGTCAAAAGTTACTGAGAAACTTCAGCAATGGAGGTCGTAGACCAATAAGTATGACCCTGCTTTTAGTACAGAAGCTATGTGGCTTTTTCGGCATATCATCGTTTTATGCAGTAATTCCGGGTTTATACGTGCATGGATTTTGTGGCGCCAGTAGATGTTGGCACGCCAGTAAAATAATATTGAACGTATAAACAGTTACTGGCGAGAACTGGCGAGTAAGTCTTGATCTTGGATGCATTGATGCAAAAATGTTATTAATTTCCAACTTTATACCACGCCAGTACCAATTTGTATGCCACTCTAAATTAAAATTGCAGGTGTAAACCTTTACTTGCGTTGTGTAGAGACAGTATTCTGGCTAGTCACTTGTACTAGTAGCTGGTACAAGTAACTATACTAATGCATATTCGCGTATAGAACAAATGAGCAATAAAAAGTCAACAACCAGAAAACTGGCTAATATACTACTTAGCGTGACCCGTAAGGTACCAATTTACAGAAAGTGGATAATTTCATATTAAATAAAAAAGTGTGAATGACTACATTTGAATAAATGATTTAAGTATTTTCAATATATTTTTTGCTTTAAAATGCTAAGAATCCTATCATCTAATTCAATACTTCGTCAGTATTAGCTAGAAGAGTAGTTGTTTTGATTGATTCTCCAATAATGAGTGTTTTAAATTATTTACCTAACTAGTATATTAGCGTGCCCAGATTAGGGCAACAATATACAGAAAGTAGATATTTTCATAATAAATATAAAAGCGTGTAAGTTGTGATTTGCATAATACTTAAATAATATTCTCAAAGCATTTCTCACTGAGGTGTTCTTTATTTTCAATGTATGGTGTTATAAGTTCAAGAAAAATGTCAAAATATTCCTTTGACATCCGTAAATGGTTTCTGTAAAATTCAGGATCTTCTGTTGAAAGTTCTGTTAACAGTCTTTTTGATGCACCTAAGTTGTCTCTACTCGCAATCCATTTTTAACTACATGCGTCCTCTTCGCTTATCTTTTAATTTCGTTTCCACATCGATAATCATCTGTTGAACGATCTTTCGTAGAACGATGCACCACCCAGTATGAATTATTATGAATCTAACGAGAGAAATGCTCAGGAATATTTTTTTCTCTTTTTTTATTGTCTCGTTAAAGTAACCGGTTTTAAGATATTCGCTGTGAAACTTCGAATAGGATTGATTTTTACCTGTGCGCTCCTCTGTTCGGACGCTGTTATCACGAAATAGGTGAAAATAATCTACAAGGTTAATAGGACATTTTTTAGGCAGAATTTAAAGACAATTTTTCTATTTCCTATACTTTTTTCTCTTCCGACGAACGGTTTACAAGATAAAAGTGAAAAAACAGCTTTAAGTCTCCATTAGGGGTGGTTTCTTGCAAAAAAATGAACGGGAGGGTATCTATTTCTAACTCTATCTAGAGTACGCATCTTAAATATTATTACTTTATAAATTATTTCTTCTAAAATATCTAATTTGCGTGGACTACGCAATACACATGCCTAATTTCAACTCGATCCGTTGAAAAATAAAGAAATGGCGACCGGAAAGTGATCCCGATATAGCGGCTTGTGTTTGATATCAAACAAGTATTTAAAAAAGTAGCTTAAACTCAAAACCTATTACATAATGCCTCTACATTGTAAAGATATGGTGTGTGCCTCCTACATTGTAAGGATATGGATGGCTTCGTGATCCTTCAAATTTACTACAATAATGATTCAAATATTATACTGAATATTTAAGATTTCTTTGAGTCGTGTTTCCACTTTCAGATATAAAATTTCATTTCATAACCGAGACCGAACTATCTTAATCTCATTTCTTTTCAGCTAAAATGTCCATAGCTATTGAAATCGAATGGTCTGAACCTGTCAGTGGCTCAACAAGAGATGCAGAAGCTGCAGAAAGGAGAAATTTATTCGAGGTATTGGCATAAACTAAATTTCATACAATCACATAGCAGTTTCTTTATATAGAGTGTCCCATTATAACCGTTTCATTAGTAACACTATTTTTTGCCATGCTCTCTAATATTTCAAAGACTTTCAATACCGGTTGCTATAAAAGTATAAAAACCTAATAAGCTGCTGGCAACATAAAACATTTTTTCCCAATTAAATTAATCATTTTTATGTAATATTAAATCATACATAACAAAGTTGAGGATTAATGGCATAAAACTGCCGTGTACCAATTACATCACAAATGTACACAACGTGATAAAGTAATTTTATTTCATTTTAAAATATTAATACGAACCTACTTTTATCGGAAATCTACTACATTTGTGAAACATACTAACGGTTACCTAGAGACGTAGTTGACCTTCTTACAATTGCAGTGTTGAAGATAATTATTATCTCCTTTAACGCTTTAACAAGGCGATGCTGCCAAAATTGTGAAACATTGCATTGACAAAATCTCTTTTACAATACCTACACTGTGGCTGAAATTAGCTCAGCTCAATTGATAAGAAAAAAGCCGAATTTAGTTTATGTGTTCTTTATGCGGTTCAAATGGGAAACTCTGTATATTAATTTAGAGAACAAAGCATTCATGTATACTTGTTTATCTTAGTTTGGTTTGTACGCCAATCCCATCTACAAAGGAAATTGGCCCCAAGTAGTAATAGACCGAGTGGGAGACAGAAGTAAACATGAAAATTTTCCAAGATCCCGTCTTCCCGAGTTCACTCAAGAAGAAATAGATTACATTAAGGGCACATCTGACTTCATGGCTGTGAACATATTCACCACGTATCTGGTTGAAGACATCAACGAACCTAATTATGGCGACCCCAGTTACATCAGGGATATGAAAGTTAAGGTTTCTATGCATCCAAATTGGCAGATATCTACAGATGGAAAACCAGTATGTCATTTACTTAATTCATACCCCTATAATTATTTTTTTCTATTATTCGATGTTCATAGCTTATATTTTTAGATTGTACCATGGGGGGCCAGAAGTAGTCTCGTTTGGATAAGAAATACATACAATAACCCTGATATCTTTATAACTGGAAATGGTGTATCAGACTTTGATAGTAATTCGATGGATGAAAGGCGATCCGACTTCTACTATGTATGTGTAAACAGTTCTTTACTCTTTGATTTTTATATTACTTTTAGAAAAAAAATGACTCTTGCTTTTAGTAACTAAAGTCCAGTCGTTTTTAAATGCGAAGTGGGTAAAATAGAGTAAAACACGGTGTCGTCGGCTTAATGACAAGTCCACTTTTGCCAGAAAGAACATTTTAGCGGCATCTGTTAATCTGTTAAATTACAAAATGCGTCATTCTAGACAACCTTGTAAGTCCAATACCTATTTTTCATAATACGAAAACCTTGCAAACAGATCATTATTAAATCAGAAAAAATAATACAACACAATTTCAATGAAAAGTAGAGTTAAAATTCAGTTTATTGCTTCTCTTGTAAAATTGCATATTTTGGACGAGGTTTTCTTATTTAGCCGACGATATAACTTTTTACCTGCTCCCATTTACCAGACAGAACGTTAATCTGCTTCTACCACGCCCCTAGTTTATCAATGACTAACTGATGCTTACGAGTTCAAATAAAAAAGGAAATATTTTCTGTCTTAATTCGAAAACTTTGAAACAATATTTTTACAGGCATATCTGGATGCTATATTGGATGCAATGTACGAAGAAAACGTGAAAGTTTTTGCGTATACAGCCTGGAGCTTATTGGACTGCTTTGAATGGACTAAAGGATATAGGTAAGAATAAAATACAGTTTCCAGAAAAATTAACGCATAATTGCAGAAATTCCTGTATCTAAAAGTGTTTTGGTAGATACTGTATTAAATACAGATTAGATTTTTTAAGAGAGAGAGAGAGAGAGAGTTTTTAATATGCATGAGTTTTTATGATATTTCCTTTGAATTGGGGGGGGGTAATTATTGTGGATATCTTCTAAATGAGAGCAAAGACATTATTTATTTATTCATTCATTGAGGTACAATCACCCAACAACAGGTAACCAAGTATAGGGTGGGAGCATTACAATGAAATAATATAAAATATCGTAATAAAATAGAATTACAAATATAAATTTTTTTAATAAATTCGTTAAGGAGTAGGAAGACAAAATGTTTCATAATTCCGATTTGTTACATGAGATATTCGAAAATTTAGTTGCCCTAAAATATATGAGGACAATTAAACATGTTATATAAAATTTGAAAAAAAAATTATCCCTCTATTTTCCAAAGACATGGCAACATTACATTTTGTGAATATTCAGTTATCGGATACATACCATCTTCAATAAAACATAAGCACTAAACAAGATGACGCTGAATATTCTAAACGTGCTTATGAAAAGCGTATTTTGGGAACCATGTCAGTATTCCAATTTTGATCGAACACATGAACAGTACATCAACTTCATAATATCAGTGTTGCTAAATCTTTTGTAGTTATTAGAAAACCTAGGCTATTTAACGCTGATGTGTTGATGAAATTAATATTCTTTTTAAAACTCAGACATTTAGCCAATATGACTCTGAGATCCTTTACTACTGTAACAGTCTTCTGCAATATTTGATATTTATATGAAAGTTATACTCGATAGAGTTACGCGTTTTAAAAAGGCCAATGAGTTATACTTAGATATGTTGAGAGGCAAGTGATTAGAGAGGCATGACAACCACGTTTAGGATATTGTGAAGTTTTTCTCAATTTTGTATTAGTGTGAGATCCCAGAGCCGCCAGACCTACGTCATTTTAGCAAAGCTAATATTTTGACAACAAATAGTGTAATATCTAGTTAAGAACGTATGCGTATTTGCTAGTTTGAAAGAGGGGGCCCTTTTACAGAAAACGGGTACAAAAGTTGCATACAAATTTTACTCCGCACGTTAAAGCATGATAGCTGGATTATTTTACAAGTAACACGCTAACTACATGGTGTAAGCGTCAACCTCCGAAGTTTAAGGTCCCCCTCGACATAACCCCACTAGTGGACTTCGTCCGGGAAACCTCCCAAAAATTCTACCAATTCAAATTGGGCGACAGTCCGCTAACCCGAGACATCACACGAATCAGACAGCATAATGCCATACTTTTCGACCTAAAACACCCATTACCATACCAGGCGTTGCCTATCTTTCGGCAACTTCCCTAACCAAACCTTTCCTATACCACAATTTCCCTTTCACCACCCTTTACTTTAATTTAACCACCTTTTATCTCAAACCCCTCCCTATTCCCTTTATCCATTTTGTTATTTTTGTTAAATTTTGTTATTTTTGTCCGTTTTTGTCCTCCCAAATCCCCTTTTGACCAATAACCTCTAGCAAATCCCAACTTTTAAAATCACACTCTCCCCTTCACCCTACCTTTCCGGAGGCAGGCAGACCACCGGATGAAGACTGTGACTCGTTCGAACGGGTTTTTTCATTGAGTTTTTGCCGTATTACTAACCAAAACTCTAAAAACCAGTGCGCGTGTGTTGTGCGCGCGCCCTCTAATCCAAGTTTTAAATCTAGCCTTAGGTAGCTTTAAGTGTTTTTAAACTTAGTTCTTAGTTCTAGTTAAACCGCAACTGTCATGTTTAAGTTTTTCTATTTTTAAACAGGAGGCCTAACCCTCATCATTTGAACTGCTGTTAAAGCCGAAAACCGACCCCTTCCCATCCGACCACCCATCTACCACGGCGTTGCGCGACGTGGTGGTGTGGTCGGCTCTGAATCGGGGCTCGGTCTAGGCGCATTTTTATACTAATAATGTTAAATAAAATTGTTTTGAATTGAAAATTGAAATTGAATCTTAAGGTCCGAGGTTCGATCCCTGAACATTCTCAGTTTTTTTTTCTTCAAATATACGTTACTAAGAAAAAAGTTATGGCCAAAAATAATAAATATTTCCTTATCGGTTGTCTCTTTCTTGGTAATCGCCATCATAAGTTAATATTTGTTGAAAAAAAAAGCTGGGAACGCTCAGGATCGAACTTCGGACCTTAACATTCGGAGGTTGACCAACAACAACAATAACAATTTATTAAACATTTTTATAAACATTTATGCGCCTCGCCGGAACCTGTCCCAGACGTTTACACCACGTCGTTAGTGTGTCACATGGAAAATAAACCAGCTATCATACTTTAACGTACTGAGTAAAATTTGTATGTACCTTTTGTACCTGTTTTCTGCAAAAGGGCCCCGCTTTCAAACTAGCAAATACGCATACGTTCTTAATTAGATATTACACTAATTGTTGTCAAAATATTAGCTTTGCTAAAATGACGTAGGTCTGGCAGCTCTGGGATCTTAGACTATATGCTTTTTATTACGCAATAGAATTTTTTACATTAAGGTCAACTACAATATCCTTTAAATAAACAACAAACATAAGTGAGCCCAGTATGAATCTTTGGGGAATTTTCTAGATATCAAGAGAAAAAATCTAATTGTGACACTGATAACCCAAATTTACTCAATTTCACTAATAGAATATCACGATCCAGGTGATGAAATTTCTTGGAGAAATGTGTGTAAAAGGTACCAATTTGCTTATTTGTATCCAATTCTTTAGAGATGAATTGTGTAATTCATGCAAAGTTAGTATTAGTAGATCTACCAGAAACAAACCTATATTGGTTAGTTACAATTTGCAAGGTGTCGACCTTTGACGAAATCTGAGATAATTGTAATGGGCCTATAATTTTCAGTTGCGATCTTGTTATTGTTAAATATTTATATATTTCTTTATTGATTAACACCATCCACTTCTAGTTCCAAGTTTTTTGTACATATGATTTTAAGCAGTATGACAGTTCAAATCCAACCATGTTTGTTTTGTATAAGCTTTGTATTGAATACATGTTTGTTTATTACTACTGGGTTTGGTTCATAATATAATTAAGCGCCCATAAGTTAATACAGAACAGTTAAAACAAGACATAAGCCAGTACATTTCCATGCAACAGGAAGTATGTGTATTCTTAATGATAAGTTAACTATAACTGTGAAAGATTGCACAGCCATCTGACGATAAATGCAGGAATATTCTGTTTTTTTTTTTAGTGAGTTTAATTTTTTTAACGATTTAAGTGCTTTCATTTCAAAAAAATGCTGTTAATGATAAATTAGTACCTCGGAATGTTATTTTTCTGCGTTATTGATATGTTTTGAATAAACAGTTTAAAGTAAAGTAAGAAATGCATTGACAATATCCTGGAAAGGACCCCGCACGTTTCTTATGTAAAAGCCGCTGCCCAAGGAATCACTACTTCCACACCCAGATTTTCTATTCAAGTCACTCACAATGAAAAAATTTTGTATGTGGAAATAATTGTTTATGGAACTTTAATAATATAATGTTTGAAATCGTCTACCCCAAAAACTCATAAAACGATACCCCACATCGGTAGTGGGGTGGGGGGTAAAAAAATATTTTGAGGTTTCTGGTTCTTCCACACACACTAAATCACAATTTTTTTCATCCCCTTTAATAATGGGGTGGTGGCTAATGCCAATTTTTTTTTGAGATCTTAGCTTCTCTTGTATATACTAAATACCAATTTTATGAACTCTTACCTGCTTTATTTACCTATTTACCTCAAATTTACCCCAATTTACCCCCAACCCTTCGATGGAACAAGATGAAAATATAATATAGTTCTAGATCTCGTTAAAGTACATATGTGTTCCAAATTTCAAGTCAATATCTCAAACGGTTCCAGAGTAAACGTGCGCAAAAAGAAAAGTTACAGACCGACAGACAGACCAACAGACAGACAGACAGAAATTTTTTTTCGCTCACACTTAAAATCTCGATGTTTCGTGACATTCTAAGCCTATTTGAACAATAAAAATTGTTTTAAATTTGTGGAAGTAATAATACTCGGTAGATTTAGTTGAAATTGAAGTTAAAAACTATTAATTTTTCGGCCTTGGTCCCAGGAAGACTTTTATTCGGGATGTTTTCATAAATAACATATTTAAGTTTCAACCAAATCTACCGGGCATTATTTTACATAAGAAACGTGCGGGGTTCTTTGTATATTATCAATTTGAAAATAATCAAATCGTACAGTTATCTCTAATTTCACATGTTTTTGATTTCAGCAAACCCTATGGCTTTTATCAAGTACAACATGAGGATCCCGTTAGTAGACTTACAAAATATTCGGCTATAGTTTATGGTGAAGTTGCCACCACCCATCGGATATATCCCAAGAACCCTTCTCTAGCTAGAACTACACCTGGCTCCGCCAGTCAAATTTCAATGTGTCCTCTTTTCATTTTTATTATAGCTTATGTATCTTTCTCATTACTTTAGACGTATTGTTCTTATAGCTTAATTAACATACTCATTACTTTAAACTTATTGTTGTTATAACTTATTTATCTTACTCATTACTTTAAACTTATTTTTTCTGAATAATATTCAGTCGAGCGTAAATGATCACAATTATAAACAAGTAGATGTCTATTTGCATTGTCATGTGCATGTTTTCTTTACGCGACAACTTTATGATCTATGAATTGACTAAAATTGAATTAAACACTAGTTTATAGTTCGAGTTCGAAATATGCCTTATTACAACCCAAAGACTTTCATATGTACTTGTGTATATGTCTGGTAAATGTAGTTACTAGTTGTAAATGTTCCAATTTAAACAATCTTAAAAAATGTCATTTTGTCAGATTTAGTAATTTCGTTATGTTATTTATTAATAAAGTAATATTTAAAGATGTGCTATTTTCGTGTTTTATTATATTCCTGTTTCTTCTTTTGGATTTACTATACTTTTCTCAGTGTGCTTATCATCAAATTCTGGACAAAATATTCGTCACGTCAGTGAAGTGGGGGCGAGCGTAGAGGCGACTTCAATGTGAATGTCAGTCGATATTCCGTTGAAGCAACGTCGAGCGAGGTTGGTACTTGGATGGGTGACCCATCTTGGGAAATACAGCGTTCTCGTCCCACCTTCTAGTGGCTTGTATGTCAGTGTATACGCGGAACATACGTAATTTCAGACGAGGATTACGTAGTGGATATACCATTCTTCGGAGGGGATGTAAAGCAGGCGATCCCTTGTCTATTAAATGTTAGGCAACTAAAAGATCCCTACTCTTCTTAAGGGAAGAGGTTCGGCAAAATTTCCAGGTTGTGGGTAGCTCGTCTCCTGGCGTCGGTGATAGGCCCTGGTAGCTGAAATAGGCCAACGTTAAATAAATAGATAAAAAAAAACTTCAGTGAAGTTTCTTGTAATCAGGATAACTTAAAAGTGGATATTTCGATTGTATTGTTTATAAAGTAATTGTTTTTGAAAAAAGTAAGCCAGTAGATATAAACATTATGGAACATTTTAAGAAAAAAATGTTCGTAAAGCTACTTTTGATAATATAGACACCAACATATTGAATACTGTGGTCAGCGGTCTGCAGAATTGGTATCTACTTCAGGTGTACTCCAGAGTTCTGTGTTAGGTCAACTATTCTTCAATTATTTCATTAATAACATAGTAAAACCGAGTGTCAATTGTCTCTTATACGCAGATGATATGAAGTTATACAATAAAATAAATGATGTTACTGATTGCGTGGCATTACAAACTGATCTTAATAAAATCAATCCATTGTGTAATTTAAATAAATTACAGTTGAACATAAGGAAGTACAATGTTCTATCTTTTAATAATAAACACCAACTTGTCGAATTTAATCATTGTTTAGAAAATTCGGTGCTTACACGTCCATCAACATTCCGCGATCTCGGTGTAACATTTGACTAACTAAACTAACTTTTATTGCCATATAAACACCATAACCATTGTCATTGTCAGTGCAGCTCCTTGTAGCATACTTGGCACGCAGTACACTTGAATGTCTTATTGCGTAATTGTGTGATTATATTATAGGCCAGTCCAACACGGTGTCACTTTGCTTTGTTTGTACTACAGCAGCCATCTTTTGTTGGTAAGTTCGGGTTTTTGTCAGGCCTAAAAGGCACCACACACGTTCAGCAATAATGTCATTCCAGCAGATCATTACAGAAACATCATTACTAAAAATTTCTCCGTCATTCCCTGCCATTATTTTTCACACCTTAGATATCCATTATTTAAGAAAAAAGCATATCTAGCTATAATTATTGAATTAAGTATGATTGAAAAAACGCAAAAATTCAGGCAATGAGATTACTGAACGTGTATGGTGCCCTTTAGGCCTGTCGCAAACCCTAACTTACCAACAAAAGATGGCTGCTGTAGTACAAACAAAACAAAGTGACAGCGTGTTGGACTGGCCTATAACATGCTCTAAAATTAACTAGAAACATTGTTATGTCTAATCAGTACGATAAGTTAAAAAAAAATTCAAAGTTTCAAAAAATACCGAACACCTAAGAGGGCTTTCGCATCGTTTAATTATATTTTTTCTACTACCGAAAGATATTATGGGATTTTATAATCTAAAACTTATTATTTCATGAAAATATTTGACGTTTTTAATAAATTTTATAATTTAAGAGGCAGTCTGTGAAAATTGTTTCCATGTCAACGAAACATTTACAATCTGTCATCGAAGTTTATGTTAAACATCTTAATTAGTCTATTGTCCATGTACTGTAGAAAGGAACTAAAACGTTAAAGGGTTTTTATTATTTCTTATGTTCAGTTGACCCCAAGATATGAAAAAACCGCGGAGTGCTACCATTTAAAGTGGTGCGTTTTTGAGATCGAAGTAAAAAAGTCCACTTTTCATATTTTTTTTTGCTCGAAAACTATGAATTTTTTCTATAAACACGTCAATAGAAAAGTGTGTAGAGATTTAAATTTCCAATCGAAATGGCACCTTCAGAAGTCAAAAAATTTTTTTTTACAAAAATACGTCCAAAAAACAAAACAAAAAAAAAAGAAAAAAATGAAATTTTTTATTTTTTTTTATTTTAGCCTGTAACTATTTCTCGGGTACATTTAGGCATAGATATTGCTGCATAACAAAAAAAGCTGGCGTTTTACCCGTTAAAATGAGATTTTGTAAACAGTTTTACGATTAATAGTGACCGAGATATAGCGTTTCAAAGTTTGCAACTTTTAACTTTTTTTGCTAATTTTTACTATATTTTTTCAAATTTCGTCCTGTAACTTTTTTCTGAGTGAATTTAGGTGTAGACATTATTATATTAAAGTAAAAGCTGACTTTACGCCCGTTGAAATGGTGACTGGTAAAAGTCTCTACGACAAATAGAAACCTAGATAAGCGTTTCGAAGAGTGTTACTTTTATTAACTTTCTTCCAATTTTTACGTTCTTTTTTAAATTTCGGCCTATAACTTATTTGTCAAATACAGATATTGCTACATGGAATGTACTCCCAGCATTCTTGTTTAAATAGTCGGCAATAGAAGTTTATGTGATCAATTGCAACCAAGATACAGTCTAGATATAGTAGATTATTGTACTTAAAAAATAATTTTTTACATTTTTCCACTTCTGAACTTTATTATATCACGTGTTTTTTTTTGTTCAAATAACTTAGATTAATAACTTACATTATGAAATTATTCAAATGCTGGATTTAACATATTTTCAAAATCAAAGTCGATTTCTTCATCGGCATCTATGTAAACATCGTCTTCCGTTAATTGAGGTACATCAGCGTTTTCACAGTTCATTCCCATACATTCTTTGCAAAAAATGGAGCAATTCATTCCCAATTTCCTGCAACCACAGTTTCCTCTGCATCCTTTGGTGCATTTACAGGCTATTTTTTCCAGCAAAACTTGTGGTGCGGGAGGTTTATTTGTCAAAATTGGTACTAGTCCATTTTCTGAACTTTTCCAACCCCAAATGAGAGGATTTACAATATTTCCTTTCCAATGTTGCATTTGCAAGTAAGTTCTTAAACCATGATGCATGCATATCTTATAGGTATCTTGATTCCGTCTACATGATATCATCACGAAATGTGCCAGTAAGCTGATTTTCTGAGGCCGGAAATACGAAAAATGGATAAGGATAAAAGGAGAAAAAACAATACTTTAAGATGGGTTAAACTTCTATTGCAGACCATTTAAACAAGAATGCTGCGAGGTCATTCAGTGTAGCAATATCTGTACTTAAAGCATTTGACAAATAAGTTATAGGCCGAAATTTAAAAAAGAACGTAAAAATTGGAAGAAAATTAATAAAAGTAACACTCTTCGAAACGCTGTATCTAGGTTTCTATTTGTCGTAGAGACTTCTACCAGCCACCATTTCAACGGGCGTAAAGTCAGCTTTCACTTTAATATAATAATGTCTACACCTAAATTCACTCAGAAAAAAGTTACAGGACGAAATTTGAAAAAAAAATAGTAAAAATTAGCAAAAAAAGTTAAAAGGTGCAAACTTTGAAACGCTATCTCGGTCACTATTAATCGTAAAACTGTTTACAAAATCTCATTTTAACGGGTAAAACGCCAGCTTTTTTTGTTATGCAGCAATGTCTATGCCTAAATGTACCCGAAAAATAGTTACAGGCTAAAATAAAAAAAAAATAAAAAATTGCATTTTTTCGTTTTTTTTTGTTTTGTTTTTTGGACGTATTTTTGTAAAAAAAAAATTTTTTGACTTCTGAAGGTGCCACTTCGATTGGAAATTTAATTCTCTACACACTTTTCTATTGACGTGTTTATAGAAAAAATTCATAGTTTTCGAGCAAAAAAAAAATGAAAAGTGGACCTTTTTACTTCGATCTCAAAAACGCACCACTTTAAATGGTAGCACTCCGCGGTTTTTTCATATCTTAGGGTCAATTGATCATAACAAACAATAAAAACCCTTTAACGTTTTAGTTCCTTTCAACCCTCTTTTTTTGTACATAGACAATAGCCTAAATTTCTGGTGGTTTGAAACTAAAATAAATAGATATGTTTGGTGGCGAAGAAAATGGGATACAAGAAGCAACCGATATTGCTTATACCTCGTTTTACCCAAAGAAATCCAAAACAAGGTACCTATATGCAAACTTATGAAGCGATATAATTTGTTTTTTTTAATTTTTCTGTTCTGGCCACGCCTCTGCAACCAGATAACTCGAATGATTACTTTCGTTATCGCGCTTGTTGCTAAGTTTACAATAGTTATTTAGTTTAATAAAGTCAAAGTGAGGTACGGTACCGGTTTCAGTGGCGAGACATCAACCGGTGCAGTTAAGGCACGCCGGTGGAGTCGGGCACTTGGATGGGTAACCATAACTCATCTCGTCGTCCTGGTTAAATGGTGGAATAGCATTAGCTAAACTTCGCCAGCACGTTAATATAAATAAGGCAATTCAAAGAAAAAAAAACTAGTGAACCAATAGGTTTAGATACAAATTGGTCATTGCAAATAAACTGTAATTTGAGTGTCTAGAACAAGAGCCAATATCATTTATAAACAAACAAAACGGAAAAGGTTCCAAGTGTGATCTTTGACTTCGAAAGTGGTTTGTATAGAGTTCCAGTATTTTGGTGTTTGTGGCAGTTATTTTGGAGGCTGTCATATCAGAGTTTCCCAATAAAATCCTAGGATAAAGATAGCTACAAATCAGAAACACATATAACAATTTAAACAGAAAGTATCATGATTTGATCAATAATCTCTTATTCCTTTTTTATGACACTAAATCTTTACGTAATACAGAAAATATTATTCTATGTAATCTCCGATTAGATTACGTAGCATAACGGATTATGAGTAAATATGAGATTATTTAATTAAAACAAATAAATTATGCTCAAATAATGATTGATAATTATTATCTAACTCATCAACGAAATTTGAAATATTGAACTTCATAAAAATGCACTTGGTTGGATTGCGTTCAAGAAAAATAATGAAAAGTATTCATTGGGACAAACCGTAATATTTACTTCTGTAGAATAATCAGGTCAGCTATAGAAAAAACTAAATTAACTGTTTACAAATAACAATAGTCGTTTATCCTGAAATATTAATAGTTAATGTCGGCATATGTAAAATTTGACACGCTCTAGCTTTCCCAGTAGTAATATGATTACAAAGGCAATCACAAAAGTTTATATGATTGTCACGACAACTGTTGTAGATTTTGTTTGGTTGTTTTGATGATTTAATGGCTTACCATTTACACTTGAAGATTGGTGGTAGAGATCATTTGATCTCGATTAAACACCTGATGTGTCTTGTTGTTACAGATTAAATGACAAGCAACAAAATCTTGTGTCTGTCTTTCGAAAACTTTCAATTAGAGATGACTGGTAACAAAAAGAGCTGTGCTCAAATCTTATCGTATGTAATTAATAAATATATTTCAGTTGCAACTACAGAGATGGCAACTAAGAACCCTCTAATGCAGAGGTAGAGAACTGCAAAGTCTGAAATCAACCAGTCGCGGCTGGCATAAATAGCATTTGCATAACTAAACTGAGCAGTACTCAGATTATAACCCAAAGAAAACTTGTCACTCATAAAATAGTTGAAAAATTAAATAGTGAATTAATTTTGAATGTAATTAGTTGAAGTAATGAAATAAATCAATATAACATAGGTAACTTCAAATACATTAACTCATCAATAACACACCACAGTAATTGTCGTAATTGTATTTGACTCCTTCCTTTCCATGATAAGACAAGTGACCAGTTGACCATTTGGCAAGCTACTGATAACCAGAGGGAACACGTTACTACAGTACCCAAACTAGGGATTGCAATTTACCGGAAGTTTTAATAACCGGTAAATCGGTAAATAAAAATTTAAATAACCTGTTAACCGGTATGTACCGGTAATTTTTAGAACAAAATTATCTAAATTTAGCAAGAAACATTTTTTTATACGTATATTTAATATAATTAACAAACAAATGGTTTTTCATCAACAGTAAGATCACAAGAGCTTTTTTTATCGGATAAATTTCACTTTGTAACGAAATATTTTTGCCAAATCAGTGATTTTATAAGAAAAACTGACATGAAAAAATCGCGAGACCAGAGGTCGAGCGAATTTGTCAAAAGTCAGTTTTTCGAGCAAAATTACTGACTGGCAAAATTTTGAGTTAAAAAGAAAGGACCCCGCACACCATATAGGGGGATTTCTGCCTCCAGTCAAATTTAATCTAACCCACGTAAAAATGTTCTTTTGAGCCCCCTGAACAAATGTTCAAATGCAGCCAGGTCCGAAAAGGTCTTCGTTTCGAGATATGGAGCCCTAAAGATCGTTCCAAATCCAAAATCGCCCAAAGTTACCCTGTCTTAATGACTAAATTCTATTGCTGTTTCCATAGAAATCAATAGTAAAACAACGAAATATTAAGTTTTATTTCACACTTTTTTATTTCTTTTTCACTTGTTAATAATGACATTGTTTTGATTCATTGAATTTCCTACTATCCAAGAACGAGTGTGTTATTTTTTAAAAAATATCGGCATTTTTTGAGTACGTGGACACGAATTACTGATCTAAATTGTTTAGGTAAGATTACCACAGAAAATTCCATAATAATAATAGTTCAAATAAAAATCAATGGACCTGATTAAATTGCCCATTTAATGGGCATTTAAAATAAAAAACATGATATACTCTGAAAGTTCAGATAAAAAAAGAACAATTCTAATCCTAGGAAGCTTGGAGAACAATAATTCATCATAAGATTTTGAGTCACAGAACTTAACAGAAGTTTTTTATTTAAAAAAAAAGTATCACAACTTTATTCTTGAATTGAAAAAACTGCAGCGAAGCCTTTGAAGACCCACGGTGTCATTAACATGAGTAAGAAATATGGTGTTATTTAAGAATTAATTATGCAGTTCTGAATTTCCATAAAATCAAAGCCAACTTTAATTTAATTTTTTCAATTTTAAAACGTATTTGGAACAATCTTTAGGGCACCATATCTCGAAACGAAGCCCTTTTCGGACCTGGCTGCATTTGAACATTTGTTCAGGGGGTTCAAAAGAACATTTGTACGTGGGTTAGATTAAATTTGACTGGAGGTAGAAATCCCCCTATATGGTGTGCGGGGTCTTTTATCCATAAAAGAAAAGCTCGAGTGTTTTTTGGCAAGATAAATTAACGACAGAATATGTGAACGAACAACAACAATAATTTATTAAAAATAATTATAATTTTCCCAAAACGACTCATATTGTACAGTATAGTTTCCACAATACTTAAAAAATCTAGCTGACAATACAGATTTCAAAGTGACGTGCGACTACTACATGTACTCTGCTTTTGAGGAACAGGCATTTTTATCGGTGATTAAAAACGATGCACCTTTTTTATCGCTGTCAAAGTGACAAAAATGTGAGTGTCAAACAGACTTTTTTATATAGAAGTTAATTTATCAAAAGGAAAAAATTATAAATGAAACAAATTTAAATAATATCCACTTAAATAACAAGAATTATAAACATAAACTCAAATATGGCATTTACTGAATACCTAATCTAAAAATACAATATTTTTTAAAAAATAGCCTGTTAAAAGGGTTAGTTT
Source organism: Rutpela maculata (assembly GCA_936432065.2). NCBI lineage: Eukaryota > Metazoa > Arthropoda > Insecta > Coleoptera > Cerambycidae > Rutpela > Rutpela maculata. The sequence goes on from OW386285.2 coordinate 346,891,142, forward strand.
TTCAAAGCTATATCTGTTAGTCGTCTGATATTTGTGCATAGAATACCGCAACTGAAGATGCCCTTCTTCAATCGATATTGGTGGGTCAATAGGTTAATATGAATTGGTGATAACATAATTCTAAATATATTCCAAGGATATTTGCGGCAGTGAAATATTCAATTTTCGGTCGCAAGATATTGTCAATGTCTCTCTTGTATTTCTTAGGGCTTGGTGTTTGGAGTTTACTTTTTATAATATTATTTATTTATTGTTAAAAGTGCTCGGTGTTGGGACAATCACTCTGTGTTTAGTGAATACTAGTCAATGACATAAATAGAAACGTTTAATACGTGACATATCGTAAGTTCAGAATTTACCGAAATAACCGGTAAAAAATTAAAATAACCGGTAATTATCGTCATGAGTTTTTTGTCCTAATAACCGGTTAACCGGTTAACCGGTAATGCAATCCCTAACCCAAACGCTCAAAAATGGACAACAATGACCACTTGGATGCCACGCCCGGCTACTGATCATAAAAAGAATCATGTTAGAAAAGCGTTCTAACGTCCAAGTACGGCCAACTACTGACACTTTTGCTTCGTAGTATTTGCCAATGCGTGGACTTTCCATCATTCGATGCTTGTCCCGATCTGTCGTGACTCTTTTGCCACAGATACCTCGAGTTTTTATACGGATCTTCGCGGCCGATTGTTTGAGAAAATATGATACTAGAAATTAAAGAGCAAGCGAGAAAACTAGCACATGGTTTCCCGAACTCTGATGTAATAGTATACTACGTAATGAGTTTTGTAAGAAGCATATTACGCACGAATGGAAAAGTTACGCACGATGCCGCGTATCGGGGAGTGCGTATTTCCATGAGTGCGTAATTGCTTTACAACTCGAATTATGTACTATACTTTACCTACGATCATATTTACTTATTTATTTAGTAAAATCTGGATTTAGTTTACTTGTCAACAATGTTATTTAACAAATATTATGTCAATTTTGACAGCGTTTAAAAATTACGTAGGCGCATTTGTTTTTTTAAACCCCGCGTCAGCGATATAAGCCACCTATAATTGCGTGTCCCGTGCGTTTTGTTTACCGTGCGATTTGTTTACAGTGCGATTTGTTTACAATATGTAAAGTTCAACTTACATAGATCGCAGGTAGTGTGTTTTTTACTATTTACAGTAGTGATCGTAGGTAAAATATTTTTCACGTATAGGCCCGCAGTACGTGGCATTTTTCGCTATAAACTGCAACCCTCGTTATTTTCAGACTTTAAATTTAGTACGTCGGATGGCTGGCTCTATCGTTCACTAACCCAATACCGAGGTATAACCAAATAAAACCTATTTCATTTTATTCAGCAGGTTTTTTTACATAGGAAATCACTTTTGACGACACTCTCCATTGGTCGAGACTGAAGTTACAAGAAAAAAACAAAAAAAAATGAAAATAACAAAATTCAAATTCAACCACGAATAACTTTCAAACGAAAAAAGATAAAATTATATATTTTTTTTAGTTTTATAGTACAAATGATTCTCTTTAATTTGATGTATAATTTATTACAAAAATAATAACTTTAACATTAAAAAATTGACGTTGATTTAGATGGTACACAAATTGTCAATTTTTTTGAAAGGTCTAACTCATTGAGCTATTCGAATGTTTTATTCACTAAAAACTGTCAAATTTCATAGACTTCATTTTGTCTCAATTAATGCTGGGTCTAGCTCTGTAAATAAAAGCGGTACAGCCTTTTAAACACAACGAAGCGCGCTACGGCGACGGAGTCGCGAGGCTTCCCCACTCGTTCCCGGTACATCCCGCGTTCACCATAAATCGCGCAAGGCTACAATCAGCGGCCGTAACAAAAGCTTTAGAATTATCTTCCTTTATTGTAAGATGATAAAATTAACAAATCAAATTGAATAATATGATATTAGTTGTAATAATCTGCTATATATGGTGTCGTACTACGCGGGTGGTGCATTAATAAAGTGAAAATAATAGGTAGGTATCAGAGAGATATAACTGATTTTCACATATGTCATTGTAAAAACCGCTGTCCAAGGAATCACTACTTCCATATCCGGATTTTCTATCCAAGTCACACAACGAAAAAATTTTGTATCTGGAAATAATTGTTTATGGAACTTTAATAATATAATATTTGAAATCCTCTACCCCAAAAACCCATAAAACGATACCCCACATCGGTAGTGGGGTGGGGGTGGTGACAGGGGGTGGGAGTGGGGTGCTGGATAAAGTAAAAAAATATTTTGAGGTTTCTGGTTCTTGTACACACACTAAATCACATTTTTTTTCATCCCCTTTAATAAGGGGGGGGGGGGGGGGGGTGGCTAATGCCAAAATTTTTTTTTGAGACCTTAGCTTCTCTTGTCTATACTAAATATCAATTTTATGAACTCTTATCTGCTTGATTTACCTATTTACCTACCGGAACAAGATGAAAATATAATCTAGTTCTAGATCTTGTTAAAGTACATATGTGTACCAAATTTCAAGTCAATATCTCAAACGGTTCCAGAGTAAACGTGCACACAAAAAAGTTACAGACCGACAGACAGACAGAAATTTTTTTTTCGCTCAAACTTGAAATCTCGACGTTTCATGACATTCTAGCCTATTTGAACAATAAAAATTTTTAAACATTTTTTTGTCGTTACTATACTTCCACTGGATGTGGAAGTAAAATCATGCCAGCTAGTAAAGTTTTTACTTTGTTTCGTATATTTTAATATTTTCCTTAAAATGTCAGAGGTAACCACATAATCAAAACAGTTATTTGCCATGCTTTCACTAACTCGTAGAGGCTCTGAACGATTAGTTGGATTTTTGTACATAATAGGGTGGCCCATCTCTATAGGGGGTGAATTTTTTTTGCGTATTTTTTAAGTCTCACCCCACGAAAATATACTATTATACTAGGAATAATTTATGTCAAAGTTTCAGATAATTCGGTGAACGGTAACCCGTGCCGCATTCAGGTAGAAATTTCTAGATAAGATTTTATTACGGTAATACACTTAAATTTTACTTAAAATACAAATATCTACCTCTTTTCTCATAATGTTTTATTGGTGTAATTATTTCCTAGAAATTATTTATTTTGGAAGTTTGGAAATATAATGCACCTACGGTAGGTTTTTATGTCAGTTTGCAATTGTGTTTTACAGTGGTGACATTATAAGTTCTAGCATACGTTCCTTTTTGAAAAAACATTTAACGATGGTTGATGTTAGATCCTTACGAAAGGATACTTTCATTTACTTAGTTGGACACTATTCGTCACAAATTATTGGCAATAAATTGCCGTCTAATAGACAAGTATTACAAGTGCTCTTTTATAACATTCGTGAAGTGAAGCTAAGTGTACATGAAAGTGATAAATTAACAATAAAAGAGGTGTCAGTTTTTTGGGATAAAGCTCGCATTCCGACACGTCAGGATTTTCATTGTGTTAAACAACTAGATAAACTTTATGCAGAGTGGAGGAACTTACAAAAATCGGCTAAAAGGGCCAGTGCGGGAGTAAAGAAAAAAATTTCGTTGAAAGATTGGACGATCTTTTTGACATTTCTCATGCAAATGCATTGGAGTTGATGAAAATAGATGAAGATAAGCAGTTCTTAATTAACCAAAGAAAAAAGGGACGTCCTGGATTTATGCATGGTATTGATTACCAACTTGCTTCTCAAGAAAAATTAGCTGAGGAGAAATTACAGAAATTATCCGAACGAATGCAACGAAGTCAACAAGAAAAAGCTAGATTAGAGGAAACAGTCACCTCTCCATCATCAGGTAGTAATTCAGCCGACTCCAACGAAAATGAAGATGAAATAATCGAAGCCCAAGAAGAGTTGTTACAAGACCAGCCTGGCCCGTCACAGCCAAAAAAGAGGAGATTGTATGGAACATGTAACATCATCACACCAAAAATAGCCGCTGCATTTGATGCTTGCAAAATAAGCGACAGGTATGGAGTCCATATTTTGACGGCAGTAGCAGAAGCACTAGGACATGACACCACATCTTTGTCCATCAGCAGAACCACACTTCAGCGCTCTAGACAACGCATCCGCGAAGAAAGAGCTGAAATATTAAAAACTGCCTTCGGTAATTCTGAATTGCCGGCCCCAGTCATCCATTGGGATGGAAAACTTTTACCTTCTCTCACTGGAATGGGAAATATCGATAGACTTGCTATCTTAGTTACTAGTGGAGATATTGAACAACTACTTGGAGTACCAGCTTTGCCCAATTCAACTGGAAGAGAACAGACTGAAGCAGTTTATGATGTGCTTTGTGAATGGAATTTGGACGAAAAGGTAATAGCTTTGTGTTGTGATACAACAGCATCAAATATGGGTTATATAAATGGGGCAGCCACACTATTGCAACAAAAATTAGAAAGAGATATTCTATATTTTCCTTGTAGACATCATATTTTTGAAGTGGTTTTGAGAAGTGTGTTTGACACAAAAATGCCTTCCTCATCTGGTCCAAATGTGCCACTATTTAAACGTTTTAGGGAATTTTGGCCTAAAATAGATCAAAATAAACTAAAAACTGGATTTCAGGTATCAAAAATTAAACACATTTTACAACCAGTTAAAGCCGAAATTGTAAAGTTTCTAAATGCAGCTTTAACTTTGCAACAGCCTCGTGATGATTATAAAGAATTTTTAATGCTTTCTAAACTTTTTGTTGAAGAAGAGCCCACTCACACGACATTCTATCAATCAGGGGCATTTCATCATGCACGTTGGATGGCCAAAGCCATTTACTGTCTAAAAATATTTTTTTTCCAAGATCAGTTCCAACTAACTAAAAAAGAAAAATAGGTATTGAAGATATATGTCTCTTTATTGTAAAGGTTTATGCAAAGGCCTGGTTTACAGCGTCATTTGCTAGTAAAGCATCGCTTCATGACTTAGACTTTTGTAAAGAACTCATTAATTATCAAAATATTGACAAATTTCTCAAGCCGCAAGTAGGAAAATAGTGAACCATTTGTGGTACCTTAATTCAGTAAATGTTGGCTTATCTTTCTTTGATGACGATATTTCAGTTACCACTAAAAGAGAAATGGTTAAAGCTTTGAATAGGAAAGCACCAAATCAAGAGGGTATTAAACGACTTATGATTAGTAACATTACTGACGTTGAAAACAAGAAAATTCAGGACTTCATATGCGAGAACACTAAACAGTTTTTTCAAAAATTAGGTTTGTCTATGGAATTTTTGGAAAATGATCCAACAACATGGAGGGAAAATGAAAGTTATACCCGATATTTCAATATTGTAAACAAAATTAAAGTTGTAAATGATGCCGCTGAGAGAGGAATCAAACTTATTACTGACTATAATGACATTTTAACAAAAAATGAAGACCAAAAACAGTTTTTACTCCAAGTTGTAAATGATTATAAATCACAGTTTCCAAATGTAACAAAAGAAACCCTGTCACATGCTTTGACCTAGTGCAAAAAATATTGTTTTTATTACTATATGTCTTGTAGATTTAGGATAATATTTGGTACTATGTATGAAAAAAACGTTTCATAATAAAATACACAAAGATAAAACGAGAGATTTATTTCAAAAACTTCTATCTAGTTTTCTTAGACTACGAATTCACAGTAGTATGACACATGTCATAGTCACAACAGATAATGTCTTTGATATTTGTATGACTTGATTAGTCATTCTAAAGATAAATGTTGCTGAAAAAAAAAACAATGCATCAACCAAAGAATGTAAATAATTCCATTTACTTTTATTATTGCATAATAATGCATTCTGCGGCACCCCTTGCCTTCAATTTGCCTCAATAATATTTTGAGAGGACTGTTTTTTCTTCAAATGGAACCATTGCAGGGGTGAGAAATAAAAAATTTCGATTTCGAAAAAGATGGGCCACCCTAGTACATAACTGTATTTTTGTTTTCATGTAAACTGGAAGGGTTAAAATCGGTTAAAATTGGATAGACAATCTAAATATGCTTGTGTAAATAGGCTGTTCTTTTTTTTAAATAATACTATTCCTAGTGGGATTTTTACCATCTAGCCTGTCTTCGTTTTGATCAAAATTAACGCTGCGATAAATGTAATTGTTTTCTTCAGAATTTACTGGAGGTCCAGGTGGTATAAAAATGTCGTCACCAGTTTTTACTAATACATGACTAGCTAAAGACGTTAAAAATGTACGTATTTCATCGTATAAATAACCATAGCCAAAAGAATAAAGCATATCATTAAGTTCTTTTTCTTCTGACGGCACGAAACACATGTAGTGATATGTAAAGGATTAAAAAAGTGGCCTAAGCTGATTGTTTTTTTTTTCCATAAGTATTAATATAAATTCCATTACTATAGAAATAACGTTTGAATCAAATTTGTCTGTCCTGACATATTTAGTATCCACGACATAAATGTTTATAACAAATCTGAAACTTCTTGTTTACATTTGTGTTCATTCAGATTAGTAGTCGTGTTTTTTTATAGTTTTAAAACATCCAGCTATAGCTTCTCTTAAGATACCGGTAGTATTGTCAATTCATTCTCATGAACCAAGTTTTCTTCGCCTGATTCACTTGTGACTGACAACAAAAATTCTTTTAGCTTTATTATCACTTGAATGAACTGCTGTTGTATTTTCTTTGTGTTCACAAAACACTTTGTTTGCTTAAATGCTTTTCTAATCTCTTTCTTATATTTCCACTGCTATAATAATCTAATTTTTCTTCCGTCATTTCTTCAAATATATCATTAAGGCGTGTTAGTGTGTTTTTAGAAATATTAGAGTTAAGAATTCTTTTTTGCAAAACAGCAAGATAAACCTCCTTAAATAAAATATTTAACGCTACTTTAAATTCATTTTTTTCTTTCAGTTGTTTAGTATGTACACATTTAATTTTTTTTTGCTAATATAGTTTGCATAATAAATTTTATGATAATTTCCATTAGCCCAAATAAATCTGAATAAATGTGTAACCTGCCTTGTATTTCTGTATCACAATGCGACACTGCAGCTTTAATATATATTTTTTTCTAGTTTCCGCACCCGTTCCTGTACAAACTGGTACTTAAAGATGTTCTTAATTTATTCTTAATTTTTCTGGATTTTCCACAAATCAGACAATGTCATTTTATTTTAAACTGATTTTTTTTCTTTATTATAACTACATGAAGGCTCACTTGCATTTTTTTTATCGCGTTACTAATGTCAGAGACAATACAATATCTTTGCTAATGTTATTTATTACAAAAAGATGTCAGACAAGAATAATGAAATCGGTATCGAAGGGTGTGCAAATAAGTGCCACCACTTTGTTTTATAAAAATTTTAATGAAATTGCATATTTTCTTTCATTTGCACAATTATTAATAGACCTGATGCCAGTAACAGTTGGTTTTTACCATTAGATTTTCACTGCTTTCAGCAGTTTCGTAAAACAAACATGTAGTTTTTCTCCATTGATAAAAATGAATCTACAATATACATAAACTGTAATAGCCTACATCTAAGTAAAATAGTATTATATACTTATTAATATTTCTCCAGACAATAATGAAGCCACCAGCCGATACGTTTCTTGATAGCCGAGAAAGTAGCGGGGGCGGGAAAGGAAGCCACGCGCCTTCGTCGCCGTACTGTGCTTCGTTGTGTTTCAAGGGCTGTAGCGCTTTTAGTTAAAAAATTAGATCCAGCATTAATCGAGACAAGATGAAGCCTATTAAATTTGTCAGTTTTTGGTGAAAGAAAAAATTGAATACCTCGTTATATAAGCGAGTTATGGCGAGTTAAGAATTAGAAAAATGTTGCTGATTTGTGTATCTTTTTGAATTTTGCTAGTTTTTTTATGTTAATTTTTTAATTATTGCAATAAATTATACTTCAAATTAAAAAGCAATGTTTATTTGTCAAAACCAAAAAAAAATTGTATTTTTATCTGTTTTAGTTCTAAAGTTATATTTGATTAAATCTTAAATTTCTAAATTTCTTTTTTTTTAGTTTTTTTCTTATATCTTCGGTCTCGACCAATGGAGAGTGTCGTCAATTTTGATTTCCTATGTAAAATAACATGCTTTAATAAGTAGTGAAGGTCCCATCTGGTTATACTTCAGTATTGGGTAGGTCAAGAAAGAGAAGGCTTTTCGCGCTCTGCCCGACGGGCTAATTGTACTGTTTACCGATTGAAAGTTCTTTATCATTCGCGCTTATAAATTTGTTTGTTTATGTTTCAACCCTAGCTATATTGCAATATGGCTCTCCACGGCTTACGATTATGACTTGCATGTTTATTTTACACATTTTCGTCGTGGTGTCTTATGTGTGAAACTCGAAACATAGAATGGAGATTTAAACGTTCATATACTGTATGAAATATTATTCCTTAAATTACAAACTTATTTATGAAAACTTGAGATTTTAAGTTAAAATTCGAATGAAATCTTTTTAATTGTAATCTTGTGACATTTTATTTTGTGTATGAATTTTAGAATCCCGAAATAAGTAAATTTTTATTAATGAATTAGGAAACCAATTATAAAATACGCGACCTAGGTGCGGTCAATAAATAAACAAAAAATAATATTATATTTTTGCAAATATAACATTGTTTTCAAGTAATAGCACAAAAAGTGAAAAGAATTACTTTTTTGCCATTTTTAATTACTTCCAAACTGAAAGTATTTGTTTCTATGTGTGTTTGTATTTTAGTGCCTAAAACGAGTATTGTGTCAACAAAATTGTTCATTCGGATAACAAAATATATTCCTATTCTATTTTAAAATTACAGATAAATCTGAAGCATACGTGAGTGTTATTATTAAAAATATGAATTTAATATTCTCATTGCGGTGTCACTTGACGAAATATCACGTTTGGTTGCAATTCTGCCTACTACGCTAAGATAATATTTCAAATAAACATATTTTCACAGAAGAACCATTTAGTTAGAATATCGATAGTAATCTACTTCAGTGTAAAAAGAGATAAAAATGATTACCTAATAATCTAATCATCAATTTGAGATAAATAAAAATTCACTGAATAACATGGTCCTTCTAATTCAGTTTAACGATGGGTAAACTACTCTTGGCGGTGCAAGTGATTTTGTTTTCGAGGTAAAATATATTTTATAGTAATTGTGCCAATGTTTTTTAACCTAAAGTTTCTACTTTCAACAACAAGAATATACTTGACTAATGAAAAATGTAATGAAAATCTGAGATTTTGAATATACGTTTTCTTCAACATTACAAAAATTTTAAAAAAATGTGAACACGGTTAAAGGAAAAGGAAGGTATGGTACAGCCATGTATTCAGCCTCTGTGGACGAGGCAGCAACTGAATTTTGTCGTCGTGTAACATATCTTAATACACGTTTTAAGCATTGCCATAGTTCTTTATTACATTTAGTTTGATATCTACTAAGTAGATTTACTGCAGTGTATAAATCTGGTCGCGTACACAGCATTGCATACATTAAACAGCCAATTAAATTTCTGCAAGGTGCATCATAGTTATCATCTGAATTTAATGCTAAATAATTTAATTTTACAGGCAATGGTGTACTAACCGGGTTGCATTCATTCATTCTAAATTTTTCTAATATTGATTTTAAGTATGTGGTTTGATCAAGTGAAATTTCAGAATCTGATCTTTGTATTTTAATTCCTAGAAAATAATTAATTTCCTTTAAATCAACCATTTCAAATTGTTTCATTAAAAATTTTTTAAAATTATTCATTGTATTGATGTCTTTTGTAGCAATGACTAAATCGTCAACATATAAAATTACATAAATGTTTTTATGAACATGACCTTTGTTTAAGAAGTATAAACAATTATCGGCTGACGAATTTACAAATCCTCGTTCATTCATAATGTTATTAAAACACTCATACCAGCATCTAGCGCTTTGCTTTAATCCATATAAAGATTTATTTAGTTTACATACAATATTATTTGTTTGAACTGCAACACCGTCAGGCACTCTCATATAAATATTTTCTTTTAATGTTCCATTTAGGAATGCTGTTTTTACATCCATTTGATGAATTAACAGCTCAAACTGATTTGCTAACGCAAGCACGCACCTAAAAGTACCAATACGCGCAACTGGCGAAAATGTTTCGTCATAGTCCAATGTTTTTCTTTGGCTAAAACCGCGCGCTACTAAGCGAGCTTTATATCTTACCGAGTTTCCATTACCGTCGTCTCCTTTTATTGTAAACACCCATTTACAATCAACAATATTTGTATTACTCGGCTTCGGTACCAATGTCCACGTTTTATTTCGTTTTAATGATTCTAACTCATCATTTATTGCTTTTTCCCATTTTGTTCTGAACGCATTTTTAACTACGTCTTGATAACATTTAGGAATTTCATTTTCAAACATTTGATCACCTATCAAATAATTATTTATATCGAAATCATCCTCTTTATATGACATTATTGGTTTATTTTTCAACCTTTTACTCCTCCTCACTACCTGTACTTTGTTTAATTTCCTCAACTGTTTAGTAGAGGCCCACGGACTTTCCCTTTCACTTTCACTATCTGAGCTCATACTGGTTGGTCCAGGGATATCCTTTACTGAGGATGTTTGACCTTGAGTACAATTTTCAGGGACACCTTTTCCAGTAAGGGTTTGTTTGCACTTTTTACCGTCCGTTTGACTAGGTGTGATATTATCTACAGATTTACTTTCTCCAGCACCCCCTGCTGAATTATTTTCCGTACCCCATGGTACATTTATATCTGTATTTACCTCGCTACCAATTTTAACAATGTCATCAAGTTCTTGTCTGGATGTTTTATATGTAATTTCATCAAATATTACATCACGTGCAACTATGAATTTTTCTGATTCCGGAATAAAAATTTTGTATCCATTTGGCACATAACCCACGAGAATTCCTTTATAAGATTTACTATCGAATTTTCTTTTTCTCGTTTTATCATGCACATATGCTGTACACCCGAATATTTTTAAATGACCCAATTTTGGCTTTTTATTATGCCACATTTCATATGGCGTTTTATTGAACTTTACCGCTTTTGTTGGTGATCTGTTTATCAAATAAGTTGCAGTTAAGATTGCCTCACCCCAGAAGCGTTTATCTAAACCCGCACTGTGCACCATTGCACGCGCTTTCTCTGTTAATGTTCGATTCATTCGTTCTGCTAAGCCGTTTTGTTTTGGAGTGTATGGCACTGTGAGATGATACGTTATACCTTTTTGTTTACAGTATTCCTTCATTTCGCCAGACAAGTACTCACTACCATTGTCACTATACAAAGTAACCAATTTTGTATTAAATTGAGCTTCACTTTTTGCAACGTAATCTTTAAAACAAGTGAATACCTCTGATTTATTTGTCATTAAATAAGTTACGGTATAATGAGTATAATCATCGATAAAATTTACAAAATAATTCTTTTCATCTATCGTAGACGGTGTTATCGGCCCACACACATCAGAATGTACAACAAATAATGGCCTTTGTATATACTCTTTATCTTTTATCTTGGCGAAAGGAAAGCGTACTTGTTTTCCACTAATACAAGCTTCGCATAACGAATGAAAAGGATTTATATTCTTTAAACAAACAGTGTCATAGGCTAATTGATTTACTTTAATTTTTGTAAATTTTTCTTTGCTTATGTGACCCAGTCGTTCATGCCACATTTTATTTTTATCAATAATATTTGCCTCAGCAACGTGACCCTTAGCCCGTGCTGTATTATACGCATTTTGTACTATTAAGTCTATAATATACGAATTATTTATGCGCTTACCCTTAATAACTGTTGTATTCCCTTTTCTGACCTCGACATGACCAGTTTCTGTGAACAACACCGACATTCCAGCCTCCTGGATGCGCCTCACTGAGATGAGGTTGGTTGGGACACTTTTGCTGTAGAGGACATTCTTCAACTCGCCACTGTAGCCAAGTGAAGTTGTAACATTTATTCTACCAATATGTGTCGCCTCAATGATCGTCCCTATTTTCGCCACAGTTATGCGAATTGGATTATCCAGCTTTTCGTATTCGGTGAAAAGAGTAAAGTCATTTATGATGTGCTCTGTTGCACCAGAGTCCAGCACAAAACGCCACGATGCAGTGTTTTCATCACACATCATAAAAGCAAATGACTTATCCATTACTGCTGTTGACGTACTTGTGATACGACTGTGTCATCTAGGTACTCGATTAATGTTCCTCTGGCAAATCGTTCCCACTGTATCCACTCCTCAGTAATTGGTGTCGGTGGATCTTCATTTAACACTTTACTAGCCCCTTCTTGCTCAATAATTTCTTGAAGTCTGAATTTCCACATTAAATAGTTTTCACCATTAAACAGTTTTAGATTGCGCTTTAACGCAGTTGATGTACCACTCGCCATCGTTATTTATGCTTTATTTACACTGTCTCGAATTACACACTCACTTGCGATCACACACGGTAGCTGAGCCCATAACCAAAAGGAAGGTATGGTATTCGAGTAAAACACAGTGTTTGCAGTACGCTCTATTTAACAAGTGTAAAATGTCTTTACAGATTGAGAGCTTTATAAGAACTAAAAAATTAAATAGTGTGAGGTGTTATTGGTATGGTTAAAAATTAGGTCGTTGAAATATTCCCAGAATCAATAACGAATGATTCGTAAGCATAACATCGCCAAGACAGAGCCTGTTATTGATACATAACTTATTTCTTATTTCACAATCTTAAAACAACATTAAGTGAATACAGTTTTTGTAGTTTAAAGGATACCAAAAACCAACAAAAGGTACTCATATTTAACACAAATATTAAATAGGCAAATTAGTAAATCAAAATACTAAACTACCTTAACTAAAAAGTTAATGTTTTATAATATTATTTTAAATTATAGGACTTTATTAGTTTGTGAAGTCGCCCCTATTGGGTTACGGAACGATAGTAATCTTGCACTTCCTAATTTTTCGTATTTAAAGATTATCGACTTTATGAAAAGGCTCATAACAAAAAGAATGTGATAAAACTTTTGTTTGTACTGTAATATAAACAATTGTAGTTAAACAAATCTGTGCAACAAAAGGAGGATCCAAACTATTTAGCAACATTATTGGCATTTAAAGAGTAATTCATTTCGCTACTTATTCCTACAAATTTAAAAAATAATTTGTTATTCGACGAGCTTGTAATGATAACTATTAAATGCGAGTACTATACCGTTTCTACGATTACTCATGGCTTGAAATATTTTTTTGACAACAAACTTAGTAGAAAAATGACTAGTAATTTTACTTCCACATCCAGTGGAAGTATAGTAACGACAAAAACATTTAAAAAAATTTTTATTGTTCAAATAGGCTTGAAAAGTCATGAAAAGTCGAGATTTTAAGTTTGAGCGAAAAAAAAATGTTCTGTCTGTCAGTCTGTCTGTCGGTCTGTCTGTCTGTCTGTCGTCTATCGGTCTGTCTGTAACTTTTTTGTGCGCACGTTTACCCTGGAACCGTTTAAGCTATTGACTTGAAATTTGGTACACATATGTACTTTAACGAGATCTGGAACTAGATTATATTTTCATCTTCTTCCGTCGAAGAGTTGGGGGGTAAATACGTAAATCAAGCAGGTAAGAGTCCATAAAATTGGTTTTTAGTATATACCAGAAAAGCTAAGGTCTCAAAAACATTTTTGGCATCAGCCTCCCACATTACGTCAAAATATTTTTTTACTTCATCCACCCTCACTACTCCCACTACCACCCCCCTATCACCTCCACTACAGATGTGGGGTATCGTTTTATGGATTTTGATTGATTTCAAATATTATATTATTAAAGTTCCATAAACAATTATTTCCACATACAAAATTTTTTCGTTGTGAGTAACTTGGTTAGAAAATCTGGATGTGGAAATAGTGATTCCTCGGGCAGCGGTTTCTTTTTATTGAATCAATACTATTAAAAGTTTTACAAAGCCCTATGCATGGACATACGGATAGCTGTTCAGGTTAGGTTGGTTTTCCCTTTCCGTGAAAAAATTAAGAAAGTTATAAAAAATTGAAAATGTGCGTTATATTCTCAAAGCCGCTTTATTCGATGTAATTTTAAAAGTTGTAGTTTTGGATTCTTATTCATTTTTCGTCTAATAAAAAATCCACAGAGTCATTTGAATTTATAATTTTGATAATTATAAACAAATTTCAAAAAAACGGCATGAGGATAAAATTTTTCTTTTTAATGTCATTGTAAAATACTTGTAAAAGCTTATATTTTGAGTACAAAATTGTTCTCCTATGAGTCGATGCACTTAAACAATAACTGATGGAAATTTCCAATTTTTTATTGGTTTTCAGCCGTTTGAACAAATATTTTGAGCTGAAATTTAGCACGAAGATTTACTTCAATAAATGGTATAGTTTCAGCAATTTTTGTTAAAATTGATGCATCACTGCGTTAGGTATATTTCTTAAATTGCCTAGTCTTATTCGAAATTTTATTGGGAATAATTTTGTATTTTTATTTTTACGATACGATTACCAGGACCGGAGATAATAAGGAAAATAGCTATTAAAATAATACAAGAAGGAATGGACCGATTTAATCCAAAACTGCTCAGAGCCCTTGTTATTATACATATAAAGTAAGCTTTTTTGCTCACATTTGACAACGTAAAGTTGATGTTTGCCGAGAAGCTGCGAGTCACTTAAATGCTCGTCTCCCAGGAGAACGAGCGGTAAAGTACTTCGACGCACGCTTGACTACATTTGTCTTTACACAAAGTTGGTTACACAATTGAGAGTGTATTTTTATGAAATAATTATACCCCAACACTTTTGTTATTAATGTAATAAGAGTTGATAAAAGAGTCACAATTAAATAATTTATTTATAAAAAAAACTAACTTCATAATAATTAATAAAACTGGAATAAATTAACATAATTTGTATTTTGGCCATTTGTTTATTTTAGTGGATGCAAGGTCTCACGGTCATTATCAAATGAAGTAATTTCATCCGGGTGTTGCCGTGGGTGTCGACTTTGACTTGACGATTCGTTGATCATGCTGTGAGTTTCTTCCAAAGAATAGGCCTTTTCATCATAGAGGCGCGCATGTGCTGCCGCTATATTTGTTTGCGGGAACTATGAAATGTTCGGACACTTGATTGTCGAAATGGCTGGACCGGTATCATTTTTTCACATTAATTTAGACGAAAGTGTGATTAACGGTGCAAAATTAGTACACAACATTGTGGAGGAACACACTTGCGCTCAATTGAGGCGCTGGCTCAAGTATCCTGGCCGTAAAATGAGTGGAAGCAAGAATAAAGAACTGGTTGCAAGGTTAGAATTCAACTATCAACTTATCAATTTATATACAAGTGCATTAAAAGAAAACAAATGTGTTGAGTCTACAATATGCTTAATAACATTTTTCGTGCAGTAATTGATAATGCAGTAAAAATATTTTCTGATTTTTTTACGAAAATGTAGGGTCAAAAATGCAATTGAAAATGAGGTTTCTGTGGATAAATCTGGCTCCTTTTTTTCTAATTTTTTCAAATAGGTAAACTATACGATATGGCACTACCTCTTTTCAGAAAATTGGTAACAGATTCATCATTATTTGGCTAAAAAACGTAATGTTTATGTCAAATCCAATATTGACATGCGAAAACAGTCCGAACAAACATGGCGGAACTCGACGTTTTTTAAACAAATAATGATGAATTTGTTACCAATTTTTTGAAAATAGGTAGTACCATATCGTATAGTTTACCTATTTGAAAAAATTTGAAAAAAAGGAGCCAGCTTTATCCACAGAAGGATCGACAAAAAACCTCATTTTCAATTGCATTTTTGACCCTACATTTTCGTAAAAAAACAGAAAATATTTTTACTGCATTATCAATTACTGCACGAAGAACGTTATTAAGCATATTGTAGACTAAACACATTTGTTTTCTTTTAATGCACTGGTATATAAATTGATAAGTTGATAGTTGAATTCTAACGTTGCAACCAGTTCTTTATTCTTGCTTCCACTCATTTTACGGCCAAGATACTTGAGCCAGCGCCTTAATTGAGCGCAAGTGTGTTCCTTTACAATGTTGTGTACTAATTTTGCACCGCCAATCACCTTCGTCTAAATTAATATGAAAAAATGATACCGGTCCAGCCATTTTGACAATCAAGTGTCCGAACATTTCATAGTTCCCGCAAACAAACATAGCGGCAGCACATGCGCGCTTCTATGATGAAAAGGCCTATTCTAAAGACTGAAATTATTGTGTATATAACGAGGAGAAAAAACACAACAATTTCAGTCTTTAAAATCCTTCTGAAGAAGCTGAAGAAGGTGTCAAATTCGACAACCACGGTAACACCCGACAACCACGGTAACACGGAAGAAACCACTGTATTTGGTTATTTTAATCACGTACATGACACACTCATAAAATGTTAATGAATCGCAGCTGCCAACCAAAACTTTTACTTAATTTTGTCCTCGATTTTGATATTTTCAAATGATTGTAGATAAAATTATGTATGTATTTCGAGCACAAAGTATCATTGTCGCTCTCGAGTGTATGATATGCTCCGCTTCGCGTCGTACGTCAGCTTACTCTCTCGAGCGAAAATGAGGAACTTTGCGCTCTTATACAAATAGCTACTTTCTACGACCACTGAGCGCTTGAAATCATTTGTTCACAAATTCGTTCAAATTAACAACAAAAATCTGAGGGTAGTTTTAGCATTTAAAAATCACCGTGTGAACGATATTTACATTTGCATGACAAATTTACCTGAGTTGTGGCATACGCGAAGTTTTTCAACTTTAAATCGTCTTTTGTGATTGCTTCACAAAAAATGCATCTATAATAAATGAATTATTCAATAATCGTAAAAAAAACGACATTATTATTCTTTTAGTTATGTAATAGCAGAAAATAATGGGAGTTTCCCGAGCGATTTTCTTTTTGGAGTAGGCACGTCAGCCTATCAGACTGAAGGAGCTTGGAATGAAGATGGAAAAGGCGAAAATATATGGGACCATTGGATTCATGATGACGTGACTCATATAGACCATAATGAAACTGCCGATATGGCATGTAATTCTTACCATTTGTATGATACTGATATAACAGCTGCCAAGATACTAAATGTGTCTCATTATCAATTTTCCATTTCGTGGTCCAGGTAAGAGTTTTAAACAAATAATGCAATATCATATTTCATATAATTTAAGACTTCTTTTACTCGACATAGTCAGGTCTATAAACAATTAAGAGGACTGATGACATACACATTTGTTAAGCGTATAAAAAATGTCGGCGTCTTTGGCGGTGCGGTGCGGCGCGTGTGATGGTCAAAGGCGCCGACATTTTTTGAGTGCTTAGTAGACCTGAAGACAACTATACATGCAATGAATCACTTTCATGTGTAACGTTAATATATTATACGGGTTAAAGTAACGCGCTCTACTAAGAATGTTAGGTTTTTAAATTTAATAAACCAATATATTTTTTTTTTTTTTTAGAATTTTGCCAAATGGTAACGACGTCAACGTAAATGCAATTTTGCACTATAAGACTCTCATAAATGCAGTTATAGATGCCGGCATAATACCTGTGGCTACTCTTTACCACAACGACTTACCCCAAGCTCTGCAAGATATTGGTGGGTGGACGAATCCGGAAATGGTGAATTACTTTGCTAAGTACGCCAGAATTGCTTTTGAAAACTTTGATAATGTCGGATACTGGTTAACTTTTAATGACCCGAGGTCTGCATGTAGATTAGGATATGGAGAAGGGACGTATGCTCCGGGAATAGAGCTTGATGGAATTGCAGACTATTTGTGCGCCTACGTCGTAGTCAAATCTCATGCTACAGCTTACCATGTATACAAAGATGAATATCCTGATCAGACAGGTAATAATATTTAGATATATGACTACTACGAGAACTCTTTTGCAGAAAATGCAAAATATACACATCTTGTTATGACTTAAGGAATAAAGTTAAAAATTACTAAGCAACTATAGTATTTTTGGAGGACCTAGAGCAATGTCACGTCGCCTATGTGAGGAGTAAAGTTTTCTCACGCTTCTGTTGATCTTGACCTAAACCGGAAATGTGTATTAGCATCTAATTACACAGGCCTACAAAAAAATGGTGTTGTCCTAAGGTTATCATCTAACTTTTAAGTATTTACACGCGCTGAAGCCAATTTTGGACAAAAAAAATTCTATCGTATCGATTTTCATCAATTATCCCCCAAAAAGGACAAAAAGAGGTCTTGATTGACCTCAGGTTCCAATCTAAATTTTTTGAAGTATTTTGATGCGTTGAAACCAAATTTGGACAGAAAATTTTTTTCTATCATATGAGTTTTTCCGAACCACAACTTTTGTCCCCTAAAAAGGGCAAAAGAAGTTCTTTTCCTAAAGTTCTGATTTATTTCTGAAGTATTTTGATGCGCTGAAGCCCATATTGTACAAAGAAAAATTCTATCGTGTCAGTTTTCCTCTGCTTCCCCTAGAAGAAAATTGGCTTCAGCGGTGCGGCTTAAAAATTTTTCAGAAAATTTAATCAGAACCTTAGGACAAGACCTTTTTTTTGACCTGTGTTATCATTATCGTATTTTTATAGACATTTCTAGTAGTTTCGATTACTATTTATTACAAGAGAGCTTGTACTCAAAACCTATTTCTATTGCCTCTGCGTGCAAATTTAATATACTACAGACTCATATATAGTGGACGTTTGCAGTTTCTCTATGCAGTGTTTTGGTGTAATATTTCAACAGTTAATGACGTACATTGTGATAAAAATTATCAGGGCACAGTGTTGAGACCAATGCACAGTGGGTCATTTTAAGAGATTTCTGGCCAAAACTCAAATGAACCAAATTTCACCAACTTCCGAAAAATGCTTCTTGGTAAGGATGGACGTTATTCTTGGGGAAACAAAAGGCCTTGATCCCTATACCTGCCGCATTTGCATTTACAGCTCGAGAAGGAAACACGTGTTCAAGTTTAAAATTGTGCAGTAAAAATTTAGCGTTTACACGACTGTGAATTTTTGGTTTTTTTGCCTTCAATTGAACGAATCGGCCATGTCTAGCATAGAACAAGGTAAGAACTTTATTGTAGGCAGTTAGTTGACTTTATTTGTTATTTGATGTCCGATTTATAGCCTTTTAGCGAGTGAGCGGTTTCAGCCGTAAATTTTTATTAAAATGAAACTTTTCATTTTTGTTACACTTCACTTTCGCAAGCTTTACCATTATAATTTTTTTTTATGATATTGAATATAGTGTTCTCTATATATTCTGAATTGCAGCTGCCCCTAGCTACCGTTTTTTGAGTTAAGGCATTTTCAATACGTTAATGCAGGTTAAAAATACCCAATTTTAGGAGTAAAATAATTAGTGATATTGTATGACTGATTTATTTCAAGTCATGAAATCGTTCAATGGAATTTTTTTACCATTTTTCTCGAATTTGGAGGCAATATTCTAGTCGAATCCAAAGTTTCACAATTTTATCCAATTATTTCAATTTCCACCCCCTGCAAACCAGCCTTATATATCGGTGGAATTTTTTAACCATTTTTCCTAAAATTTGGGGGCAATATTCTATTCAAATCCAAATTTTCACAATTTTATTCAATTATTTTAATTTCCACCTCTAAAATCCACCCCTATTTATCGATGGGATTTTTTTCATTATTTTTCCTCTCAACGCCAGTCGATTTTGGGGCGTTTTCAGGAATTTCAGAGTTTTGGCCAAAATAAACGTTAAACCTGACCCACTGTGCGATGTTCTTTCTTATATACATAAACGATTGAATTCTTTTAGACAAATCGTGAATTAATTAATATCCTACGCAGATGGTACCGTTCTTCTATTTGAAGATAACAGATGGCCGTACGTATATAAGAAAGCGGAGATTGAACTCAATAACTTTTCTTAAAGTTTGCTCACTCTCAATGTTGATAAGACCAAATTCACTAGTTTTTCCATAACACATGCTACTCTCCTAATCAAAATTTTATTAAGATGCATGAATCTATCTATATGCTAGTTTAGAAACAGCTCATTATTTTTTCCATGCTTAAGAAAATTTCCTGAACATAATTGCCTTTCTAGAACAAGTATTGGCAGACAGTTGAAAACATCAAAATGTTCTAGTATTTCTCAAAGGTTTATCACATTTTTGGACCAAAACAGTATAACAACATTTTCAGCAACTAAAAGAGTTTTCAAATGAAATTAAGAAATAAATATCTGAACTTCAAGATAGGTTTTGCCAAGTTCAGGCACTTCAGCTGTCAGGTTCTCAAAATTGTTATGTTTGTGTAATGTATATCATATAATAAAATTTGAATATTGGAGACTAAAGTAATCTAATGTGTTTAAAAAGTGGAATGCTCTTGGTGCAGATTATTCTACTAACTGACACATTTTCTTTCAGCTAAGATGTCCATAGCTATTGATTTCGAATGGTCGGAACCTGCTAGTAGCTCGGCAGAAGATGTAGAAGCTGCAGAAAGAAGGAATGCATTCGAGGTACTGAGACGAACTGAATTTTATGTTGGTGCTAAGGCTAAGAATTTTTTTAGAATATTTAGTACAGTACAGTACCTAGAACTAAAAACATGTATTTAGAAATAACCCCATATGTAATGGGTTATTATTGTGGTAAAAGGTATCATCTTCAGTTTCTATATCGTCCATTTCTTTTTTAATTCAAAAAGTATTTATTTTTATTTGGGATGTAAATATGCGCCTAGCCGGAGCCCGACCCGGTGCCAACCAGACAATCACAGCGCACATCGCGGTGGTGAATGTCTGGTTTGGTGGACGCTAAGGGCACCTGTCCACCGCACCAGACTTAAAACTAGGTTGCTAAATAAAAATGTGCTCGCATGACCCTAAAACTACTTGATAAGACTTAAGACTAGTACTGGCACTACACTCACAAAATAATTGTTGATACGGGAAAGCAAAATTAAGCGAAAAACTCGTTCGAATGAATGACGACCTTGCGGTCTGATCGCCGGCAAGGAAGGTAGAGTGGTTAAAAGCTGTGGTTTAAAAAATTAGGATTTATCAGAAATTTTCGGCCTAGAGGGGATTTAGAAAAAACAAAAAGAGGATAAAAAGAACAAAAAGGATAAAACAACAAAATTGTACAAACATAAAGAGCGGAGAAACAGGGATTGGAAAGTTGTAAAGTTGAGGAAAGATAAAGATGTACACAGATAAATATAATTTTTTGAATCAAGAATCCATTGTTTCAACGAATATGCAGATAAATAAATTCTTCATACAAAACAAATACTTTTGTCATAAGATAAATTATTCTTGAAACAAGCGTATTTGTTTTGTATGAAGAATTTATTTATTTGCGTATATATGAAACAATGTATTCTTGAATCAAAACATTTTTTCTATCCTTGTAAGTTGTCGTAGGAGGAAGTGTGGCTCAGGAAGTTGCTGGAAGATAGGCAACGCCTGGTATGGTAGTGGGTGTATTATATTGAAAAGTATGGCATTATGCTCTTTGATTCGGGTTATAATGCGGGTTAGCGGACTACCGCCCAGTTTGAATTGGTAGAATTTTTGTGAAGTTTCTTAGACGTAGTCTGCTATGCCGTGGCAATGTGCATAGAGATCTTTGAGAGGGGTGTACTTATGAGAGTCTGAAATGAGGCGCATAAATTTGTGTTTTAATACTCGCAATTTCCACAATGTCGTGCCCGGGATGCTGCACCGCATCGGCTCCGCGTATGTAATGGTCGGCCTAATTACCATCGTGTACAACAACTTTTCATTAGTCCTGTTGAATCCGCTACCCTACGCTAGGAGCGGATACAGACTTCTGGACATGGAGTAGACCTTGCGTACAGCCTCGTTAACGTGGGTGTTGAACGTCAGTCGCTTGTTCAAATACTTCACGCAGTGTTTGATTGGAATTTGACGACCCCGATTGAAAGTGGTGTTAAAATCCGGTTTTCGGTGAAACGGCGCGTAAATAGAATCGACTCCGACTTCTCGGCGTTGATCTGAATCTTCCACTTGTCGTAATACGCCGCGGCATGGGCCATGTGCCCTTTCAGCAGCATGTTAGCTGCCTGCGCGTTGTGCGAGTGCACGTACATGGCCGTGTCGTCTGCGTTCTTGGCAAAGTTCGAATTCGGGAAGTTGGAGACGTACAAGTTGTACAACTTTGGTGACACGTACGATCCCTGGGGGACGCCCGGGCGAATGTCCCGCCAAGTTGATAAAGTAAAAAAATATTTTGAGGTTTCTGGTTCTTGTATACACACTAAATTACATTTTTCTTTCATCCCCTTTAATAATGGGGTGGGGGTGGTAATGGGGGTGGCTAATGCCAAAATTTTTTTTGAGACCTTAGCTTCTCTTTTCTATACTAAATATCAATTTTATGAACTCCTACCTGCTTGATTTACATATTTACTCCAAATTTACCCCAATTTACCCCCAAACCCTTCGACGAAAATATAATCTAGTTCTAGATCTCGTTAAAGTACATATGTGTACCAAATTTCAAGTCAATATCTCAAACGGTTCCAGAGTAAACGTGCGCACAAAAAAAGTTACGGACCGACAGACAGACCCACAGACCGATAGACAGAAATTTTTTTTCGCTCAAACTTGAAATCTCGACGTTTCATGACATTCTAAGCCTATTTGAACAATAAAAATTTTTAAAATTTTTTTTGTCGTTACTATACTTCCACTGGATGTGGAAGTAAAAATGCGGAGAGGCACATTTCTGTCATAACTTCTTTGTTTTCTATGCTATAGAAATAATTAAAAAATAATTTTAAAGCCTAATTAATAGCCTTTTATTTTATTCGTTAGTATTTTTGATGTCTCGTAATTTCTGAGATATTTAACATTTAAATCGAATTCTTCATCCTAAAAAGGAGTGACATTCATCCCCTACAAATTAGCAAGCCTCCGCGCGTAATACAATAATATATAAAAAACCGCTGCCCAAGGAATCACTACTTCCACATCCGGATTTTCTATCCAAGTCACACAACGAAAAAATTTTGTATCTGGAAATAATTGCTTATGGAACTTTAATAATATAATATTTGAAATCCTCTACCCCAAAAACCCATAAAACGATACCCCACATCGGTAGTGGGGTGGGGGTGGTGACAGGGGGTGAGAGTGGGGGGTGGATAAAAGTAAAAAATATATTTTGAGGTTTCTGGTTATTGTACACACACTAAATCACATTTTTTTCATCCCCTTTAATAATGGGGTGGGGGTGGTAATGGGGGTGGCTAATGCTAAAATTTTTTTTGAGACCTTAGCTTCTCTTATCTATACTAAATATCAATTTTATGGATTCTTACCTGCTTGATTTACCTCTTTACTCCAAATTTACCCCAATTTACCCCCCAACCCTTCGACTGAACAAGATGAAAATATAACATATGTGTACCAAATTTCAAGTCAATATCTCAAACGGTTCCAGAGTAAACGTGCACACAAAAAAAAAGTTACAGACCGACAGACCGACAGACCGACAGACAGAAATTTTTTTTTCGCTCAAACTTGAAATCTCGACGTTTCATGACATTCTAAGCCTATTTGAACAATAAAAATTTTTAAAAATTTTTTTGTCGTTACTATACTTCCACTGGATGTGGAAGTAATTTTCTTTGATGCACTTAAGTTGTAAAAAAAATACGAAATTTAATTCATATGACATTATTCCGTAGTTAAAACCTCTAGTTACTGTACTAATAATTATTCATGTAGTAGTTTTCTCATATAGTGTTCTATTCCTACAGTCTCCCATTAGTAACACTTTTATTTGCCATATTCATCAAAATTGCAATTCCTACATCATAGGTATCTAATGATGGGATTTTTTTGTACTAATTTTTCATTTTAAAGGGCACATGATATATCAAATGGGAGATTCCATAACTTAATATAGAGAAAACAGCGTTCAAATATCATTATTTGTTTTAGTTTGGTTTGTACGCCAATCCTATCTACAATGGAAACTGGCCCCAAGTAGTTATAGACCGAGTGGAAGACAGAAGTACAAATGAACATTTTCCAAGATCTCGTCTTCACGAGTTCACCCAAGAAGAAATAGATTACATTAAGGGCACTTTTGATTTCATGGCTGTGAACATATTTTCTACATATCTGGTTGAAGATATAAAAGAACCTGATTTCGGCAACCCCCATTACATGAATGATATGAAAGTTAAGGTTTCCATAGATCCTGACTGGCAGAAATCTTCGGATGGAAAACCAGTACGTCATTTGCTTAATTCATTTGCTTGTTAACAACATTCCTTTAAGATTCTGCGACCGTTCCGGATTGCTTAATTTACATCGAAGGTCATTTTTAGCTCGAATAACAATCATTTTTTAAAAATTATTTCAGATTGTACCCTGGGCAGCCAGGAAAAGTCTTGTTTGGCTCAGAGACACGTACACTAACCCTGATATATTTATAAGTGGAAATGGTGTATCAGACTTTAACAATAATACATCGAATGACTGGCTAGATTACGGGAGGAATGATTTCTACTATGTACGTATAAGCAGGTTCTGAATTTGATTTTTTAGATTTTAGAGAAAATAGATTTGCTTTTAGTAACTAACAATATTTCTACAGCAATATTTGAATGCTATACTGGATGCAATGTATGAAGACAACGTAAACGTTTTTGGATATACAGCTTGGAGTTTACTGGATTGTTTTGAATGGACTAAAGGATACAGGTAAGACATGCAATTCGTTAAAAAATAACGGCATTCTTGAAAAGATTCAATTCATTCCTGAATAAGTTCGTAATTCAAAATATACATCAAAATGATTTTTTTTTATAATAATTTGGCCAAACAAACCCACGCAGTTCCTTTTGGGTATTTCATTTATATCGAAAAAAATATTTATTGCCAATAGTTTTGAAACGAAAGCAACTATTTTAATGATGCAGTATCTTCAAATTGAAAATTATCAAATCATTCACTCTAATGTCTGAAAATTCCTACATGTCCATATTTTAAATATGCTGTTTTTCCAAATAAAAGATTTCTTGCCTATAGCTCTGTATTTTATAAAGAAACTGTACACGTCTGCCGTAGGGTTTGCTATCAATAGTATATATTTAAAATTATTCATATATTTGAGAAATCCCACATGTTTGAACTTGAGGTTCTTTAAATTCCCACCAAACTAATATGCTAAAAGTCCCCAAAAATAAAAATTGTACTACTATACTGCCTAAATCTTTGAATATAGCGATCAAAATTGATTTTTTTGCAAATTTTTCAAAACCTATGCAGCGTATTGAAAAAAGATTCAAATAAACTTTGTTTAGCATAAAATTATCAACCTTTTTTGTAATTGCAACATTTTGATTTGACTAAACCTAAAGCCACAAAATGACGTCAAACGCATACCGTTTGTCAAAAAATTGTCTAATTTTACTTCCACATTCACATAGTGCAGTGGAAATATAGCGACGGTAAAAAAAAATAAATTTTTCCATAAAAATAGCTATCAAGCCAGAAGTTTTATTCTTTTATGTCGAAAAACAAGTTATTAGCAACAAAATTTTGGAAATTTTGGATATTTGTGGTATTACATGCACCTAAGCGTGTTGTTATGTTTTGAACCTGGGTGTTAAATAATTCCTCTGACCAATGTCATGACACCAAACCTTGTTGGGAGAACATAGAGGTTCTTCTGTTTACACATGCGGTAACACGACATCTGCCATCTATGGGAAAGGTAAATTAAACACTTTGAGGCTATTACAAAAAGGCCGTGTTCTGAGGGAAAGCATGAAATTGTTTAACAATCCTTGTTCACCCAAATAAGAGGCAGCTGCTGCAAGAAAAGAATTTCCACTTCACCTTCATAGACGATCAAGAATTTCTACCTTAGGCGATTTACGATACGGCAGAAATTATTGTCTGAAATCTAAACAACCAGTCGGCAAATTGTTTAAACTCGCATCCAACTAGTGACGCAGCAGCTCAGCATTCATATTGTGAGTACCTACAGAATCACCAATGGAAAGATAAAGAGACGAATTCTATCGACTGGGGATGGATACAAAATGGTGACACCTTCAAACCCGTATTGATGACCAAAGACCCTGCTCCGATTCACTCATCTCGTGTACTTGTAAATCCGATAGATGCGAATGTAGATTTGGACTGAAATGCTTTGCCATGTATACAGGGTGATTCTTTTAAGGCGCCCATTAGAATATTTTCCACTTGCAGATGAAGGAGACATTTGAGATTTGGTACCCTACCATAATCGATCATTCTGAGTCCGAAAATAATTATTTTAAAATGGTGGCAATTACGGAAATACCGAAAGTCGATACCAACTTGCTTATTTTAAATGGAACGCTCTATATATTTTCGATTTTTCGAAATGACCATAAAATTTTTTGTCAAAACATGTAGCACACCCTATACCTAAACCGAGCAGTTTCGGAGATATTTGACATTTTATAAAAAATTTGACAGGTGCAGCGGTTTGCAAGAAACGTTATAACTTTCTTCGTGTAGGAGATCCTTATTTGCACTTTGGTACATAGAAAGAACATAAGATGAGCTACTCTCGACAAAAAAAATAGGTTCTAAAATAGTATACCAAGTGTTTTATTTTTCACGTTGCATTTTATCAAATTCAAACCTCAAAAACTTTTTTATTTCAAATGGAACACCCTGTATTTTTTTACATCAAATTATGTTAAATTAAATTCCATTTTTTCTAATATCAGCATTGTAGGGGTTAAAGTTACAACTTTTCGAAATATTGGTGATTTTCTTAAATGTCCAAGAATTTTTATTAAAAATTTCCATCAACTTAACCATGATTAGAAAGAATCATTAATGTCACTCATTCTCTTTTGTTAAAAAATGTCAGCACGTTTAAATTACATCCACGAAGAATTTTAGATCTGTTTATTATTTATGGAGAATGTGATGAAGTAATAGGGTGTGTAGCATGTTTTGACTCAGAATTTTATGGTCCTTTCGAAAAGTCGAAAACATGAAGGGTGTTCCATTTAAAATAAGCAAGTTGGTATCGACTTCCGGTATTTCCGGAAGTGCCGCCATTTTGAAATTATTATTTTCGGACTCGCAATGGTCGACTAGGATAGGGCACCAAATCTCAAATGGCTATCTCGTCTGCAAGTGGGAAAAATTCTAATGGCCGCCTTAAAAGAATCACCCTGTATTGTATATTGTATAGACACCGTAAAGGATTATCTATTTATTTTATTTATTTATTTATAATTTATCATCTAGATGTACCGGGTACATATATGAACGTCACACATAGTAAAATACACAAAATACAATTTAAAAATGCACAAAATACAGTTTAAAAAATACATAAAATACATTTAAAAAAAATGTAATTCTGTAAAAAAAAATATACAGACAAATAGGGGCGAGCGTAGAGGCGACTTCAATGTGAATATCAGTCGATAATCCGTTGAAGCAACGTCGAGCGCGGTTAGTACTTGGATGGGGTCCCATCTTGGGAAATACAGCGTTCTCGTCCCAGCTTCTAGCTACTTGTATATCAGTGTATACGCGGAAGTTACGTAATTTCAGACGAGGATTACGTAGTGGATATACCATCCTACGGAGGGGATGTAAAGCAGGCGGTCCCTTGTCTATTAAATATTAGGCAAGTAAAGGATCCCTACTCTTCTTAAGGGAAGAGGTTCGGCAAAATTTCCAGGTTGGCGGTAGCTCGTCTCCTGGCGTCGGTGATAGGCCCTGGTAGCGGAAATAGGCTGACGTTAAATAGTTAAAAAAAAAATTTTAATACAACTCTATATACATATAACTTTAGGCTTTATCAGAACTATCACAGATGACTAAAAATTACTGTTACCCTCAAAATATTCACCATCGAAATAAAAGCTATTTATGATGAGGAACTTTAGTTCATTATTAAAATTTACTGATTTACTGATGTTATCTTTTTTATTTCCTCAGGTAACTTATTATACATTATCGGAAAGTTTTACTTTAGGGATTGCATAGTTTCAACGACATAACCGACCGCCTACAATAAAGGCGTCTAGCAGAGACAAAGCAGACACGCCCCTTAATGTACATCATTGCTTGCTTCGCTCTCGCTTGCTCTTATTGCCGCACCAAATCAAACGCTTTCCGATACTGTATAATTTAATTCCAGCATAGTGAAGTGATTTTTCATATGCTGATGATTAGTCATTCTGAGTAAGTTACAGTGTGTAGTATCATGTGAGTGGATATTAGCATTTACATTGAATTTATAAAGGTTTTTTTTAACAAACATTATGGTCTTTAAAATACAGATACAATGAACTGTACAAATTCTGTTCTCCCTAAAGCAAGTTTTACAAGTTTCTCTAGGGTCCAGGTTAAATACTAATCTGATCTGAGTCTTTTTGAATACTCTATTTGCATTTGTTACAGACTATAATATTGTACGAAAGATACGAAGATGCATAGTATATATTCACCAGGTATTTTTGTATCGAATAAATTTTGTACTTGTCTTATAGCAAAGTAAGCAGAGTTAATCTTTTTACATAAGTAATCAATATTGTTCTCAACATAGATTTTTGTCTACTATAGTTCCTAAAAATTTTGTAAATGATGAAAATTGTCCTGTAGGAATGATGTTAATCAGATCACTAGGAGATATCCTTTGTTTAGAAAAGTATAGGCATTCTGTTTTGTCAGTATACAATATAATTTTTGGCTCACCATTCCTTGTAAATTGTCAAAATTACCGAAACATTGATGTTAAGTTCCTCAGGATCTGGAGCTGAGATCACAATGAAGGTATCGTCTGCAAACATAATAGTCTGCATTTTTGATAGCCGATGGAAAATCATTAACAGAAATATTAGTGGCCCAAGCAGAGATCTCTGTGGAACACCAATATGTATGTCACAATCGTTTGAAACCGAGTTAGATACTATCACACGTATTTTTCGATGAGTCAAAAAAGATTTGATCAGATTCAGAGCAGACTCTATCATGCATGGTTTCTGAATAAGCGACTGAACTTCTGTCTGATGAAGAAACTAACTTGTGTAGTAATATAATGTAGTATTTTCCTTTCGAATATGTTTTTTTAAAACACAATTATAATGTTATGACCTTTCATGTTGGTCATTTTGTTCCTCTTCATTTTTTACGTTTCAGTTACCATGTTAGTCATGGCGCGTTGATATACATTTTTAGCTTAATTTTTATGAAAAAATGATGCTGAAAACAAAAAACTAGACAGTTTTATGACAAGCGTTATTTAGTGGCTGTTGAACAAATAAAAAAAAGTAATAAAAAAAGATGGTAACTTTATGCTGAACAAACTTTATTTGAAACTTTTTTCGACACACTACACGTTTTTTTTTTTTAATTGCAAAAAGCTGAATTTTGGCCGCCATTTCCCAATATTTAGGACGTATTTCAAATTTGATTTCCAGCGACTTTTAGTAAGTTAGTTGGGTTGCCACGGTATGTACGTATATATATATATATATATATACCAAATATGCCAAAACTCTTGCCATTACATGTTTTTTAAAATGATTGCAAAATTTTGGTCTCTGACTACATTAATATGGGAGTTGGCAGAGAATTGTGGTTATAAATTACAACGTGTATTTCTCTGTTTATCAAAATATCCTGAAAGAGGAAAAGAACAGTCAAATAAATGAATATAAAAAATGATGGTCATGAAGTGCTTGTCCAACTTTTACAAATCCATTAGAATTACAACGCAATTTGTATAATCCTGTAATAATGTACTCACAATTTCGTCAAACCAATAACTCGTTTTTACATAAAACAGTTCTATTTTTTAACTAACTTCTTTGGACACGTGGGGTTTCTCAAATATGCAATTCAACTAATGATTTTTAATCTATTTTTGATTCCAGCACACGCTATGGCTTTTTTCAAGTTCACCGTACGAGTCCTGACAGTAGATTTACAAAGTTTTCAGCTCTAGCCTACGGCACAATTAGCACTACTCATCAAATTCGCGATCCTTCAACAACAACGACAAGTTTTACCAGCACCACTACTCCACCTACAACTACACCCGATTCTGCTAGTAAAATTACAATGTACCCTATTTACATTTTAGTTATAACTTATTTGACTTACTTATTAATTTAAACGTGAGGATGTGAGTGAGAGATTTTTTTGGACTTGATTAAAATTTAATTCCCTTTAGTCCAGTCAACGAATGACCTAAAGGGTGGTGTAGAGTGCGTGAGCAGGGACCTAAGCGATTACTTTAGAAAGTTGTTCAAGGTGTTTAGGGAGTGAACATACTGAAAATCCTGACGTCTAGGAGGTGAGGGGGGCACAAAGAAAGTCCCACTTTTGGTTTTTTCGCTTATATCTTTAAAATCGTGGGGAAAAATTTTCTGATACAAAATGAAAGCTCCTGAAATTCTCTACAACTTTCATTTTATCTACTTTTATCGAATTCGCAACCGTTTTCGAGCTGCACGCTCCGGAAAAGTGAAAATTTTCGAAAAACAGATTTTTTACCACTTCAACTTTAAGGAAAAGCAAGGTGGGCTTCTCAAAATTGTACTTAAGTCAGAAATAATCAAGGAAGTGACAGTGATCTTTTACAACCGTCCTCCGCTCAAGGCGAGGTTGAAAATGCTGAGAAGATTTGCTTCCTCAAATGGTATGGGGCACCAGCAAAACAGTACCGCTTCCAGTTGTTCATGAGGTCAGTGCCAATATTAAGCCTGACATCAGCTCCCTCCCACCAACTGAGAGCGCAGCTAAACAGCATTCCCGGCGCACCTACCTCCAAGTACAGCAGTGGCTCGGGAATGAGCTGCCCCCTCAAGAATGGAGGAGACCAGACGACCAGAGAATTGGCACCAGGGTGCCAATTACAAGTAGGACCGGAGGTCCTACTTTTTTTTATCATCCTTAAAATACAATTTTCTATTTTTCTGGTAAAAATCTGTTTTTCGAAAATTTTCACTTTTCCGGAGCGTGTAGCTCGAAAACATTTAAGAATTCGAAAAAACGAAAGTTGTAGAGTATTTCATGAGCTTTCTATTTGTATTAAAAAAATTTTCCCTACGACGCACCACTTTAGAGATATAAGCGAAAAAAACAAAAATGGGAATTTCCTTGTGCCCCCTCCCCTCCGGCTCACCTCCTAGACGTCAGGACTTTCAGTATGTTCACTCCCTAAACACCATGAACAACTTTCTAAAAGAATCGCTTAGGTCCCTACTCACGCACTCTACACCTCCTTTATTGACTGGAATACTTGCAGTTTTCTAGAGGCACATTTTACTATAACTTAAAAACTTTAATTTGTAGTTGCTTATATTTCTATCGATTTTAGTTCCTGCCTAAGGATACAGTTACTTGAAAAACTTTGAAACAGTTTTCAAAATCACTAAACTGCAACATTTTGTGACGTTAGCAAAATATTTGATTACTTATGTGAATTTAACAATAAATGATTATTTAGAAACAATATTTCGTTTGAATTTTCTTATCTCTCCCTTTTTTCTATGTATTATTTAAATAGGTACTTCTGAAAATACTGGGATATCTTGTTATCTTACGATGACGCCCGCAGCACTTCTATTAATAGTGGGGCAGAAAAAATAAGTTTTGAAACTAACTAAAAAAAAAAAAGAAATTGACAATTCCTTTACACACGTGTGCTCTCTTATCATGTTATCAAGTTAGTTTAGCTTAATTGCAAGGGGTGGGGGAGGAATTCGAATTTAAAATTCGCAAAAAACACGTTTTTCTGCGATAATAACTTTGTTATTATTAACTTAAAAAATGGTTAGATTAAAAATTATTTTTTCAAATCGGACGGTAATTTTTCGTGAACAATTGTTTTGAAAATATGCGTTTTTTTGCCGTAACAATGATATACAAAAAAGTAATTCCTTTATTTTTTCACGAAAAAATGGAGTTAGGAAGATGACATTTTTTTGACGTTGGTGAAATAGATAAGAATTAATGAAGCCGAAGGAAGAGGGTGGTGGATCGATTAGTTGAGGTTGGAGGGAAGGGGGAAAGGAAAATAAACAGTTAAGGAAAAGGGATAGGAATTTCGGACCTTGATATTCGGCAATATAAATCTTTTTCCATCTTAATATTTTATAATTATACCCTTTATCAATTGCCAAACTTCCGAAACGGAAGTTTATAAATAAATTGTGCTAATACATAGCTGGACAGCGAGTCCTTTGAAATATGAAAAACAAAATTGGCTTATAAACTTGCGAACATACAAAAACTGAAGTCATATTCTTATGTAAAATGACCTGCCGAATTCCATCATGGAGGTCGCGATTCGATTCGGAATTTCAAAATCAGAAAAAATCCCAATTTTCCATTTTTTTCTGAGATTTCTCAAAAATATAGTATTTTACAATTCCCATCGCATAACTTTATTTCTAACCATTGACGCAGCTTGATAGGACAAGGTTAGATAAGGGCCTTTTTTCGCCCATCGCCCATGTCATATGTCATTATATTTTCCGAGTAGCAGGGGCGCAGCCAGGAGGGGGCCATGGGGCCCGCCCCCCCCCCCCAAGCCGTCCTCCATGAACCAAAAATAAAGACGCATAATCTCTATCAGTACAAAGCAGTATTTAAACTATCCCTTGAAATAAATATTTTGTAATTAATGTCAATATTATCTAGTAGAGGAATCTATACACATCCGTTTACAACAATTTTCTGAAAAGTTTTCCTCATCCTTTGGAGAGGCCGGTTCTATTGCCCCCCCCCCAGATGGATTTTCTGTCTGCGCCACTGCCGAGTAGTATATGTCTTGACAAGTATTAAAAAACATTTCTTTGGAAAATAGTGTCATTTAACGAACGTGTAATGATGGATATTACTCAAGAGGATGACGTTTACGGCAAGAGCAATGTGTCGTAATTCATCCAAGTGCGTAATAGCTATTACACGCGAGTAGAATACTATACCGTTTCTATGGCTACTCAACAGAAAGTTACGCTTTATGATATATTTCCCGAAAATAATAATTGTGACAAATGGTGAGATTTTTAGGGAAAAAATGCGAAGACTCAATTTCCATCGGCCATAACTTCTTTATTTTTTAAGCAGAAGAAAAAATGAAGAAAGCACTTTTATCTTAATTGATAATCTTCAATTTGGTTTCTTAATATCTTCGGCGCAAGTATCATAGTTTCTGAGATATTTCACTTTTAAAGAGGTATTTTGACTCAAAAACGTTTGACGCCATTTTTAAACCTCCATTTCTCGGAAAGAACAAAAAGTTACGGATATTTTAAAAACATCAAATTATTCCTCAGTCTATGAACTTTTCCTTGGAGATTTTTATTTTTTAACTAGAAGTGATACTTTTCGATTTATTCGACAAAAACTGTGTTGATGCGCCCGTTTTCGCAACATGCAAGAAAGGCGAAACACGAAATCTTTAAACATTCAAATCTTTTTTAATGATCTTTGTGATTAATTCTAGCTCATTGAGTAATGAATTATTACCCACAGCTGTGAGTAATAAGTCCCATTACTTGTTTAAAAACGTATCTATAATAAATGTATTATTCAGTAGTCATAGAAAAGTATTTTTTTTATTCAATACATTCAACAATAGTAGTTTTAAGAGCTGACACGTTTAAATTCGCACGCAAGGTCGACACCACTACGACTCCCGCGGAAACGATTTTTTTTATATATGTTGAAGCGCTTGATGAACCAATATATTATTTAAAAGCTTAAATGCTCAACAATCAAATGAGGTATAGATTTTCTTGGTTCATCGAACTGAAACGTACATTAAAAGTTCGGAAAAACGTCAAAAATTACAAAAGAACTACAAACATGCCTACTTTGAAATGCTATTATTACAGCTTACTGTTGTTTTTTAAGTGTAAAACTTATAGAAATATAAAGATCATATGTTCAACTATAAATAAACAACGTTTAATGATTTTAAGGAGAACTTTTTCATTTTTATGAAATTAGTGGGCGAAAATATATAGCTTATCTACCCTCATACACTAAATAAACATTTTTTTGAAGAAAAAACATATATAAAGTTACAACTTTACAAACAAAATATAAACTTAAAAAACTATTCAAAATAGAAAATATGTCAAAATAGCAGAATAAAATCATATACTATATATAAAAGTAAAGTGAAACTATTTATTGTGGGATGCGTTAAAACATTCCAAACAATACCGCGGTTGATCTGGACAGGTCTTATATTAGAAAAGGTGGTGACTTTTCTAACCTTGGTTTTTGGAATTTCATTGTTTATCTTTTTTTGGTAACAGCCTCTGCAATATTTTCTTCCTTCTCTTGAACTGCCTGGAAGTTTGTCAAAGACATGTTTTTTCCTGTAGGGATTCTGTAGCCAAAACTTCTTAATCATCTTCTCTTTCTAAAAGTTTATCGACTATGCTTTCATGAAACTCTAGTAAACTTATATTTTTTGCCAGTAACTTCCTCGTAAAGGAAATGGGAATTTACAACAGCTGTACCCGAGATAATCTCTATTGCAATTTTGTGGTACCATTTGACCGTCTTTCGTAAACAAGAGCCATAACTGGCAAATTGGTCGGAAAGGTCAACTGACGATTTGCCTTTATTATAGTCTATTTAAAGTTGCGGAATTCCGATGCATGCTAAATAAGAATACAAAATGACATGACAATCCGTATCGACAGCATAGCGCGGTGTCCGCCCATTTATTTGTGCCCGCTAAAGTGACCGCTGCAGCCTAGGAAATTAACCAATTTTTCGATAAATGTGTCCACTATGGCCTGGTGTGATAGAAAATATACATTTTTTTGGTACAGGGCCAGATCAGACACTGGTATCCGCTGAGCCTATTCTTATGGGTGGTCCCTTCCGTAGATTCAACAATATTGGCTTGGCGCTGAATGTGTTAATATCTGAATCAAATTTGGAAAACAAAAAATCGTTGCTTATAACAGTTTGGTGGTCATAGAATTGAAATAATCTTAAACGATATGCGCGCTGCATTAAATCTTGAGTTACCGATGCAGCAGATATCTCAAAAACGGAGGTGTCGAAAAATTAAAAAAATGATGTGTCCATTATGTGTCCATTATGTGTCCATTATGTGTCCATTATGTGTCCATATGTGTTTATTATAAACCACTCGCTGAAATTTGAATACATTATGTTGAACGGTTTTAAAGATCTGCTAAGTTATACAGAAAAATATCCCACTGTTCAAAGAGATTTTAACCAGTGGAATAAGCATAATATAACGTTTTTCACAATAGCTCCGAAAATTTAAAATAAAAAATTATAAGAAAATTTCATCCTGCGGAAAAATCGGTGAGTAAAATATTATTTACAGAGTATGGATATTTTTCGAGATATAACGGGTTAAAAGCTGGTATTGTTAAAACATACTTAAAAAGTGGCATATTTTTCAATACAACTTGGCAGATTTTCAAAACTGTTTAACGTAAGTTGATTCAGTAACTTGAATCCATAGACGCGTAAATTCAGCATTATTTTTACACAAGATAAAAATGATAACAAATAATCTAATCACTTGTTTGAGATATATAAAAATTTACTGATTAATCTCCCCCTTCCAATTAAGACCAACAATGAATAAACTACTCCTGGCGCTGCGAGTGATTTTGTTTTCGAGGTAACAAAGTACTTTGCATTAATTGTATTTGCTGTAACAATTGTTTTATATCTAGCATGGTAGTTTATGTTATTAAGGAATCTATTGATTTTATCGAAATAAAAATGTTTTTAAAAAGTCATATTCTACAGTATTACATTGAGCCAAATATTTTAGTTATAATTAGTAATTTATTTCGTTACTTGTCTCTACAATGGCAATGTTAAGAAATAGTAATTTATGCAACACGTGCATAAAGTGATACTTTTTCCACGAATAAAAAGCCCAGTATTTTTAACAGTCTTAGAAAAATATTTATATTATAAAATTAACCTAAAATAATATTTATATTATTTTAGGTTAATAGGAGCAGAAAACAATGGAAGTTTCCCGAGTGATTTTCTTTTTGGAGTAGGCACGTCAGCATACCAAACAGAAGGAGCTTGGAATGTAGATGGAAAAGGTGAAAATATATGGGACCATTGGATTCATGACGACGTATCTCATATAGCAGACAATGAAACTGCCGATCTTGCCTGCGACTCCTACCGGTTGTATGAAGCCGATATAGCAGCTGCCAAGGAACTAAATGTATCTCATTATCAATTTTCCATTTCGTGGTCCAGGTCAGATATTTTAATAATATATAACTAGATCATATTTCATAATCATATTCTTATTTAAGATTTTATTATAATCTTTATATTTAAAACATAATTCATTTTCTTGTGCGCTTGACAGCGCACAGTGCCACGAATCGCACATTTTTCGATCAAAATTTGGAACATAACCTTAAGTAGGTCATATTAATATTTATTTATTTATCTGCTAATAATACAATAATAATAATAATAAACTTTATAAATACCTAACACCAAGTACTTTAAAACGAGAATATTAAACCCAGTATAACCTGAGCCTTATAGAACCTTAAACCAAGAACTCTATAACATAACCTAAGGCAAGAAATGTATAACAATAACTCTAAACTAAGAACTATAAACCAAACATAACCTAAGGCAAGAACTTTACACCAAGAACTTTATAGTATGAGCCCTAAACTTAACATAACTTAAGTTCATGATGTAAAACTCTTACCTTAAGTTATGTTAGGTATAGAGTTCTATTAGGCTTAGGTTATGTTGGGTTTAATATTGCTGTTTTAAAGTTCTTGGTGTTAGGTATTTATTATATTATTAGCAGACATAAAAAATAAATATTAATGTGACCTACTTAAAGTTATGTTCAAAATTAATAGAGGACTGAATCGCATATTTATGATTGATAATTAATGTATGGCAGCCATATTGGATATATTTGACAATTTCAGAACATTTGTTCTTTTTATATATATAAATAGCCTATTTAGTTTAATGCATTTAATTTGTTCTCTAGTTAGTTTTATCATCTTATTACCGCCACATTGGATCCGTCATCTTGAATTTATTCCTGGAACTTAAAATTTAGTTTATTTTAACTTAAAAGTACTTATTAGAAATATTCGAAACTTCTCGGCATAAACTTTAACAAAAATTTTTTTTTAATAATTTTTTTAGCATTAGCATTTTATAGCCGCCATCGATTTCGTCATCTTGCAGGTTGGTTTATGACAATTTGGATATCAGATTTGAAATCAGCGACCTCAAAAACCCCCGAGTAACAAGATTTATGTAAATTGAATAAGAAAAAAGTTTTTTCGTAAGTTTTATTAAGATTTAAATAAAAAATGGCCATGTTGGTTAAGCTCAATCATTTTGGTTAGCATAATTAAAAAATCGGCTCTCTTACGTTTTTTGGAAATTAAATAACGAGTATTTTAAAAAATATATCCCAATCGGTTGCGAAACAAGTGCTCTAGATAATTTGGCTAGCGGCTCGATTTTGATGATTTTTTTCTAAAATAAAGCTCTTTATTTATCACTAATTTTTATTTTCTTAAATTGTTATTTTAATACATAAAACGAAGTAGAAGTTGAAATAAATAAACGAATCGCAATGCTCGAACTATAACGTACTGATGGCCCCTACATCAAACTGCACATATAGAGGCCGTAGCACGGTCATCTCGTTATTAGAAATGGCCGTGGCCGTGCTAAAGAGATCCGAGCAGTGTTGCCAGCGTCAGCCAGTTCGTGCATTTTCTAGCCCCTTTGCAACTTTTAGCACGTTAGCACCACGCTGTGAAATCTAGTCCGTTTTAGCGATTGCTGCAGTCTCCCCCCCCCCCTCTGCTCACCAACCAAAAAAATTCATCGTCGCAGTGTACCCCCCCCCCCCATCGCCCATCAAAAAAAAACGTCGCAGCACCCCCCCCTCCCGCTCTTCAAAAAAAATGTTGGGTTCCTGAAGCCCGTTTTTTTTATTTTAGCCCGTTTTTCTTCAGTTTAGCCCTAATTTATACTAGGGATTTAGCCTGAAAAATAATACAATGCTGGTAATACTGGATCCGAGTAAATCAGCGATTGCCAGCGTGTGTATTTCATATCGCATATTCAGTCGAAAACGATTTCGAATTAATTTTCACTTTTGTTTCATTCATTTCTAAGATAATGTATTATTTGGAGAATATATTATCTTTTCATCATGGAACCGTATGTTGTTCCTATTTCAGGTGACGGCAATTATTTATTTGTTAATTTGTTTATTTTTTAATGTTATGAAGGTGGTTTGTTGTTTGTGACCTACCATTAATAATTCAATTAAATATGAAAAGTTTTTATCGGTATATAGTGCATGCATACGTTGGCTATGTTGAATTGCATTGGGTTGCATTAGTCAATTATTTTCTAATTATTTATTTGGGGTATATGGATACGATAACAACGAAGAAAGTTTGGAAAATATTATTTGTAGCTATTAGATAATATTTGGAATGTGGTTGGCAAGGATCAAAACCTAACACAAAAAAAATTATTCAAAGTGGTCACTAAAAGAAAGACAATTAATAAATAGAAGGTGTCAAATAGAGTGGGGAGATTTTTGCAAATAATTTTACAAATTCCTTATATTCCTCGTTTACCGAAGAGTGAAAAACCACTATTCCAGATTACCGAGGATTTTCACATTTCAAATTTAGATTATGAAAATTTAGGTATTTCATTTCAGCCATTCAGTCCGTCTGTCGGTCGGTCTCTTGGCTCTGTATCTAAAGAAATATTTGACTGAGAAAAATAATCTTCGGCAGGTAAATAAGGCTTATTGAAATCTGGTATATTTCCATCGAAAATATAGAGACTGGACACACCAAAAAAATAACTAAGGAAAAAATGTTCTAAGGTGTTAATGGGAGTTTTATACACCACGGTTTTAAGATGACCCCACAAACAGAAATCCAAACTATTGAGATCGGGGGATCTTGCTGGACACTACTGAGGCCCTATGCGACCTATCCAACGATTAGGATAAACCACATGTAAATGGTCGCGAACAATTACACTGAAAAGAACAGGAGCTCCATCGTGTCTGTACCACGTTTGACTCCTTAACGCAATTGGTACATCTTCAAGCAACACAGGTAGTTTTTCTTGGAGAAAATGCAGGTAAGATTGTCCATTAAGCCGTTTTGACAGAAAAAAAGGGCCTATAAAATTATTACCAATAATTCCTGCCCATACATTATCCGAAAATTGCTCTTGGAATTGGTTTCGGTTATTGCATGGGGATTTTCGTCCGCCCACACATGACATGATTATTATGCAAATTTTGAATAGCATTCCTAGAAAAATTTGCTTCGTCTTTGAACATAATTGTGAACTCAAACTGCATATTTAGTGTAACATTCTGAAGGTACCACTGACAGAAGTTCATACGCTGCGGAAAATCCCTGGGAATTAATGCCTGTACTCTTCACGTCTCAGGATGTTCGTCGATTTCCTGCAGCACCGCTTCCTCAACTTCAGGTGTTCTGACAGTCCGAGATCTACCTTCCGAAGTACTTTTTGGAAACTACCAGTTCCATAAAGGCGGCGATGAATAGTCGAAAAGAATCGGCTATCTGGTAAGGTACGATTAGGATATCTTTCCTGATATATACCTTTGACTTTTGTTGCATTACCATCTGCGAGCAAAGAAGTAACAGTAACTGAGATGGGAACTTCGAATGAGTAACCACTACGAATCCGTCACTAAATTTACATCTTTGATGTGTAAATAACTTCATCTGACATATACGTAGTCACTGCCTCGTAGTTTTTAGCACTAGCGGTTACCTTAGAGTTATGTGACTTCTACGTAGTCTTTCCGATGCATGGGGACACCCTAGTTACCAGTGGAATGACCTTCGAAGTTGCAACCACTTTCAAGTAGCTTTGATATTGGCTGCGACGTTCTGGGAACCTTTACTATCCGTTTAAATTCGTGGACCTTGTTAGTAACTTTTATTAGTGTTAACGACGTTACCGCTACCTGTAGAACTGAACTTCAGCGTGCACGGCTACTACGAAGTAAACTTCACCGTCTAGTTCCCATTGTTAACCATATATAGGAAAGGAGGGGCGATAACGAGAGGAATGAAATACCTAACCTATATAGTTTATGCCTGTCTTGTGGTCTTTATCTTTTTCAAATTTGGGTTGTTTACCATTTTAAAGTAATAACATGCTATTTTGCGTTGAATTTCATACAATTATCTTTTCCGTTCAACACAACTCGTTAAGTGAGGAAAACAACTAGGTATTTTTCGGATTGTTTACCTGTTATTGTTTTTCAAAAGATGATAAATGTTCTATATAGGTAATATGTAAGAGTACGAAGCTGTTCCATAATATTAATTAATGTTCTAAAATAACTGGTAAGAGTAAAAGTTATTATTCAGTGCCTGAAGACAAAAAAACTTCGCAGTAAGTGGATAATAGCTTTAAGAGATTGGAAAACCACCTAGCAAATGTATGTGTGTATATAGTCAACATTTTCTACAGGATGATTTTTTCACTAAAGTAAGTTATTCATAGTAGGTATGCTTTTAGAGGGCAGAATATTTACTAGTGAAATATTTTTGTCGAACTCCTCTATACGTTTCCTTAAATATATAAGGAATAAAAACCAGACTCCAACCAACAGATATTCTCCGGAGTAATGCCCCGCCGAGCGCTGAATTACGAATTACAAGCCTGGCCGCGTTAAGTGCAATAACTGTGTATTTCCACAAAACGCTAAAGTTTCAATTTCAATAGACACCAGCCGAATAGCTTGAAACTGCAGTCTGCAAGTGGTATGGGGTGGCTGGCACGAAAGCTTCTTTAAGTAGGAATAAGTCTTTCGTTATCTTTTAATTATCTTAACGCGGCCAGGCTTGTAAATGCATAATTCAGCGCTCGGTGGGGCATTAGTCCGGAGAATAGCTGTTGGTTGCAGTCTGGTTTTTATTCCTTATATATTTAAGGAAACGTATAGAGGAGTTCGACAAAAATATTTCACTAGTAAATATTCTGCCCTCTAAAAGCATACCTACTAACTATGCCCATGTCGGGGCTACTGCTGTTTCGATTGTAATGGACATTAGCCGCTAGATGGAGCTTGCCATTTTTGCTGCATGTCGTGGTTTTATAAATCTCGTCATGTACCAAGAGTGAACAAATGCCTCGTTCCAGCCATCTCAGACCTACCTTGCACTGACGAGAGCCAATAGCTCGAAACTGCAGTCTGCAAGTGGTATGGGGTGGCTGGCACGAGAGCTTATTTAAGTAGGAATAAGCCTTTCGGCTGGTGTCTATTGAAATCGAAACTTTAGCGGTTTGTGGCAATACACAGTTATTGCACTTAACGCGGCCAGGCTTGTAATTCGTAATTCAGCGCTCGGCGGGGCATTAGTCCGGAGAATAGCTGTTGGTTGCAGTCTGGTTTTTATTCCTTATATATTTAAGGAAACGTATAGAGGAGTTCGACAAAAATATTTCACTAGTAAGTTATTCATATTTGTATCTGCATTTATAGATATGTTTAATAATCTCTTGGGTTGGAATTTATTTCAGTTAACATAATTTGCTAGATGGTTTTCCAATTTTTAAAGCTATTGGCCAGTTACTGAGAAGTTTTCTATCTATTTAGAAAACTGTGCATTGACACGGCTTTTAAACTATATGGCACTGTTAATGAACATTGTCCTTTATACTTACTAGTCATTTCGGAAATTTAATTGATGTTGTGAAGTCATTTTGCACTCTTACCTATGTTGAACTTGTATTGTTTTTTGAGAAACATAAACAGGTAAACAGATACAATAGTACTGAAACAAAACAATTAAATAAAAGTCATTTATTCAAATTTCTCTTCTTTTTCACAATGTACATGTACATATGGTTAAAATAGTTCCTAGTTTGCTTATAATATCCGAATTGGCCTGCTGTACAACTACACATGCATTCTCATTTCAATATCACCTTATAAAATCATTCTAACTTCATGGGAGCAAACAAAGGTTTGTTTTTTCACGGCGTCTTCGACTTAGCAGAGAATTACATGTCCAGCTCTAAATACCACTTCACCTTCCTTGATTGGTCTACTTCTGCATGCAATTTGAGTAAAGATATCACACAATTCTAATTCTACCTTCGGCATATTTGAAAACAGTTCACAAACGTAAGAAAATTAATAAAATAACAGATGATAACTACATGTTTTCGTCACCATTTCCGATATATTGATTGAAAATATTGAAATTCACTGATACCATCTGTTGATGTGATTTTCCCCTATAGACAAAAGTCAAAATTAGGGGCGCGTTCAGTTTAAACGTTGCGCGTCGGACATATGGTAGCACACCAGGGCGCGGCGTTCAGAATCAATGTTGGAAAAAATGTAAGTATGAAGTGGCAGCGGGAACCTTGCTGCAACTTTAAAGTGACTCTACAGTCCCATTCGGTAGTTTGTAATAAATGTAACTTTAAGTCACATATTTTCAGTTCCTGTCACTATCCTCAAGTAACAATTACTTTTAAGTCGCATTTCTTAGTAATAACGACTTCAAAGTGATTCTTTCTGAAATACGCCATCTTGATGGCCAAGAGTTATGACGCCATTATTACAAGACATGAACCATAACTTCATAAATAACTTAATAATTTAATTTATTATTATTTCTGCACCAAATATAATAAATTAATGGATAAAAATTATTTTCAAGTTTCAAAGAACAATAAAAAATAGCTTTCAGCATCCAGGTTGACACATTCTCGCATGACGTTAAATATTTTAAAGACAATATTTTAATTAGA
Organism: Rutpela maculata; assembly: GCA_936432065.2. Lineage (NCBI taxonomy): Eukaryota > Metazoa > Arthropoda > Insecta > Coleoptera > Cerambycidae > Rutpela > Rutpela maculata. The sequence goes on from OW386285.2 coordinate 346,934,120, forward strand.
AAATGCAAATTACAAAGGCGCGTGCCAGATTCGGACGTTTTATCATTATGTTTGACAATAAACTTGCATTCGTTTTAATTTTGATGCTTAGCCATTGGGAAATTATACAAGTTTTACCTTCTAATATTATACTATTCTAGTATTCTATTAAGTTTCTGAGTTAGGGAAATGGATAGTAATAATCATGCAGGAATAAAAAAATATAATAAAATCAATTGCAAGACAAAGCAGGCAACATTCATTTTATAGAGTGGGGCGAGGTAAAGTTCCCCGAAAGTCGCGGTTTACACTCCGCGACGTCACCACTACATAACCACAACGCCATTGGAACGTAACCGGACTAGTTCCGGGAACGTAACCGGAACGTTGCGGTAACCGAAAAAATATTCCCCATTTTGGTCGTACTAACGTAATGGGAACGTTCCTGTCATGCTCCTGTGACTAGTGACAGAACACTTTAAAGTACCTACAATAGTCGTTGCTACGTTCCAGCAACTAATTGTGCTAGTTGGGTATACACATGAAATGCATTGCGCGTCCGTATAATTCATCATATTTACAGAGATATTTGAATAAAAACAGCGAAAAAATAAAATAAATTCAATGAAACACTTAAAATTGAATAAATAATACCATGAGATGAATTAGACGATTGCAGATGAAATATACGTATTATATATTATGTCTGAATCAACCATTCTCGACTTAATTTGCTTTAAAAACTTCAACAGATTGAGAAGTAAAGTTTGTTTATATGCACATAAATGTCAATCAACAGTAACACTTAGGTAAAACGATAAACACAGAATTTATTTGTGCGGCTACAAGCGTAGCTATGTTTGGAACCGTAAAATAGTATTCAAAATAAATTTCCATTTCTTTTCTATTTTAACACTTACGAAAAGTAATTTTAATTGACTCATATAATTTGCAAAACACGCTCGTTTTGGCAAATATTGCATTCGTCAAATAAAATTAGTCTTTTCATAAACGGTTACGTAAATAACTATTATCACACAATTCTACCATTTTATTTGCCACTGCAACAGCATCATTTATATTTTTAGTCGTGGCATTTATAGATGTGTGCTCCGCAAATTGGTATACGAATGATCTATTGATAGTGATACTTCGTGATAAATACTAGGAATAATAGTGGTGCCAAAATAGACCCTTGAGGGGCACCTATGTTATTAATTTGTAAATCTGATTTAGCCGGGTAATTCAAAATATTGTTACGACAAGATTTTAATTCAACGATTTGTTTAACGTTTTGGAAAAATCATTTCAAACCAATATCAGTTTTCTATCTTATATAATCAAATATATAAAGGATCCTGAATTAACGTTGTTATTATTATCTGGGTGTATTTATGACAACTCTAATCCAAAGAAATATAAATCGATATTGACATGAAGTAGAGCTTTCGTCGAACAACTTATTAATCTTGATTTTTAATGTATTATATCACCTTTTCTGTTTTTTATGCTGTATGTTTTGATGTATAAAACATAGCTTTTGTGATTAATATATTTAGATAATATTTTTCACATATTAATTGCTTCCATAATCAATATGCTACACTACCATGTATTATCTCTCTCCATTTATATAGACAGAATAGTTTCTGTATATTGACTTGCTACAAATGTAATTACTTGTATTAAACAAACATTTATCTATTTGTCTATAAACCATTGAAAACCAAACCATTATCAATACTAAAATGTGCAGCGTCAGCCCAATTAAATAGATAATATTAACTACTTTAATTTCTTAGAAGCAAACTGCCAATAACAATAAAACTTAAGCTAAACTAAACAAACCAATAATTTTAATGTATCTTAAATTTTTAGAAATATTACACGGATATTTTTTTCAGAGTCCTGCCAAATGGTAACGATATCAACATAAATGGTATTTTGTACTACAAAGCGTTCATAGCCACGATCATAGATGCCGGCATAATACCAGTGGCTACTCTGTACCATCATGACTTACCCCAAGTTTTGCAAGATATCGGTGGATGGACAAATTCAGAAATGTTGAATTATTTCGTTAAATATGCTAGAGTTGCTTTCCAAAGCTTTGAAAACGTTGGCTACTGGTTAACTTTTAACGACCCGAGGTCTACATGTAGATTAGGATATGGAGAAGGGACTTATGCTCCGGGAATAGTGAGTGACGGAGTTGGAGAATATTTGTGCGCCTACGTCTTGATCAAATCCCACGCCGCAGCTTACCATTTGTACAAAGACGAATTCTCTAGTCAGACAGGTAATAACATTTTGAAATATATGACTATTATATTGCGAAAATATTTATACATAAAGTACAAAATATTAGAGAATATTATTTAGGTATTATGCAAATCACAACTTACACACTTTTTATTTATTATGAAAATACCTACTTTCTGTATATTGTTACCCTAATCTGGGCACGCTAATATACTAGTCAGGTAAATACTTTAAAACACTCATTATTGGAGAATCAATCAAAACAACTACTCTTCTAGCTAATACTGACGAAGTATTGAATTACATGATAGGATTCTTAGCATTTTAAAGAAAAAAAAATATTGAAAATACTTAAATCATTTAGTCAAATTTAATCATTCACACTTTTTTATTTAATTTGAAATTACCTACTTTCTGTATATTAGTGCCTTAATCGGGTCACGCTAATATACTACTTAGGAAAACACTTTAAAACACTCATTATTGGAAAACCAATCAAAACAACTACTCTCCTAGCTAATACTGACGACGTATTGAATTAGATGATAGGATTCCTGGTATTTTAAGGCAAAAAAATATATTGAAAATAGTTAAATTATTTATTGAAATTCAGTCATTCACAACAATTATTGAACCATACATTCTATTTCAACTCTAGAAAAGTTGTACAAGTTTTTTCGAACTCGTTAGTTCTCATCAGTAGAGTATAGAAATATTCATTCATTATTTACAAGCCTATTCTTGATTTATTCTTACAATTAATTATTTTTTATTTATTTGCTTTGTTCATGATTAGAGAATATTATTTAGGTATTATGCAAGTCACAACTTACACACTTTTTATTTATTATGAAAATACCTACTTTCTGTATATTGTTGCCCTAATCTGGGCACGCTAATATACTAGTCAGGTAAATACTTTAAAACACTCATTATTGGAGAATCAATCAAAACAACTACTCTTCTAGCTAATACTGACGAAGTATTGAATTACATGATAGGATTCTTAGCATTTTAAAGAAAAAAAAATATTGAAAATACTTAAATCATTTATTCAAATTTAATCATTCACACTTTTTTATTTAATTTGAAATTATCTACTTTCTGTATATTAGTGCCTTAATCGGGTCACGCTAATATACTACTTAGGAAAACACTTTAAAACACTCATTATTGGAAAACCAATCAAAACAACTACTCTCCTAGCTAATACTGACGAAGTATTGAATTACATGATAGGATTCCTGGTATTTTAAGGCAAAAAAATATATTGAAAATAGTTAAATTATTTATTGAAATTCAGTCATTCACAACAATTATTGAACCATACATTCTATTTCAACTCTAGAAAAGTTGTACAAGTTTTTTCGAACTCGTTAGTTCTCATCAGTAGAGTATAGAAACATTCATTCATTATTTACAAGCCTATTCTTGATTTATTCTTACAATTAATTATTGTTTATTTATTTGCTTTGATCATGATTAGAGAATATTATTTAGGTATTATGCAAATCACAACTTACACACTTTTTATTTATTATGAAAATACCTACTTTCTGTATATTGGTGCCCTAATCTGGGCACGCTATACAGAAAGTAGGTATTTTTATAATAAATAAAAAGTGTGTAAGTTGTGATTTGCATAATACCTAAATAATATTCTCTAATCATGATCAAAGCAAATAAATAAAAAATAATTAATTGTAAGTACAAAATATATTCAAGTTAGCGAATATAGTTAAAACTTACTAAGAAACTGCAACAATGGAGATCGTAGGACAATAAGTATGGTGTGTGGATATTTTTGCGCTTACGTCCTGGTCAAATCCCACGCAGCAGCTTACCACTTGTACAAAAACTAATTGCGTGGTCAGACAGGTAATAATACATTGAAATATGTGCCTATTGGGAAAGTGTTTCTGCACAAAAATGCAAAATATATCTGAGGGGGACACTGTCATCGGTACGTGAGAAACAGAAAAATGTTTCTCCCTTTTTTTTAAATAATTTCTGATAATAATGATTTCTGATTTCGCTAAGTTATAACGGCATGAGCAGAATATATTAGTCAGGTTGCCTTAGACGACAAAGGGCTCGAACCTCGGAAAGAGAAAAAGAAGAACGGCTGAAATTGGCAGACGATATTTTCAAAGTAAGTTATATATAAAAAAAAATGTTTACATCGCCACAATACAATACATTTTGCCGCCGCCTTTCAATTTCTATGGTCATCGTGTATAAACATAATTCACTGAATTCAAATATTGCAGTTTTCTTCTATCTATCTCTTGGAATCTTGAAAACTATATCATAACTTTTCTATTCTATTTCAACAATAGATTGTACATAATATTTCTGTAAACATTTTTTTTAATAAAGTGCAGTGCATTATTCCTGGATTCTCTCAGGTGGAAGGAGGTTTCTTGTTGTTTTTGTTTGTATGAAATAATAAAAAAAAAACTTTTCAGATTCCTTAAAAGAAGTAAAGAGTACGCCTTGCTTACCTATTTCTGGCTCCACTTCTTCCAACAATACGTTTGATTTTATTTGTTCATTTTTACACCGACCTAAATATCTATATATATTAACTAATAAAATTCAATTAACTAGGTGACAGTGAAATTTTATTTCATAATTGTTAGTGACCTTTTTTGAAGGAAGTTCAATTTTATTATCAAAAATTTTCTTCATCTTTTTTAGTGGTCTCTTTATTTAACTTATACATAATAAAATAGCCGTCACTTTGACTTTTTAAGCTTTAATATTAGGCTCGTTCTCAGAGAATCCTGAAATCACTATGTACCAAACATATGAACCTGCAAAATATTGCAATTATCGCAGCAATATTGGATTCGCCATTATGAATTCGTAACTTTTGATATCAAATTCGTTATCCGCTACTTCTAAAATACCTAACCACCAATTTTAATGCAATTCTGACAGGATTAAAATTTTTTATCGCAAAATTACAATTAATGAAATTAAACTCAATGGCCACACGTACGTTTAATAATAGTATTTCATATAACAAGTAGTGGCTAAAGTGGTGTTTTTTTTGCGAGTAAAAAAAACACATTTTAGTCTCGAGTAATATGCAAAATTTTTTGTATCGCCATTCGAAATTAGAAAACAATATAATTTTGTAAAAATACGGCAAATTGACAAAGTTACCTTGTCGTCGTGACTAAATTCTATTGCTGGTTCCATAGAAACCACACTAAATTCTGTTGATGTTTCCATAGAAACCATAGTTTTATTTCACATTGTAAAATAATAGTTATTTATTAGGCTAGTGAGTTATGTTACATATAAGTCACGCAAGAAAAGTTTAGCCCGCGAACCCGAAGGGTGAGTGAGCTAATTTTCTTGTGACTTATATGCAATAACTTACGTGTCTAATACAACATTTTATCCAACACTTTCATATAAATGCTTTTTCAGTGACAAACAATAAAGTTATTAAAATGTCATGTCATCGATTCTTTGTCAGTTGTCAATGTCAAAGTCAACAGTGCTTCTCTAAAAATATAAAATACAAGTAGCTTATTGCTAAGTAGATTCTGAATGGATGTGCCGAGAAAGCTGTGGTTGTTATACATTTTGTTTGTAACCAGGGTTTGTTTAATAAACATTGTGTAATTAGCATCACAAATTGAAAATTGTGAAAGATATAATATGGAAATTCCGGCTGATATTTTGCAAGAAGCTACAGCCAATTTAATTCCAGAAAAGTCCAAAGTAACCCGTTTTAGAGAATGTCTACAATCTGAAAATTGGAAAAAAAAAGAGAAGTTAATGCTGTAAACGAAGTGCTTCCGCTTACTTTCTACATTTGAGTAAAAAAATTGCACCTTCTTCGATGTGGACGAAATATTCTGTGATAAAGGCGACTTTAAAAGTATACAGGAACTTTGATATAACAAGATATGGAAAACTTGTGGCATACTTAAAAAGCCAATCAAGAAATTTCAAACCCAAAAAGGCCAAAAATTTTGGAAAGAGCACATATCGAACAATATTTGATGGATGCCCCTGACGATGAGCATCTTATGACAAAAGTAGGTGTTCATTATGATGTTCTTGCTTTTATGCATTTCATTGTTTGGGTTTTTTTTAGGTTGCATTGATATTGGGAGTTTGTAATGCCTGCCGTTGCGGTGAACTAACCTACAAGCGTCGAAGATATAAAAGATAAAGAACAATATCTATATATATATATATACATACCAGATACCAAGATGAATAAATCAAGAAGTTTCACAGTTTTAAATGAAGGATTTTCGGTAAACACTCTTGATTTGATAAGGAAATATGTGTCTTAAAGACCGCAAAATGTGCCTCACAAAAAATTTTTCGTAAATTTTCAAAGGGGAAAGTGCACTGTCCATTGCGTTCGATTAAATAGGCTCTCAAAAATTCCAAGAATTGTAGCTGATTGTTTGCAATTGCCAGATGCAGATTTGTATACTTGCCATAGCATGCGCCGTTCCTCGGTAACTCTTTTGGCCAATGCTGAGGGTGACATTACCACCCTTAAACGTCACGGTGCGGTGGGTGAAAATCATCCACCGTGGCGGAAGTTTCATTCTCAAACAATATTGTTATTGCTTAAAAATACAGGAAGAGCAGCGCAACAAGTCAGGCGATACAGACGTCGTTACTAGTATAGAGAAAAATTGTGTACAGGAGAGCAGTTTTCTTTGTGAAAAATCGAATATGATGACAATAAATGTTAACATAAATACCATGCGTGTAATGGCAAGTTAGACATGGGAAGTAAGTATTGCAACATCGCGTGTGCCAGTTGACTAAAATGAAATAACAGAGCTGGGATACTTCAGCAGTCGAGTGCCGACAGGCGGGTTTTGCTGTTGCTGGGTTGTCATATCTCTCGCGCTACGTGGCTGTACATATCTAATCCGCAATTACACGCACTGTATAAATAAATAAGTGTTAATGCGTGGATTCTTTGTTTTTTTAATTTTCCGTATAATAAAGACAATAAATAAATTGCTTGGACTTTTTTTTTTATTTTAAAAGTGACTAGTGACTAAATCACTTTACCTCACTAGTGATCTAAAGTATACTTTAGCTCACTACTTTATCTCACTAGTGACTTATGGGCCACTTTATACCTTCAAAATCTCATCAGTAAAGATCACTTTATATGAAAGTGTTGGATAAAATTTCATTATCTACTCTTATTAAGTTATATACTATTTAATGAACTGCTTTTGAACAACTAATAGTATCCATAAAGAGATAGCATGAGTTACAATGAGTAGTTATTATAAATCACTAGGTACAGAGCCAATCACCTTTATCTTCATACCTAGCCTCTCCAATCGACGTAACGCGTGACACGAAGAATTTGGCTCTGTCCGAGAGAAATTCTTTTCCGATACGATGAAATAGAACGGTCCATTATTATTGAGGGGAGGAAGATGATTTATCATGTTTGAATAGTTTCGACGTTTTCAAATCAAGTTAAGTAATAATTGTGAAAAAACTATAAATTCGGTTAGTGAAGATGAACTAATATAATGATACAATACATAATAATTTGATGAATTACAGCACTCGCCTTCGGCTCGCGCTGTAAACTTCATCTGCGTGAGTTATTACCTACATTACCGCTCGTTGAATAATATACTATTATTCCACACTTTTTTCTTTATTTTACACTTGTCAATAATGGCATTGTTTTGATTCATTGAAACTGTTGAATAAATACCATTTTAGGATATGGCATTACAAAAACTTTTTTAAAAATCGTAGTCGTTGACTAAACGATTTACGTTGAAATTTTCAACGTTGCATTTGGTTGAAAATTTCAACGTTTAGAATACGTTACTACTACACGCTTTTTTAACCACTAGTAGAAGAAAATACTGGAATAAAACGTTTTAATAAGCACGTTTTTGTCACAAATATTTAGTAACGTATAAAACTCGTTTATAATGTAAGGAGTTTGAACAACTCGCTAAAGGTAACGTTTGTGAAACGAAAAAGTTTGACGTTTTTATTACATATATTTAAGAAGGCGATTCAAACGTTTTATTTAAAGAAAAAAGAAACGTATTTTTTACAACGTTGAAATAACTGTTGTTTTCGAACTTACATAATGCAAGGGAGTTTTAGATCCAAAGGTGAAATAGATAGTAGATGATTATGGTTTTTATTCGTTTTTCTGGAAATCTATATCAACGCATAAAATTTAAGAAGGCGATTCAAACGTTTTATTTAAAGAAAAAAGAAACGTATTTTTTACAACGTTGAAATAACTGTTGTTTTCGAACTTACATAATGCAAGGGAGTTTTAGATCCAAAGGTGAAATAGATAGTAGATGATTATGGTTTTTATTCGTTTTTCTGGAAATCTATATCAACGCATAAAATTCGGTTGTAAAATTTCATATTTAGATAAAACCTATAAAATACGTTACTCTTGCATACATTACCAATCAGTAGTGGAAGAAATTACTAAAATAAAACGTTTTATTAGTAACGATTCTGTTATTGATATATTGACGTGTAATACTCGTTGCAACAACTCGATAAATGTAACGTTTGTGAAACGAGAAAATTAAAAGTTTTTTATTGCTTTAATCTATCATAGCATTTGAAATATGTTTTATTTAAAGGAAGGAAACGTTTTCATACAACGTTAAAATAGCTGATGCTTTCAACTTATAAAAATGAACACGATATACATTATTTAGAAGTAATCTTCTCAAAGAATAAATTGATGCACCTGAAAGTCTTGATATTTTATTTTGTTCATCTTTGACGGAGTTTTGGTACTTTTGACGTAATTTTTAATGTTTAGCTTCCCGAGCAAAAGTAAATTGATAAATTCAGAGAGTAATTCAGTTCATTTTAGGCAAAAACTACACACTCTACGAAAAAAGCTCAACTTTTTTGTCTAAACATTCTCTTCTTTAAACAAGAATTTAACTTTCTTGTCGTGTCAATATTTTGCGAGATATTTAATTTATACTTAGTTTTTTCTATAAAGATGTAAACATTTTGATTAAGTAATATACTTATGCTGTTTGCCAAATTGCAGCAATTCCTCTTTTTTCAGAGGTTGAAACTTTTGGTAACTGGATTATATCGAGTTATCTATAACTTTTCTCATGTTTTTCTTGATTTTAACCTAAAAATAATGAAAAAAGTGTTTTGCACCTAAACAGCAATACTGTATTTATAGATAAATGTCTAGTAGCTTAATCCTCCACTTATTAAAATAAAGCTTATATTATTCAAATTACATAATGCGTCCAAATGGGAAAGATGTGATTTCTGTCTTCTGCATTTTAAGGATACGGTCTCGAAATCCTTTATGTTTAATATAGTGCGTGTATTTATTGGATACCTAAGAATTCTATGCGACATATTGCAAATTAAGATTAAACTAATTTTAATGGGTTTAAACGTCGGAATGCTGTATTTGTATATTATCCTACTAGCTATACTAATACCGAATTTCCTTTCAGCTAAAATATCAATAGCTATTGATCTCGAATGGTCTGAACCTGCTGGTAACTCAACCGAAGATTCAGAAGCTGCGGAAAGAAGAAATTTATTCGAGGTATTGACACGAATCAAATTTGGAGAAAATAAACATTCAAATGTTCTTGTTTGCCTTAGTTTGGTTTATACGCCAATCCCATCTACAAAGAAAATTGGCCCCAACTAGTGATAGACCGAGTGAGTGACAGAAGTAAAAATGAAAATTTTCCAGCGTCTCGTCTTCCAGAGTTCAGTCAAGACGACATAGATTACATCAAGGGTACCTTTGACTTCATGGCTGTGAATATCTTCACCACATATCTAGTAGAAGATATAAAAGAACCTGATTACGGTGACCCCAGTTATATGAACGATATGAAAGTTGAGATTTCTGTAGATTCAAATTGGGAGATATCTACGGATGGAAAACCAGTATGTTATTTACTTCATTTATTTTATTAGTATTTTTTCTTGTTTTCCTAACGTTTTCATTGTCTCATATACGGTGAAGGTTACTTTTTGCACGAATTTTTAAAAAGTAATTTTCAGATTGTACCGTTTGGGGCCAGGAAAAGTTTAGTTTGGCTCAAAAATACATACAACAATCCTGATATCTTTATTACTGGAAATGGCGTATCAGATTTTGTGATCTACGCAGCTGTAGATACAAGAAGGGCTGCTTTCTATCGTGTATGTATAAACAAGTTTTCGGTGTGAAAAGATTCGAGAAAATATAGGCTGCTACTTTTAGTAACTGGAACAATATTTTTACAGAAATATTTGGATGCTATATTGGATGCAATGTATGAAGATAATGTAAGCGTTTTTGGATATACAGCTTGGAGTTTATTGGATTGCTTTGAGTGGACTAGAGGTTACAGGTGAGAATGAAATACAGTTCGTAGCAGAAAAGATCTATTCCTGCAGAAATTCAGTTATGTCCTGAATCACAAAAATTTTCTGACAAATCGCGAATTGAGCACTTATATCAAGCGATTTTCGAAAATTTGTTAATAATTTCGTCAAAGAGTTACACAGATATTTTCGATATCAACGGCTAGTTTGAAATGAAAATGAAACGCTTTGACGAAGTAAAATAATCAAATCGTAAGTTCAAAATAGCTTCATTATTTGTCAAAGAAACCTTTCTTTGTACCGAGATTTGTGCCTTGTTTATAGATTCTTCTGTCAATTATTAGTATTATAAATGTGGAATTTAATTGTTGATGTCATATTTGGGAGCAAAAACACGGAAATTATAACACGTTGCACATAACACACCATGTACATTAGACAACCTACAAATCCAAGATGGAAACTGTTCAAAATGGAGTTACACTTTTGAAAGAACACAAACAACATCCATTAACTACCGACATTTCCAGTGTTGGAACTGATGATTGATCCCAGTGCACGATAGATAGTGTGACCAAGGATGTTCGCCAAACACGCCTCCGACCACTAGGCTACTATGCCGGTATTATGTGCACCGCATTTACTAATTTGTCACTCCTGCGATATGGTAAAAATGTAAAACTAAGGTACCCGAAAAAAATTCAATTAGTTAAAATGAACAATTCAAGCCACTATAATGATATTAAAAAAAAGGAGTATAACACTCCACAAAACACACACCAACGAAGCAGTGCGGCTCTTAGGACCGCTCTCAAAGAGTTGTTGTAAAGCACAGCTTGACCTTGTGTATATGAATATTTTATAAATTATTTTAATTAGTATATTATTATGTTCTATTTCATACAGTAACTTCTTGTGACTAAGTTTCTTTATAAGGAATCTAGCATCCAAAAAGACGCGTCTAAAATGCCGAACCCTGAACTCTCGGGTATAAAATTTAAAAAATGTGGATATTGTCCAGAATTTTATGCCGAATCCGATTCTAGAGTGCGCGATGTCGGCCAAGATTGCGAAATTGCAAAAAAATAATAATTTCGAAAAAAATTTGGAGCTTAAATATTTCATTATCTTTCGTTTACATTGCTTTTACGAGCTTATTTATGAAGATTTTTTAATAATTCTTATATCAATCGAAAGCTTAATGTTTGTAGTTTCATACAAGTGTAATAGAGAGACATTATTTTCATTATAAACAACACTGTAAATTGTTTAAACAATATGTGCTCGGAAAGTGTAGTGTAATTTTCGGCATCGAGGTACTTTTGTTATTATTGCAGATAGATGTGCAGTTATTGGAGTCAAAATATGTAGAATAGACCAATGAACATTTTTTATTGAAACAATTTTTTAATTCGCTGAATAATTTAGGAGATATGATTTTTTTAAAATGAAGCGCATTGTTTTGGTCTACCGCGCGCACGGTCTTGTCTCTGTAGGCTATTTACACATGATTTCGAGGCACTGCTGTTATAATAAAAATATTTATTGTTACGTACAGTGCTCGTCACAATAATTTTGTCATCTATGGCAAGTTTTATTTGATTTATCAGTTATATAAATCCGCCATCCTTTACCACAACACAATTGACATTTTATTCTTATACAGCGGAGGACAATTAACAAAATAAACAAAAAAAATCTAATAATATATACCAGGAGGAAATGTAGAGAATTTAGAAAAACGTAGGTTGGCAAGATTATTGTGATGGGCGCTGTACATTATTTTATTAATTTTTTTGTAAGGTATAAGCAACATTTTTGAAACTTCTTTCATATGAAAGTTCGTACAGATCATAAATACAAATGCTTAGAAACAGAACAAATTATCTGTATTTAATTTAAGAACAACTAAAATGAAATTAAAATATTTTTCGTCTTGACAAAATAATGGTTGTATGTATTGTAAATTCTGTGTACATAATACATATGATATAACTGATATTGGAGTATTATAGGTAAGTCGTTATACATATGATTGATGTTATAATGCTATAATTAAGTGTATTGATGTAATAATATTATAGTATAAGTTAAAGTTAAACTAACACCTTTGACATCGGCCTTTACAAAAACAACCTATTATGCACGCCAAACCGGCCTTAGCACAACTGCAGTTTCCAATGCAATTTTGGAATTGTTTGCGTTTACAAAATATTTCTCCAGGCGTTACATTTGGACGGACACTTTTTGTCATAAGTCTTGGTTTGGTACTAATATATTGTCCTTCGAAACCCAACCAAAATCTTTAGGGATGGTAAGCACTAGATTGACGCAACTTCTATCTTCCAAATAATTATTTGGTAGGCAGCTCTAAGAATGTGCTGGTGTAATGAGTCTTCATTCAGTTGGTGGCAAATTTCGAATATCCGATTTACAAGTGTGAAGTAAATGGGCTCGCAAATTGTCCAAATTACCAATGAAAAACGGTCTACCATATAAGACTAAAGAAATATTGTGCAGAGTTTTCAAATTCAGCAGTATCAAATGAATTGTCGAGTGGGAAATTCAATATTGACTGTAACTTAGGATCATTGGCATATTTGAGGCATGTTTTGAATACGTAAGTTTTTCCTTTTCTGCGCAACCACTTAAGACGTAAGTACATAGAAAAAAATTGCCCAAATAAATTTCTGATATATTCTGCGTAGTCGACAGTTTTTGTATTATGCAGTGAATAGGTATATATATACACATCGAATCTATGTATCCACAACTCATTTATATTTATTTTAGTAGCATAGTATAGTGTCATCACAAAAATGTCTGTACTGGTAGCTTGTATTATTACCTTTTTGTATTTATCGTTACTATTTAAAAATGAAACGATATCATTCCATGTTCTTCGCCTGTCAGACTAGAACTAATAAACAATGCGAACGGCAAATGCACACTGGCAAATCGCGTACCCAAGGCCACGCTTATATTTATTATTATGATGAGTTATGACTACGGCCGCGATCCCAAGGAATCACTACTTCCACATCCAGATTTTTTATCGAAGTCACTCACAACGAAAAAATTTTGTATGTGGAAATAATTGTTCATGGAACTTTAATAATATAATATTTGAAATCCTCTACCCAAAAACCCATAAAACGATACCCCACATCGGTAGCGGGGTGGGGGTGGTTATAGGGGATGGTAGTGGGGGTGGATGAAGTAAAAAATATTTTGAGGTTTCTGGTTCTTGTACACACACTAAATCACAATTTTTTCATCCCCTTTAATCTTGGGGTGGGGGTGGTAATGGGGGTGGCTAATGCCAAAATTTTTTTTGAGACCTTAGCTTCTCTTGTATATATTAAATACCAATTTTATGGACTCTTACCTGCTTGATTTACCTATTTACCCCAACTTTACCCTAATTTACCCCCAACCCTTCGGCGGAACAAGATGAAAATATAATCTAGTTCTAGATCTCGTTAAACTACATATGTGTACCAAATTTCAAGTCAATATCTCAAACGGTTCCAGAGTAAACGTGCGCACAAAAAAAGTTACAGACAGACCGACAGATAGACCGACAGACAGACCGACAGACAGACCGACAGACAGACCGACAGACAGACCGACAGACAGACCGACAGACAGACCGACAGACAGACCGACAGACAGAAATTTTTTTTTTCGCTCAAATTTAAAATCTCGACGTTTCGTGACATTCTAAGCCTATTTGAACAATAAAAATTTTTTTAAATTTTTTTGTCGTTACTATACTTCCACTGGATGTGGAAGTAATTATTCAGCGAATTAAAAAATTGTTTTAATAAAAAATTTTCCTTGGTCTATTCTACGTATTTCGTCTCAAATAACTACACATCTATCTGCAATAACAAAAGTACCTCGATGCCGAAAATTACACTACACTTTCCGAGCACATTGTTTAAACAATTTATAGTGTTGTTTATAATGAAAATAATATATCTCTATTACACTTGTATGAAACTACAAACATTAAGCTTTCGATTGAAATAAGAATTATTAAAAAATCTTTATAAATAATCTCGTAAATGCAATGTAAACGAAAGATAATGCAATATTTAAGTTCCAAATTTTTTTCGAAACTATTACTTTTTTGCAATTTCGCAATCTTGGCCGACATCGCGCCCTCTGGAATCGAATTTGACATAAAATTCTGAATAATATCCATATTTTTTAAATTATATACCCGCGATTATATACCCGCGAGTTCATACCCCATGATCGAATTCGGACCTTTAGATTCTCGAATATTAGTTGCAGACTTATTTCTTAGTATTGGATTTGTAAAATTCTGATCGATTCGTTTTTGTGTTCAAATATGTTTTTCTTACCACTGACGTTACCGTCCACTTTAAGGCGATGCCATGCTTAAGAAAATGATTTCGTAATTCGACAGTTTCTTCTATATCCCTGAATCGATTGAAAAAATTACTTGATAGTCTTTTAAAGAAAACTTGATAGAATGATACTAGCAAGGACCGAAACCGAAATTTATTTCGGTACACCATTTTCGGTTTTCGGTTACGGTTTCGGTTTTCAGAGCAGCGTTAATTTCGTTTTCGTTTTCAGTTTCGGTTTTCAAAGCAGTGTCATTTCGGTTTTCGGTTACGGTTTCGGTTTACCAGAAACTCTCATGCCGGTTTTCGGTTTCTGTTACGGTTAGGAAAAATTCGTAATTACGGTGCGATTTTCGGTTAAGGTTTCGATTAAAATTAAATTAATCCTTGCAGGGACGCGAAACCGAAATTTATTTCGGCTCGGTTCCTGTTACGGTTACCTCACGTACACCATTTTCGGTTTTCGGTTACGGTTTCCGTTTTCAAAGCACCGTTAATTTGATTTTCGGTTTCGGTTTTCAAAGCAGCGCCAATCCGGTTTTCGGTTACAGTTTCGGTTTTACAGAATATCTCATTTCGGTTTTCGGTTTCGGTTACGGTTAGAAAAAAATTGTAATTACGGTGCGGTTTCAGTTCTGTTACGGTCCCAGAAAAATTTATTTTTTGGTTTTAGCACGAGAAATTCTTTTTCCCTCTTTAGTTTTCAATAGCCTAGTACTATTCTATAAAGTTGTCTCTAAAAGCCCTTCAAAAATTTTTTTGAATCGGTTCAGAGATCTAGGAGAAATTGTCGAATTACGTTTACCGAACCGCCCACCTTAATAAATTCCAGCCATTTTTGAATCGCAAAGTTGGCCATAAACAGAGTAAGACACATCTTTCTACCTGATTCCACTTACAAGAGACAATTAATCCGCTTGTATGTATCACGTCTCCAATAGTAGGGATGATCTAAACTTGAGTTGTGAGTTACCGTGTTTGTTAAAGTATGGCATTTGCCTGAAAAGGATTTATGGAGACTAAAGATAATTCTAGTGTACTCCTTCAACAACTACCCCAAAACCACCCTCAAACCGATTTGTAGGGAGAAAGTCAGGAGCGCTACTTTAAAGAGCCTAAAATTCCCTATCGATTGATGTTATACATATTCAATGAACAGGTAGCCGTAGATTGCGACGTGGCGCAATGGATCGAGACAATTACTGTTGACTACTACCAGTTACGTCACGGGCACTTTGTCTTTGTCAAGTGGTGTTGGTTACATAAGTTCTCTGCCAATTTCCCTTCAACATGGCGGAGTATAGCGGTAACAATTGCGCTGTGTTTTTGACAAGCTAGGTTAGTACAGAATTCCTCTGTAGATCGGAAAACAAAGTTGCACTTTTACAATTCAAACTAAAATTAGTAGCTCATTCTGATTTTTACATCACCTTTGATAAGGCAGTACGTCACGATGGCCTGGGTTGAAAAATGTAGGCAAATTGCAATCACGAGGAAACCGACACAAAAATCATTCTTCATACGTTTCATGTCCTGAAAACAGAATTAAAGGCACTTCAAGTGAAAACGGTAAATTTTGAAGTGGATCTTATATTCCATTTCTCGTATTTCCAGCAACCTGATCTAGACTGTCCAATACACGTGTAAAACACAGGGAACACATCTGAACAGATATACACAAAATAATTTAAACATTGGGAATATTTGTCTTAGGGGAAACAATTAACAGTACTTTGCATTTGGCTACTAATCTGACTGAATGCGATCTAATACCATTGATAAGAGGGAGATAAAAAAACAAATTATCTGCGTTGAAAAAAACACGAGAGTCAGTTACCGATATGTGATCTTGTACACACCATTTTCCATTATTTTCAGTGCTTGAATTGGTTCGCCAATATTTAAAAAGTTGAAAGCGTTTTTTGACAAATTTACACGGAAGCATTAGGTGACGTGATTCAGCTCATTGCGGAAGCAATAATCCTGCAAGATGCTCTTTTGCAGTACTGTATGCTCTATTTTTACTTGAAAACCATTGATTAATGCATTTACAATTTCGGCTGGATAAAATAAAAAGTGGATATGTATTCCTCAAGTCAATAAAGCGTGTGAGGAACTGGACAAATGTTGCTGCAAGAAGGGTTGTCTAAAAACATGTAATTGCAAGCAAGAAAACGTATTTCTACCTTATTGTGCAAATGTTTGAGTTCGAAATCCTGCCTTTATTAATTATCCTCGTATTTTAATTTTTGATTTTTTTTATACATTTTTCCCTTAATTACTGTTTTTTCTTTCATTTCATGTTAACTGAATGTAGACAATATATACATCAACGGAAATTCCGTACTACATTAGCACTATTGACTTTCTCTCGATAAATCAACAGTTTCCGAGAAAATTGAAGAAAACTAAATATATGTACTTTTGAAGGAGTACACTTAGTCCCCCACCCTAGTATTGTTTTTAGTAAGTCAATAAATACTGGTTAAGTGAAGGCCAAACTTGAACACGAAATGTAACTCACACTATGCAGTTCTTGCTCACTATAAGAACATATTCAAAGGCCGATGCTTATGAGCTTATGCTTATGAAATGAATAAAGATATCCTATCTTCCTCATATTTTATTGTTCAATTTGCCATTCTAAAGCGAATAAACATTAAAACTTCATACCTAACACCCCAGAGACAATCTCCGAGTAATTCCAGTATCATTAGTTCACTTCTAATTCTCAAAATTATATATTTAAAATTCAACTATCAAGTTTCAGCTTATTTCCTGTTCTCTTTCAATTAAGTTTCCAACATCCATTTCGGCAATATTGTGAATCTAAATTTAGGTTAATTAAATAAGTATAAGTGATCTTAAACGTTGGTGAATTTTATTTTTGATAAACTTCTACCTGGATTGTCCACTCAACAGCGTCCCGGGTCCCTTCTTGGTAACTGAATGGAATCTCTCCTTCTAGTTGAGTGTAGAGCAGCTGTAATAATTGTGCTGCTAAGATGAATTTCGCCATTTTATGTTTTTTATATGGTTTGCATTTTTTGCATTTTTTTTTCTTTAATAAAATGTATATGTTTCTGATTTCAGCAAACCTTATGGCTTTTTTCAAGTCAACCATACAGATCCCGAGATGAGACTATTAAAGTATTCAGCTATAATTTATGGTACAATTGCCAGCACTCATCAACTACATGATCCTCCACTCACAACAACAACAGCAACAAGAACTACCACTTCCACTACCCCAGCTACAACTACACCTGATTCTGCTAGTCACATTACAATGTCACCTCTTTTAATTTTTGTTATAGCTTATTATTTATCGTACTCATTACTTTAAACTTTTTTTTAACAAATTTCAGCAATATGTATACAATTGAATTGTGCAAAAATCAAGTAAGTTTCAATTTCCAATAACATTTGAGACAACTCTAGGCATTTATTAAAATTTAATTTTGTGCTATTTTCTACTTTGGAACAAATTTCATTATGACTCGAAAACTTGAATTTCTATAGGTATTTATGTACATTTCTAGTCATTTAAGAAACACTGACATTTTGTAAGATTGAGTTATTTGATATCAATAGAATAATATTTGGATATGTGCTTTTTTGTATATTATTATATCCCCACTTATTTAATCATTATGTAGCTTTTTTCCTACAACACCCACAAGAACTTTTCTAATGGAAAAAATTTCATTCTACGCCCTATGGCGCACTCCTCAATTTTTACAATTTGAGTACAGTTAGACATTTGAATTTTTAATTATTTTTTTGTTAACAATAAAGTAAAAAATGGTTATTTCTTTAAATTCTAACAGCAATAAATTGTAGGTAAAAAAATTAAAAACACAGTACCCTTCACGTACTCTGTGTGACACGATTTAAATAAGCGCTGAGTGTTTCTGTCACGTATGACGCCCTGTGTAAAGGACGGTTTATATTCGGGCGCCAGTTCCAGAATTAGAAGCGTTGGAACACGCTACCAAGATAGCTAACGGTGAAGAAAGTTAAATCCAGGCTCTCAGTGCATAAACAAAATACAAATTCAAAACAACAAGAAGATAACAGTTTATTGATGATCTTCAAAGTTATTAGCGAACAAATGTGATGAGTTATCGAAAAAGAACTAGCAGTGTTAAGCAACTCTCAATATTTGGTAACGGGGGGGTTAATGATTCTACTTTCGTGCAAACAAAACAACTAGATTACTAATCAACGGATTTACTGCAGCGCGGAAAACCAATGTAAGACACGAAGCTCAAGCAAACAAGAAGCTTACAGTGGTGGTGATCGTAGATTATAGGAAAAATACTGCCTTTTGCGATGAGGGTGGATGGATATGACAACAAGTTACTTCTTAGACCCTCTATCAGAGAGTGTCGTCACCCAATAATAAGTGGTAATCGCGGAAAATGGCAGTATTTCCCTGTACGGGAAAGGATAGGTCGTGAACAAAAGTTTGACTAATGGTTTCACTTATAACGGATAACGGATTATCCACTACCGAGTATCTCACTCTGCTAGTGGATAATATTCGTGTTATGGGCCTACGGGGTTTGAAGTTGGTCTAAATGTTACAAAAAAATCAGTGTTTCTACCGACAGAAGAAGTAAACTCTCCTTGTCAGTCAATACTCGGTTGTGAAATACCAAATAAGTTGATTCGATTTAAATTGTCGAGTCGTAAGTAGTGCACTCGATATATTATAAAACTACTTGCCTTTTCATGCGACACATAACTTATATTTCAGTATAGGTATGTGCCTAAGCCGGTCAGATTGGACGTTTTAATTATAAGGAAAAGTAACTTTGTTACATCTGCTATAAAATGAACAATTACATATCCTCCTGAGACCCAGTGTTATCAGAATGGACAGGCAGTTTAGAATTTATTTGAAATTTATTCATCATGTTGTACCAGTGGAAACCCACTGTCCATCTAAATGAAACCTATACCTACGCCATCTGCTAGGTAATGCTGCAGCTAATGCAGTTTTCATCGAATTATTCTTTAGTTTTGCAATGGCGACTTTTAGAAAAGTTACGCTTGATAGTAAGTACCTATATTTATTCAACCTAAGTTTTTACTAATTTGAACTACATTAATCTGTTAAATAATCTATTATTAACATAAATATACAGGTTGTTGAGAAAATATCTACTAACTCCATTTTGGAAGTGCCAACAGAATGGACATCAGGACTCAATGACTAATTTTTGTGATAGAATCTTAACCTCACTTTTAAAACAAATTCTAATCTTTTTCTTGTTTCTTAAGATAAAAAAATATTTACGACCTGACGATGACAATGATAAAATATTACAGTTACTTGAAGTTGATACTTCTGACCTGGAGAGCCTTAACGAAGACTCCGAAGATGATATTGATGGTTTAGGTGATGAGCATGAAGTAGATAAAAGGAATTAATTTAAGGCAGAATATGATGAGGATGAACAGGTGAGAACGAAGGCGAGCAAGATGAAAATGAGCCCGAGACTGAAGCAATGAAGAGTGCAGAGGGGGGGTGAAACGAATTTTGACAACTTACACGAGCATATTAGGAAACAAGGGAAATTGCAAACAAAAAGGAAAATAAGGCTGCTAATCCAAAATACACATGGACTAAATCTAATAATTTTCGTGGCGTAAAATTCAATGCTCCAGTAGTTGACGACACTAGTGATGAAAAAAGATATTTTACAGTTTTCGATTATTTTTCTATATACTTTGGTGACGAAATTTTCAGTAAAATTTGTGAATATACAAATGTGAAATACATGGTTATGCACAGCAAGTCTTTGAATTCGACTCTCAAAGAAACGAAATAATTTTTTGGTATTGTTACGTTGTTGATGTCAGTACTAAAATACCCTCGCATTAGAATGCACTTGGCGAAAACTACTAGAATGTATGCTATTATCTCAACAATGACAAGAGATAGATTTTTACAATTAGAAGTCACCTAAAATGTGTGACTGATGGAGAAGTCTCAGAAGATTATCGAAAGATAGACAAATTATGGACAAGGTAAAATAGACATGACAATAGAAAATATTGATGCTGTCGACGAGCAGATGATTCTGTTTACAGGTGTCGGTGAAGTTAAACAATTTATTCGTGGCAAGCCAAATCCTGAGGGATTGAAATATTTTGTATGTGCAGCTCCATCCGGGTTAGTACTGGACTTTGAGGCCTACCAAGGGAAAAACACTTCTCTTATTGATACAGTAAATGAACTGGGCGTCGGTCCTTTAGCAGTAATTAGACTTACTGAATCATTGAAGGATGTCTTTATGAACAGGTACTTCACTACCATTCCTTTACTTGAATTTTTGATAAAAAAGAAACTTCATGCTATTGGGATCATAATGAAGTCGAGAGTACCATAATCTGTACATCTGACTAAAGATAACATTTTGCAACGATTAAGACGAGGAACCACAGAACAAAGTGTTAGACGAAGAAATAAATATAATTCAATGATACGACATGAAATCTGTTTTACTAGCGTTCACCAGTCTACAAGAACAACGTTCAGATGACTATAAGAGATGGTCGAAAGTGGAAAAAAAATTATCAAGTCAAGAGGCCCAACATGGTCGCTAAGTACAATGATTCCATGGGAGGTATCGACCTCATTGACAGAATGATCGCTTACTATAGAATAGACTAACAAGTGGACTGTCAAAACAATTTCCCATTTTTTCGACCTGGTCATATAGGCCAAGCAGTGGGTACAAAAAAGGGGGTTCTATTCGCAAAAGGTCGGAAAGAAATGAAATTTGGTGGGATGGTAGACATAGGTCTCCTGACGCTTTTCGGGAAATAGCGCCGTTGTGGTAAGAGCTATCGAAAGAAAGTTCAAATGAAATATGTAGGGAACAAAATTGCACAATTTTGGTTTTTGTATTTTTTGTCTACGACCAATAGTTTCCGCTCTACGGCGCGCCAAAGTTGGGTTGATTTGCAATTTTCAATAAAACCAGAATTCCATCGCGGATTAAGACGAAGATCGCTATCAAACAATTCTGTAATATGTTTTTCTGAAAGAGTAATACTTTCTTAGTCTGCCGATGCCGCGATGAAATTCTGATTTTGTTAATAATTACAAATCAACCCCCAACTTTGGCGCCGTAGAGCGGAAACTATTGGTTGTAAACAAATGCACAATTTTGTTCTCTACATATTTCATTTGAACTTTTTTTCGATAGCACTTACCACAACTGCGCTATTTCCTGAAAAAAGTCGCAACGCAGAGTTTTCACTCGAGCGGCAACTCCCCGAGGTCGCAAACTCAGGTGTACTATCAGGGGACTTATGTCTACCATCCCATCAAATTTCATTTCCTTCCGACCTTTTGCGAATAGAAACTCCCATTGCACAAATTCAAAGTGCAATAAGAAATCCATATTTTTTTGCGAAAAGAGTGACCAATTCTTTCACAGGAGAGCATAACTGTTTTTATAAACTGCATAAGAAATAAATTTGTTGATAAGGTGTCCATCTAAATGGACACATTTTTTTTGTAAAAAAACGTTGAATAAAAATTTCCAAAAAATACGTTTTATTTAGATCCATATTTATAACCATTGTACACAAAAAAAAATCAAAATTTTTTTCTCAAGGTCGGATCTCAGGAGATAACAGGTATGTACAACCGAACATAAATTAGCGTAATTAATTTATATCCAATTCTTTAGAAACACTGTAAAAGTATTTACACGGAACTTCTTTCTCCAGTTGATATCTTTTATTTACTAATAATTTTCCTTCTTCTGAATGACCACTCTGTATATTTCTTATGTTAGGCTTTTGCCTTAAAAATAATGTGAACGATATTAAAAATATCATTTTCCTCTGTGGTTTCTTAATTAATAATTTTTTTGTGACCAACCTGCATATTTTTTACTAAAAGTATACCAGGTTTCTTCCTTGTCAAGACGAATCCTGGATAGGATATGGATGTGTAGTGGCGTTTTTCACGTGTTGTTGAGATGGTAGCAGTGGGCCACAATGTGGTTGTGTGAGAGATAACACAGCTAGACGCTCTCCTTTTCTGAGTTCGAGTCTCAACTGCGACAGAGGGTAATGTCGTAAGAAATGGTTGTTGTATTGTGTTATGTGTGAATGTGATGATAATATAAATAAGGAGTTAAAAAATCATCCTAATCATTTTTTACCCTGTATATTTTTTACTAAAATTATCTCAGGTTTTTCTCTCTTGGAGCAGCGAAATTGATTGAGAAATGTCTAAATAGTATCTATAATATTGACTTGTTTATTAATGGCTGGACTAAACCAATTTCAAGATTTTTTGGCACTCTACATCTCCTTTTTTTATTGGTCATTAGCTGATGCCTGCGACTTCGTCCGCGTGGAACTTCATCCAAGTGGAATTAGGAACATTGACATACTAACCCACTGCACATTCATTACATTTAATGAAACCCACTGCGTATCCATAGTGCTCGGGAAAATCCACCGCGCATCCATAGTACTCGAGGAAACCCACTGCGCATCCATAGTACTCGAGAAAGCCCACTGTGCATCCATAGTACTCGAGAAAGCCCACTGCGTATCCTTAGTACTTGCATCCATAGTACCCGAGGAAACCTCCTCCACCCCGTTCACCCTTTTGGGGGTTTCTTTTTGAAAACCGTCGAGTACGTATCTTCTTATTTCTTCAGAAGAGTCCATCGCTCGAATGATCACGTTTCTGACTTAAGCGATTTCGAAAATATGGGTGCGCTTTAAACCATCTACCACCCCCGTTTTCACCCTTTCAAAAAGTTAAAATCGAAATTTCGTCTTGCACGTATCCAATAGATTTCAACAAAAAATATTTTTGCCAAATCTTACGCATCTAGATCTAACGAAAAAGCCTAAAATTTCAACCCCCTTTTTCACCTTCTAGCTAATGCCCGCGACTGTGCCCGCTTGGAACTTCGTTCGGGTGGAACTTCGTCTGCGTGGAATTAAGAACATTGAGATACTAACTCAGTGCACATTCATTGCAAGGAAGCCGTCTTCTCATCGAAAAAAATAATTATTTTAATCGACAATAGAGCACATGGGTGGGTATGTGTCAAATTTCATGCTTAAAAATATCCCTCTCCCTGTTCACCCGTTCGGGAGGGGGTCTCTTTTTGAAAGCCGTCGAATACATGTCTCCTTATTTCCTCAGAAGGTCCCATCACTTTGACTTACGCGATTTCAGAGATACGGATACCTCAGCTCATGCGGAGTAATTGTCGCCCTCACTGTTATGGGACAT
The DNA here is from genome assembly GCA_936432065.2 of Rutpela maculata. Classification (NCBI taxonomy): domain Eukaryota; kingdom Metazoa; phylum Arthropoda; class Insecta; order Coleoptera; family Cerambycidae; genus Rutpela; species Rutpela maculata. Next base: position 346,958,396 of record OW386285.2, read on the forward strand.
AATTAAAAATTCGTTCCAATTGTCTAACACAAAGCCGACTATTTGTTTACTAACCTTCTTGTGAGCCGTACATTAAGAATGAAAGGGAACGGAATAAACAGGCTCCGTCACCTACAATTGGGACATCAGTATGTTGTACACCTTAGATTTTCTTTAGCCATTTCGTTAAAAAAAGTAAAAATTCACGAATTTCCCAATCCTTGCAACCATTGGAGACATTGGAAATGATAACACTATATATGAAACATAATAATATTGTATCTTCTGACGTGATATTTTCAGTGTCAAAATGATATATTTTGCCGTTGTATGTGTTTAAATCATCTACTACCCCCGTTTTGACCCCTTCAAAAAGCGAAAATCGAAATTTCGTCTTACCCGTATCTAATAGATTTCAACAAAAAATATTTCTGGCAAATTTCACGCATCTAGATATAACCGTTTCCGAAAAAGCCTAAAATTTCAACCCCCCATTTCCCCCTCTTTGGGGTCGAATTTCGAAAAATCCCTTCTTAGTGGATGCCTACGCCATTCTAGGAAACTCTATGCAAAATTTGAAGATTCTAGACCCAGCGGTTTGAGCTGTGCGTTGACAGATCAGTGAGTCAGTCAGTCAGTCAGGGTATTCTTTTATATATATGGATAGAAAGAACGGAAAATAATCCTCAGAGGTTCTCAAATTTTTCGTAGGATTTATCAGTTTTTTTCAAAGCGCCGCGCCCGTAGAAAAAAGAGTTTTATAAGTTTCTTGTTTGTCTGGTTGTTTTGGTTTAATGGCAGGACACTCATTAATCTCTGTATAACTGTACATCAGAAACACACAAAGAATATTCACTATCTAATCAAGATTTGTTTACTCTATTTTAAAAAAATTTTAAAATCGCTGCCTAAAATAGAAAAACATTATTTTAGGTAATCTGCAATTAGATAACTCGGTTTATTGATTTATGTCTAAATATAATATTGTTATATTAAACAAATAACTGTTGTATAAATAGTGATTAATAATGTCATCATTAACTCATCAATGAACTATGAAATATTGATTACGTCAAATTTTCGCAGTATTTGGTTGCGTTGTTTTCTTATAAATTTGAATTTGCCATGTGGTAAAGCATCTGTCTGTATGGAAAATTGTACACAATTTTTCATATAAATAAAGAAAATTATGTTGACGAAATGAGCTTGTAAGTTTTAAATATCTAAAAAATTTCCTGACCCTCTCTCTATCCCAGAGAGCCATTGCACATTGCATGTACCTCTTTCTGATCATTTTCCAATCTTACATCTTCATAACTTTTGAATGAATGAACAAACGCACGACAAGAATCTTAGCTTAGAAACCTGCCGTAGCGAGCGGGTTTATCTAGTCGATGTAGACCTGGATCAGCTTCGTTCCATCAACAATCCCTCCCACTAGCACAGATGGTGTAAATAACAGATCTTTCTTGATTTTTCATTTTGTCGTGTGCTTCCAAGCGGTAGTAGAATACGACGAAACGCATCCCTATCAAAGGGACTATTTATGTACAAAGTGACAATCCGTAACTACTAATATACACCATCATGGTGGAGCATTAAGCTCAAAACAAGTGTTAGAAGCTGAGGAAAAAATTTTGTAATATATCTCAAGGAAAATCCTAACACACATGGTAAGTACGGGCACATTCCGATGAATTTTAATCTCAATAGCATATTAGAGTTAGTGTGAAGTAATATTAAAATTCGTTGAAAAATGTGTTTGGGAAGTTTGATTTGAGGGTTGAAAGGATTGCGATTGACGAAGGGTTTTGTGACCTTGAAACGCTTTCTGCTGACATACTAAGACGTCCGTCCTCTAATTTTAGCAGACTTCATTGCACTTTCCAAATTTTTTAGTAAAACAATATTGATAAAACCTTGGTTAAGTCATCTTCCGATACTACTCTGTCAGATTTCATTGCACATCCGACGTTGCCCTTTTTAAATTTTAACTTTCTAAATATTCACGCAAGGGCATTTTTTATGTCTTTTATATAAATATATATTGTATAGTACAATTTCGTCCTACTTTCGGAAATCCTTCCCAGAGGAGCTCATATAGCGTCGCAGGAGATCAGAGATGTAATACTTTTTTTCTGCTTGGTGTTTGATTTCGTAGGAGGACTATAATAGTACCACCTGATAGCGCGCCATCTTATACACGCGTTGTGCGTAGTGTATTGAAATTTATAGAGCAAATCGGAGGCTGGTACATTCGCCAGATTTAAATCCCATAGACTTTCGTATCTAGCGACACATAGAATCTCTCATGTATACCAGTCAGACACTGAAGACAAACTTTGCCAATATGACATTTTTATTCAAACTGACCGACGCAGCTATGTTGGAAAGTGTGTGCATATTGATACGTCGATATCGAGGGTATGAGGAAATCCGGAACTATATTTGTTATAAGACAAAATGAAATAGTGGTTTCCTGATTACATGGTAAGTATTCTACCTTACTTCTCTAGTATAAAAAATTGTTCAAATAGGCTTAGAATGTCAAGAAACATTGGAATTTTAAGTTTGATATAAAACTCTCCGTTTGTCTGTCGGTAGCTTTTTTTTGTGGGCACGATTACTCTGAAATAGTTTACGATATTGTCTTGAAATTTGGTACATCTATCTATTACAGCGAGATTTGGAACTAGAATATATTTTGATCTCATTACGTTGGAGGGTTGGGGGTAAATGGGAATAAGTAGGTAAAGCAAGCAAGTAAGAGTTATAAATTTGTTGATAAGCCACTATCACCTCCATTACCACCACCACCTATCTTATTAAAGGGGGTGAAAAAAATAACATTTTGATTTAGTGCGTGTTCAAGAATCATTTTGACATCAGCCAATCCGACCACCATTACCACCCTCACCCCACCCCATTAATTACCACTCCACCCCATTATTAAAAGTGGTAAAAAAATAAAATTGTGATTGCCTAGTAGCACAAATATTGGACCAACGCACGATCCATATATTCACATATTGGTCCTACATGGATTGTACGTTGGTCCAATATTTTGTACTACTAGGGTTAGTATATGTTCAAGAACCAAAGGCCACAAAACTTGTTTTGACATCAGCCACCTCCACTACCAACCCCACCCCATTATTAAAGGGTGTAAAAAATTAAATTGTGATTTAGTGTGTGTACAAGAGCTAAAGGCTTCAAAAATGTTTTTGACATCAGCCACTCCCATTACTACTACCGGAAATTTTAATGTGGTGGTAGTGATTCCTTGGGCAGAGGTTTTTTGTATTGTGATATTCTAACCTAGGCCTAGTTTTTTTATGAGTGCTTGAAAAAAAATCGACACAGCTGCATTTTCAGCAGATATTAAACAAATGATTATAACTGACTCTTGAACTTTTTTGTGAATTCCACTCAAGCACGAAAAGAAATAGTTCACCTCAAATGAAAAACAGATTTATTACGTAAAATTAGAAATAAATCTGAAATAAACATGGAGTTTATTATGAGGTACCTAACATGAATTTAATGTTTTTATTGATACGCTTGACGAAACATCAACCTTGTTTGCTCTTCCATGTACTACAAACATGTATTGATTCAAATGAATTATTTTTCATTGAAAACCCGTTTAATTAGAAAATCGACAGTGATCTTCTTCAGCGTAACGCAAGATAAAAGCGATTACGGAATAATCTAATCAATGATTTGAGATAAATAAAAATTCACTGACAAACCTGATCCTTCTCATTTCGACCAACAATGGGTAAAGGTAAACTACTGTTTATTGTGCAACTGATTTTATTTTTGAGGTAAGAAATATTTTAAAATAGTTAGTTCTGTATATATTTGTTTAGTTCAATACATACTACAAAAATAATGTTAATAATGTTAGTGACTCAACAAGTATGAGTTTGCAAATTTGTAATGAAATATCGAAATTTTGAACCTGCGTTTTTTCCATCTTGCAAAGATTTAAAAAAATGTAAATGTGGGAGAAGACTAGTATATTTTATTTAGCACAATAAGTAATAATTGTGATTAAGCAAATTTAATAATTTAAAAAATATTTTTTAATGTTTCTCCGTTTAAGAAGACCATCGAATTTTTTCAATAACTTATAACAAAAAAGCATGCAACATAATTATATAAATTGTATGTTCAAACATATTCTCCACCAAACATTAAATTTAAACAGGAATATACAACAAAATGTAGTAACCGATTTCCGATAACATTAATATGTTTAATATTTTAGCTGTGTTATAGCTGAAAACAATGGAAGTTTCCCAAGCGATTTTCTCTTCGGAGTGGGCACTTCGGCCTACCAGACTGAAGGAGCTTGGAATGTAGACGGTAAAGGTGAAAATATATGGGACCATTGGATTCATGACGACGTGACCCATATAGCAGACAATGAAACTGCCGATCTTGCTTGCAACTCCTACGGTTACTATTCAGGCGATATATCAGCTGCCAAGTCAATGAATGTGTCTCATTATCAGTTTTCCATTTCGTGGTCTAGGTCAGTATTTTTAACAGCATACTTAATAGCCCATCTAATTTAAGAGGTCTGATATGAATCTCAGATACATAGATGTAATTAACTACTTTCATTCCTTCAATAATAAATTATATGAGCTAAAGTAAAAGAAACTAATAAAGTTTTATCATATTTTGAATTTTTTAGATTAACCACACCGATTTGTTTTCAGGATTCTGCCAAATGGTAACGATATCAACCCTAATGGAATTTTGTACTACAAGGCGCTCATAGCAGCAATAATAAATGCCGGCATAATACCAGTGGCTACCCTTTACCATCAAGACTTACCTCAACCTTTGCAAGATATTGGCGGATGGACGAATCCAGAAATGGTGAATTACTTTATCAAATACGCTACAATTGCTTTCCAATATTTTGATAATGTTGGATACTGGTTAACGTTTAACGACCCGAGGTCCACATGTAGATTAGGATATGGAGAAGGGACGTATGCTCCGGGAGTAGCGAGTGACGGAGTAGGAGAATATTTATGTGTCTACGTCCTGCTCAAATCTCACGCTGCAGTTTACCACTTGTACAAAGACGAATTTTCTAGTCAGACAGGTAATAATATTTAGAAACATTAAGCCCGTCAAAAAATCTGAATAGGAAAAAATTAGACACCTACTAAAATTTAATTTCATTTGTGTATAAACAGCGCAAAGTGCCTCATTGTCGCTCGATAGTGTAAGTTGGCGCACGACGCGAAGCTAATAAACAGACGAACTAACCACAATCGCTGTCGTTTTATTAAAAGGACCCCGGAACAAAACCCATGAAAATGTTGATTCGGTGGAATCGGCTGAAATTTTGATATTTTGTAGTTCAAGTCATGCTGATCAAAAGTTCTTATCACATCGAGCCTATCCAATGGACAGTTCTTGAGATACAGCTTGTCAAAGTTAGGTAATTTGCGTCATTTTATACATTCAAGAACTTTTTACTCCTAAACTATTAATTTTAGCAAAAAGTAGCAAGGGTCGAAATATTTTTGTTCAACTCCAATGGAGCTAAAGAATTTTTTTCAGAATTTTTTAATCAATTTTTAGGTTAGGTAAAATATATATATATGTCACATTCCGGAATGCTTCGGTGGGATTGGCTGAAGCTTTGCTATTTTGTAGTTAAAGTCATTCTGATCAAAAATTCCCATTGCACTGAGTCTATCCTATGAGCGGTTTTCGCTCCAGGAGTGCCTAAAGGTCTTAACAACGAGGTAACGGGTAATCTATATGTACGTGTTTATGAATGGCTTCCAGCGTGTTTGTGTACTGTGTGCATGCGTTTGTGTATATGTATGTGCCAGTGTATACAGAGTTCTCCGGAAATATCGATAACAAACTTCTGGTGCAGATTCTACATGCAAAAATATGTTCACAAATACCTTGAGCTACGGCCCTTTCAAAATGGCACCCAAAAATTGATTATTATATTTATTATTATTATTATATTTCAGAAACCTTTTGACTTACAGGGACGCGACTTTATACGCATATTGAACAATAATACAAGCTTATTTTTATAGTATTTTTTAAAAATATTTTTTACCGTAAGTGGGTGATATTGAGGGGGGCTGTCGATATTTTGCATTAATTTCTTGTGTTTTATTTTTTTTTCACTTTGGTACAAGAATTTCATTTACTAATTAAAAATATACAAAAAATGTCCTCTTTCATTTCAGTCGTAGGACTAGTGTGAGAAAAATCGTTCTAATGAGTTTGATGCGGAACCGCTGAAAATACAAGCGTATTATGGTTTTTGGGGTGCGACCGGCATGAAAATCACATAAAATATCCATCAATGATTCTTCTTCGAACGATACATGATGCTGGAAACAGAGCACTTGTTCCTGAAAATCCTATGGATGTTCTCAATATTTAAAAACCAAAAAGAAAATATTAAAAAACAACAAAAAGTAAAAATAAACAGATAGAAAGTGAAACCAAAAAAATGGGATCACCCTGGTTGGCAATGAGAACGCTCTCATAAGAAACACAGTGCCGGTAAGAGCAGGTTCTTTGATAAAAATAATCACACACACATGCACGCACGTACACAAACACGCTGGAAGCCATTCATAAACACGTACATATAGATTACCCGTTACCTCGTTGTTAGACATTCAGGCACTCCTGGAGCGAAAACCACTCATAGGATAGATTCAGTGCAATAAGAATTTTTGATCAGCATGACTTTAATTACAAAAAGTGCCTCATTGTCGCTCGATAGCAAAGTTTCAGCCAATTCCACCGAAGCATGCCGAAATATGTCATATATATATTTCACCTAACCTAAAAATTGTTAAAAAAATTCTGAAAAAAATTATTGAGCTTTATTGGACTAGAACAAAAATATTTCGACCCTTGCAATTTCTTGCTAAAGTTAATAGTTTAGGAGTGAAGAGTTCTTGAATGTCTAAAATGACGCAAATTACCTAACTTTGACAAGCTGTATCTCAAAAACTGTCCATAGGATTGGCTTGATGTGATAAGAACTTTTGATCAGCATGACTTGAACTACAAAATACCAAAATTTCAGCCGATTCCACCGAATCAACATTTTCATGGGTTTTATTCCGGGGTCCTTTTATTAATTATTATAAAATTCGTATTCTTCGTATAAATAAATTAGGTAATTAATTATTACTGGTTAGTGAACGAATTCTGAACAACTTTCAAAATGTCCGTCTGCCTGTCCGTCTGTCCGTCCGTCACGTTTCTTGTAAGCACAATAACTTAAGAAAGAAAAGTCCGATTGCATTGAAATTTGGAAAGTAAGTTAGTGTTAGCTAGAGTAAGAACCCCATTGTTTTTTATGTAAATAAGAAAGTTATTAATCATTTATTTAAAAAAAAAATTGTTTTCTTAATTTTTGTCGCTACACTAAAATAGAAATCTTGCGAAATATTATCTCTATAACATATATTTTTTTTTTGTTTATGCATTTTACTAATATATATTTTATAATAATATATCAAATGTGTTGAAATATGATTCTCGAAAGATATACAGATATACAGTGTGACCCATTTCAAATGGAAACACCTTCGTAACTCAGTTATTGGTCATCCAATTTTAACCAAATTTGGATCGGTATCAAAGATCTTTACTATATCATGTTAGGCATTTTTTGTTGAAAAACTAATGCGATATTATTGATCACTATGCTTTAGGACCTCTATATTCAGAATTTAACAAAATTTTGATTTTTGATTTTCGAATTACGGCCCACTTATAATTACCTTTTTTAAATATTAAATAACACAGCCCCACAAAAAAAAAGTTCAGACCAGCGAACCAGACCCATGTATCCCCATGTATTTCCGGTCGTTGAATCCGAATTCGAGGTCAAAAAAATTCGTACACCCCCAAAATCTTTAGCTTGAGCCAAAAGACACCCCTGGACTGGGGTAAAAAGAATATTAAGCTACGAGAATAGTTGTTAAATCCTAATCGATCGAATTATACAATTTAAGGTTAAACAGCAGCGTACATACAATAGATATGAAACACACCCCCAGTGAGGGGCGAAAACTAGCCCCCATTTATAAAAATCGATCCAAAGCAGTAATGACTGCTGAAAAAGCTCAAAATGTCTAAGTTTTGTTAAAGTGATAAGAAACTGCATTAGATCCGACGTAATCTTCATAAACTGCCACTATAGGGTTGAGAACAACCACCCCCAAATTTAAAGGACACAAAACAAGAGAAAACGTAAAATCCAACAGGATTTCTATTTTGCGTAGTACTCTAAAATAGAACTAGAAACACGTACCTACAACGTCCTACAGTGTCAACCCTCAGATGGTGTGAAGATTTATCCATAAAAAGTTACAGTGACTTCTATAAAAATTCGAAACACCTGCGATGTGTGGAAGTGAGACTATGTTCGACGCTGTGCTTGAAAAACACCCCCACGGGGTTGCGAGATGCCTATATCTGTAGGATGCTGGAAAAACAGAGAGAAACTAACCGGATTTACATTTTTATGGATGCTATGATTAGCAAAAATCGTGATGCACACTTCCAGCGTCCTACGGATATAGGAGTAGCATCTCGCAACCCCATGGGGGTGGTTTTGAAGCACAGAGTCGAACATAGTCTAATTTCTTTTCACTTCCACACAAGGCAGGTGTTTCGAATTTTTATAGAAGTCACTTTTTATAGAAGTCACCTTTTATAGATAAATCTTACATGGGGGTAGTTCTATTTTAGAGTATTACGCAAAATAGAAATTCTGTTGGATTTTACGTTTTCTCTTGTTTTGTGTCCTTTAAACTTGGGGGTGGTTGTTCTCATCCCTATAGTGACAGTTTGTGAAGATTACGTTGGATCTGATGCAGTTTCTTATCACTTTAACAAAACTTAGACATTTCGAGCTTTTTCATCAGTCATTACTGTTTTGGATCGATTTCTTTATAAATGGGGGCTAGTTTTCGCCCCTCACTGGGGGTGTGTTTCATATATATTATATGTCGCTGCTGTTTAACCTTAATTTGCAACATTCGATCGATTAGGATGTAACAACTAATCTCGTAGCTTAATATATTTTTACCCCAGTCTGGGGGTGTTTTTTGGCTCTAGCTAACGATTTTGGGGGTCTACAAATTTTTTTGACCTCGTATTCGGATTCAGTGACCGAAAATACATGTGTCTGGTTCGCTGGTCTGAACTTTTTATTTTTTGTGGGGCTGTGTAATCAATACATTGTAAAAAATTATTATTTTGGGTATTCAGCAGATAACTTTCAAAGAAAAACATTCGTTTCTTTCATATACCATTGGTGCAAATCTGACCAAAATAGAAGATCAACAAGAGCTCCCCCAACGAAGCGACTTGTCGACTTCTTTCTTACTATATCTGACATTCAGCATGAAAAACAATAAAACAACCACTCTTTCTATATATCGATGATTCAAGACTGAATTAAAAAAAAAGCTCAGTAAATTGACGAAGAGTACGTTTTTAGCTTGTTTCATTATTATTTCATAAAAATACATTGTCAATGTTCCCACCAAACTTGTGTAAAGCGTTATAGTATATTATTCAACGAGCGGTAATGTAGGTAATAACTCACGAAGATGAAGTTTACAGCACGAGCTGCAGGCGAGTAATGTAACTCATCAAGTGAGTTATTACCATTACCGCAAGTTGAATACTATACTTTATCTGCGATTATAACAATAAATATTAAATTGAGAAAATTTTCTGTTTGGTTATTAATAAATTTAACTGTAAAATTTAATTTTTGTACACACTTTTATATTTGTTCTGCGATTTTTCGGGTAATAAATTATGTATTGTATCATTAGCTACTTGTCTTCATTCTGGCGGTGTACATATTAGTTCATCTTCACTAACCGAATTCATCATTTTTGGCACAATTATTACTTAACTTGATTTGAAAACGTCGAAACTATTCAAACACGATAAATCACCTTCCTACCCTCAATAATAATGGACCGTTCTATGTCACAGCATCGGAAAAGAATTTCTCTCGGACAGAGTCAACTTCGTGTCGCGCGCGTTATGTCGATTGGACAGGTTAGGCATGAAGATAAAGGTGATTGGCTCTGTAAGTACCTAGTGATTTATAATAACTCACTCATTATAACTCAAGCTATTTGTTTATGGATACTATTAATTATTCAAAAGCAGTTCATCAATTAGGATATAACCTAATGAGAGTAGATGAAAGTACATTGCCGCTCGTTGTCATAGGCGACAAGCGGCAAAGTGACGTTATTCCCAGTTCCTCGGCAAACGTCAAGTTTGTGCTTTCATAATGTGAGCAAAAAAGCCCACCTTATATGTCGATTGTAGATAAAATATTTTGTTCATGTACATATTTCAAATTTTTGAACAACGCACAATGGGGTATTTTAAGGAAATTTATTTCAAATTATTGAATTATATATTTGCATGCATTATTACGAAAAAATTAAAAAACATATATCGAGTCTCTCTTTTTAATATTTAAAGTTTTATTCCACCTTAGATATAAGATAGTGTCCATACGTTATTTTAAAGTCGAAACATAGTTGTTTTAAATCAGTTACCTCCTCTCCTATTTGCTTTCTCATAGTTCACTAATCGTGGCAAATGGCAGTAAAAGTAGTTGCTTTAATACCAATATGAAGAATTCTGGAAAAGAAGAGGAATAGTATAAAATTCTTAACTGCAAACCTTTTAATTGTAGTAAATCACCTTTTTTAAACGCGGACAAACATGGACGAGATTATCTCGTGGTTTCATAAGACTTATAGATACAGCTAAATACGTACAATGTGAATGTGTAATATATCTTGACAACCAACTGAATTTTTCAAAATATGTAGTTTTCGACATGCATAATAATTACACACTAAAACTCGAAAAATTGAGATTGTGAATGTTAGCCCCCTTGAAAAAATGGCTTGCGCGCGCTTTTGAAGGAAAACATTTTTTCGTGCCTTATTATACTCTTTGAAAATACGAAAACGAAGAGTATATTGAATTTGATCGGCACATTTCTAAAACCGTGAATATCGCTCGCAGACAAAAAATTTTCATACCATTGTGTTAGTGAACGAATTCTGAACAATTTTCAAAATGTCCGTCTGTCCGTCCGTCACGTTTCTTGTAAGCACGAGAACTCAAAAAAGAAAAATCCGATTGTACTGAAACTTAGACAGTAAGTTAGTGTTAGCTAGAGGAAGAATCCTGCTGTTTTTGAACAAAATCGATCGGTAAATAAAAATGTTATTAATGATTTAAATTTGATTTTTTTATTTTTATGTTTTGTAATTGAACATAAATCTGGTGGAATGATATTTCATTTTAATATCTAAATATTTATATATTTTACAAATATACATTTCATAATGTAATATACAACCGTGAAAATATGATTTTAGCTCGTGTCTTATAATGTAAAAATTTACATTTTTTACATGTAAGGTGGTGGTGTAAGCTTTTGACTCTGAATCCAAAGGTCCCGGGTTCGAAACCCAAATGGGGTTTGGTATAGTTTTTTTTTATTTTTACTTTATTTTACACTAAGTCTTTTACCAACTAAGTCCATACTATAAAATTAAAAATTTCTTAAACTAAAATTATTTACAAAAAACTGCGAAGAGTATCGTATAGAATGTGTAAGAATTATATAAAAAGTTCAGTGAACAGGCGAGAAGTACGTTTTTAGCTTGTTTATGAACTGATTTTAATATTCTCAAAAAGAAATTATACCATACAATATGGCTTTAATATAAATTGAAAAAACTATGGTAAATTGTGTAACAGATAATACTTAAAATTAAAAAATACTCGCTCATCATATAAACATATTTTTAAAATAATAATAATATATAATAATAATATTTATTTACTCTCAAATTACATATGACACATAAAACATAACCTTAATTAATGGAAAGCATGCAGTAAATAAAAAGTAGATATATTTATATAATATAAATGTAGTAAACCATTAACGGACAAACAGTATCTTTTTTAGAGTTTGTAAGGATATAATTTCAGATTCAATATGGTACAGATTCACATATGATCGGTACCTAAGACTTTGTGCCGTATTTCTAGTTTTAGATAAAACATTTTCTTTCATATCCAAGACTAACCATACCAATATCGCATTTTCTTTCAGCTAAAATGTCCATAGCAATTGATTTCCAATGGTCTGAACCTGCTAGTAACTCTACAGAAGATTTAGAAGCTGTAGAAAGGAGAAATTCATTCGAGGTATTTTCACGAACTGAATTTTACATATTTATACAGGGTGGACAATTAATAATAGTCCATAGTTCAAGGGTAGATTTTTTGACCCAAAATATGAGGATATAACCAAACATGCTTTAGTAAATTGTTGCTGTGGAAAAAGATACAGGGTGTCAAAATTGTAATTTTATTTTTCTTTTTCTTTGCAATATCTCAACTATGACTGATTTTCTCCCAATTTGGTAAGGAAGCATTTTTTAAGCTAAGAAACAAAAATTTATGTATTACATCACGCTAGCCCGTGGAGGGCGCCTCATGAGCTATACCTGATGATGAATATTTTTTCTCTATTTTCTTTTGACCAGAAAATCTCATGCAGAAGTCAATTCTACGTAAAAAAGATATCTACACTTGATAGAACTTGATAATTCCAACCGTTTTCGAGAAAATTGCCGCATAGATCTCAAAAATTCTTTGAAAACAAACCCAATTTGAAAAGGAAAAATTGCATTTATTGAAAAGTGTGCCTTGGTGACATTGTGACGTATACTTTCCGGTGAGGCCGGAAAGCGGTCACTTTTGACACCTTAGCAACGGTTCGGTTGCTCGGGCGCCACCTTTACAATTTTTACGTGGGGCAAAGGTTCCACACTAGCCTCTTAGCACAGCCCGTTGCAGTAGGGCTGGAGTAGCTACAGTAGAGAAAAAACAGAAAATTTCAGTGGGTCAATTGGGATGTCAGACTTTCACACACACACACACAGTAAAACGCATAATTCGGTAAATAATGTCTATTTATTTCCTATAAGCTACAATATCCACTCTAAATTAGTCTAAATCTACTAATATATACCAGACAGTACCCAGGCTATGATATGACTATCGTGCAGTTACGGTGCAGTTACAGCGATGTTACTTATGGCAGGCGGGAGAGAAGTAGCGGTATGACGTGGACTCGAGGTAAGTCGGTGAAGGATGGTTAGCGGCGCGAAAATGACAAGGTGACGGGTTACGACGCAGGTGACGAAAAAGCGGTTAGGTTATATACAGTCGTCGGATACCAGGAAGGAGCAAGCAAACAATAACTAATGCAACAATAAGAAAAATGGCTACTCTAGGTGTCAGGCTTGGCCAATACCAGGAACCCTAAAGCTGAAAAGAGATGTATGATTAGTTAAGACAAGACGGCGTTCTGCAGCTCCTAACCTGAAAACAGTTAAAAATAATAATATGGCTTCGTCCCGATTTCTCCGCAGATACTACGAAGACCTCGGAGACGCTTTCTCTGTGCCCACAGGGTAAGCGCACTAGCACATATTACGAATACCCTGGGTACACCGGAGTCAGCCACGCTAGCACGACGGTTGGCACCTGGATGTGAGTTCGTACCCTGGACCTGAAATTGGGTGAGCGTCTTACTTTCTCCGCATTAGCAGATACTACGAAGACTCCAAAACCCTCTCTCTATGGACACAGTTTGCGTGCACTAGCAGATATTACACGCACCCTGGGTACACAAGAGTTACCAGACAGTAATTAGAATTAAAGGGCCTGATTTTTCCACAATAGCAGATACTACAAAGACTCCAGGAACCTCGACTTTATGACCGCAGGGTACCCGCACTGGCAGATATTACGGATACCTTGAGGACACAACCAGTAAAATAAATACAAAGACAAATAAAAGTTCACAGTATCAGCCAAACCGCTACCTATTATAATTATTACTATTATTCTTACTTATATCCTCTAGTTGCTCCTGGCGCGTCTGGTTGAATACGGAGCGGTACACCGACTGACTTCTGGACTGGCACGTCTACTTACTTCGGAAGCTCGTGAGGAACTTAACTGTCGGTGTTGCTTTCAATAGCTAGTAGGCTCGTATCCCTTCTCTCGCCCGGTAGTGGGAGAAGTGTATGCGCGTAGGCAATGAGCGGTATAGACGGCACTTGTGAAATTTTCGTTACAATGGATTTTACGTACAGTTGCGTAAAAGGGTATATTTTAAGAAATATTGACAGAGTCCGAAAAGTTGGACTTGAAATAATTTACGGAAATATTCACTTACGTTGGACGGCTGGTCACGGGTGGGCACCTCTGCTCGCTGCTACTGCTTTGGATCGACTGCCTAATGCCACCGTGAGCGCGGACGGTCTCTTGGCGCTGTGCAGGTGGGGGTTTAACGCCGGAATGTAGTTTTACGCGGTAATAAATGCTTTGTACCGGTTGGGTTTAAATAAGTAATACAAAATTAAATAAAAATATTTATAAAATCTGAAAACAGGGTGCTTGTTTGGACCTCGGAATTTGCTTCATTACACCATCTTAGTTCTATCAAAATGGTAAAATAATGAAATTGTACGTAAATCACAGAACTAAGACATCACCAAAGCACACTTTTCAATAAACACAATTTTTCCTTTTCAATTTTTGAGATCTATGTGGCAGTTTTCTCTAAAAAGGTTGGATTTGCCAAGTTCTATCAAATGTACCTTTTTAATGTAGAATTGACTCTAGTCATAAGTGACACTACGTTTCGTAAAAAAAAACAGACAAAATATTCATCATCAGGTATAGCTCATGAGGCGCCCTCCACGGGCTAGCGTGATGTACTACGTAAATTATTGTTTCTTAACTTAAAAAGATCGTTCAAGAGGTAGTTGAGATATTGCAAAAAAAAAGGGGGAAAAAAAGTACGATTTTGACATCCTGTATCATTTTCCACAGCAACAATTTACTAAAGCATGTTTGGTTATGTCATATTTTGGTCCAAAGAATCTACCCTTAAACCATGGCCTATTATTAATGGTCCACCCTGTATAGTACTTGTTTTCTCATATGGAGTGCTCCGTTTCAATTGTTTCCTATTAGTAACACTTTAATTTTCCATGCTCTCCAAAATTTCAAATCACCCATAGATATCTAATGGTGAAGATTAAAAGTAGATTTTTTTTTTAAGAACATAGTGTTTATATCAACCTACAACTCGTTCGGGTTTGAATGGAACACTATATCTTAATTTAGAGAAAACAACATTCTAATTTCATTGTTTATTTAGTTTGGTTTATACGCCAATCCTATCTACAAAGGAAATTGGCCCCAGTTAGTGATTGACCGAGTGGGCGATAGAAGTAAAAATGAAAACTTCCCAAAATCCCGTCTTCGTGAATTCACTCAAGAAGAAATAGATTACATTAAAGGTACTTTTGACTTCATGGCTGTGAACATATTTTCCACATATCTGGTTGAAGATATCAAAGAACCTGATTACGGTGATCCCAGTTACATAAAGGATATGAAAATTGACGTATCTGTAGATCCCGATTGGCAAATATCTTCGGATGGAAAACCGGTATGTCTTTACCTAATCCATTTTTATTAACAATTTTTCTCTAAGGTATGCAGCCTGTCTTCATTTTTTTAATATAGGTTGAAGATAATTTTTATCTCTGACGATGTTCATTTTTTAATTATTCATTATCATTTTCAGATTGTACCCTGGGCAGCCAGGAAAAGTCTCGTTTGGCTCAGAGATACATACGCTAATCCTGATATATTCATAACTGGAAATGGTGTATCAGACTATGAGAGCGATTCACCCAACGCCTGGATGGATAATGGAAGGAATGATTTCTACCATGTACGTATAAGTAGATTCTTAGTTTGATTTTTTAAATTATAAAAAAAAACGCCTATTGTTTTTTGTAACTAACAATATTTCTGTAGATATATTTGGATGCTATATTGGACGCAATGTATACTGATGAGGTAAACGTTTTTGGATATACAGCTTGGAGTTTATTAGATTGCTTTGAATGGACTAAAGGATACAGGTAAGAACGAAATACAATTCGCTGCAAAATAAAGATCTTCTTGCAGACATTCATCCCATTTCTAAATCACAAAAATTTTCTAACAAGTCCAGAGTTGTGTGGGTTAAGTTGCCCCCCTCCCCCCCACCCCTAACTTGTTTTTAGTTTTTTGTCAAATTATTGCGCCCGTTATGCGCTCCTTTGCAACGAATAATAATAATTTGCCAGCCTTTGGAGTTACTAACTATTGAAAGTGAAAGGGGAACCTAAGTTAACGCTTTTTAGGTCACATTAACACAGAAATTCAAAAATAGTCATAAATTATAAGGAACAACAAACGCTCTTTTGAGCTCCCAGTAAAAAAAGCTAACGCAGCATCTGCGGCCGTACTATAAGAATGAATAGAAGAAGGGAGTAAAGAACAATGTTAAAAAAAGGGGCTTTTTTGGCCCATCCGTGGTTAAGTGTGGAAACCATCTCTTTTTACTAATTTTGACGTGCTGAATATGAATCTGTCATCCGAACTGAATAAAAACATCGGGAAGACAGCAAAAAGTATTTGGGGGTTGCATTAAAATTGATATTAGAACTTGCAACAAAAAGTTATTCTTTATCGCAGGAAATTCTTTCAAAATATTCAGTTTCGTTAGGTAAGTAGAAAAAGAAATAAAAATTCTAAATTCGCCCGCCCCCTCCTGTCCCTCGTTTCCCTCCCCTTCACTACCCATAAGAATGATGTACGTTACAATATGTAATATACGGTTATTTATTTATTTTTAAAAAACCAAAACTCCTCGTTAAATGACTTATCAGATTATAATGTGATTACTTCTGAATACTCTTACACCCATCCCCACCAATTATTAAGGTGATGGATTTTATCTTTTTAGAGTTTTTATTAGTTTTAATTGCAAAAGAAATCCCTAATCACCCAGTTTGATGTTTTTTTTTTAACATAATAATGTGATTTAGTCAATTTAGATGAATATTTATTACACTTTGGGGTTGGGCTGTTCGGCATGCATATCACTATCCAGATTGTTTTTTATATTAAAAAATTCTTTAATTATTTAAATGACTTTTGGTTGGAAAAATGAGAATCTTCACTTTATAGCACCCAAACACCCTATCCGATCCATAAAGGGAACTAATTTTTTTTTGCAAAAAAATCTCATATCACCTATCATAATAAATTATCTAAATTATAACCTACACTACACTACACCTACAATAGCCATTTAACGAGGAGTTTTGATTTTTTTAAAAATAAATAAATAACCGTATATTAGATATTAGATATTGTAACACCGTTTTTATGATGGGTGAGGGAAACGAGAGGGAGGGAGGGGGGTGGGTTAATTTAGAATTTTTGCTTCTTTGTCTACTTACCTAACGAAACTGAGTATTTTGAAAGAGTTTCCCGCACTAAAGAAAAACTTGTTGTTCCAAGTTCTAATATTAATTTCAATCCCACCTAGGGTTTGAGCACAGAAGACCTATACCAGAAACGACTCTCTGGCCTTCCCGCCAATATTGAATTTTATGAGCATGTCATATGTCGGTGGTATTATTGTCAACCTATAAATCCGCAGGTTTCTAAATTCACCGGTGGAGCGTACCGGTAAGCAATAACATTATATGATTGGCTATTGTGAAAACCAAAGCCAAAATCAGCTTCAAATTTTATCTACCAATGCGTCCAGCGGTGAATTTAGAAAGGTGCTGATTTATAGGTTGACAATACCACCGACAAGATGGCCGAAGGTCACCTCAATTTACCAATGAAAGGGTGCGTTTGCACGCACTCAGTAATTTAGTCGAGTCGCTTAGTAATTTAGTACTCGACCAATGCGGACAGCGTGTTTTAGTCAAGTAATTTAGTGGAAAGCAATTACTAAATTACTGGACCGTCTCTCTACTCGACTAAATTACTGGATGCGTGCAAACGCACCCAAACATCGAACGTGCCTCCGATAGTGACGCTTCTGGTATAGGTCTTCTGTGGTTTGGGTCCAGGGGACGTCTCGTGTCTCGAAGTCCCGGGACTTTTCCCAAATTTAATTGTCTCGTGTCCCAGGATTTTCGGGTCGAGATTCGAGACACTGACATCTGTTGAAAACCAGAGAGCGTTCTCTTTGCCCGGAGCCATTATTACAAAAACTAGAAACAGGTTGTCGGACAAAGCTGTTAACGCTCTAATTTTTTTAAAAGCCTATTTTATTAAATTAGGAAAAAAACTAATTGATAGTTCATTATAATATTTATATGATTATGTTTTAGTTTATAATTATGAGATTTTATTACCAAAAAATGAATTTGTGTATGAGAATTAAACACACGAATTGTTTAAACTTTAATTAACGTTAGAAATATACGTTAGATACAATCAGAGCTGCAAGACTGGGCTACGGCACAGTTTCACAACTATTGGGCTCAGGCCTGAGACAGTCGAGGCTCCTTATAAAGGGGCCTTCGATTGACTACACCGTAAAGTGGCTGATTGAGCTCTATACAGAATGATTGAGACGGATGGAAGGCCTAATAACAGGACACTGTCCTCTGAACAAGCACCTGTATGCAATGTAGTTGAAAGATGATCCTATTTGTAGGATGTGTGGAGTGGAGGATGAAACCATCACTCATATACTGTGCCATTGTGCATCAATAGGAGTTCAAGGTGTAGGTATTTCGGAAGGCAGTTTCTACAGCCGGAGGAATTACTGGACCTACCCTGGTAAGAGCTGCTCTCCTTCGTGGAGAGCAGTTTTTTTTTCCAGGGGATCCTAAATGTGAATATACAATGGGCCGATAGTCCTGAGTACTGCGGATCTTCGGATCTGCTCGCGCTTTAAGTTAGAAATATTAGAATTTGATTTTATATTCAATAAATGTTGATTTTTACTAAAATGGCGATTTTATTAATAGGTCTCGCCTAAAATGAACTCGATTCTAATTTTATTTTGAAAAGTCTCGATGTCCCGGGACTTTGATCCTGCGATGTCTCGTGTCCCGGGACTTCCCAAACCCCAATCTCACCCCCAAAAGGGGGCTGTTTTTTTCTGTCTTCTCGATGTTTTTAGCCAATTCGGATGACAGATTCGTATTCAAAATTAGTAAAAAAGATGGTTTCCACACTTCACCATGAATGGATAAAAAAGCTCTTTTTTTAACATTGTTCTTTTTACATGTTTAAACATTTTTTTTTATTTTAGTTTTGTAGAGGAGAGCTAACGTTTACTTACGCCCCTTAAATTAAGGGTAGCGCACTAACCTCTAATGCGTTATTAGTTATTACGGCCAGGGGCGGCTAGATGTGGCATCGGCAGTTACATTATATAGTTGACTAAACACTTGTTGAGTGTAAAAAATTTCGGCGTCTTTGGCGGTGCGGTAAAGATCAAAGGCGCTGACACTTTTTGAGTGCTTAGTAGATCTAAAGACAACTATACCATGCTTTCATTTTAAAACACTACATAGGGAAGCGTTCGGATATGGTCGGGCACGTAATTACAATAGAAAAAGAGATTTGCCGTCAGGCGAGGCGATGCCTACGACAGCTCTCTCCTCTGAACAAAGGCCGTTCCTATGTAGCGTGAAAATATGAAAGCACGGTATATGATTTATACATTGGAGCAGTGACCGTTATCGTATGGAATGAATTTGGTAAAAAAATTCGTAGAAAGGTTTAGCTGGAATATCGATAGTAATCATCAATACAACATAACACATGCTAGAAATAGGTAACTGATATTCTAATCATTTATTTGAGATAAAAATAAAAGCTCACTGAATAATCCGCTCTTCCAATAAAGATCACAATAAGTGAAGTACTCCTGGCTGTGTACATACTTTTATTTTCTAGGTAAAAATGTTTTCTATAACAGTATTGATGTTTGTTTAGTTCATAGTAATAAGTAATATACGCACTTGGTTCTCTGATTTACTAACTTTATTTAGATGTACCTGATATATGCTTTGCGATCATTATCCGTAGAGCAAATAATTTCTTGTCAGTGGCGCATGGGATCCATACGAAATATGGGAAATAACATCTTCTCAAAAATTTTGAAAAAGCAGTTTGCGAAAAAATTTTTTAAAATTCGGCTGCTCTCCCTGACCCTAGGAAATCCTGTTTAATTTATATTTTTTGCCATATACATTTGATTTTTCATAAAAATACAACAATAGGTTTTGGAGTTTATGAAAATATTTTCATTATTAACTGAAATACAATGAACTGAAATTTTGTAATTTACAATTTAACAAATTACAACATTTCAGTTCGTTGGATCTCAGTTAATAATGAAAATATTTTCATAAACTCGAAAACCTATTGTATTTTTATGAAAAGTCAAATGTATATGACAAAAAAAAATTAAACAGGAGTCCCAAGGGTCATGGAGGACAACCGAATTTTAAAAAATTTCTTCGCAAACTGCTTTTCTCAAATTTTTGAGAGGTCCTTAGAGAAGTGCTTCTCTAGATGTTATTTCCCATATTTCGTATGGGTCCCATGCGTCACAGATGAGAAAAAAATATTGAAATTTCATCAGCCCCCACTGGCCGTTTGCCATGTTAAAAAAATTACTACGAGTATCAAAATATGTTTCCCTCAGCTATCTTCTTTCCTGTCAGTCCAACTTAAAATTAGGTATTGCCAATATTACAGAAAATGAGAAAAGTTACAACTTTTATTTATACTATTTTTCTCCATTGTCTATATTTTACGATACACAGTCATCAGAATGGTGGAAATTTGTACATCGCTGCAGATTTTTGCAATTCTCTGTTTCCATTGCTCGTAAATAGTAATTAGTCATCAATATTGTAGACTTTAATATTTCCCAAAACTTTTGTTTAAAAAATTTGCTTCTACAGTCAATTGTTTAAAATCTACAGCAACCCGAAATTTGAAAAATTATAGAATTCTCGAGCTGCTTATCGCCCAGTCAATGAACGTTCAATAAGGGGGTCTAGAGGGAAATGCCGAGATCACAATTTTTGACTTGAGAGCTGTGTTTGGACTATTTAGGAGGTAAACATACCAAAAGTCCCAGAACGTAGAAGGTGGGGGGGATGCAGGGAGGCACGAAGAAGGTCCCGCTTTTTGGTTTTTCGCTCATTTCTCGAAAACGGTTAGCCTTAATCAAGAAATGGCTATATGCAAAATTAAAGCTGACTAAATTTTCTACCATAGGCGAAGCTCAAATCTATATTCAGATTATAGATTTGTTCTACCACTTAACCTAGATTGCTGCACCATGTGCTACTAACTATGCTAATAATGTTTCTTGGGGCTCGAGAAAAAGACACAAAACAGAAGATTAAACAAGGACAGAAAATTTTAAAGTAGATAAAAAAAAACTAACTAGAAGATTTAACTTTATTGGCATTGCAGACTAAATGAAACTTTTTTTATAATTTGATTTAAACTGACTCAAACTCATTTTTTTCAAGTTACCTATTTGGAAGACCATTGTAAATATTGCATATTTGATAACTAAAGGACCGTTTAAAATATTCATGATGATAAATAGATGGTGTTAATAAACCCTTAAATCTTATATTAATAGTATGAACATCTATTCTAAAATGTATTTTGTTATATAGGTAATGAGGTATTTTACGCACAATAATGATATAAACATGCTGAGTGTAAAATTCTGTGACATTCCATATTTAACCACCCCGTATCAATTAGTTTATAGGTTATTCTCTTATGCCTGCAAATACCATAGATTAGACACAGGCATGAAATTTGAGTTTTTTGAATTTTATGTTCAAATACAGTGGTTAAAATAGTTCCGTATAGGGAATCTGCAAAATTTAACAATGACAACACCAAGCTTTCACACAACATAATTTTAGTTCTCCTTGAGAGGTAGTGCCTGTTACCATAAATTAACTTTATTGTTGAATATGATTTTTGCATAAGTTTACTAATGTGAGTTTTAAACCTGAGATCACTGTCGATTACAACTCCCACCTTGCTTCTTCCACCACAGAAATTTCGTTCTGATCTATAATTATTTCGACGTTTTGATTTAGACTATTACGAACGTTTTTAGAACCAAATGTAATAATATTAGATTTGCTCGGATTTATAATCAAGCAGTGATCCCTGGCTAAGACAACAAACTTATCGAGGTCATGATTAATTTGGTAGCAGGCTCTATCCACCTCATCAGGTTTAAATGAAATATAAAGTTGCGTGTCATCGGTATATAAGTGGTGTAGATACACAATATTGGAGACATTTAATTAATTGGCTGGTGTATATAGTAAATACCAACGGGCCCAGAATAGAACCTTGAGGAACACCAGACTTTAAGGTTATGTAATTTTTCTAGTGAGTACTGTGCACGGGTGTTGTATGCTCTTATCAAAATTGAATATTTCGTGCAGTTAAATACAATAATAATACAGACATTACATACCTATGGAACAGTGAAGTAAATGTGGATGTGATAAGAAGTGAAAATATATAATGTAATAAAAGATTTAAAAATAATTAACAAAAAGGCCAGTTGCTCTTATCACGTTTGTAAACAGAAACACCATATAGTCCTATATTTAAGTTTAAAATGGTAATAGCATTAAATGTTCAGGAGTCTGTGAAAATGTATTTCATTTTAAATGCATTGACGTTAGTACAAAAGATTTTAATGTAATTAAAAATTTAAATGGATTTAAGTATGCCATATCTAAAATTTGCTATGCAAATAAACAAAGAAATGAATGATTTCAAAAGATCTATAATGAACGAGCTGAACGATTTAAAAAGAAAGTTAGAAAATTCAAACGGAACGAAGAAATTAAAGTCTGAAAAACATATTCTAGTGTAGTATTAGGTGAAGCAGTCGTTATAAAGCCTAAAGCAAAACAAGACAGCAGTAAAACAAAAGAAGTGATTACTAAAAAGATAAAACCAGCTGCAATGGAAGTTGGCATAACGCAGATGAAAAGTGTTAAAGATGGAGGCATTTTAATCAAATGTAAAACAAAAGAAGAAGTTGAAAAAGTGAAAATGGAAACAGAAAAGAGTTTAGGAAGGCAGTATTAAGTCAATATACCAAACCAGAAAAGTCCATGCCTGAAAATTGTTGATATTGAGGATAAAATGGAAGAAAAGGAACTTTTAGAGTGTATAAATAAACAAAATGCTTTTCTACGTCATAATGATATGAAAATAAATGTTGTCGTAATTAAAAAAATGGTGAAACGATACATGGCTATTCTAGAATGTGATCCAACTACACATTCAAGAGTACTGGAAGAAGGGTCACTTAGTATTGGATGGACACCCTCGTGCAGGGTTTTCAACTACGTCAGAATATACAGGTGTTTCAAATGTGAAGGTTTTAATCACAATGCAGACAATTGTGAAAGTGACAAGGTATGTGCAAAATGTGGTGATAAGGGACATGATAAAAAAGACTGTAAAAATGATTTACTCAGATTTTGTTTTAAATATTAATCACTCCATGTTTGATGTTAAAAATTGTAGTGTCCTACAAAAGAAAGGTCAGTGCTGAGAAACAAAAAGTAAAATATGAAACACAATAGCAGTCACAGCAAATTCATTGCAGTAAATATCTGTTCAACAACAATTTAAAGTTATGTCATTAAAATATACAAAGTCTAAGGAAATAAAGTAGATCTTGTGGAAGCTACCCTTAATATGAATGGTGTTGATCTAGTATGTCTAACGGAGCATTGGTTAAATGACAAACAAAGTGAACATATAAATATTGAAGGTTATAATGCAATCAGTAAATTTTGTAGAAAAGAATATAAAAACGGTGGCGTGGCAATATTCTGTAGTAATAAATTAAAATATTCTTGTAGTACAATTGAACAAATTGAAAAATGGTCTAAAGAGAAAATTTTTGAGGTTTGCGGTGCTAAGTTACGTTTAAAAGATAACAATTCAATAAAGATTTTTTGTGTTTATAGGGCTCCATCAACAGATGTAAATTTATTTCTTAGAGAGCTAAATTTATTTTTGCACAACATTTCTAAAATAAAAAATGAAAATATTGTACTTTGTGGAGATATAAATATCAATTATCTATCGAATTCACCAGAAAGAAATGAACTAGTTGACATTCTACATTCATACGATTTCGAAATCTGTGTAAATGAACCCACAAGACGTACTCCTATTTCTTCCAGTGCTATTGACTACATTTGTACCAATTTTGACAAAGGCTTATATAATATATCCACTGACGTATGTTTTAATGGCACATCCGATCATTCGGCTCAATTCATAAAAATAAACTGTGATCTAGATTTAAAACCGAACAAGTACACCTACCGAAGAGTTTATAGTAGTGAAAATTATGCAACCCTATTTTACCTGGTTTGACGTATATCAAACTGGGGATGTTAATGAAGCATTTGAAACATTTATAAATCAATTAAAATACGGTGCGTGTAATTTCCCATTAGTCATGTACATTCACGTAGCGCGAGAGATATGACAACACCGGCAGCCGTAAATTCTTACTCCCCATGCCTAGCCCGCGACTACACACACGGTATCATGTAGATGTTGCATTCCCTGTTGAAAGAATATATTCTAGAAATATTGTAAAACCCTGGTTAACCCGAGGTATTAAAATATCTGCTAGAAAGATGAAAGAACTATAGACAACTATGATAGAAACAGGACATATATTGGATAAAAATCATTACAAAAATTATAAAAAAATTTACAAAAAAAGTAATTACTGCCGCAAAAAAGCTTTACAATGACAGACTGTATGAAGAATTTGATAATGAAGGGAAGGCCGCGTGGATAATAATTAATAAATCTATTAGTAAAAATAAAAGCAGAAAAGAAACATTTGAAATTAAATTAGAAAATACCATTGTACAAAATGATAAAACTATAGCTAATTCCTTTAATGATTATTTTGTTGGATTACCTCACAATCTGTCCAATGAACGAAGTCAAGATACTGATAAAAATAACAAACTTACACCTTCAAGAATTGTTTATACTATATTTGAAAGACCAGTCAATGAAAATACCATGTATAATGCTATAATAAATCTTAAGAAAACTTATTCGGCAGGAGTTGACTCAATTTCATCACATTTACTAAAGTTGATTGTGAATTATATTACTTATCCGTTAACTTATCTCGTAAATTTATCGTTAGAACAAGGAATTTTTCCGGAAATATTTAAAATAGCACAGGTTGTTCCCTTTTATAAAAAAGGCGAAAAAGTTAATATTGAGAATTGTAGACCCATTTCATTGCTTAGTTCTGTTTCTAAAGTCCTTGAGAGAATTGTGTTTGATGAAATAATAGTATATTATATTACTAGGAGTAGAACGCACTCTTTTTTTGTGTTGAGCCCAAACTGGGCGAAACAGAAAAAAAGGCGTTCTACTCCGTGTAATATATACTATTTTTTCTTCAAGCGTATTAAAATGCAAAAATTCATTTATTTATCATAAATGTACAAATATTCAAACTACAGTCTCACATGTTGACACAATATGACAAGTGGCTAGTGGATAGCGCGCCACCGGTGGCTTTCGGTATTAACATTGTGTTACTAGTAAAACAATACCCACTACGGCGGCGCTTTCGGAACTAACATTATGTTACTAATAAAACAATGTCCACTACGGTGGCGTTCGGTACTAACATTTTGTTACTAGTAAAACAATGTCCTACTTCTACTTCTGTTTTTGGTGACATAATTTAAACATTTTAATACGCTTGAAGAAAAATAATTTTTTAACAACGTTTAATATATTAACTAGTATGCAGCACGGATTTAGAAAAAACAAAAGTACGACAACTGCAATAACACAATTTGTCAGTCAATTATATGTGTCTCTGGATGATAACAAAAAAACTTTAAGTCTTTTCATGGACTTAAGCAAGGCATTTGACCTAGTCAACCACGCCTTGCTTAAGGAGAAATTAAATACCTATGGGCTCCGAGGAAAAATAAACGATTTGTTGACATCCTACTTATATAATAGAAAGCAAATTGTAGATATTAATGGTACCTATTCTAACTAGACACTGTCGGTGTCCCGCAGGGTTCCATTTTAGGCCCCCTGTTATTTTTGATTTTTGTTAACTACCTCCCTGAAATAAAAATCTCTGTAAGTAACTTCATTATGTTTGCAGATGACAATACTTATTAGTGTGAAGATCCAACTCTGGTAGATGCTGTTTCTAAATTACAGATAATGATAAATAAATTTATAGATTGGTTCAAAATTAATAAGCTGCATCTTAACACATCTAAAACAGTTTTTATAAATTTTACACCTAGAAATAACAACATTAACGAAAGTCATTTATTAAAAATAAAGAACAAATCAATCGCACAAGTCAACAATACAAAATTTCTTGGACTTTATATAGACAATGCATTGAATTGGGAAATGCACACAGATATTCTTTGTAATAAACTTTCGTCTTTATGTTTCGCCCTCTATAGGTTAAAAAATATCACTAGCAAGAGTATTCTTCACTCCTTCTACCATGCACAATTTGTCTCACGCCTACGCTACGGCATCTTATTCTGGGGATCATCAAGCCACTTAAACAGGGTATTTAAACTACAAAAAAAGTCATAAGGAATATAGCAGATGTATCAGCGGGCCATATTTTAAAAAATTACGATTACTAACATTACCTTGCACATATATCTTGGAAATTTTAATGTATGTTAAATCAAACTTAAATAAGTTTGTAACTAATGGCAACTTCCATGAATATGAAACCAGACACAACCATTTATTGTCAATTCCTTCACATAGTTTGTCAACGTATGAAAAAAGCCCTATGTATGTTGGAATAATTAAATTATACAAGTTAAATCCATAAATCGGGCAAATAAACAATCTAAAATCATTCAAAACTACCATCTATAATATGTTACTTGACAACGTGTTTTATAGTGTTTTTGAATACATGAATTTCAACGTATAATTTATATATTGTATTTTAATATTTCCCTGTATTAGTATAATATATTTGCTATTAATTTCGGTATATTTGTTCATCGTTTTAGGTTATATATTGTATGTGTTTACATCATTCCTTCGCAGTTTTTAAATTTGTTATAGTCATGTCTTGTTTTAAATTTTATGTCTTAAGTTTGTCGTATTTATTATTTTGAATTTGTTGCAAATATTTGTTATTTTACTCTAAACTATGAATCTGAAATCTATCTATTCAATCAGAGGAACCACCTTTGACTTTTCCTGTACTATTGTAATTTAGTCTATTGGAATAAACTATCTATCTATCTATCTATCTATCTATCTATCTATCTATCTATCTATCTATCTATCTATCTATCTATATCTATCATCTAATCTGATTCATTATCTTGAATTACTTTTTGCTGCCTGTCTTCAATATAATTTTGAATAAGTTTAACTGCACTATCTGTTAGTCCTATATATTTTAATATGGATAATAAAATCTCAAAATTTAGGCCCTACTAAAATCTAATAAGATGAAGATAGTGCATATCTAATCTGTCGCTCTCACTATATCATTGACGATATGAAGAAGCGCTGTAGAGCAGCTATGCCCTGGCCTAGACCGTGGCCTACGTAAATGATTTATCAGGCCTACGCATTGGATTTCAATGGCGGCCGTCGGAGTCCTAGCATTCCGGTGCATACTGAAATCCTTAACGCTTTCTTGAATATTTCTAATAAAATTATATGAACTAATACAACAAAGAATGCTTAAAAATGATTTACTTTATATAATTAATAATAAAATATATTATAAACACATAAATAGTTTTCTAAAAGTAAATAAATAATATGTAAATGATTAAGAATCAGTATTATTGTACTATTAAATAAAATATATCTATAAAACTAAAATACACACTTGATACCTTATTGATTCAGAATAAAATAAACACTTCTAATAATAGTTGAAAACAAAACAAAAAATAATTATTTCTTTAATCTCTAACAGCAATAAATTGTGGATAACAAAAATTTAAAATGCCTCTCTAATAATAAGTTACAACAGTTATTGTAATAAATATTAAAAGATCGGTACATACACGAGTATGTACAACATATTTATTTTAAATTTAATTCCTATCACAGAGATTGCAACTTTTCAACTTTTCTTTTACTTCCACATCCAGTGGAAGTATAGTAACGACAAAAAAATTTTAAAAAATTTTTATTGTTCAAATAGGCTTAGAATATCATGAAACGTCGAGATTCTAAGTTTGAGCGAAAAAAAATTTCTGTCTGTCGGTCTGTAACTTTTTTTTTTGCGCAAGTTTACTCTGGAACCATTTAAGATATTGACTTGAAATTTGGTACACATAATATGTATTTTAACGAAATCTGGTACTAGATTATATTTTCATCTTGTTCCGTCGAAGGGTTAAGGGGTAAATTGGGGTAAATTTGGGATAAATAGGTAAATCAAGCAGGTAAGAGTCCATAAAATTGGTATTTAGGATATACAAGAGAAGCTAAGGTTTCAAAAAAATTTTTGGCAATAGCCATTACCACCCTCACCTCATTATTAAAGGGGATGAAAAAAAATTGTGATTTAGTGTGTGTACAAGGACCAGAAACCTCAAAATATTTTTTTACTTCATCCACCCCCACTACCACCCCCTATCACCATCCCCACCCCTCTACCGATGTGGGTTATCGTTTTATGGGTTTTTGGGGTAGAGGATTTCAAATATTATATTATTAAAGTTCCATAAACAATTATTTCCACATACAATGTTTTTTCGTTGTGAGTGACAAAAAATTTAAATGTGGAAGTAATGATTCCTTGGGCAGCGGCTTCTTTATCAGACTTTATTTTAAACTCTTCATTGCTAGTCATTTTTTTTCTTATTACACCTCATTTTTTTCCTCACTGATACGATTATTTTTCACTTTAGAATAATTGTTCAACAATATATTAGAAAAGTATATCAAGTCTCTCACAACGAAAAAATTTTGTACGTGGAAATAATTGTTTATGGAACTTTAATTAATATTTGAAATCATCTACCTCCAAAAACCCATAAAACGATATCCCACATCGGTAGTGGGGTGGGGGTAGTGAAGGGGGGTGGTATTGGGGATGGATGAAGTAAAAAAATATTTTGAGGTCTTTGGTTCTTGTACACACATTAAATAACAATTTCTTTTCACCTCCTTTTATAATGGGGTGGGGGTAGTAAGGAGGGGGTGTGGCTAATGGCAAATTTTTTTTGAGACATTAGCTTCTCTTATATATACTAAATATCAATTTTTTTGGACTCTTACCTGCTTGATTTACCTCTTTACCCCCATTTACTCAAATTTACCCTTCAACGGAATAAGATGAAAATATAATCTAGTTCCAGATCTCGTTAAAATACATACGTGTACCAAATTTTCAGTCAATATCTTAAACGATTGCAGAGTAATTGTGCGCACAAAGAAAGTGACAGACACACAGAATTTTTTTTGCTCAAACTTAAAATCTCGACGTTTCATGACATTCTAAATCTAAATGAACAATACATTTTTTTTTTAATTTTTTTGTCGTTACAAGACGTGATTAACGCAGATTACTGAATTTTTATTCGAGATAAAATATTTTCCGTGAATGCTGTGAGACCATTTTTTGCCAGGTTCTTGTCCGACGGAAAACGAAACAGTAGTATATCGTTGTTTATTGTAATTTGATTTGCACTGGCACACAACATCGACGCCATCGACGGGACATTCTTTTAATTGACATTCATTAATTAAGGGCGTTTTCATAATGTTCACAGTATAAAGATACAGTAATAAATCAATATCTAATTTCAGTATTAGGAGGCTGAATCATTTATTTCTAGTATTTCTCACGATCTATTTTGTGAATTATTACTGTGTTAGGCACCTTAAATATTTAAGTAATTCCCTTTTCATTCGACTCCAGTACAAATTGAAATCCAATTAGTTGGCACTAATCCATACTCAACTTAATACTAAACAAATTATACGAAGAAATAAAATATTAATCTTGCAAAAGAGCGCTAAATCCACCCGTAGCCGCAGTAACTTTGTAAAGTCGTAGGACTCCTTTCGTGACGTCACACGCGGACTCGAGTGCAATGCGGAGGCCTGATAAAATCATTTACGTAGGCTACGCCTAGACCCAGGCTGTGCTAGAGGTATAGACACTTCAGAAATATACTCCCTAATTTGAGTTTCCATTATCTTTTCAAGTATTTTTGATAAGTAATTGTAATTCTGGATTTGGCTTCTTGGGCAACGCGGTTACCACAGCACTCATTCATACAGTTGGAAAAACACTATCAAACAGACATATGTTCACTATATGAGTTAAATAAGGAAGGATATGTGGACAGCACAGACTTATCATCTTTATATTTAATCCGTCACACCTACAGGGTGTGACGGATTGTGACGCATTTGTTTTTATTTCATTAATAATTTTGAATACGGTTTTGTCTATTTGCCGGAATTTAAA
This sequence comes from Rutpela maculata, assembly GCA_936432065.2. Lineage (NCBI taxonomy): Eukaryota > Metazoa > Arthropoda > Insecta > Coleoptera > Cerambycidae > Rutpela > Rutpela maculata. The sequence goes on from OW386285.2 coordinate 346,988,952, forward strand.
GTTGGGATCAAATAATGAACCATTTTTAGATTTGTCTAGAACAGAGTTTGGTGCAGATGTAGAAGGTAGGGAATTAACAAAAAAGTCATTAATTTTATTAGCATCCTTTAAGTGATCCGGAATATTGTTTTTGCAAGTGGGAATGATATTTGATTTTAAAATTTTTCAACACTGCTTGACGTTCACATTGTTAATATTGAAATTAAAATATGCTTTTTTCATCATTGCTTTTAATACGTCAGTAAGCCAAGCACAACAAATCTTGTTCAAAATTATTATAGTTAAATTTTTTAAAGTTTCTGTAAGTAACCATTCTAGGCACGCCATGCTTACCATATACTTTTACATTGCAATATACTAGCTGATGATCCGATAGCTCACTGTCGATGATACCACTTTCTAGAACAAATAATACCACTGTAAGTTAATTTTATTGAGTAAGCAAAATTACCAATGAGAATTAACAACGTCGGAACAACGGAGCAGACATTTTACCGAAATTCAAGAAACTTTTTCAAACTTCAAGCTGCTGTAATTTTTAAACAATTGGCCTTGGTAGAAAATGGTTTAAACAAGAATTTGTTCTATAATATTGATAATAGCTAATTACTACGAAGGAGTAGCAGAGATTATTGCAGAAATCTGCAGCTAAGCACAAATTTTAACCATTCTGAAATCGTAATATATTAACAATAAATACCAATAGTTTAAATGAAAGCTATCATTTCTTTTCATTTTCTACAATATTAGTAATACCTAATTTTAATGTAGAGCTAACAGGAAAGGAAATAATTGAGAAAAACTTATTTCGACTGTCATTTTCTCAACATATCGTTCGTAGGGACCGATATTTTTGTGGAAAAATTTGTAAATTAATGATTGTGGCAGTATTTAAAGCTTTATTTAAATAAAAGAGCAAAATACGTTGTTTCTGTCTTACTATTATTACACCAAATTAACTGGGGTTCCACAAAATTAATTACACAATTATTGTATTATTTTTTGAAAAAGGTCTAGCTTGCACTCTTTTGAAAATATGATCATATCCAACCAATTTAATTGGGCAAGAAATTACGTGAATGTAGAACTCATATCAGATTAAAATAAAAACTACTGTCTGGTTTCACCAGTTTAAGCATATATCGTACCCGCTGCCCCCCGACCCCTCCCCCTCAGCTTTGATAACTAGTAACATATTAAGGGTTAGTACACAGCTGTAATTCAAAGTCCGCAAGTAAACTCTAGCTTTCCTCTGCAAAACATTAACTCATTTTTTTAAAACATAAAAATTTCGCCCCAGCCACTTATCAGTTCTTATAGTACGACTCCAGAAAATTGTTTGGTTTTTTACCAACGGCGTAAAAGAGCGCGAATTGCTCTTTACAATATGATACTATTTTTGCATTTCTTGGTTAAACTGACCAAAAAAAAACGTTAATCTAGTACCATTGCGATTTTCGAAAGATTATCAAAAATTTGATAACAAAAATTGTAAAGATATTTTTGATATTTGCTATGAATCGAGAGATTAAATAAAATTATCAAATTGAAATGAATGAAATCGTCGTAAGTATTATAATTTAACAACAGACCTTAACTATGTTTCTGATTTCAGCAAACCCTATGGCTTTTTTCAAGTCAACCATACGAGACCCATGTCTAGACTTACAAAGTATTCCTCAATAGTCTACGGTACAATTGCTACCTCCCATAGAATACACAATCCATCGACAACGACAAGTATTACCAGCAGTACTACTCCATCTACAACTACGCCTGATTCTGCTAGTGAGATTACAATATGTCCTCTTTTCATTTTGGTTTTATCGTATTTATCTTATTCATTAATTTAAACAAATAATATTTCTTTTGTTGTATGTTATGTTGTCAAATTTATACCAAGTTAAAAGTGTCTTTGTCCGGAGATGAAAATCAACTTACGGAAGAGCTAAAACCTTCAAAACTTCAAAATTTACATACACTTAGATAATGCTTTCAAAATAAAGGAAATATCCGAAACCCTTTTTTAGCCGGGGGTTGAGAAATTGAAGTTGAAAAATATTTATTTCAGGGGCAAAGACAGATATAACTCGCGCGTAGTGACAGTAATTTTCTTGAGCCTACGTTATTGTGGGACGTAGATAAAAACTTCAGTTTATAAACCTGTTTTTAAATTCGCAAAAGCATTAAAATTTGTTTGAGAACTTCTGGCTTTTCTAGTTCATCGGCTACAATCTCATAACCTTTTCCAATGACAGCATTCTGTGAAATTGAGTTCAACTTTTGTATTCCACTTAGAAAGTAAAACGCACTTTGGCAGTTTCTTATGTTCCACTGGCAAAATTATTTTCTTGCAGTGTGCACTGAGTGCACATTTTTGACATAAGCTCTGGCAGCTCGTACAAAATAGGGCGCGTGATTAATCTGCAAAAAGTAACAACATTTACAATAATCAATGAATCTTTGAAAAGTTCCTCGGATCGTAATGAGGAGGAGATTATACTAAGCAACACAATGAAAAAGAAGGCCAGTATACCAAGAATATAAAATTTTATCGATAATGTGGTACATAACGTAGACTATTAGACCACGAGAATGTTCCAATGAGCCAATCGCACTATCACTACTGTCACTACTGTCACTACTGTACAATTCGTATCATTTGTATGCGCACGATGTGCACTTAGTTTTGTTTATTGGAAAATGTTATTAGTTCAAACCATAGAAGACAGGAACTATACAGAAGCGAAAGCAAGCCTTTCTGGCGGGACCAAATTTGTTCATAGTCCCCATGCCGATAAGGTATATATTTGTCAATGATAATTCTTGACGTTGTGCGATTGACAGTCTTTGAAACTCTTACACGGTGGTTGGTTACTTTCGTGTCTTTTTCTTCCAATTTTTTCGACAATTTTATTTATTTATTTTATTTATTTGATTTTTGTTTATAATGGGTTCTAAAGGGTATAGGGATTGTGCTTATCGTCCATGCCCTTCGAAGGCGGGTGAAATAATAAGCTTCTTTCTATTTCCAAAAGATCCTGAAAGGTATGTACAAATTTATATTACTGAAACAACTAGAAAATAATGTTAGATATACTAAACAATTAACAGTTGAAAAGAAGTAATATGAAAGGAAATATTTTTTTACCAGAAATGCAATATAAGTTACAGAATATGTTTATCAGTTTCTAATGAACAAAATTGTATTGTGACCATATATAAGGTAATTAAGTAATGACTCAACTCGTACCATACTAAAGAACCTTTCATCGTATCAATTAAAAAAAATCAATAATAGGGCATGTGCGTCATATTACTAACATAACCTCAAATTTTAAGTTTTTCAGGCTTTTCTCATTTTTAATGTTTGTATACTCATTTCAGCTTGGAGCAATACTGGCTTCAAGCAAATATTTAAAAATTTAGGCTAATAATTTTTCAATAATGTAGGTTAATAAAAATAGACTGCTAATTACAAGTTAGATTTTCAACCTACAGAAAGAGTCCTATTTTATTAGGAGAAAGTATTTAGAACTTCATAAACATTACACTGAATTAGATTTTAGTTGAAGGTATGGAAACCAAGCTGAAATTTTAATAATAGCTAGGAAATACTCATAAATCTTAAGAAATATATGTTTTTGAGGTTAGCTGTGACGCCATGTGCACATGCCCTATTCACGTGTATTGTTATTTTACGTAAACATTTTTCACTGAACTATTTGATTTGTAATATTCTATTCAACAATATTGAAAATATATTCATCATCAAATCTTGTGTTTAATTTTAAGCTACATAATATATGTCTCTTTCATTGTACATCTATATATATTGTACAACTTTCCATGATAGTATTTTCTTATTCTGGTAGCAGTATGAAAAAAAATGCATTGGCTTAAAGACGCATTAATGATGCCTGAAGTACGGGATATAAATATAAATGTGTACTTCTTTTTTTGAAAATTCTGCAATACACCATGACTTGGGCCACCAACTCCATTAATACCATATAAGTACGTATTCCTATTTATGTACTAACCTAACCCCAGTCGTGTATTTATCTCTCTCTTTTTTTGTTGAGACAGAAAAATACACAAATTTGGCGGTTTACGTGATCGTCTAGATTTTTAAAGTTAGGACCCAAATTTACGTTGTGATAGTAATTTCATTGAAAACAGATTCTTTTTATAAAGTTTGATATTACTTGTTCCTATTTACTGCTTGGAATATAATAATAATTATTATTATATTAATTATATTATTTGGAAAATCTCGTTTAATGTTAACTTTTACCTCTGTACTCTTTTATTTGTTCTACACTTTATTTAAGACTGATTTCACTGTAATTACAAATTTTATTAGTACTTGTTTTATTTGTTTAAAGAAGTATAATCTTATTTAATCTCACTTATTCCTGAAAAAGTAAAAGATATAAGAAAAAAATACAGAAAACGTTTTAATACGTTTATTTTATACTATATGAACATAAGTTGGGGCAAACAGCCTCGATTATAGTAAAATGTATGTCTAAGTAGATATATAGATATATAATCATTGTTGGGACAAATCGTCCTAATAAAAATAAAGACAAAGAGTGCGTAGGGGAACATTGCCACTTACGACTCTAAAATAATCAACACTAATTTTCAAACAAACAGTAATGTTTGTTTTTCGAAAAACTTGTAATTTTGTGTTCGGTTAACATAAAGTTTCACAGTATAGGCTCCGGGAAATTTCCTGCAACATTGACCAACCAACCCACACAAAAATCTATGTGATGGTATTTACAATTTTTGAGGATTCGTCGCATACACACCCCAACAGGGACCTTGGCGTATCCGCTGGCGGGGTAGACAAAACTAGTTGTCTATGCCCGATGATACGCTTCGTAGTTATTTATTTTATATAAATTGACAACACCATCAAATAAATCTTGGGTTAGGCATTCGGACAATAACCCAATCCATTACTTTGAGAACAGAGCTACCGTCAAACCTTATTGTTGTTAAATAGCATCCTTATTTACAATACTCCCTTCGTCGAACACTCAAGAGCCAACAAAGTAGGTTAACCACCGATGGCTCATAAACTTCAACACCGAAGTGTCTAGAGGGTGGACATTATCGGAAGGATAATGTCTAACACAACTGGCCGAAATGTTAGTGACCAAAGAAGTTTGTTTGCATGTGTCGACCATTTCACAGTTTGATTGGTACAATATAAATAGATTCTCCCCACGTAGTCCTTGTCAGAATTAATCAGAAAAATAAAATACAAAATAATTGCGCTTAATTAAATGTATCTTATTCAAATAGTGTGCCCTAAATGAAGGAGAACAAATTACTATAAGTAATTAACTATAAGTAAATAATTACCCTCAATTAATATTACCATCATGGTATCACAGTAACCGATTACGTTGGGGTGGTTTAATATAAAGTCATGAATTGTAATTCGCGTAGCCAAGAATTTATAGAAATTTAGATAGAAATGAATAAACAAATTAAAGTTAATTGGCCATTTTGCGATAATTATTTAAGTTACATTACCTCTACCTGTGTACACGGTAAGATTACCAGAATTCTCTCCCCCTATACCTCGTATGCCTTCGTGATTGTTTTCTACACCGTTCATTGTCCGAGTACCAACGGATAATTAAATTTGGATAAAAAATAAACTTCTAGTTTCTTTGCAAATACTAATTTAAATCCCCCCTTTTTTAAAAGTTTCGACTTGAAAAAAAAAAACGAGCGTTGTCTCTTCAGACAACTCGTCTCGTGGCTATATAAAAAAAATGAATTCTTATTAAGAGTTAAACAAAAGAATCGAGCGTTGCCTATTCAGACAACTCGTCTCGTGATTATATAAAAAAATGAATTCTTATTAAGAGTTAAACAAAAGAATCGAGCGTTGCCTATTCAGACAACTCGTCTCGGGATTATATAAAAATGAATTCTTATTAAGAGTTAAACAAAAAGATCGAGCGTTGCCTATTCAGACAACTCGTCTCGTGATTAATTAAAGTTTTTCTCAAAGTTTAAAATTAACTAACAGAAACAAGCGTTGCTCTTATTAGACAACTTCTCGTCCCGGGGGTTCTTGACCAGTGGGTTACCAAAATTGATACTGCCAACTGATCCTCGTGGCTGGTTTCGCGGCGTTTTTATATGGTTCCCGATGCTCGCGAGTTCTTATGTTAACTTGCATTAAGGAACTGCTTCGTGCTTACATCATCCCCTTACGACATACCCTTTAGCTAGCGTTCGCTATTAAAATTCCTCCAGGTCCGATAAGGCTTTCTTTCCCAATGGATTTGTAACACACCGTTAATTTACAATAGGGTTCTTTATCGTTTGCGGTACTACTTTATTTGTTTATATTTCCATCCTAGCAGTTACACTTTGTGCGTGAAGATTTTGCTGTTTTTAGAACGTTTTTAAAATATATTTATATACTGTACGATATATTCTTTACCTAAATAATGGATTTAATATTTCCGTATTTATGAGAACAAAAGCATTTCAAGTAATATTATGCATGAAATATTTATTAATTGTTATTTAACTTTATATAGAATTATTTTAAAGTTCAAAAAAAATTCAAAGTAAATTTAGATTAATAAATCAGAAAATTCTTAAAAAATAATGTACCTAGGTACGGTGTATTTTAGTACCTACTAAATATAAAACAAAACAGTATTCCCAGTGTACAGTGTATGGGGCCGAAATATTAATATATTTTGTATATCATTTCTCTGAGTGTAGTCACTTCGAGGTCACATATATCAAAGGTGCCGCGGCAAGCCTTCGTTTCTGTGGTTCAAACAGCGAAGTGACCTTTGAATCGCTCAGGTTAAATTTCAGTTGACTACCCAATATTATCTCCACGAGTTTCAGCTAAGACAACACACTGCGTTTACTGTGCTATTAAATTATGCCGTTTTGTTTCGTGTTATTTCGAGGTTGTTATGTCTACTTTTGACATTTGCTTAATAATAAAATATTTATTGTATTTTTGTGTTTTAATTACAATTTCCCCAGGTATTTTACAAAGTATTTTTGAGTTGATATTGTGATCTCCGCCCCATAGTACGTTGATACCAAGCTGGTAATGTAGGAAAAACTGCATTTGTTTTAGGACCAACCGAAACTGTGGTTTCCTGTTTAAATTATAAGTATTCTTACTCCGCTGCCTTATTTTGTATTGAGACATTTTAACCCTGGCTAGTTCTTTTTTATAAGTGCCTAATATCGTCACAACCGCCTTTTCAGCAGGTATTCAACATAAGATTTTGCCGGAGACAGGGACAACCCTTCAATCCAACAACGTTCGCGATGCTTATACTGTTTTTTGCACGACTGTATTAAATTACACTTCAATTAAAATATATATATATTTTTTTTATGGCATTAGGAGTTATCCATGCAGCCAGGCACAAGAATTAAAATATATAATTTAATTTCTACTAAATAAACGAAAAGTCAGAAGTGATGTTTATATTTCGCGTCAAGTCCAACTTGTCAAATATGATATTTGTATTTTGACTTTTCGTTTATTTAGTAGAAGTTAAATTATTTTAATTGATTTAATACAATCGTGCAGAAAGTAGTGTTATTTTTCTGTAAATAAATAGAAATTTACTTATTTTTGTCCTTATTTTTGTGAGATAACATTGGTTTTTCGACATACTTACCTCGTAAGTATACTCAAAGTCCATTGTTTTGTCGATCGTAAGTGACGCTTTATGTAATAAATACTTGTTGCCATTGGAAGTAAATCCAGACAAGCCTTACTTGCTATATCTTCTATATCCGATATTATTTTCAAAAATGTTCAGAGTTATTATATAGTTATTTATGTACCAAGGGTCGTAAGTGCACTTTCTTGGCCGAGAATGCAGTTTGAAACCCGAGGCCCGTAGGGTCAAGGTTTGCAATTATTCGAGACCAAGATATCGCAGTGTACGACCCGCGGTGCACATTATATTTTTCGTCATACCCATGAATCATTAATCTAGAAAAAAACTTGAGAAAATAGTGGAAAATTTTGATTATTTGAGTCAGGTTTCATATTTGCTAAGCAAATAGTAAAGGTAGTGATGCTTGGAGTATCCATGGCAACGTCAATAAAATAAATTTAGGACGCGGTTTCTTTTCAAATGACAACTACTGTCAAGATAAATTAAATAATATAGGCCAGTCCAACACGCTGTCACTTTGCTTTGTTTGTACTACAGCAGCCATCTTTTGTTGTGGTGGGTTAGAATCTTGGCCGGCCTAAAGTGTACCTTACACGTTCAGTAATAATGTCATTACGGAAATATTTCCTCAGGAAGGGAGACTGGCGAGAAATGTTTCAGACAAAAGTTGTTCCATTCAGAGGGGGACATCTTTTGGGCAGAACAATTTTTCACCCCCCACCCGTGATGAGCGGGGGTAACTTTTGAATTTTTAATGGCACTCTACATTTTTGATCGCGTCTTCTGATTCTACGAAAAAAATTGCATAACTTTTTTTCATTTTTTTCTCCCCCCACTCTGATCAGCGGTGTAACTTTCGATTTTTCAAAATCCTGCAGGCGAACATCTCTGAACTAGGGCATTTTTAGGAAAAATGTTTCAAACAAAAGATGCCCCTCTCTGAACTAAACAACTTTTGTTTGAAACATTTTACCTAAAAATGCCCTAGTTCAGAGATGTTCCTCTGCAGATTTTTGAAAATTCGAAAGATACACCTTCGTCCCCGCTCATCAGGGTAAGGGGGAGAAAAAAATGCATGGTACAAAAGTCATGTAATTTTTTTCGTAGAATCAGAATACGCGATCGAAAGTGGAGAGTGCCGTTAAAAATTCAAAAGTTACCCCCACCCCAAGCTCATCAGAGGTGGGAGGTGGAAAATTATTCGGCCTAAAAGATGCCCCTCTCTGAACAGAACAACTTTTGTCTTAAACATTTTTCGCTAGTGTCCCTTCCTGAAGAGATATTACTCTGGATTAATTAAAATGGCCTAACCATATTGTCCAATAAAATAATTTTTATATACTAAATGACGTAATAGAAATGTAAAAAAAATGCAAAACATAAAGCCATTTTATATCAACGTCTCCTATTAATTTCAATTAAATATCTTCAATAATTTTGAAAAAAATTAATTTTAAAGTTGAGGCGAAGTTGAGGGTTGTTACCCCCATAATTCTGCTAATATAGGGGATAGAGGTTTATCATATATTTTATTGAGCATTCCAAGTCATAAGCAACATTCATGTGAATGAATAGCCCAATAAGCCGCTGGGCCCAATTCCATATACTTAACCGGCGATACCCTTTATTTTATTGGCGGTTGCCATGGATATTCCAAGCAACGCTACCTTTACTATTTGTTTAGCAAATATGAAATCTTACTCAGATAACTATAGTTTTTCACAAGTATTTCTTAAGTTTTTTTCTAGTTTAATGATTCATGGGTATGACGAAAAATATAACATGCACCGCAGGTCGTACAGTGCGATTTTTTTGTCTCGAATACTTGCAAACCTCGGCCGCTCGGGCCTCGGATTGCAACCTATAATCTTGACAAAAAATAACTTTTCCGTCATACCTCCCTCGTAAATATATTTAATTCCATTGTTTTGTCGATCGTAAGTGACGCTTTATGTACCAAATACTTGTTGCCATTGGCAACGGTCGTTATTTTTCATAACGTACTTAGGGAAATAAAGTAAAGGACCCCGCACCAAATACATGGGAAAATTGTTGTCGATGAAAAGTTTTGTAACTATGGGAAAAGGGAGTTCTCGTTATCCTGATCAAACTTTCAAATGTAACCTTGGTCTGAAAAGTCGCCGTTTCGGAGAGGCAGTCGAAAAATGTATAGTAGTACGGATTTTCGCTTCTCACGGATTGATTGACAATGGATAATAATAATTATTATAAGAACAAAGTCTACTTTATATAGTGTTTTCGTAAGGGATGCTTCTCAATTGTCCCTCATTTGCCCCCTCATGCGACATATATATACAGTGTGTCCCCGGATGGGTTTATATAACTATAGGTACTTACTCCTAAACATTTTTATTTTTTGTTTTTCGAAAAAAAGTCATTCTTCATCATTTCTTTTGCTTGTTTATAAATACGATTCACGTTGAGAAACTTAGATTTTGTTGTACAAAATATAAAAATATAGAGTTTCAAAATTAATAATTTTTCAATTAAACTTCTTGAAATATTAAAACCAAACAGCTTAAAAGGAGTAATCCAAAAGACAATTTTTTTTTCATGTTAATTATTGTTATTAAGATACTTAATATTAAAGATTAAATAGATTTTTTTTCCATATATTATTACCAATTGTTATTTTAGTAAATACTCTGCTCTATCACCTAAGCATTATTTCATAGCAACAATTTGGATTTATATTCACAACATGAGATGGCGGTCCATTTCCAAAAATAATACGAAGTTAATTCAATTATGATAGGACCCCGATAGGACCTCAATCGAAAAACTTTAAAACACACCCTTTATACCTAAACTTACTAATAATCGTTACAAACAACATTTCATTACAAGTAATACATAGACTTGAAAAATAATAATCTATAATAAGATAATTATGGAAAAATTTTTTTAATATCAAATATCCTTGTAACAATGACTCCCATGAAAAAAAATATATATTTGGCATTTCGATTACACCTTTGAAGTTCTTTAGTTTTAATGCTTCAAAAAGTTTGAATTAAAAATGGTTAACTTTGAAAATCTATATTTTTATATTTTTTGCGCACCCTGTACAACAAACCGACGTTTCTCAATATGAATCGTATTTATAAAATAAGCAAAAGAAATTATGTTGAATGATTTTTTTTTTCGAAAAACAAAAAATAAAAATGTTTAGGAGTAGGTACCTATAGTTAAGCCCATCTGCTTACTACACTATATAAAGTAGACCTTGTTCTACTATACATTTTTCGACTGCCGGTATCTCCGAAACGGCGGGTTTTCAGACCAAGGTTACATTTGAAAGTTTGATCAAGATAACGAGAACTCCCTTTTCCCAAAGTTACAACATGTTTAATCGACAACAGAGCTGGGCAAATATGTACTTACAAATACCTCATAAGTATTTAAATACTAGAAAGTATTTAAATACCAAGTATTTAAATACTTCTTGCAACAAGTATTTGTATTTATACTTGCAAATACTTTATCTGAAATATTTACTACTTAGTATTTGTGAAAATGATCCTAAAGTATTTATAAATACTTAAACTATTTAAATAACTGAGAAGTATTTAAATCCTTTTCTGACAGTATTTAAATACTTTCAGAAGTATATGAATCTCAAAAGTATTTGAATAAATACAACAAATATAATCAAATACACCAGGGAGACAGGCAGATACTCGTCAAGAATCAAGACATGTACCATACTATGTAGTTAATAAACACATTGCATCATTCAGTCTTCAGTCATTCACGTCTTAATTCCCAGAAAGTTGGTTAAGAGCATACATAGACAGTAAGTGTTAACTGTTAAGGTTAGGCCACAGATTAAGGATAAAGTTAGGCTTTTGCAGAGTGAGAGGGAAATATGCGTTTATTTTTGGTTTTAAATAATTGCTATTTTTCTAACGAATACAACTATATATTTTTTTTTATTGTAAATTTCTGTTGTACTTGAATATCGTAGTTTGTCAATGAAAATAGTTCCTAATTTCATTATTAAAGTATGGCATTTAACTATATACAAAGTTTATGATAAAAACTGTATATAGTTGTATTCCTTAGAGCAATGGGGAGTATTTCAAACTATTTTAAAGATTATACCATTAATGATTTTTTAAATATTTATAATAAACCGAAAATAAACGCATGTTTCCCTCTCACTCTGCATGTATAATGAATATGTTTTGTGATTGTGACAGAGAACAGTTGAACTAGCGCCATAGTATCTGTGCTTTATTTGGGTATTTGCAGAAGACGCAAAGGTCTAGCTCTACAGATAAGTAAAAGTCCAATACCCAACTAGATCTGATTAAGTATAGAGATATTAAAATAATGTTGTAAAAGTTCATGAAAGTCATAAAACCTAAAATTTTGACACCTCAAATAGTCAAATAGTATTTAATATAATAATAATAATGATAATATTAAGTCTTTATTGATTTCTACAAAAATAGAAAATACAATTTGGCGAAGTTTAGCCATTAGGCTATTTTTATTACACTTAACTATGCTTCAAAATATTTCAGTGTTATCAAAGTATTTAAATATTCAGAAAGTATTTAAATACTAAGTTTAAACTATTTAATTACTTTTGTTATTTATTATTTAAATACTTTTATCTTTTGAAAATACTTAATATTTAAATACTTTTTCAAAGTATTTGCCCAGCTCTGATCGACAACAATTTTCCCATCCTTTGGAAGAATTGTCTCTTTTTTATAACAAGCATTAAATTAAATGTTTTATGATGAATATAAATAATAGTAATGCTAGTAAGCTAATTTAAAAAAATCTTATTTATTTCAGAGCTATTATAATATGATTTAAATTATCTTGGCAGTAGTTGTCATTTGAACTGAAGCTTCGTCCCTTTATTTTATTTACGGTTGCTATGGATATTCCACACATCGCTACCTTTACTTTAGTAAAGGCAGACGGAGAGCACTACTGCATTTACCAATCTCCCGCCTTTACGTTCTTAGGTTATCGATGTAGTCCAATAAACCAGACATTTTAAAAAACATTTTTTCCTTCGTCAAATAAATTTGAGGGGTATATAGGGGCAGATTATAGATGCTCTAATCCAAAAATGCAGGGTCGTGTGAGGGTGAGACCGCCATCTTGATTTTTGTGGTGAATGTTTTATTTGCAGATATCTCGCTTGCTCTTTGATCTAGGTTATTTATTTATTTTCTTAAATGTATCGAATATCTTTAACATTTATTAGAAGATTTTCTATTTTCAAATGATAGTTTTTTTGATATTTCTTTTTTTGTCAAAAAAAACTTTCTTAGGTATATTCATCCTTAAACGGCTAATCAGAATTTTTTTTGCATTTCAACCTATATTCAGCAATTTTTGAAGCCGGGAAATCAAATTTTTGAAAATTTAAAAATTTTAAATGATCATATTAAAAAAATAGTTAATGAGAAATTTCTGACCTCTTAATTTTTAAACATACAGAAACATACATATCTAAATAACTTTTTTTTAACTTGTCTTTGAACATTGCCTGGTGTAAACGGTCAGGGAGATTTTTCTGAACAGGGTACTTGTGTATCTAAAAATATATACGGCATGACTAAAACCGAAGAAACCTGAAGATCTGACCGGTAAGTCGCTACTTTCTTTATTCTTCTTTCTTACGGCTCTAGCGCGAAACGATCCGCGAGCGATGAACAATGCCAAATAAAAATAAGAATCCATTTTGTCTACTTTTAAGTAACCAAAGTTCAGACAATAAGTAGCTGTAAATACAGACCAGTGCCACTGCTTAGACTATAAATAAACATTCTGACAACAAACATGTTCTTAGATAATAGATAAAATGCATTCTGAATTACTGATTATTTTTAGAATATGATGGATTTGATGAATTTCTAATGATTGAGTACAAAATTGTGTAAGACACATGTGGAGTAAAAATTTTGTTCTACGACTATTGAATAATTCATTAATTATCAATAAGTTTTTGAACAAGTAATAGAGCTTAGACTAGGCCCATAAGCAGGAAATCCATCTCTATAAAGTGCAAGAAGCATTTCATGTAATAATAGACCGAACGCATGTAGGCGGCGTCAGAGTCGCGTTTGGGTACTGCAACATAACCTCATTTTCTGTGCATCTTTGTTTACTACTTCTTTAAAAATGCCAAGCTTTTCTTTTAGTTCACCTAAACTATCCATTTTCCGTAGGTTTCAAATAAACAAACTTATTTCAACACATCAAAACCACAAAGCACAGAACACAATGAATAGTGTACCCAAAGCCGATCGGTAACCGCCTGGCGGCGAAATATTTTACTATACCTATGCATTCCTCCTATTGGGGAAACAACGCTGAATACGAATCTGTCTGTTGCCAAAGCGAAATTAGGACCGGAAGTTCGGTATCCAAGATGGTGACCAAAACTCTGTGGCCCTATATCTCCCTTGTCCGTTGGCTTAAAATAATGACCGAAACATCTGCTTAGGGGTTTTCTCGGATGCCAAACACATTGCAATACTCAAAATTTACTTACCTTAAGTTTGGAGTGCATGGGTTCCAAGATGGCCGCCTAAACTTTGTTGTGTTTATGTGTGTGTACTACTGTGTGTGGGTTACGTGTTTTTAAGTAATATATTTTACACCTTCCGAAATACAATTTGGTAACAAAGAAGATAGGGGAGGCGCATGTAATAGTGGAAGGGGGAGAAAAGTGGACGAACCTTATAAGAATTTCAAATTTGGCGCTAACTGTTCGTTCACATCAATTGTATTCCGTGCTTGATAGTATCTGAGGTGAAATACCACAGTCTGCGTATAGTGAAGGGCGAGAGGAGCCAGAAAAAAGACAGATGCAGTTGAAGGAGTGTGGCAAAAGTAATTTACCGATGATCTAAATTTGCAAAGAGCTCGAAGTCTCAGCCTCACTGGGTAACGTTTTGTCACTCTCAGATGTTTGGGAAAAATACGGTCACTTGGCAAGAACAATCGACGTTGAGATACCGAAGTCATCTGAATAGCGCTTGTAAACTTTTAAAGAGAAATTGCAGAACAACATTAAGGACTCGTTCCTTTTCTTCCAGTCCTTAAACAAGGACATCACAGGAAGGCAAACTTTCCTTATACCCCGGAAGTTTTTAGCCAAGGTGACTGTGGATGTTGCTTTAGGAGACATCGATCAAGATGTTCCGATCCCGAGGCAAGTGCTCGATGATGATTTTCGAACTCTTGTCCATGCTGCGCTGCTGCTTAGAAAGGAGCTGCAAGATTCGCCGGGTCACTCAGGGCTTCACGTTTCCCAAGAAGACGCTGCTGCATTAATATCAAAAAATCTTCATTCCCATCCTTATAACCCTTGAGTCCGTACCCAAAGCCTGTACGGATATCCTAGCCTGTAATTGTTCATCCCAGTGCCTGAGGACAATGTACACCTGTAAGAAGAATAGACCTACTTGCACCATGTTGTGCCACCGCTCTCGACAATGTTTGAACTCTTTAAATTGTTGATTTCTTATCGTCCTTGCAACCTTGCCATAAGCTAAAAACACTTGAATGATTGTTTTATCTTCTTTGCAATCTTGCAATAAACAATGTTTGAACTTTGAAATGGTCGTTTTCTGATCTTCCTTGCTTACTTCCGAGCAACAAAGTTTCGGTGGCCATCTTGGAACCCATGCACTCCAAACTTAGATGAAGATGAAGATTATCGATGAAGCTAAAAGCCTTTTTTTAAATTTATTCTCCTGCTTAAAAAATAATAAAGAAGTTATGGTAAATAAAATGTGCATCTCCTCATTTTTCTCTAAAAATCTCGCCAATTAATATTTTCAGCACATTTACCTTAAAATGCAATTTCCTGTTGAGTAGTCGTAGAAAATTATAGTATTCTACTCGCGTATAATATCTATTACTCACTCGGATGAATGTCATACTCTTGAGTAATAACCATCATTACACGTTTCTTGAATAATATACTAATTTTCTACTCACATGCTTTAACTTGTCTATTAGACATTCGCTATCTGTACTGTAATGATATTCATTACGATTCAGATTTCCCATTACGATACAAGTTTATAACCAACAGAAACGTGGCACACAGCAATATTCTGTAAAATATCAACTATTGCCTTGAACATCTGACAGATCTAAAATTTATTAATTTTGACAAGTCATCTGTCATGACATGTTTACCCAACAATTTCAGAAATAAAATTTGAATTTTCTATTTCATTATGACTGGTCGTAGAGAAAATAGCGTATGCAACTCACATTTAATGGCTATTCAGACACTCACAGTCATTATGATAGTCGCCTGTGGCTCATGTCATAATTCACATGGTCATGTCTTAATAGCAATCATTAAATGATCGTTGCATAATATAGTAATTAGCGCACTTATGTGATTATATGACTCGGCGTAATGGCCTCGTCGCGCAAAATTTACATGCGCGCGATAATAATGTTCTTATTCCATTCGTATCGTAAATAACTTTTATCGGCTTGACGGAAGATCAATTTTATATACAATCCGTGTATTTCACCCGGGTATTATTTCAAATGAAAACTTTTTTCATAGATGAACCGTTTAGTTAGAAAATCGATAGTAATCATCTTTAGTAGGTATAACACAAGATAAAAATGATTACGAAATATCTAATCATTTGTTTGAAATAAATAAAAACTCACTGACAAACCTGGTCATTCTAATTAAGACCAACGATGGCTAAACTACTGTTGATTGTGCAAGTGATTTTATTTTTGAGGTAAAAAATAATTGTGTATTTATTTATTAAGTTTATACTTCGATACATATTTCAAAAATAATATTAATAATAAGTAGCCGTACGCAAGTACGACGCTTGAAATTTATAATTAAAAACTGAATTTGCGTTTTTTCCATCTGGTAAAAATTTTGAAAAATTGTAAATATGGGAAAAACTAGTACATTTTATTTAACACAATAATAAATGTGATTAAGCAAATTTAGTAATTAAGAGAAAATCATTTACAGATATTTTTCAAGTTGATGTTTATTAGCAAAAGTTAGAATATTGCACTTCCTTATGCTCAACTGTAATTTTTTCAAATTACACCATTCATTGGTTTTATTAAGGGCAGTTTGCAATACCATAGAATCATTAACATAATTTATTTTATTGTACAACTTCAGATCATCTTGCGTATAAGAGACAATGACACTCAGTTCTACGGTGTCATTAATGAAAATATTGAAGAATAATGGACTTAACATAGAACAGAAGTAAGTACCACTTCTGCAGACCGCTGATCACAGTATTCAATATGGTGGTGTCTCCTTTTCAATATATGATTTGAAAAATAACAATCTTCTTGAGAAATCAAACTGTACAAATTTTGAACATAAAATAAATATTGTGATCAAGTTTTTCAAATGCTTTAGTGAAGTCTGTGTAAATTATGACTTGTGAGTTAGCGTCGCTAATATCAGATATATACATTGGGTTATACAAAAAATATTGGTTGAGGTGGATCTTCCCGTGCTAGTATTCAGTATGAAGTGCTTAAGAAAATGTTGTATTATATAACAAAATTTCGAAATCTATGGAGAAAATAGTTGATAAATTTTTATAGGTCTGTAATTTTCAATATTATTTTTTTCACTTATTTTTATACACAGTGTGTGCTTGTGCTATTTAATACCGCGAAATCCTGTTATTTTGGAACAAGTTGCCTGACTTTAATTTTTTTTTTCTTAGAACATAATACTACATGAGCTCTATTTAATTACACAGCCACACAGAAAAAAAAATTGTTTTTGACAATGTTTTTTATATGTATAATGGGCTCATCAATAGATGTTACTTCTTGTGGTTAAAGTATTACTTAAAATTAGACGATATTGAAAATTTCAGATGAATCCAATATGTGGTTTTCGAAATATACGACTTTTAAAGAGCACGGTGCGATCAACATTGTGACGTCAGAGGATAGTAATATAAATCGGTGAAAATAGTTGATATACTGAAATTCTTCACAAACACGCATAAGTTTCAAAACACACTGCTTAAGTTAACGATTTGTAATATTGTGAAACTATAATAACGCGCTGCAGTTAGCCGCTTCGGCTAGCGGTTCCTATCAAGTGACGTCACGGCCTATACTCGACCGCGGGTGCGGTTCATTTTTATGATTTTTTTTAGACGATTTATAGGTTTCACAAAATTCTAGTTTTTTGCACAGGGTCTTAAAATGAAAATTTTTAGCTCAAATAGCAATCGTATTAAATTCGTCCATTTCTAATCACGTGTGCTGAAACAACCAATCAGAACAGAATTACACTGAAAAGATCCCTAAGGGATCTTTTCACTTATGTCATCCAGTTTGACAGTAATGACAGTTCAATAATTTAAAATTTATTTTTTGACAATGTCGATTTAGAACTGCAAATAATGATTTAATGAATATAATAATGGAGAAAAACACACCAAATAATACATAATACATAATCTACATTTAATTTTACAAATTGCTCTTTTAATAATTATGTTTTTAATAAATAGTTTTGAACAAATAAATAAAATAGATTGCAAAAAATTTTCTCGAACGTTGATAAACAGCTCATAATTTTATCACAACTTCCTCAAGCACATTGCTTTTAGGTAATATCCCTCCGCCTACGGCGTCGAAATATTACCAAGCAAATGCTTTCGGAAACTGTGATAAAATTATTTCGTATTATCAGCGTCCTTGGGATATTATAGCTGATAAGATCGTTCAGATAATCAAATAAATAAAAAGTGCTAAATGAGCCCATTTAAGCTATTAAAGGCATATAACCCTAAGAATGAAGTTGTAATCTGAAAATTTAAGCTCATAAACTCTTAAACCTCTTAAACTGCATAACCCATAACCCCATAACCTCGTAACCCACCTAATCTGACAACCCCAAGAATGAAGTTGTAATCTGAAATTGAGGTTATGGGGTTAAGTGGATATGGGGTTTAAGAGCTTGGGTTTTCAGATTACAACTTCATTCATGCGTTTAATAGCTTAAATTATGGTTTTTTTGAGGTTATGGCAAAATCCTGATATGATGAGATTAAATAAACCTCGGATTGGGATTCAGCGACCCCAAAAACATACAGTGAACATGGTCAGATCCCCAGATCAGAAACAATTTTTTTTTGTGTGGCTGTTATTTTGAAAAATTTGTAATTTTCATATTTTCAAGGCCTACTAAGTTCTCCTAATTGGCTCGAAATTTCGAGATCAACTATTAGACAATTTATTCCCGCGTATTCGTTTCGCAGTTATCTCAAATACCTCTATACAACATTTTAACTCCATACCTCATATAGGTTGTTTGTTATTCAATGGTCAAATTTTAAAAATATTCACTTTTCGACCGGCCCTGTATAAAAGTCCGTTAAGACTTTAAGAATGTAAAGTAGTCATTCGACTTAAGTCACATCAGATGCTAAATGAGGAAGAATAGAGAAAAGTTATTTTTCAACTAGATAGTGATTCTGTATATTATTCGGTTGCTGTATGTAGATGAAAATGTTCCAAACAAATGGATTGAAATGAATAACCTCTTGTTCATTGGCTCCACATTCATCCGATCTAACACCTTTAGATTTGTTTCTGTGTGAAAATTTAAAAGAAAATATTTTTACACAAAAACACAAAATGTTAACGAATTGAGATGAGAGATTAAGGACTGAACAAAAGTGCAGGGAAATAACACCACGCACCAATTACTGAGAACCCGCCAAAATTTGAAATGGCGTTATGAAAAATATAAAAAGTGTAAAGGAAGTTATATTGAAACACAAAAGTTTAAAATACTTTGTAAAATGTGTATGATATTCCACCCGTTTTTTAACCGACTTCCATTTTATGAAATTTTCTCTAGTCATTTGTTTATCTAGTGTTTATTCATTTTTAAAGTGGCGTTGACTGCTGCTGTATTATTTAACGTTCTTCGTGTTATTGGAAATAATTTTTCAATATTTGATTTATTACTTCCTAATAGACTTTTAAACAGGGTAGTTGAAAAGCGCAGGATTTTAAAACTGGTTCATTGAATAACAAACACCCTATATGAAGTATCGAGCTAAAATTTTGTATAGAGGTATGTAAGACAACTGCGAATAAAATACGCCAATTTGTGGAAAAAAATTATCTAATATTCGATTTCGAACTTTCGATCCATTTGAGGAACTTAGTAGGCCTTGAAAATATCAAAATTACATTTTTTTTCAAAATAGTCAAATAGAGCTCATCAAGTACTGTCTCAAAATTGTTTTAATCGGGAAACGCCTTCCAAAATAATAGGGCGTTTTTAAAAAGCACATACTTTATAGGAATTATTTTAGATCATTTCAATACATCGGGAAATAAATTAGATTTAATGGCCAAATTAAATAAAAATGTGAGAGGAATAGTAAATACACTAACACAATCATGTAATAGAAAGGTCGAGATTTTGTTAGAACCCATCAATCGTCCTCAGTTAGATCAATTGAGGTGATCTACGAACTACAAATATATTGAGCAAAACCATTTGCCAACTTTTTATTGACAATATAACGTTTATCCTTATGGCACATATCTGTTGGTAAATTATTACTAGTTTTCTTACTGACGATAATGTTTCTTCTTTTAAAAAGATGATTGATTTTCTGCACTCACATATAACAAGAAAAGTACGTAGCAAAAGTATATAAATTGCATGTTCAACTATAATTTGGCATCAAGACAATCAAATTTGATCAACCCTACAAAAATAATATAGTAAAAGCAAGATTTATACCGATTCCCCATAGCATTAATATTTTTTATATTTTAGCTCTGTTATAGCTGAAAACAATGGCAGTTTCCCCAGCGATTTTCTCTTTGGAGTGGGCACTTCGGCCTACCAGACTGAAGGAGCTTGGAATGTTGACGGTAAAGGTGAAAATATATGGGACCATTGGATCCACGACAATGTAACCCATATAGCAGACAATGAAACTGCCGATGTCGCTTGTAACTCCTATCAATCCTATAGACTAGATATAGCAGCTGCGAAGAGACTAAATGTGTCTCATTATCAATTTTCCATTTCGTGGTCAAGGTTAGAGTTCTTAATAGCATGTATAGTCCAGTGTTTGACGCTTTTTCGCTCAGAATTTTTTCGTACAGAACCGATTGACGTAAAATTTGGACAGTAATTAGGGAGTGGCACAAGGAATAAAAGTTACATGGTGCCGATGTGTGCTTTTACCCTGGGGGTGGCTGCCACCCCTTCTCGGGGGTAGAAATTATCACATTCAAAATAACCGCAGAAATCGATAGGGGAATAAATTCTAAGCAAGAAATGTTCTATGAAATTTTTTCGATGAGTTAACACTTTTTGAGTTAATTGTGATTGAAGATGTTGATTTTTCATCTAAAAAATTCATGTTTTAGAACGAATTTTCGCGAATAACTCGAACACCTTACGTTTTATCAAAACAGCAAAAATGAAGCCTATAAAATAATAAATCGATTGGCTTTTTTCATCATTTCTGTAGATGTAATACGAACCGAGTTATGGCTCGTTGAAGGTGACTTTTTGTTCACCGAAAACTGAATTCGAACCTTTCAACGTTAAATAACGAAAAAACGGAAAATTTTTGGAGGAAAATATGTAAGACATTTTTAAAAGTACATAAGGAGACCTTTAAGATGAGCTTTGGTAAAAGTCGTTAGCATAGAAACTAACAGAGTTATGATGAAAATAAAACGGTTGTCTCGCTTTTTCGGAGAAAATATCAGCAATAAAACCAATGGCTTCTCCGCAAGAATTGAAATTGAAGGTAGTCTATCTCCAATTTACTTTATTTAAGTACTAACAATATATTTTAGAAGTTTGACCGGTTTACGATGCTTATATTTGAAAAAAAGTTTGAAAAGAAAAGAAGTTGAAAGAAATTTCAAAAATTTGAAATGATTTTTGAAGTTTCTTTAAAAATTTTCATTTTTTTGCGATAATTCAAAAACTAAAGAAGATGCTTAAACATGCTAGAGTACAAAAATTTAGTTTTTTTTTACAGAAAATGTTTTTTTTTTATTTATTTCTCTAGGATAAAAATTAATACTCATACTCATACTCATACTCATTTTATTTGACTACATTACATACTTGTCAGGTACATTTGTAGCATGTCAAAATACAATCATCTACAGATAAAGATAAATATAAAAACTTTATAAAAATATAAAAATTTCAGTCAAATATTATTAAAATAATACAATATAAAAATATAATACATACAAACACAAATATAAATGCAAACGCAGATACCTAAATGCATTCCATACAAATATACATACCACACTATGAAAAGGTTATTAATTTATAAACTTAAAAAATCAGGGTTGCATCTAAATAATCAGCCACCGAATAAAAACAGTTTCTTAAAATAACATATTTTATTTTACGTTTAAAACAGCTGTAATTCAACGATTTAATATTCGTCGGCAATTTATTATATATATTTAAATTTAGTGAATTTTTTTGCGATTTAGTTAACTTAAAACAACGAGTTCTTAATAAACTACCAGATCTAGTAGAATAATGATGAATATCCGATTGACTGTTGAAGTTAATAATATTTTTGTGAATTTCCAATAGGGTAAAAAAAATAAATAATGAAGAAACGGGCATTATGCCCAATTTAATAAATATAGGTTGGCAATGGTCAGTCATTCCTGCACCTGCTATAATGCGAATGGATTTTTTTTGCAGTATAAAAATTTTTTGGGCATGCGTTGAGTTACCCCACAGAATAGTTGCATAGCAGATATGACTATGGAATAAGGAAAAATAAGTAGATTTAAGAATTTCAGGACTTAAAATATTTTTCATTCGACGGAGTAAAAAGATCATACTGGACAGCTTCCTGCCCAACTGATCCACATGAGCAGACCAGTTTAGCTTGTCATCCAAAGTGACTCTCACTAAATTTACAGTACTACCTTCAGTGATATTAACATTTGAGGAAAAAATGAGATTCTGTGTTTTTCCTCTGTTTAATTTAAGTTTATTTGCTGAGAACCAATTCTCAGCTTTTTCTTCCGTTTCTTTTGCCATTTTAGTTAGATTTAACAAACTTTTTTCAGAACTTAACAAGGTGGTGTCGTCAGCAAAGAGAATACACTTTTTGGGACTTAAATAGTAATACAAATCATTAATATATATTATAAAAAATATGGGTCCAAGGACGGAACCTTGAGGCACACCATTCGTAACAAAATTTCATTCAGATGTGGTATTATTAACTGCAACGCATTGTTTTCTATTATTTAAGTAAGAACTGAAAAGTAATAGTGGAACACCTCTAAAACCATAGTATGACATTTTTTCTAGCAAAATATCGTGAGCGACACAGTCGAAGGCCTTGGTAAGGTCACACAGTGTAATCATTGTGTGATTTCCCTCTTCAAGGCCGTCAACTATATCACCCACGATTTTTAATATAGCTTGTGTGGTTGAGCAATTTTTACGAAATCCAAATTGATGGGAACGCTGAAGGCAGTTGTCATCTAGGTATTTGATCAACCTGGTTTTTAAAATTTTTTCCATGATTTTCGAAAAAATAGGAATAATGGAAATTATTATTGTCTAGAGAATTTGGATCTCCTTTCTTAAAGAGAGGTATAATTTTTGAAATTTTAAAAGCGTCAGGATATTCGCCTGACAAAAAACCTACATTTATCAGTATTGTTAATATAGGTGCAATTATGTCTGCAGTTTCTTTTATAATAGTACTACTTAGTTCATAAATGTCAACAGACTGAGAATTATTTAAAGATCCTATCGCTTCTAAAACTTCTTCGGTAGTGACAGACTGAAGAAAAAATGATGATGACGGTGGAGTAATATTTTTTATTAGCTCCGTGGCTTTTAGATTTATATCAGGTAGTGATTGAATTATATCGTTAGCAATTTCCGAGAAAAATTCGTTAAAAGCATCATGGGATAAATTGGACGTAATTTTGTGCGACCTGTTTATATTTCTTTCAAAATTAACAAGTCTCCAACTATCTTTCACTTTATTCTCAGATGATGAAATGAACAGGTCATATGCTGATTTTTTTGCAGTTGCAATTGCAAGTTTATACGCTTTACGGCAGTTGTTGTAAGCGGTTAAAAATTCTGGATCTCTACTGACATTACAAACCTGTTTAATAGCGGACAACGTATCTCTCATATCACGTAATGATTGATTATACCAGTTGACTGGAGGTTTAGAGATGGTAGCATCATATTTAGTTATCGTAAAATAAGTATATATAAGATTTTTGTAGGTATTGACAAGAAAATCGGTGTAGTTCGGTGTAGCAACAAAATTCCAGTCTACCGCCAATAAAGCAGATCTCATTTTGTTAATACTGTCCCTAGTGACCCTTCTCCTACGGATTTTTTTGGGGGGAACGTCCGCCTTAGAATTTTTTACTGTTATATATTGACCGAGATGGTCTGATAGGCAGGGGTCTAATACACCCGTTACATAACCATCTTCCACCAAATTGGTTAGAATGTTGTCAATGCAACTAGCAGATTGCTGTGAAATCCTTGTAAAATCAGAGATTGTTATATTTAAGCCATAAGAAGTAACTAGACTTAAAATCACCAGCCAGTATGATCTTATTACCCTTATCTAAAAATGTGTCTAAAAGTCCTTCAAAGTTTTGCAGAAATGTCTGAAAATCGCCCAAACAAGACCTATAAAGTGATATAACTATGGTTCCGAAAATTTCCACACCACAGAATTCACAATTTATTTCACTAGTGAAATTTGTTACATCTAATACTTTATTTTGTAAATTACTCTTAAAAAAAATGGCAACACCACCGTGTTTATGTATTTTTCTACAATAATAATTTGCCAGATAATAGCCAGGTAAATTAATCGTTTTTAGTTCCGATTCACATAACCAATGCTCAGATATGCAAATTACGTCATAATGATGATTTTCAAGAAATAACGATAACTGATCAATTTTATTAGATAGGCATTGTATATTTATGTGGAAAACACTCACCTCATACTGATTTTTAAATGACTTATTATTGGATATCCTTATCTTGTCGGCTACCGGGGTTTCCTCGTGTGAAAAAATCGATTGACCCAGGTTCCTCTTGGCCAAACAGAGGGGTTCATTATATCGGATAGGTTGCTTTCGTCAACAGATACTTTAAAAGATGAGTAATATTGGGGATACATTGAATTTAATTTTTCACATTGTACTTCGGGAAACTTGGATTTTAAAAAGGCTAATATGTCTTCAGTTGCGGTGTCTGGATGCATTTTAAATGCATGAAGAAAAATAAGTTTAGGAGCTATCTTTAAAGAAGACTCATTGTCAAGGTCTAATTGCCCAATAATAGGTTTGTTTACATTGCGTTTCGTCTTCTTTTTGTAAGAAACTTCAATAAAATGTTCATTTTTAGCGGTTTGGATATTAAGCTGCGTATTAGCTTGTAAAATAGCGTTCGCCACTTCCTCATTCGAAAATTGTTTCTTGTTTTTATCTCCATGTATGTTTCTATCTTTAATACCCGGTCGTTTACTATGAGACGTGAGCACTGGTAACTCAAATGGCTTTGCCGTACTAACACCGGCAAGCTGCTTGGTATCTATAATAGCAGCCGACGGAATCGCAGTATTTGTGACTCGCTCGGTTTTCTTCTGACCACTAGGTGACGGTACTCGTCTATCATAATTATTATTATTAGGTGACTTTATGGAGTCATTTAATTTATTAATTAATGTTACTTGATCTTGGAGCAAGGTAATAGTTTGTTGCTGATTACGAATAATAACATCTTTCTGGAGCAAAAGTTCTTTTAAATAAGCTATTTCTACTCTGTCTACATCACGAGTATCAATTGCATCCTTAAAGGACAGGTCAAGGTCAACATTTTTGTCAACAGAGGTTTCAGTTTCACAGCAATTAATTGTTTTTTCGTCAATCACTACAATGTTTTTCAAAAGAGAAACACAACTACTGTGAGACACTACGCCACACTTAACACACCTCAGCCCACTTTGGGCAATACTTTTGCATCTTTTACAGCATTTAGATGGAGCCGTAATAACACCCACTGTTACAGGCGGCGCCATCTTGAATTGAGATATCACTGTTATAAGTTTGCATTTGACTACGATGATCACCTTCCCCGAGCTATTTATACTAAAAAATCGCAAAAAACGAAAGTTTCAAGGAAGTTCAACTTTACATGCCTTGTCGCCATTAAAATTCCCTGTAAAACGATTTTTGGAGGGATTGAATAGCTTAAGTAAAGTTTTCGAGTTATTACTGAAAAATCGTTCTAAAACATATATTTTACTTCCACATCCAGTGGAAGTATAGTAACGACAAAAAAATTTTTAAAAATTTTTATTGTTCAAATAGGCTTAGAATGTCATCAAACGTCGAGATTTCAAGTTTGTCGGTCTGTCGGTCTGTAACTTTTTTGTGCGCACGTTTACTCTGGAACCGTTTGAGATATTGACTTGAAATTTGGTACACATATGTACTTTAACGAGATCTAGAACTAGATTATATTTTCATCTTGTTGCGTCGAAGGGTTGGGGGGTAAATTGGGGTAAATTTGGAGTAAATAGGTAAATCAAGCAGGTGAGAGTTCATAAAATTGATATTTAGTATAGATAAGAGAAGCTAAGGTCTCAAAAATAATTTTGGCATTAGCCACCCCCATTACCACTCCCACCCCATTATTAAAGGGGATGAAAAAAATGTGATTTAGTGTGTGTACAAGAACCACCCCCTCCCCACTACCGATGTGGGGTATCGTTTTATGGGTTTTTGGGGTAGAGGATTTCAAATATTATATTATTAAAGTTCCACAAACAATTATTTTCAGATACAAAATTTTTTTGTTGTGTAACTTGGATAGAAAATCCGGATGTGGAAGTAGTGATTCCTTGGGCAGCGGTTTTTTAGATGAAAAACTAACATTTCCAATCAAGAAAAACTCAAAAAGTATTGACTCATCGAAAAAATTTCATAGAACATTTATTGCTTAGAATTCATTCCTCTATCGATTTCTGCAGTTACTTTGAACATAATAATTTCCACTCCCGAGAAGGGCTGGCATCCACCCCCAGGGTAAAAGCACACATCGGCACTATATAACTTTTGAAGAGGAGGGTTAGATGAGCTTAATTACAAATTTTCATCAAAATCGATGTTGTTCGAAAGAATTCAGAGGTAATACGGTAATACCCCATTTTCACCGTTAAGAGGACTGATATAAATCTCAAATAGGAAGATGGATTCCTTAAGAGCAAAAGATCAATAATAAATTAGATAAGATAAAGCAAAACAAACCACTAAAATGTCGGTGTATTGATTTTTTAGAATTATGATATCAATGTATTTTTCAGAATTATGCCAAATGGTAACGATGTCAACACAAATGGAATTTTGTACTATAAGGCACTCATAACAGGTATTATAAACTCCGGCATAATACCAGTGGCTACTCTTTACCATCAAGATTTACCCCAACCTTTGCAAGATATTGGTGGATGGACGAATCCAGAGATGGTGAATTACTTTGTTAAATACGCTAGTGTTGCCTTTCACAATTTTGATAACGTTGGCTACTGGTTGACTTTTAATGATCCGAGGTCCACATGTAGATTAGGATATGGAGAGGGAACGTATGCTCCGGGGATAGCGAGTGACGGAGTTGGAGAATATATGTGCGCCTACGTCTTGGTCAAATCCCACGCTGCGGCTTACCACCTATACAAGGATGAATTTTCTAGTCAGACAGGTAATAATATTTAGATATATTAAACCAGTCAAGTGAAATAAGATAGTGAATAATAAGTTTGTAGTAAATAAATTTATTTAGACAAGCTTATTTCTTGTCACAAAAGTATGTAGTCAGGGAGGTAGTGACAGTGTTCGTGAAATCATTTCTATAAAGCTAGATTTTTTCTCAAGAAAGTTCAGATAGTATCTATGATGAAGGTGCAATTCTACTAACCTATAAGTGTTGCAAAAATGACTAAAAAATTAGACGTTTTGCAAAAGGTTGCATAAATGTATTATATCTACAAGATTGATATTTTACATACTTAAGATGAAATAAAAACATACCGAAAAAAATATTCTACCACGTCGGAAGCGTTGCTATGTCAGGTCTACCATCCACGGAAAGTGTGGAAAAAACGAACATTTCTGGCTTTGAAATGGTTTATTGAGTAAGACATCCAAAAAATACAATCTACCGATCGTCTTATGTTGCTGTAGGCATAATGCGGTACAAACGCGTGACCGCAGCCACTGCGCTCCGGGCCATTGCAGTTCACGGAGAACTTTTGCAATTTCCGCCACGGAATTTTAATCTAATCTATTAAGTTTTGTCTATAAGCAGTTTATGCACTATTTCAATTAAAAATCATATTCTACCTCCGCTGAAAGATGGCTAAATCTTTGGTAGACGTTGCTGAAATTCCAGGGCAAAAGAAAGTGAAACGATTTGTAACGTTCTGAATTTCTTTCCCGACTGCATAAAAATTATACAGTTCCTATCATTTCAATTCATTTTTTTATTTAGTTTTCAATAGTAGAAAGCATGTATAAAAATTTCAGATGGTATAGAAACGTTGAGGATAGAAATGTGAGAGATAAAGCAAGCTTATTTTCAGTGTTTCGAAAGTAACTTTTTTACTTGCACCAATTATATCGATATATTATTATAGTTTCATGTGATATTTTTTAGATAAATTAATAACACACAATATTTTAATAAAATAAATTTAATTATTATAATTGAATTAGAGCACACATAGTATTTTTATAATCAAATTAACTGTATAATTCTTCGCTACTCATATCTAAATCTCCATATTCACTCTTGTAGCTGATTTCGTCCTCGGAATCACTTTTGTACGAAACATTACCATTTTCTTCCGAAATATTGATTGGACTGTCAAATCATGACTTGTGATAATTACTTCCACGTTCAGTGGAAGTATAGAGCCGCAAAAAAACTGTTTGAAAATTTTTATTGTTCAAATAGGCTTAGAATGTCATAAAACGTCGAGATATTGACTTGAAAATTGGTACACATATGTATTTTAACGAGATCTGGAACTAGATTATATTCTGATCTTATTCCGTTGAAGGGTTGAGGGGTAAATTGGGGTAAGTAGGGGTAAATAGGTAAATCAAGCAAGCAAGAGTCCATAAAATTGGTATTTAGTATATATAAGAGAAGCTAAGATTTCAACAAATTTTTTGGCATTAGCCACTCCTATAACCACCATCACCCCGTTATTAAAAGGGGTGAAAAAAATAAAACTGTGATTTAGTGTTTGTACAAGAACCAAAGACCTCAAAAATTGTTTTTACTTCATCCACCCCCACCCCCTCTACCGATGTGGCATATCGTTGTATGGGTTTTTGGGGTAGACAATTTCAAATATTATATTATTAAAATTCCATAAACAATTATTTCCGCACACAAATTTTTTTCGTTGTGAGAGACTTGGATAGAAAATCTGGATGTGGAAGTAGTGATTCCTTGGACAGCGGTTTTTTAGTATTTAGACAGTAACATTGGTAAATAATAATAAACTTTTAAAGAATGAATTTTTTGAATAAGTTATAAAAAACAATCATTTCTTACAATGAGATTTACATAGGGTCGTGAATTTATTATTTATTAATATGTTGAATATATTTTCTTTGACAAAAAAAAATATAAATTGAAAGATAAATTTCCTTAACGAAACGTACATCATAATGAGTGAATAAAAGTGATTATTTACACATCTATAAACTGTATGTTCGTTAGTATTAATGAAGAATATAACTGTCATGATTTGACTATGCATTGCCATTTTGGCAACCAAAGATTTAGCCACCTTTTAGCGGAGGTAGAATGCGAATCTAAATAGTGCATAAACTGCTTGAAGACAAATAATCAGCTTTGTAGATTAATATTCCGCGGCGGAAAATGCAAAACTTCTCCGCGAACTGCAATGGTCCGGAGCGTAACGGCCGCGGTCACGCACTTGCATTCCATTACATCACTGAGGCTTCAGCAACATGAGGCGAACGGTAGACTGTATTTTTTAGATGTCTTATTAAATAAACTATTAGAAAAAAAAATCAGCCTTGTAGGTATAAGTCAAAAATGTTTGTTTTTTCCACACTTTGCGTGGGTGGTAGACCTGACATGGCAACGCTTCCGACGCGGTAGAATATCATTTCTCGTAATGATTTATGTCGTCTGTGAGTATACAAAATTTCAATCTTGTAGATATAATACATTTATGTAACTTTTTGCAACAAGTTGTTTAAGTTTTTACTCACTTTTACAACACTAAAAGTTTGGTAGACTTGCACTTTCATCATTGATACTGTCTAAGCTATCATGTCAAAAAAATCTAGCGAAAAATCTGTTGCTACCTCCCTGGCTAATGAAGAATTTATTTCTTTGTGTATACAGTGTGTTTCACGGTAACCTCAGTTATTAGTTATCCAATTTCAACCAAATTTGGATTGGTATCAAAGACCTTTACTGTATCTTTTTTGAATAAAACAAAACATATTTCAGTCAGTGGCGTGTATTTTTATTAAGAAAACGAGGGTTGATTTTTTGAGGCATGAAGGCATATTAATCACTTTTTTATTGAAAAACTAATGCAATCTTATTGATCAGTATCCAAAACCAAACTTTCTTTCGATGCATATTAACGTGCTAGCTATACCAATGTCACATTTTCTTTCAGCTAAAATGTCCATAGCTATTGATCTCGAATGGTCTGAACCTGCTAGTAATTCCACAGAAGATTTAGAAGCAGCAGAGAGAAGAAATTTATTTGAGGTATTGGCATGAACTAAATTTACAGATAGCAGTTTTCTTATATGAAGTGCCCCATTCCAATTGCTTCCCATGAGTATCACATTAATTTTCCATGTTCACCAAAATTTCATTTCACTCATCGATACACAGTGTGTTCCCGTATGCGCTACCGCATTCTTGTAAACTTTCTTATTTTTGATTTGCCGAGAAAAAATTATTTTTTATAAAAAAAAAATTGCTTGTCTTAGGGAGTCGTAAACAGTTGTCAAACTTAAGATAAATATACAGGGTATCTTATCTTTTTTACGTGTTTATTGAACATTTTATTTAACAGAGTTTTTTTTTAATTACGAAGAAAAGCTTAAAGACGAAGTTTAATTGCAAAATGAGGAAATAACAATTTAAAAAAAAAACATATCATTTTATTCAACTAAATTGAAAACTATTCCACATGTAGCTCCTATTAATACACAATTTTGAAATCTTTTCTAAATTCTTCACAGATAGATAAGATTAAATCAAGTACTGCCATGGATTAATGTCAATGTCAGTGTAATATATATTTATTCGTACTTTGTAATTTCTATAAAAATATTAATGATGAGTGACGACTGATTATTGAATTATGCTAACTCTGGAACAAGGAATTTACTTGGTCAAATGCTATGGAATGGGAAATACAATAAATAATGGTGAAGTTGTTAGCTTTGTAGTTTTAGACTCTGTACAAAAACAGCCAAGATGGCCGTTAAGGAAAAGATCAATAAATTTAGATATGGTAAATCTCATATTCAGAGGATTTTAGTCAGCAATAAATTGTATGCTTTCAAACCTAAATCTATTCACAAACTTTAAGTTGGGGATGATGATCGTCGTTTAAACTTTTGTTTAACTATGGATTAGAAAATTTTAGCAGATCGATCATTTCATCGAAACATTTTATTCACGGACGAATCTACTTTTACGACTAATAGGGTAGTCTCTTCACAAAATTGTAAAATTTTAGAATATCCTAATTTCCGAATTACCACTTACAGTCAAAAGTTTAAAAAAGTAAATGTTTGGTATAGTATAACGCATCACAGAATAATCGCTCCTCATTTTATGTATAGTAAATCAAAATAATTTTGTTTTTGGGCGAACTAGACAATGAAAATTTAGAATTTAGAAGAAAGGCGATTTTTCAGCAGGATGAATGCACATTCCACAATTCTAGTTAGAGAATCACTTCTACGGCAGGTGAATTGGCCGCTATGGATCAACAGCATGGCCAACCCGTTCACCAGATCTAACCCCATTGGATTACTTCTTATAGGGGTATTTAAAGCACAAAGTATACGCAAACGATTTCGAAAACGACGTATATTTATTAAAGCAAAAAATTGTGGATGCGTTTGCAACAATAAATGAAGACACGTTTATGAAGAATTTAGAAAAAGATATAAAAATGTGTACTAATAGGAAGTTTATATGTGGAATAGTTTTCAACTTAGCTGAATAAAATGTTTTTTTTTAAATGGTTATTTCCTTATTTTGCAACTAAACTCCGTATTTAAGCTTTTCTTCATAATTGAAAAAACTTTATCAAATAAAATTTTCAATAAAAATGTAAAAAAGGTAGTTTGCTGAAAGTCGGTTTCATATTTTCAAATTTTTGGAACATCCTGTATTATTTATCTTAAATTTGACAACTGTTTATAACTTCCTAAGACAAGCAAAATTTTTTATAAACAATGACTTTTTCTTGGCAAATCAAAAATAAAAAAGTTTACAAGAGTGCGATATCCCATAATTTTCTAATTAAAGAATATAGTTTATACATAGTGGTCCAAAACCATATCCTGGACCGTCTCTGTGGTTGATAGTACGTTTAAAAATAAAGGTACTCTTTTATATAAAATGATTTACGAAATGGATAGTAAGGGAGTTATACCACAGAATAAGGAATTATCAGAAGCGACACTCTTCGCACCGCCTTTGATGTTTCATTGATCAATTTGAGTGACCTTCATCACATCATGTTTTTGTAGATATTTCCGTCAGTTCATTTACTGTTTTAACCTTACATGCTGTAAGATAGTATCCAACAATTCAACTATATTTTTTCCACTTCCTAATAAGTACGTGGAAAAATATAGTTGGATTGTTGGATACCATCTTACAGCATCTTAGGTTAAAACAGTAAATGGACTCATGGAAATATCTACAAAAACATGATGAAGGTCACTCAAATCGATCAATGAACGAAAGGCGGTGCGAAGAGTGTCGCGTCTGGTAATTCCTTATTCTGTAGTATAACTCGTAATCTCTCCTTATTATCGGAGCTGTTTAGGTTTCCGAAGGTTCTCCAAAGGTATGTATTATTGCTGTAAAATATAAACATTTCCAAAGTAATTGCCAACTTTCCTTCTTTTAATGTCCAAATCGCGGTAGAGAGAAAGCATACAATTGGGAGGATGTGACAACAAAAAGTTCAGGCGATATTTATAATGATTTTAAGTCATGTGCATTTCATTTTGACTAAAGTTAGTAGACTCACTTGTAATTGATTTAACCATAATATGTATTGTGCAAGCATAAAGGTTTTTTAAATCTTTTAATTTTTTTAACGTTACTCAGAAATTCTTATAATTGACAGCAATAATAAAATAATATAATAATAAGGAATCTTAAAGAAATCTAAGTAAAGTAGTGTATTTTCTTATCGTTCTTCTTGAACTTCCTCGAACAGCACACACACTGTTCCATCTCGTTTATCCGCTAATAAAAATTATTCGTTGACACAACACACACAATTTTCTTCTATGATATCATATTTATGTACAGCACAATATAGTACTAATACGTGGTAAAAATATAGTTGAATTGTTGAATATTATGTCACATAACGTTAAATGAACTGACGGAAATACTTACAAAAATATGGTGTCAACAGAATTTTGGAGGGACGCTTAAGTGTCGCTTCTGGTAGTTCACGTTTCTATGGTTATATCCCTTAAGAGGTATTAGTTTTTGCAATATCTTTCGTCTAAGGGCCAGTTGTATAGGTTTAGTTTAAATTACAAGCTACAGTTAAACTTAGGTTAAGCCTCTAATGTCCATTGTATAAGTGACTCTAACGGCCACCTAGAGTTTAACTATCAACTGGTGGATGGAGTACCGGTTAAATTCCAAGCTGCGGTTAAATACATGCGCAAATTGACAAATAATATGTGTGGTGTGATGTTTTTATAACCTCAATACTGTGCAGTCCTTCTTTTCACTGGATCCATTTTTAAGGAGTAATATTCTCATCCCACTGAAAATATATATTATTATTTTATATATTTTTTCTACGTTCTAATAAACAAAACACAGCATGCTACAAAATACATGTCATAATATAACCTAATTAGCACACAATTTGGTTGTCAACTGTCAGTAATAATAAAAAAAGTATTGATATTTTAGCGAAGTTTGCGTAAAAACGGAAGAATTCATATTTTAATAAAGTTCGCTTAAATTAACTATAAGATATACAAGGAGCATACTTCAACTAATCTACTTTAGACTTTTGATTAAACTTTTGTTTAAACTTAAAAAATAATTTTCAGATCATTAAAAATATTCTTGTGACATTTCGATAAACCGAACCATTCTCAGGTAATTTATATTTACAAATCTACCTAACGCATATTTACAACATTTTATTAGGAAATCCTTTTACACAGAGAAAATCTTTTTACACAAATAAATGCAGAATGGCCTCTAGATTCCAAAAATGCAAAAATATACAGTGTGTTCGATTTAAAAATTAAAAGTAGATGCACTTCCGGTGAAATCGGAAGTCGTAGAAACTTGACTGATGGATCATTTTTATAGCATGTGACACATGCTTAGTTTTATCTCGATTCGTTAAAAAAATAAAGAAATGGTGGCCGAAAAATAATCTCTTTGACGCCCGGTATACAAGAGCAAAAGTCCTCATTTCTTTGGCACTGGCTATCCCCTCTACTACCCATTATTAAGGGGATGAGAAAAATAAAATTGTGATTTAGTATGCGTATAAGAGCCAAAGGCAAATTTGTTTAGACATCAGCTACCCCACCTCGGTTATTAAAAAAGGTAAAAAATAAAATTGTGATTTAATGTGTGTACAAGAACCATGTGATTTCTTAGGTAGTGGTTTTTTTTTATGTATTATTAGCCTCAGAAATATAGGGAGGATAGCAGTTTTGAACCACCGTGTATATCAATTCACGACTCATCTAAGTTCGAATGGGAGACTCTTTATCTTAATTTAGAGAAACCAATATATAAATTCCATCATTTATCTTAGTTTGGTTTATACGCCAATCCAATCTACAATGGCAATTGGCCCCAAATAGTAATAGACCGAGTGGGGGATAGAAGTAAAAATGAAAATTATACAAAATCTCGTCTTCACGAATTCACTCAAGAAGAAATAGATTACATTAAGGGCACATCTGACTTCATGGCTGTGAATATGTTTTCCACATATCTGGTTGAAGATATCGAAGAACATGATTACAGTTACATGAAAGATATGAAAGTTAATATTTTTCTAGATCCAGACTGGGAGATATCCACGGACGGAAAACCGGTAAGCCATTTCCTTCATTCATTTTTATAATTAAAAATTGTTTCTAAAATATTTTACAGCCGGTCGTCATTTTTTTTAATTTGGGCTGAATATCATTTTTATCTCCACGACATTCATTTTTAAATGTCATTTTCAGATTGTACCCTGGGGAGCCAGGAAGGGTCTCGTTTGGCTCAAAGATACATATGGTAATCCTAACATATTTATAACTGGAAATGGTGTATCAGACTTTGAAACTGATTTACCTGACGACTCCTGGCTGGATTATAAGAGGGTTACTTTCTACCTCGTACGTATATAATAGATTCGATAAGAGTCTAAAAACAGCAAAACCTCGAAACACGACTAGTGGAGTCGATTAGGGTTTTAACCTTGAAACCCAGCGAAAAAATATGAAATTATCTGAAACTTTTTGCAACGTCTTACGCTTATTAATAATTAAGTGTTTAAACAAATAATAATAATAATATTTTTTAGTAAAACTAAAAAAAGCAATTATTGGAATTGAGAGGAAATAAAATTTTGAGAAAAAAAAATTCTACATAATTTTTTATATAAATTGTTAGTTTATAAGTTATAACGACTAGATAATTGCATAATTTCGTCAACAGTCACTAAAATTGATGTGTTTATTTTATTTTAATTGCTTTATTTATTTTAACGTCCTGGCGAAGTCTAGCTAATGCCAATTATACAAAAAAGGCAATTTTTAGCGGTTTTAATTTTCTTATAAATTAACAAAATATCAAAAAAAATTTTCATAGGCCTACACTGTAAAAAATAGGGATAAATTTACTACCGTTGCGTGTAAATTTTTTTGTAACTCTACCCGCAAAAAGAGTGTAAAATTTCATTTACCAGGGAGGATTACCCAAAATATAGGGTAAATAGAAATTTTACACTTTTTGCGGGTAAAGTTACATTATAATTTTGTGTAATTTTACATGCAACGACGGTAAATTTCCTATGAAATCAATATCCTCTCTGGATAAGAGACAATTTTGTTACTCCTCGTGGTGTTACAAAATTGCTCCCTTATCCAGACGGGATTTTCTTTTTATAGTACACATAAAGCATTAAAATTTCAAAGCAAAATTATAGTATTACTGTAAATGTACATCGACATATTAAAGTTACACCTGAACATTACTTACACCGACATAATTCAGAAAAAAACGTATTTTTGCAGAGTCATGTCATGGGAGATTTACTTAGTAAAGTGCTCAATTACTCGGTAATCTTTCCTAATACTTTTATCAGTGTAGCTTTATTCAAAATTTTATTGCGAACAATTTAGTATTTTTATTTTTGCGATTCGAAGTTATGTTACATCCATTTTCACATTTAGTAATTTCCGGAATTTTAGGTACCAATTTCGTTATTTTCCCAAATTTTATCGTGTATTTGAGCATAGAGGCACCATTTCTCGCCAAATAGCTTTTCCTAAGATATATCGTAAGCAAATAGATATTTCCTTCGGCTGTGAAGCGAGTATAACTGGTTGCCTAATAGTTGTACCTGATGCTTTATTTCGAACCATTCCATCGCTGCTAGTACAGGAAGCCAGCCGAACAAGGTACATTCGTTTATTCTTTAAGAAAGCGCGTTGCAAAATCGCCTTGGTAAAGCTTCCACAAGCCCGGTATTGTTAATTAAACATTCTTTTGGTGTATAGACTTATGAAAGGATGGCCTTCGGAGTATATTACGATATTATTTGTGAATGTAAACGAAGTTATGAAAATCTACACAGGGAGTTGTGGGGTACGCCGTGAATGGGAAATTCCGAACGTACCGATGGAATTTTTTTTTTTTCGAGAAGGGGAAACCCGTACGGGCTGCCCATCTCAACTTGGAATGGGTCTGAGTGTCAGCCTTTAACTGACTAAAACCCCTCCTCCTAAGGGTCGTCTG
This sequence comes from Rutpela maculata, assembly GCA_936432065.2. NCBI lineage: Eukaryota > Metazoa > Arthropoda > Insecta > Coleoptera > Cerambycidae > Rutpela > Rutpela maculata. The sequence continues at coordinate 347,026,044 of OW386285.2, forward strand.
TAAAGAATACTCCGACGGCACTGCAGCCTCTTGGGCTTATTGTGCTCTCCCTGTCTTGCTGTCTTAGTTTGCACTGTCCATTTTAATACTCCTGTATCACTGACAAGGTGATACAGATCTGAAAATGGGCGAGTTATGATGGTCTCCGGGTCTGGTTGTGATTGCCCGTAGATATTATAACTCACTCTACCCATTCTTCCTGTGCCTTTGGCAGCAGGTCTGAGAAAATTGGCAGAGTGGTAGTTGCCAGGTCCATTATGTTTCCCCTTTGATATTATATCCTGCAGTCCAGACCCTGCAGTCGTATAATATGCTTTGTCAGCAACGGCTTCGCTACGCTGAGTTCCTCGCTGGACACCACCCCAGTCAAGTCCTCGTCGCGCGCGACGTCGCTTTACTTCGGTGCTCTGATCGGCGACAGCCTCGCCACGCGGCGTCCCTTGATGGCCCATAACCCCGTCAAGTCCACACCGCTAGCGACGTTGCTTCACTTCACTTTAGTGAGGACCGCTGTAGCCTCCTCATTGTGATGCAGTTTTATCTGGAATGAACCTTTTTCCCATTCCTTCAACCTTTTGCAGGTTGCTCCTCCAGTCTATGCTCCTTGTCAGCAACGGCCTCGCTATTGCGGCATTCCTTGATGGTCCGTCACCCCAGTCAAATCCTCGCCGCTTAAGACGTTGCTTCACTTCGCACCCCAGCATCACTTTAGTAAGGATGTAGGTTTATCTGCACCTTCAGCTGGAATGAGCCTATTTTTTTTGTCTATCCTTCCTGAGGGTTACCCTCCCCTGGCTCGGGAACCCGGGCGAAAGACTCGGGTGCTTTGTAAGGTCCTTGGTGTTGACCGAAGTCACGGACACCCCCTCCCTCAGCTCCTTCACCTCCCACACTACGCTCGTGTGCTTTGTGATGGGGGAGGTCTGCACAGGATATGCTGAGGAACCCCCTCCCTCTCCACAAGTAAGGGGAAAGGATGGTCGCCACGCGCGGAGCCCCTTACATACGTGGAAGGCATTTATACAACGGGGTGCGCCTGTGCCCCCAGGTTTGTCGCTAGTGGTCGAGCTCTCCCCCGACCATGCGTCCCATCGGGAAGTTTTTATGGTGGTATTTCATCCACGTGGTCAGAGAAGCCAAGACCCCCGTGCCCTCCCGGAGAGACGTACCCCCGACCTGGGTCAGGGGGTCATTGCCATTCTAAGCGGTTTACGGTGTGTGAGCTGATCCACGACGTGGTTTTAGCCGGGTGGACTGGGTTATTAGTCCTACCCCCCAGCAGTATGACCACGTTAACCCTACTCCTCGCAGAGTCAGGCCGTTCTCCTATCCGCCACCGGGAGACGCTTCTGGCAGGTGCTCAACCCCCCCACCCTCGTGAAAGGATGGTACCAGGACCGACGGAAGAATTTGATGATTTGATAGGGGTCATCTTTTTGGCCATTTTCCTTTTGCTGGTTGGAAAATCAAGTCGTGTGAATACGCATTTTGGCGATATTGTAAGTTTGCTCCATTTATGGGATTTAGTATTGAGCACGATAAAATTAGTCATATTTCCATTTTGGTATTTGAGTATCGTTTTGGGGAGTTACAACTACGGATTTCCGGATTAAATCAATTTTCTGAAGCACATGGTGTCTTTCAAATGCAAGATTTCGGAGTGCCATTCGACAGCAAAGGACCTCTTTTAGCCCACATCACATTTCAGGTATGTCTCTGAAACCCAATTAAGATTGAAATAGATTGGTAATTTAGATTATTTATTTTATTGCAGGGCTGTTTGTGACGTTACGATTTATTTGGATCTGTTAGTTTATGGTTTATTTGGATCTGCTACTTTACGTTTTACTTGAATCTGTTACGTTACGTTCTACTTGAACTTTTATGTCACCTTTTACATGTAACGTGGAACTTTTTTTTTTACTTCAGACTCTGGTTTCGACTTTTAGTCCAGATTTTGGTGTCTAGCTTTCGGATTATCGCCTGTTATTTGATGCTTGTATGGTACTGGGGATCTCGTCACGTTATATTAGACTCCACGTAGATTATCTACAACCTGTGGCTACTGTCACCTAGAATTTCGCTGCTCTGGTAGGACGGGAAAAGGTATTCAGACGCTGCCATAGGTAAGCGGAATCGTATTACCTATCTTAACGAGGGATGCGGTACATCAACACAACGTCCACCGTACAGTAGAATAATTAGGGTTTGTTTACCCGAGACAAGAGAATGAACAGGACCGTTCGTCCTATTTTGCATACAGCTAATTCATAGTAGTGGAAGGGCTACCGTTCGTCACTTCTGGCATTCAGTTTAATTATAGAGTAGTAGTTGTTCTACCGTTCGTCATAACTTTCATATGATTTTCAGTAATATTTTTAGTCATATTTTGCACATAACTACCTCAATAATTTTCAGTAATATTTGTAATGTTTTGCTCATAACGATTTCAGTAAATTTCAGTAAATATTTATCATATTTTGTGTAACGTTATTTCACTAATTAAATAGTAGAGGTGGCAAACCTTTCACATATAATTTCCAATTTTTCAGTAAATTTCAGTAATATTTGGCATATTTTGTGTATCGTTACTCTAGTAACTAAATATTTTTGCTCTATTTTAAGCCATTTATGTTTTACCGTACCTTAGGTCACATATAGTTATTTTTTTCACTCTTCCTGTATATGACTTTTACGTATATTTATCAAGAGTTTATTAATTTGCAAGATATTTTGTTTATGTTAGGTTAAGGGTGTGGGCCACACTTATTAGTACACTTCTTAGATTATATTGTGGGATATATTATTGTACTACGTACCAAGCTATTGATGTTAAATGTTGATTAGAACGACGTTGTCTTTATAACTTTGATGATCCTGCACCACCCCAATTATCGAAACCACTCCCAAGGACCCGACTAATCAGCCATGTGAGACCCCTTCCTGTGCAGTGTATTGCAGAGGGGGTGCTGCACGTTCAGCATTAAAATTTTGTTCAGGGAACAGGGTGACTACCCTACCCTGCATTCGCGGTTTAGCAGCCTTTACAAGTGGGCCCAGGCCCTGTAACAGTTAATAATAAAAATAGTAAACTGGCAGATCCACGGACGGAAAACCGGTAAGTCAATTACTTCACTCATTTTTATGAAAATAAAAATTGTTTCTAAAATATTACAGCTGGTCCTCATTTTTTAGTTTCAGAAAATTTCAATGCTGAAACAAGAAGTGTTTAAATTAAAACAATAAAATTGCTACAGTCGGAAAATTCTTTATTCACCTATTTTTATGCTTAATGCTAAATGTAAAGTCGCACATGGTTTCGGTCATAAGTTTAATTGCCCGCATTTCCAACGTAAAGAGATATTTAACATTTAAACTAAATACTTCCTCTCTTAAACATTCGGATGCCGTCTATAAATATCCATATCTTCGCAACTATTCATCCCATAGATTTTTTTAAAAATGTATCCTTAGGTTTACAATTTTCTCGCTAAAACTAGTATTTATTGAAATATCTACAAATAAAACAAAAATTTTACGTTCTTTATATAAAAAAAATTAAGCATCTAGGGAGAGCTTGCAATAACAAAATAGCGACTTTTTTGTCAGTTTCAAATTTCTATATCACCGAAATTATTAATCCTACAGCCATTAAAAAAAACATCCGCAGTCTATAAGCAAGCTATCTTTTTGATCTGAAGCATTTTTCACCAAGTGTGATATTTATATTAAATTATTAAAATATAATCATAACATTCCTGTGTATACCTTCAACTAAATTATACGAATTTGGTATAAATTAAACCCATAATAATCAGTAATACAGTAATGGATGCGTACTTCTTAAAGTATGGTCATACTATAAATTCCTTAGTTTAATTTTCAAGTGAGGTTTTTCATGATTATTAAAAATATTCAATTGAACTTATAAACAATTATCAAAAATACATATGACTCAACCAGAGGCGTACCATTAGGGTTACAGTACACAGCGCCAAATTAAATCAATTTAAAAATAATCAAAATTTGGTACAAAGTGTAAAAAATATAATTTTAAGCTATCAAGTGAGTGATAGGTTTGAGGAATAATACGACGTGCGATTAGCGATTCTGTGAGTAGTGATCAATTTCGTACATAATTTGGATTTATATTAAAAAGAGTGTGTTTTTGTGGTGGTGCATATTCTTTGCGTTATAAATGCTGTATTAAACTACTGAGAGGCTCATTCAAACAACTTTCTTAGAAAATCTGAGAAGTGATTATACACCTAAATCCTTGAAAATGCCGACCGCTGTCACCATAAATTTATGGCAAGGCAAATGGATTGTTGAAATGTGGCCATGTTATTCCTTACGATAAACGGGGTTCCTTAATAAACAAGCGGTGACTTGGGTAATAAATGAACAACCTGATCAGTGGCGTACTATTGGTATAATACGCCGGGGGTTGAATCTCTTGCAGTTCAACGGAAATGCACAGATTTTCCCAGGAAATGGTATCTATGCACAAGAATGATGGATCGAATATAGAACGTAGGAATGAAAGATCATATCCTGATAGGCACAGAAATGGCGGAATGAGTCAGATGCGTTAAAGCGGGGGGGGGGGGATATAGAAGAAATGATAACACATACACGAGAAGAGGCATACCACGGCAACAGTGGAGATAAATTGGAGGAAGAAGAGAAAGTAAAAAATGAACGAATCAAATTATTACAAGAAGGCCCTTCAATAAGCCACCGTCCAAGGAATTCCAAGGAATAACTGCTAGAAATGACGGTAGAGCAAGAAGAAATGCTGCACACGGAACAGTCAAAATAAACAATGAATTATATGGAGCCAAAAGGACAAAGGAGCAACCCTCAGAACTCATCACCGGAGCAATGGTTTTCCCAAGGAAGTGGTATCTATACACCAGAAAAATGGACCGAATACTAAATCTAGGAACGTAAGATCAGATCACATTTTAGTAGGCAGGGAAGCGGGCCAGGAGCGTTAAAGCGCAGGGGGAGGCAGAGGTGACTGGGAAAGAAAAGCGAGGGGAGAAATGAATTCCACAAAAAAATCGCAGCGATATATGCTCTACCAAAATCAGAGACGGAGGAATCAGAAGAAGAAGAAGATTTGTAGAAGCAGAAATACAAAAAGAGGAGCATAAACACTCCATATTACGACACAACACATATTTCACAAGAAGACTCAGTAGAGGCAGAAATCCAGACCCAAAAACCTAAAAAGGGAGCTTAGATGCTTCCTCACGACACAAAGCGGTAACTCATCTCACAAATACCTACACCTCCCATCCCACATTTCTTTACCATGCGCCATGTGGCTCTCGCTGCTGGCAACAACCATGACTTTAGTCCAACCCAGCATGTACGCAGCAGGCCCAGCTGTATAACTTGGGAGCAATGCTGGTAAAGGTGAGTTCACATAACTGCGAAATTACGGATTTATTTCTGCAGAATTAATGTGATTGGTGGAAATTATTCATTCACTGCGCCATTGATTGATTGATTTAGGGTGGGTATGTGAACTCACCCTAAATCAATCAATCAATCAAGTATGATATTTATATTTTTTTAACTCCTTCTTTATATAAACGTCCTAGTGGAGTTTAGCTAAAGCTATTCCACTACTCAATCAGGACTCACACGCAGCGACAGTAACACAAAAACCACTCTCTGCGACATTGCCATCTGCCGCAACTGAGACTCGAACTCAGGACGACTTAGTCGTTTGTCTTTCTCACAACCATCTAGCCCACTACTACCGTCTCGGCAACACGTGAGAAACGTCCCTAAACATTAATATCTTAGTCAAGAGTTGAATCTGTAATCCAGTAGTCGCAAGCTTAACACCGCACAGTAAGCCCTGCGTCACTCAGTCGGTTAGTTAATGAAAATCGTTTTAAGATACCGGTTTTCTCAAGATAAAATCGCAGTTCTCAAGCCGATCTAACTATCAATTTATATACAAAATTGTGTAGAATTTTTTCTCAAAGTTTAAGTCACTTTAGTTCCAATGATTACTTTCTTTTGGGTGCCACCCACGGAAACCGGAAAGGGAGTGGGTATTCATCCCTTATAAATTGGCAAGCACCAACATAATATAGAAATGTTTCTTTGATGCATATACTATTGAATTACCAAAAAAAGAAATTTAATCCACATGACAATATTTTTAAATCAAAATCTCTAGTTATTGTACTATAATAGTGAGTTTCAACAAATGTATCACTCGAGTCCCCGCACAGTGGGAAATTATGAACATTTTTTGGACAAAATTCTCCCGACAACTGAATTCGCAACGAAAGCCAACATTTTTTTTTTCCAATTACCTAGAAAGGTTGTCGCTACAACATGGTGCTGCTACAAAGTGACTAAAATTAAATCTGACCTGCAAAATCTTAAAACGATTTCTATTACACCGTTCAGTCTAGTCAATTTTGGGTACTTTTGACGTTTTTATCAAATTATTTCAAATAGAACATATCTTTATTACAAAATCCAATGAAATTATAAGTTTTTGGATCGGTGGTTACGAATGCAATAGACATTTTGATCAACATTGGAAACATTTTGGGGTATTGGCCATTTCTGAGTATTTTTTGACGTTTTTATCAAATTATTTCAAATATACCATATCTTTATTTTAAAATTCAATGGATTTATATGTTTTGTGGGTCGTTGATTACACAACCCCACAAAAAAAAACAAGGTCGTGATCTGGATGACTGACCATGGTATTCCTATGTGTTTTTTAACGCTGAATCCGAATCCAAGGTTAAAAAAATTCGTATACCCCCAAACTTTTG